>CM063169.1:225084833-225684833 GCA_031835075.1 Saguinus oedipus
GCCCCCAGCCGGGACCGAGGCAAGGCGGTACCTGGTCAGGGCCAGCACCATCTCCGAGGACACGTCAGGCGAGGGTGCCAGGACCAGCAGGGGCTCCCCAAGGAGCATGAGCTCCCACAGTGTCTGCACGTGAGTCAGCACAGGCCGGAAGCACCTGGCGCCGGGCAGGATGATCCGGGAGGTCAGGCAGGGCTGAGACTCCTGGCCCTGATCCCACTCTCCCACCCATTCGCCCAAGCTGGTGAACACGGCACACTGCCTCAGGGTGAAGACAGATTTCTGAAGATGTGAGTGTCTTGGGTTGCCATGGCCACCCCAAGCTCTGATAATTTACCTGTGTTGGGCCTGGCCCCAGGTATGGGGGACTCAACCTGGACCCACCTGTGAGGGACCAGCAGTCCTGAAACGGCCCCAGAGCCAGGGCAGGGGAGCATACCTGCCCAGACCCCTGCAGTCACCCTGTGCCCACTCCAAGTGCAGCCCTGACTCCTGCTGGGCCCATCACAGAGCAGGATGGTCTCAAGGCCCAGGCCCCCTTGCAGACTCGCCCAGAGGCAGAGACGGTGGCCTCAGGCACTGAATCTCTCCTGACAGCCTCTCCTTGACACCTGCCTTCTAGAACCTCCTGCCCATTGTGCCCATTTCCGGTGGCTGCAGACATGTGGGCAGTTGCTTCCTCTTCTGCACAATTCTTTCTTCCTTGTGGAACTACCCCAAGGGTTACTCAGGATGAGCCCTACTTCCCTTGGGCAGTCCCCACATGGCACTGGCCATACACACACGTGCACACATGTATGCACACATGCACTCACATGAACATGCACACACATGCACTCACACATGCACACATGTGCACCCACACACACAGGCACACGTGCACCCACACTCATGCACACACATGCACTCACAAACATGCATTTGTACACACTGCACACATACATGCACTCATACACATGCATATGCAGACATGCACACAGGTATACTCACGCATACACATGCACACACACGTGCATACATGCACTCATGCACACATGCATACACACATGCATGCACTCGGGCACACATGCACACACACATACTCAAGCACATATGCACTCTCACACACACACGCATGCACTCACACACACATGCACTCACATGCGCTCATGCACACTCGTGTGCACATGCACTCACACACACTCATGCAGACACATGCGCACATACACACATACAAACATGCATTGGAGCACACAGGCACACACATGCATATGCAGGCACTCATGCACACAGGTATACTCACGCATACACATGCACACACACGCACACATACATATATGCACTCACGCACACTCATGCACACATACACACACTCAGGAACACACATGCACTCGCACACACATGCGCTTGCACACTCGTGTGCACACATGCGCCCATGCACACTCGTGTGCACACATGCACTCACACATGCGCTCACTCATGAGGACACATGCACACACACATACACTCACAAACATGCATTTGTGCACACAGGCACACACACATACACTCACAAACATGCATTTGTGCACACAGGCACACACATGCATATGCAGGCACTCATGCACACAGGTATACTCATGCATACACATGCACACACACGCACTCGTACATACATGCACTCACGCACACTCACGCACACATACACACTCAGGCACACACATGCACTCGCACACACACGCACAAACATGCGCTCACGCATACACTCGTGCGCACTCACGCACACATGCGCTCACTCATGCACACACGCACTCACACACACATGCACACACATGCAGGCGCACACACACACATGCACACACAGCTGAGCTCCCCCAAAGCAGTGTCCAGCACCCTAGAGGGCTCACCTGAACAGGTCCAGCTCGTGGACACTAGCAAGAACCATTGGGGCTGGCAGCAGGTTCTGAGAAGAGGAGAGGGTAGGTTAGGGCCAAGGGAAGGCTGGCACCCCTTGGGCTCCAAGCAGCTCCTGCCTCACAGCACAGGGGAGTGCCCAGCCCTACACTAAGACACAGCCTATGACTTTGCTTGGGTTTCACGACCCCACAGGATGGATCAGGGAGGCAGGTGTGACCATCCAGCCCAGGAGCAGGACTCGGTCGGGTGAAGCCCAGCTCTCTCGGCTCAGCCCCCGCCACAGCTCCCACCTCTTGGTCATACTGCTTCGGAGGACTGGACTCGGACTTGTCCATCCTGGATGGGATGTGCACCTGGGGAAGGAGGGAGCAGCTGCCAGAGGGAGCAGGGCATCCCCGTGCACTGGCAGAGTCTGCTCCCCAGCCAGCTGGCTCTCACCTGGACAACAACACCCATGACAGGTAGGTTCAGGGTCTGCCCAGGCACGGGCACCGGCCACTGGTCGATCTCACTGCACACTGTGGATACAGTAGCTAGGGTCAGGACCCTCCCCAAGGAGAGGCTGCTGCCGGGCCAACCAGGGGCCACAGCTGGGATGATGAGACCGCGATGGGCATGCCTGATGGCTACTCACCTGCTTCCAGACAGGGTGCCAGCTTGTCAAAGTACTCGGGGGCAATCAGGCTTAGCAGTGCCTGGAACAGCCGGACAAAGGGTAGGCGGGATACCAGCACCAAAGACTGTGGGGTCACAGGGCTATTCAGAGGCCCCCAGCACCAGGCCTCATCCCAGCCACTCAGGAGCCCACAAGAGACCCCTGAAGCCAAGCTTACCTGGAGCTGGCCCCAGGAAGTACATCCTACCAACTCCACAGGGCAGCTGCCCCGAACAGCCTCAGACCCCAGATTATTAGGAGAAAACCCAACACCGAACTCCCTGGGTGGCGGCCGGGGAGGCTGGACCCTAGGGTCTTTGTGGGGAAATGCATGGTACCCAGGATTTCTGAAATGATCTCCCTGGGGCTGTGCAGCTTTCACTGTTGGCATATGGCTTCCAGGCTGGGCTGTCCTAACCCTGACAGTGTGATGACCCACCAGCCAGCAGGGAGGGGCAGGTACACCTTGGACCAGGACAGAAGGGCCTTGGGTGCCGCTGGGCAAGGACAGGGCAGGGGGGCCGCAAGGAGAGGTGGACACAGCCCAGGTAGTGCTGCAGGAGGAGTGGGCACTGCTGGAGGCTGAGGACCCCTTGCCTGCCCCCCAGTCCCTCCTGCTGCCTGCCAGCTCCTGCCTCTCCAAGACACCAGCCCAGTAGCCCAGCAACTCACCTTCTGGAAGTAGCCCCTCTTCACAGAGCTGTCCTTCACCTGCCTGAAGTACACATAGCCGAAGTAGTGTGCTGGCTCCCTCTGGAAGGAGCAAGGTGTTAGCCAGGCCATGCCCCACCCAGACCACCCGGCCCAGGGCTGCGAGTGGCAACAAATAGGCAGGGACTGTGGCAGATGGGAGCCTGGAGAGCCAGGAGGCTCCTAGAGCTGCTGGCACTGCCCTCTGGCCATCAAGGCAGAGACAGGCTGGGAGGTCCAGGGCTCAGAAGGTGTGTAATGCCCCTGCTGATACAGCAGGGGATCAGCTGGCGTAGTGGAGAGGAGCTTCGGGGGCTGGGAGCCCTGGGAGACCAGCGTGGGCCCCTGTTCAACTATGCAGACACCCAGCCACGGATGTGTGGTGCCAAGGAAACGCCCCAAGGACCCTGGAGAGACTCTGGAAGAGCTGGCCCATCCTCAGTTGGGGCTGGTGCCTGGGACTGCAGGACGAGTGGGGCCTGGCCAGCTCCTCTCCTGCCACACAGGGCCCAGGCGCTCTGAAGGGGCTTCTCACACCAGCCTGACCCTGGCAGGGCCCTGGGGAGCAGGGGAGGAGAAGCAGGTCAGAGAGGCAGCCCAGTGCTCACCTGCAGCGCCACGGGGGCCCTGCTGTGGTAGTGCCTGTCGTTGGCATACCAGGGGCTCCTCTGCCCTCCACACTGGCGCATGCGGAAGCTGAACTGAGTGTCTCCAAGGCAGCCTGAAAAGGGGCAGCCCCACCATGCAAGTCAGGGCCAGGAGCCTCTCCTGCAGGCCCTGGAGCTGGGGACCAGGGGCAAGGGCCCTGCGAGCCTGGACTCTGCTGGCAAAAATGCCCCAGAAAGAATGCCCAGCCCAAGGGGTCTGTTTCCCAACGGGCTCCTATTCTGACTCCTGCATGCCCTGCACCTAGGGTCTTAGAATATATTCACACAAGGGCTGAGTATGGTAGCTCACGCCTGTAATCCCAGCCCTTTGGGAGGCCAAGACGGGCAGATCACAAGGTCAAGAGATCGAGACCATCCTGGCCAAAATGGCGAAACTCTGTCTCTACTAAATACACAAAAAAATTAGCCAGGCGTGGTGGAGGGAGCCTGTAGACCCAGCTACTCAGGAGGCTGAAGCAGAATCGTTTGAACCCAGGAGGCAGAGGTTGCAGTGAGCTGAGAATGTGCCACTGCACTCCAGCCTGGCGACAGAGCGAGATTCCATCTCAAAAAAAAAAAAAGAATATATTTGCACAGAGAAGCGACTTCAACTTCTCTGGGAGATTGGCTCAACCTGCTTGTGACAGAAAACCAGGACGTCTGTGCCCCCGGGGTAGAAGCGGGAGGGGGCCCTACTCCTGGTGGCCACTGTGTGGGGTGTAGGAGACTGACTGCTGGTCCCTCTGCCCAGATACACCCCTTCCACATGTACCCACAGACCTGGCCGCCCTGCTGCAATGTGTGGATCTGGGCGCCCATGCTGAGTGGGCATGCGGCCGGTGCTGCCCACCCTGCAGCGTTCTGTGGACCGCAGGCAGCCTAGGCGGCCGTGATACCCTTGGCCTGGGCTACAGGGACTCTCCTAGCTGGCTTCAGGTCCAGCCCCAGGAAAGGTGGGGTTGCCTACCTGAGTGTGAGTCGGGAAAGGACAGGTAGCAGATGCTGCTTTTCTGAAACATACAAAACCCAGTGAGGGCCGACTCACTCCTGGGTCACGTCCGTTCCCAAGAGGGCTAGGACTCACCTCCTTGTCTGTGAGCCGGAAGTCGTTTGGGTACACCAGCTGCAGAGGAAGACAGAGCACTTGGATGACATCTCCTCACGGAGGCGACACCCCCGAAGGCATCTGCTGGGCTGGGACTGTCCCAGCAGCTGCAGCGTCGTGGGGCGCAGGTCAGTGCCCATGATGCTGCCTCGCCCCAGTTCCCTGCTCCACCAGTGTGCTGCACCCTCCCCGCACCACCTTCTCTGGCTACAATGCCTGGCTCCTTGCTGACTGGATCCTCTCTGTGTCCTCCAGGCCCCAGGCCCCAGGCCAAGGGCAACTCCCCTCCCAGCTGGAGGCTTCTTTACTCCCTAGGACCCTCTCAGTAAGAGGCCAGCACAACTGGGTAGGGTTCCTGACCGCTTTCCCACACCCCTGGTCCTCACAGCCACCCAACCACCTCCTGCCCAGACTGCAGTTGGGCCCCCCTGCCCCCATCAGCCCGATATCTGTTCACAGCATCAGAAGGGCAGAGCTTCGCCCAGGCACAGTGGCTCACACCTCTAATCCCAACACATTGGGAGGCTGAGGCAAGCGGATCACTTGAGGTCAAGAGTTTGAGATCAGCCTGGCCAACATGGTGAAACTCTGGCTCTACTAAAAATACAAAAATCAGCCAGGCATGGTGACGCATGCTTGTAATCCCAGCTACTTGGGAGGCTGAGGCAGGAGAATTGCTTGAATGCGGGAGGCGGAGGTTGCACTCCAAGATGGAGCCACTGCTCGCCAACTTGGGCAACAGAGCAAGACTCCAACTCAAAAAAGAAAAAAAGGGGGGGCAGTGTTTCAGGGACCCAGAGGCACCCCTCACCCGGGACGGTCACAGGGCCCTACCTGGCTGTTCCACCCCTCAAGCCAGAGGGCCCCGGCAGTGTTGCTCCCCTAGCTTTTGCTCAGATACAGGCCCGGCAGTACCCCTGCCCCAGATGGGAGCTTCCTGTCAGACCCTCTCCCCGTCATCCTGCTCGGCTGTCTTCACCCACCCTCCCCCTGCTAGGGCCTGTGCCCCACCTGTAGTGCCTGGAGAGTGCCGGGCTGGGCAAGCCCTGCACCCCAAGGAGTGGACAGTTGGAGAGAGCATGATGCTAGGTAGGGGCTGAATGACCTGGAAGACAGGTGTGCACAGACAGAGGCAGCAGGTGGGGCAGGCGAGCCTGGGAGCCCAGCTCCGTGGGTCCAACTTCCTTGTAGGGAGCCCCCACGGGCCCCATTCCCAGTGGGCCCTGCAGTGTCTGCTGAGCTGTGTCTGAAGCCTGCCGGGAGGGCCTCTGCACACTGTGCCCTCCTCATCCCATCCACCCAACTTCTCCAGAGTTGGGTTTAGGCTGTAATGTGGCTTCTTTCAAGGTGTGCCCTGAGCCCCCATATGATGAGGAGCTGAGCCCTGCAGTGCTCCCGACAATGCCGTGCCCTGGATGAACGCATCTGCCACTGTGTTTTTGAGAGACACGGTCTCGCTCCTGACCAGGCTGGAGCGCAGTGGCACAATCAGCTCCCTGCAGCCTTGAACTTCTAGGCTTAAGCGATCCTCCCCGCTCAGCCTCCTGAAGTGCTGGGAGTGCAGGCGTGAGCCACCACGACCGGCTATTACACAGCTCTGCCCGTTTGTTTGGTCTGGGCTTGCTGCTCTGGTCCTGCTTTGTCTCCTCCAACGCACAGTCAGTCTTTAAGGCAGTGACCCTGTCCTGGTTCCTTCTGCCTCCCGGCACCTGGCACGAAACAGACCCTCCCCACACACAGTGCTGCACATGTGAAGGGGTCTGTGAGGTCTACTAGACAGGTGGGTGGAGGGGAGCTAAGCAGGCACCAAAGAGGGGTCAGAAGGAGGACAACGGGGAGGTGGCAGTAGGCTGGACCCACAGGGGCGCCTAGGGATAGCTCTGTGAGGGGTAGAGCCACTCGGCCACTCAGGCTGAGCCTTCATGTGTCTGCACTGAGGAGGGTGAGGAAAGGCAGGTACCCTTTGCCTGAGCTCAGCGCTCTGCAGCTGGTCTGCCGGTCACAGGCCTGGGGCCTCTGAGCTCCATGCCCATGCCCATGCCCTCAGCACATCCGACCAGGGAAATCCACATTCACAGGTTCACCCTCTTTGGCAGTGGCCCTGGGGTCCAGGTACAACCTAGAGCTGACTGCTAAGCCAGAGGTCAGCCACCGGGGGTTGGCCAGACCAAGGTGAGGGGACCAATGAAGCTGATGCTCAGGGCGAGGAGGCCTCCCAGGCCAGGCTGTGCCCTGCGCAGTGTTCCATGAGGGTCTTGCCCTTTTCCCCTAAGCCAGCCTGTACAGGTCCCTGCTCCTGGTCACCAGTCACCCTGAGTAAGACCAGGGTGGGAGCTTGGTTTGGAGAAGGTACATCCAGGGAGTGGTTCTCAGGTATGGCCTGGCCACCCCGAGGTCCCCGGGGTCAAAGCTCTTCTCATACACGAGAGTCTCATCTTTGCCCTCGTGTACAGAGCAGCTCCCAGAAGCCACAGCATGTCCTGTCCTGCTGGGCTGAATGCAGCGCTGATGAGAATCGAGCTGGTTTTTTTGTTTGTTTTTGAGATGGAGTTTCGCTCTTGTTGCCCAGGCTGGAGTGCAATGGCGCGATCTCGGCTCACCGCAACCTCTACCTCCCTGGTTGAAGTGTCTCTCCTGCCTCAGCCTCCCAAGTAGCTTGGATTACAGGCATGTACCACCATGCCCGGCTAATTTTATATTTTTTAGTTAAGACAGGGTTGTTCCACGTTGGTCAGGCTGGTCTCAAACTCCTGACCTCAGGGGATCTGCCTGCCTCAGCCTCCCAAAGTGCTGGGATTACAGGCGAGAGCCACCACGCCTGGCCAAATCCAGCTGTTTTCTACTTGACCGTTTTATTTTATTTTATTTTATTATTTATTTATTCATTTATTTTGAAGCAGAGTCTCGCTCTGTCGCCCAGGCTGGAGTGCGGTGGTGTAACCTCGGCTCACTGCAACCTCTACATCCCAGGTTCAAGTGACTGTCCTGCCTCAGCCTCCTGAACAGTTGGGACTACAGGCCCGGGGCCACGATGCCCAGCTAATTTTTTGTGTTTTTAGTAGAAAAGGGGTTTCACCGTGTTAGCCAGGAAGGTCTCAGTCTCCTGAGCTCGCAATCCGCCTGCCTTGGCCTCCCAAAGCGCTCAGATTACGTTGTGAGCCACTGTGCCCGGCATGGCTGGACGTTACTAAGGCTTGTGGAAGGGTGAAAAGATGCCACTCTTCTCAATAAATTGCTTTTGTTTTGAAAAATATGGTTGTATTTTTAATATACAGGATATTTTTTCAATGAATATTTTTTAATTTTCTCAGGTTTGTACAATTAAATACATTTTCTTAAAGTTTTTTTTCTATTTTTATATTATTTCTTTATTTCTTTTCCTCATCCCCTCCTTTTCTTCTTTTTTGAGATGGAGTCTCGCCCCGTCACCCAGGCTGGAGTACAGCGGTGCAATCGCAGCTCTTTGCAACCTCCACTTCCCGGGTTCGAGTGATTCTCCTCCTTCAGCCTCCTGAGTAGCTGGAACTACAGGCACGCACCACCAAGTCTGGCTAATTTTTCTGTGTATTTTAGTAGAGTCAGGGTTTCACCGTATTGGCCAGGCTGGTCTCGAACTCCTGACCTCGTGATATGCTCACCTTAGCCTCCCAAAGTGCTGGGATTACAGGCGTGAGCCACTGTGCCCAGCCCCCTCGAACTCTCAAAAAAATTTTTTTTTTTTTTTTAAGACGGAGTTTTGCTCGTTACCCAGGCTGGAGTGCAATGGCGCGATCTCGGCTCACTGCAACCTCTGCCTCCTGGGTTCAGGCAATTCTGCTTCAGCCTCCTGAGCTGCACCTAAACTATTGGTGCAGGCCAATAGTTTAAAGAATAAACAGAAATCGGCTTTTTCACTTTTTGCAAGTTGGCGAAAACAGACTTCAGGGAATTTCATCTTTTTTTCATGCTATGATGTTTTCCCATGTTTTTGAGTTTCCAGCATTTAATAAAAATGGTTAAAAAATGAGTTTTCCCCTGAAGTGCTCTTTTCAGGTGAAAACTACTCTTTTGGTTTGGTTTGAAAGTAAGAAAGGGAGGGGAAACTGCTTTTTTAATAATTATGTTCAGCCTATGATGAAGTATTTGATTATTGACAGCAATGTCTCTAATAAGTTTAAGTTGTCCAAAGTTAATTGTGAACATCAGTATAGTACTCTTAGTTATGGTAAAGCAATTGTTGCAAGATGAATGGCTCATATTTTGATGCAGTGTTTGATGTTCAAAACAAAGTGTTACAACAATAAATGAACAGAAACCGGAAAAAACAAACAAACAAACAAAAAAAAGCGCCACCATGCCCAGCTAATTTTTTGTATTTTTAGTAGAGATGGGGTTTCACCATGTTGACCAGGATGATCTCGATCTCTTGACCTCGTGATCCACCCACCTCGGCCTCCCAAAGTGCTGGGATTACAGGCTTGAGCCACCACACCCAGCCTTGTTTTTGTTTTTTAAGAAACAGGGTCAACCTCCAACTGGGGTCAAGCAGTTATCCTACCTCAGCCTCCCAAGTAGCTGAGACTACAGGTGTGTGCCACCATGCCTAATTTTTTTTTCTTTTCTTTCTTTTTTTTTTTTCATAAAGACGAGGTTTCATCATGTTGGTTAGGCTGGTCTTGAACTCCCAACCTCAGGTGATCTACCCACCTTGGCCTCCTAAAGTGTTAGGATTACAGGTGTGAGCCAATGAGCCTGGCCTCATTTTGTATTTTTTGTAGAGATTGTGGGTCTTGCTATACTGACCAGGCTGGTCTCGAACTCCTGGGCTCAAGTGCTCCTCCCACCTTGGACTCCAAAAGTGCTAGGATTACAGGCGTTCGCTACTGCACCTAGTCTTTTTTTGTTTTTGTTTTCCAGACAGGTTCTCACTGTCACCCAGGCTGGAGTGCAGTGGTGATCGTGGCTCACTGCAGCCTGGAATTCCTGAGCTCAAACAATGCTCCGGCCTCAGCCTCTTGAGTAGCTATAACTACAGGTACAAGCCACACCTGGCTAATTTATTTTTATTTTTGGTAGAGACAGGGTCTCGTGGTGGCTCCCGCCTGTAATCCAAGCACTTTGGAGGCCAAGGCGAGCGGATCACCTGAGGCTGGGAGTTCAAGACCAGCCTGACCAACATGGTGAAACCCCGTCTTTAAAAATAAAAATAAATAAATAAAAAAAAGAGACAGGGTCTCACCATGTTGCCTAGGCTGGTGTGGAACTCCTAGGCTCAGAGTGATTATCCTGCCTCGGCCTCCAAAAGCGCTAGTATTACAGGCAGGAGCCACTGCGCCCTGCCCAAGGGGTGAGTTTTCAAGAGCTGAGAAGGCCAAGCCAGGCCCTTTCCTTAGCTGACTTGTATACTCGTCATCCCACAGTCCTGCCCAACCCCTCTCAAGCTGGACACGTCACCCCACAGCCCTGCCAGCACAGACTCAATGAGCTGCAGGTGCCCAGGTCACTGCTACGGAGGGTTTCGGACGTCTGTCGCCCAGGGTCCCTAACACCCCATCAGCTAAGCATGCTCCCAGTCCAAGCTGAGCATCCCCAGCAAAAGCTAAGGAGTCACAGCCTTCAACTCAGCTTGGAAATAACTTTCTAAATGGGTTTTAGAAAATAACACGAGAATGCCTTAAGAAAGAGCAACTCAGGCCGTGGGCGGTGGCTCACGCCTGTAATCCCAGCACTTTGGGAGGCCCAGGCTGGTGGATCATGAGGTCAAGAGATCGAGACCATCCTGGTCAACAAGGTGAAACCCCATCTCTACTAAAAATACAAAAATTAGCTGGGCGTGGTGGCACGTGCCTGTAATCCCAGGTACTTGGGAGGCTGAGGCAGGAGAACTGCTTGAACCCAGAAGGCGGAGGTTGCGGTGAGCCGAGATCGCGCCATTGCACTCCAGCCTGGGTAAGGAGCGAAACTCCGTCTCAACAAAAAAGAAAGAGCAACTTAACTTCTCTTGTGGGGAGCAATTTGGGTGACAGTATTGAACTAAGAAAGTGGCTCTCAACACTGGGCAGATCACCACACCTCTTGGTACTCAGCCCCCACGCAGTGGTGCTGTTTGAGGTCCTGCACCCGTCGGGGATGGTGTGTGATGGGAGGGGCTCCAGAGGGTGCTGGAGTTATGCTTTTCTGTTTAGAAGACTTGAGGCTTCTTGTGGCCTCTTGGAGTTCAGCGGGGCCTTAGAAAGCATCTCCCAACCACAGAGACATGCTGACTGGCTTTCCTGACGATGACGATTTGGCCTCATCTTGGACATGTGCAGTAATGGAGTGCTCACTACCTCTCAGGAGGTTCACTCCGCCAGTGCTGGGAAGCCTCCCTTCCCGTGCAGGTGGGCCTCCCCTGTGCTGGTCAGCTCTGTGGTGTGTGTCACAGTCCACAGAGATCATCCTGCAGAGCGTCCCAGAGTCTACACCTGGAGGAAGAGAAGCTGCCTGCGCGGGTAGGTGGGTGGAAGCCCCGCATGCAGCAGGAAGACCACATCGAAAGCCCATGGGGACAGCCAGTGAACAGACCCCCAAGGGCAAGAACACCGTAAGACGCAGGTGGAGCCATAAGGCCAAGCCGGGGCCCGTGGGGTCTGGATTGGATTCTAGGTGAACAAGGAGGCGCCGCAGGATTTTAAGGAGAGCCACAAGGGATGAACTTTGCGGTGCAGCTGGGGTGGGAGTGACATCAGTGACGGCGGCAAAGAAACGGATCCGAGACCTTTGTTGCAGAAGGAGCCGTCAGCCTTGCCCAGGCCCAGGGATGGGACTCTGGCGGGAGCCACTGAGGGTATGAAGGTGTCACTGCTCCAGTGGAGAATGGAGGGGGGATCTTTTTTACAGGGAAAAAATCGAAGGAGTACCACGTAGGTCAGGCAAAGTGCAGGGTCCCTGTCTCCTCCATCCCCACGTGAAGACAGGATCCCACTCCGAGCGACTCGCCTTCCCTCCTTGGCCCGGGGAACGCTTCTGAAGCCCGGGGAAAAGGCCCCTCCAAGAGGCGGTGGCCGAAGGCCGAGGAGAGTGCGGGGCGGCCGCGGGTCCCGAGCGAGGCGAGACCAGCCCCGGGCGGCCCAGCCTTGCCCGCCCCCGCGCCCGCCCCCGCGCCCGCCCCCGCGCCCGCCCCCGCGCCCGCCCCCGCGCCCGCGCCCGCGCCCGCTCACCTCCAGCGCCTGGCCCAGCTCCAGGTCGAAGGTGACCACGCACACGCACTCCAGCCAGGCGGAGAAGCGCGCCCAGGGTGCCGCCGGGGTCCGCACCGCGCGGCACGAAGACACGGGTCCAGCGGCGCCCAGGCTGCTGCGAGCCCGCCGCGGCCCGGCGCCCGACAGCGCGTCCATGGCGGCGGCCGCGGGTTGCCCGGGGAACGCGGGCGGGGGCGGGGCGCGTCGGGACCGCGCCTCGGAGCAGTCGAGAGGCCGCCCGCGGCCCAGAGCGGCCCTGCCGCGGCCTCGCGCCCCCTAAGGCCGGAGAAGCGCCGGCGACCGGGCTCTGCACAGAGCACTAGCGAGCAGGGCGCGCGAGGGCCAGAGCGGCCGGAGCCCGCTGGAGGACTTCCGCTGAAGCGGCCGCTCTGGAGCCCTCCACTCCCCGCCCGGTCTGAGGCCCGAGAGAGTTGGGGCGACCCGCCCCCGAGGGTCGGGGCTGGGCAGAGCATCGCGGCCAGACCGGGGAGGCAGAGCAAGGCCGGAACTAGTAGGTGCCGGGCCCTTCGTCGGGCTTCGCAGGTCCGGCCTGCCCGCCTCGCCCCACCGCTCAACGGCGTCGCGGGCGTTTTCGTGGCGGCATGGCGTCTTCACTGAGCGCCCAGGCACCGCAGCGGACCCGCGCTCGCTTCCCTGGGGGCCGGCGCGGCCTGAGATCGCGTCTGACCCCGGGTGTCCACGCGACGCCTCTGCAGTTTAAGTTTCCGGGGGAATCGCGGGGACCTGCAGCGAGCCCTTCCCTCCCTCGCGAGGCCGCTGGACCCCGCTGTGGTCCGCAGAGCCCCTGCCTCTGCACCTGCGGCCCGGCGTGGAAGGGCCAGTTTGGGGCTGTCGGTAACTTAATGTCGCACGCCTTTGAGTCGTGGGCCTCGTGACCTTTCCTCGGAACGCGGGCCGCCTATACTGTGCTGGGCCCTTGAGAGTACTACGTTTTGGCCGGGCGTGGTGGCTCACGCCTGTCATCCCACCACTTTGGGAGGCCGAGGAGATGGGGTGGCAGATCACGAAGTCAGGGGTTCGAGACCAGCCTGACCAACATGGTGAAACTCCGTGTCTACTAGAAATACAAATATTAGCCGGGCGTGGTGGCGCGTGCCTGTAGTCCCAACTACTCGGAAGGCCGAGGCAGAAGAATCACTTGAACCCAGGACGGGAAGGTTGCAGTGAGCCCAGATGGCGCCATTGCACTCCAGGCTGGGTGACGGGGAGACGCCCATCTCTAAATAAATAAGTAAAAGATTACCACGTGTTGTTCGGATCATGTGGCCTGGGTGTGGGGTAGTCTGTCCCATCTGGGTTTGTCGCACAACAAAATCCCCCAATGACACATTTCTCAGGACATAACTTCACCATTAAGCAGCACGTGGCCGTATTGTTTTTTGTTTGTTTTGGGTGTTTGAGAGAGTTTTGCTCATGTCCAGGCTGGAGTGCAATGGGACAGTCTCGACTCACTGAAACCTCTGTCTCCTGGGTTCAAGTGATTCTCCTGCCTCAGCCTTCCAAGTAGCTGGGATTACAGGCATACGCCACCATGTCCCATTATGTTTTTTAATTTTTTTTTTTTTGAAAGATGGGGTCTCACGTTACCCAGGCTCGCTTCTCTTGGGCATACATAGAAACCAAATTGCTGAGGCATCGCCTGGGTATATGTTTAGCTTTCCCCAAAGCAGCCGTACATTTAGAAACATTCCTACCAACAGTGTGTGAGTGTTTGTTTGCTCCACATCCTTACCAACAACGCTTGCCAAGCGTCTTTATTTTAACCAGTCCAGTGATTGAGTAATGTTATCTTGTGATTTTTAAAATTTTATTTATTTTGTAGAGAAGAGATCTCATCCTGTCACCCAGGCTAGAGTGCAGTGATGTGATCATAGCTCACTGCAGCCTGGAACTCCCATGCTCAAGGGATCCTCCCACCTCAGTCTCTCAAGTAGCTGCAACTCCAGGCGTGTACCACTGCACCTGGCTATTCCTGTGGGTTATTTTTTTTTTGAGACGGAGTTTCGCTCTTGTTACCCAGGCTGGAGTGCAATGGCGCCATCTCGGCTCACCGCAACCTCCGCCTCCTGGGTTCAGGCAATTCTCCTGCCTCAGCCTCCTGAGTAGCTGGGATTACAGGCATGCGCCACCATGCCCAGCTAATTTTTTGTATTTTTAGTAGAGACGGGGTTTCACCATGTTGACCAGGATGGTCTCGATCTCTTGACCTCGTGATCCACCCACCTCGGCCTCCCAAAGTGCTGGGATTACAGGCGTGAGCCACCGCACCCGGCCTACTGTGGTTTTAATGTGAATTTCCGTGATTACTAATGGTCTTAAGCATTTTCTTTTCCCGTGGTTATTACATGCCATCTTTATAAGATGTATTCTGATTTACAGGTAGGAGGCAGAACTTTACTCCAGACCAGATTAAAGACTGCCTGAGCCAGGCGCGGTGGCTCACGCCTATAATCCCAGCACTTTGGCAGGCCGAGGCGGGTGGATCACGAGGTCAAGAGATCGAGACCATCCTGGTCAACATGGTGAAAGCCCGTCTCTACTAAAAATACAAAAAATTAGCTGGGCATGGTGGCGCGTGCCTGTAGTCCCAGCTACTCGGGAGGCTGAGGCAGGAGAATTGCCTGAACCCAGGAGGCGGAGGTTGCGGTGAGCCAAGATTGCGCCATTGCGCTCCAGCCTGGGTAACAAGAGCGAAACTCCGTCTCAATAAAAAAAGACTGAACAGGGAAGAGGCATGCCCACCAGTGCCATTTCCACTTACCATTGCCATGGCAGTGCCCACAAGTGACTGCCCCTTCCCATGGTAACCACCCCAAAGTTACTGCCCTTTTTCTAAAACTTTCTGAATAACTTGCACCTTAATTTGTATATAATTAAAAGTAGTTATAGGCTGAGTGTGGTGGCTCACGCCTATAATCCCAGCACTTCGGGAGGCCGAGGCGGGTGGATCACAAGTTCAAGAGATCGAGACCATCCTGGTCAACATGGTGAAACCCCATCTCTACTAAAAATACAAAACAGCCGGGCATGGTGGCAGGCGCCTGTAATCCCAGCCACTCGGGAGGCTGAGGCAGGAAAATCGTTTGAACCCAGGAGGCGGAGGTTGCAGTGAGCCGAGATTGCACCATTGCACTCCAGCCTGGTCCGTCTCAAAAAAAAAAAAAGAGAGAAAGAGAAAGAGGTGGGAGGCTTAGAGTCAGAGTCAGAGAAGTCGGTGTGATGCTGGGATCTGAGAGAGAACCTGGAAGATACGCAGCTGCTGGCTGTGAAGATGGCAGAAGACTGTGAACCGAGGGATATAGGACAAGCTGGAAAAGGCGATGATGCAGGTTTTCCCCTGAGCTTCTTGAGAGAAGCCAACACCTGGATTTTAGTCCCACAAGACTCATTTCATATTTTTTTTTTGAGACGGTGTCTCGTTCTGTTCCCAGGCTGCAGTGCAGTGCCGTGATCTTGTCTCACCGCAACCTCTGCCTCCTGGGTTCAAGCAGTTCTCCTGCCTCAGCCTCCCGAGTAGCAGGGACTACAGGCACGCGCCACCATGCCCAGCTAATTTTTTGTATTTCAGTAGAGATGGGGTTTCACCATGTTGATCAGGATGGTCTCGATCTCTTGACCTCGTGATCCACCCGCCTCGGCCTCCTTAAGTGCTGGGATTACAGCCCTGAACCACCGCACCCGACCCTAAATTCTTTCTTTTTAAATATGGACAATCAGTTATTCCAATACCATTTATTGAAAAATATAGTGTTTCCCCATAAAATTGACTTAGGAGCGAGGTGTGGTAGCTTATACCTGTAGTTCCAGCTACTGGGGAGGCTGAAGCAGGGGGACTGCCTGAGCCCCAGAGCTGGAGACTGCAGTGAGTTGTAGTCACACCACTGCACTCCAGCCTAAGCAGCCGGGTGAAAGCTCATCTCTAAATAAATAGACTTAGCAATTCCATAACAAAAATCAATTGATGATAACATTGGGGGGTTTGTATTCTCTATTCTATTCCCTTGATCTGCATGTTTTTTTCTTTTCTTTTTTTTTTTTGAGATGGAGTCTCACTCTGTCACCCAGGCTGGAGTACAATGGCTCACCGCAACTTCTACCTCCCAGGTTCAAGCGATTCTCCTGCCTCAGCCTCCTTAGTAGCTGGGATCACAGGCGCGGCACCATGCCCAGCTAGTTTTTGTATTTTTAGTAGAGATGGGGTTTCACCATGTTGGTCAGGCTGGTCTCAAACCCCTGACGTGATCTGCCTGCCTCAGCCTCCGAAAGTGCTGGGATTACAGACTTGAGCTGCTATACTAATTCTTTCCTGTCTTCATTTTTTTTTTCTTTTTTGAGACTGAGTTTTGTTCTTGTTGCCCAGGCTGGAGTGCAATGGCTCAGTCTCAGCTCACTGCACCCTCTGCCTCCCAAGTTCAAGCCATTCTCCTGCCTCAGTCTCCTGAGTAGCTGGGATTACAGGTGTGTGCCACCACGCCCAGCTAATTTTTGTATTTTTAAGTAGAGACAAGGTTTCGCTTGCCATATTAGCTAAGCTGATCTTGAACTACTGGCCTGCCGCGGTCCAGCCGGGCAGGGTCCAGGGGATCCCGAAGGTGAGCTAGGCGTCGGCAGAAGGAGACAGCACGACCTGCAGGTGGTGTCAACCAGAAGATGTGTGTGTTGGGGCCCAAAGTGGCTCCGGCCGGATGTCGTGGCGCTTGCGAAGGCGAGGCCAAGAGTTCAAGGCCAACCAACCTCAGCAACCTTACAAGCTCTCATTGATTGGCAAAAAAAAAAAAAAAAGATGTGTGTGTTTATTACAGGCAGTTCATGGTTTTTATACTTTTAATTTTGGCAGGTGAACAGGCAAAACAGGAAATTCAAACATCAGCAGGGCTTTGTAATTACAGTTCTGTGCTTCAGAAAATTACACTGTCCTATGATTCGCCAGAATAATCAGAAGAGTTTGTTTCAAAGATGATTCCAAGGAAACGTTAGATATCTACATTCTACTGTTTTTAATTAACTTTCCTTTTTTCTTAAAGGTTATTAATTTATGATTAACTTATGTTAGACATTACGCTTTCATAACTAAATGTTAAAGAAATTATAAAACAGGTTAAGAGCTAAATATTGACCAAGTGATAGACGTGGTCCGTTCTATCTTCAGGGATGAGTGGACAGTCCCTAGGGACAATAACAACAAACGTTGGTGACGTGTACTGTTCACTGTGGTTACAGGTAAGGGTTAGTGGAGTTCAGACTATGAGGTAGAGGACAGCACGGAAATTCGTGAACTTACTTTCTTTAACTGTTTTAGTGCAAATACTTTTTGTTGTTTTGTTTTTATACACCAAGGAGATCCTGTTCTAGCAAGCCCTTCCATAAATGTTAGGGAATGATAAAGGACATGGACACTGTCTATATTAACCATTTTAATTCCGTCCTTGTTATTTACTTCTGTATAAGGTAGAGAAGGATCAGTAAGTCTAGTTCTTTTCTTTCTTTTTTTTTTTTTTTGAGATGGAGTTTTCACTCTTGTTACCCAGGCTGGAGTGCAACGGCACGATCTCGGCTCACGGCAAACTCCGCCTCCTGGGTTCAGGCAATTCTCCTGCCTCAGCCTCCTGAGTAGCTGGGATTACAGGGACGCACCACCATGCCCAGCTAATTTTTTGTATTTTTAGTAGAGACGGGGTTTCACCATGTTGACCAGGATGGTCTCGATCTCTTGACCTCGTGATCCTGGGCCTCCCAAAGTGCTGGGATTACAGGCGTGAGCCACCGCGCCCGGCCCGCTTTACGTCTTTAGTGAATTTAGGGTCTTTCCTCAAGATATCGAGTATACTGTGGCGACATCTGGGGCCGTTAGTAGTAATGGGGATTTCTGAGGTGCTAGGAGTGTCGGTGGAAAATTGGGACTCTAAAGTGACATCAGCCGAGTACACAATTTTTTGATTAGCAAGAAAAATGATTAAGCGGACGATTCCCAAGAACCCACTGATCCACCCAAGAAATTGTATCCCCATGCCTCGTCCTTTTCCAGGAAAGAGTCTTCCTTGAAGCTCGTCTCCCCATATTCGGACTTTGTCAAGCAATATGGTCGGAAAAGGACGTGGCACTGACCTTAGGTGATCTGCCTGTCTCAGCCTCCCAAAGTGCTGGGATTACAGGTGTGAGCCACTGCGCCCAGACGTGTGTTCATTATTCCAGCTTTATAATAAGTTTTGAGATCACGTAGTGTAAGTCCTTCAGCTTTGTTCTTTTTCAAAATTGTTTTGACCATCTTGATTATTTGCATATCTATACAGACGTTAGTATTTGCTTGGCTTGTCAATTTCCACCACCAATAAAACACAACAGCTTTAAGCCGCATTATTAAAAACAACCACAAAAAAAACAGCAGCTGAGGACAGGTGTGGTGGCTCACGCCTCTAATCCCAGCATTTTGGGAGGCCAAGGCGGGTGGATCACCTGAGGTCGGGAGTTTGAGACCAGCCTGACCAACATGGAGAAACCCCTTCTCTACTAAAAATACAAAAAAATTAGCTGGCCATGGTGGCACCCACCTGTAATCCCAGCTACTTGGGAGGCTGAGGCAGGAGAATGGCTTGAACCCAGGAGGCAGGATCGTGCCACTGCACTCCAGCCTGGGCGACAGGGCAAGACTCTGTCTCAAAGAAAAAATCTGCTGAGATTTTGCCACGAATTACACTGGATCCACAGATTAGCTCACTGAAACCTCTGCCTCCTGGGTTCAAGCGATTCTCCCGTCTCAGCCTCCTGAGTAGCTGGGATTACAGGCATGTGCCATCACACCCAGCTAATTTTATATTTTTAGTAGAGGCAGGGTTTCTCCGTGTTGCTCAGGCTGGTCTCAAACTCCCAACCTCAGGTGATCCACCCGCCTTGGCCTCCCAAAGTGCTGGGATTACAGGTGTGAACCACTGCCCAGCCAATGTTGAGTCTTTTTTTTTTTTTTAGAAGGAGTCTTGCTGTATTGCCCAGACTGGAGTGCAGTGGCGCGATCTCGGCTCACCGCAACCTCCACTGCCGGGGTTCAAGCAAGTCCCCTGCCTCAGCCTCCTGAGTAGCTGGGACTACAGGTGCTTGCCACCATGCCTGCCTAATTTTCTGTATTTTAGTAGAGATGGGGTTTCACCATGTTGGCCAGGCTGGTCCCGATCTCCTGACCTTGTGATCTGTCCACGTAGGCCTCCCAAAGTGCTGGGATTACAGGCATGGGCCACCACACCTGGCTAATGTTGTCTTTTTTTTTTTTTTTTTTTTTTTGAGGAGGGCTTGTCTGCGCTGCCACCGCCCACACTCGGCCTCAATGTTGCGTCTTTTAACCAAAAACATGACACGCTGGCCGGGCGCAGTGGCTCGTTTGTAATCCCAGCACTTTGGAGTTCAAGACCACCCCTGGGAAGCTCAGCCAGGAGAGGGTGCAGGAGGAAGGGGCTTCCCAGTGCCCACCTGCATTCCTTCTCCTCCAGCTCCTGCTGCGTGGCTGCCAGTGCACGCTGTGCCCAGCTAACGTCTTCTGAAATGTTGCAGTTGTACTCATCCTCACCACCTTTTGGTGCCACCCCTGGGGATAGCTTCCCACTGAGTTTCAGTGCCAACTCCATGGACAGATTCCCAGTGAGCCTCACAGGCACTTCAGAGGTTGATTTTCCAGCTTTGGCCCACCTGCACTTAGAGGGGTGCGTTCCCGCCCGCCAGCCTCTCCTCAGCGGCTGTGGATCAGCTCCACCCCAGGACAATCCAGGGAACCTCCTGGACACATCCACACTTCTCTAACAAGGAATCAACTCCCACCCTTGGGGAAGGAGCCCTCTTCTAAGTTTTTTTTTTTTCCGAGACAGTCTTGCTCTGTCACCGAGGCTGGAGCGCAATGGCGCAATCTCGGCTCACTGCAACCTCTGCCTCCCAGATTCAAGCAATTATCCTGCCTAGGCTTCCCAAGTAGCTGGGATTACAGGCACGTGCCACCACGCCCGGCTATTTTTTGTATTTTTAGTAGAGACAGGTTTCACCACGTTGTTTGGGCTGGTCTTAAATTCCTGACCTGAGGTGATCCGCCTGCCTTAGCCTCCCAAAGTGCTGGGATTACAGGCATGAGCCACCATGGCAGGCCTTCTTTCTTTCTTCCTTTTTCTTTCCTTCCCCTTCCCTTCCTCCCTTTCTTCTGTCTCCCTCCTTCCCTCTCTTCCTTATTCTCTCTTTTCTTTCCTTTCTCTCCTTCCTCCCCTCCCCCTTCCCCTCCCATTCCCTCCTCTCCCTGTTTCCCTTCCTCCCTCTCTCTCTCTTTCCTTCCTTCTTTCCTTCCTTCCTTCCTCTCTCTCCTGCCTTCCTCTTTCTCTCCTTCCTTCCTTCCTCTCTCTCTCTCTCTCTCTCTCTCTCTCTCTCTCTCTCTCTTCTTCATTCTTTGTTAATAGGGTCTTACTCTGTTGCCCAGGTTCGAGTACAGTAGTGCAATCACAGCTCACTGCAGCTTCAACCTCCTGGACTCAAGCAATCCTCTCACCTCAGCTTCCTGAGTATCTGGGACAACAGGAACACATCAGCACACCTCACTAACTTATAAAGTTTTTAGAGACTGGGTTTCACTGTATCGTCCAGGCTGGTCTCAAACTCCTGGCCTCAAGTGATCCTCCTGCCTCAGCCTCTCCAAGTGCTGGGATTATAGATGTAAGCCACCACACTTGGCCTGTTCCTTCTTTATTTTAATTAATTAATTTAGAGACAAGGTCTTGCTCTGTCACCCAGGTTGGAGTACAACAGCGTGGTTATGGCTCACTAGGGCTCAGGAAATCCTCCCACCTCAGCCCCCAGAGTAGCTGGGACTACAGGTGTGCACCACCATACCCGGCTAATTTAAAAAAAAATTTTTTTTTTTTTGAGACAGAGTCTTGTTTTGTCACCAGGCGCCAGGCTGAAATGCAGTGGTGTGGTCTTGGCTCACTGCAACCTCCGCCTCCCAGGTTCAAGCAACTCTCCTGCCTCAGCCTCCCACACAGCTCGGATTACAGGCACGTGCCACCACGCCCAGCTGATTTTTGTATTTTTAGTAGACACGGGGTTTCGGGCCAGGCGTGGTGGCTCACACCTGTAATCCAAGCACTTTGGAGGCCAAGGAGGGTGGATCACCTGAGATTGGGAGTTCATGACCAGCCTGACCAACATGGTGAAACCCCATCTTTAAAAAAAAAAAAAGAGAGAGAGATGGGATTTCACCTTTTGGCCAGGATGGTCTCCATCCCTTGACCTCATGATCTACCTGCCTCGGCCTCCCAAAGTGCTGGGATTACAGGCGTGAGCCACCATGCCTGGCTAATTTTTAAAAATTTTAACGGGGAGGGCGGGTGCGGTGGCTCATGCCTGTAATCCCAGCACTTTGGGAGGCCGAGGCAGGTGGATCATGAGGTCAGGAGTTTGAGACCAGCCTCACCAACATGGAGAAACACCATCTCTACTAAAAATGCTAGCCAGGCATGGTGATGCACGCCTGTAATCCCAGCTACTTGGGAGGCTGAGGCAGGAGAATCACTTGAGCCCAGGAGGCAGAGGTTTTGGTGAGCCAAGATTTCATTCACCATTGCACTCCAGCCTGGGCAACAAGAGCGAGACTGTCTCAAAAAAATTTTTTTTTTTTTTGTAGAGACAGGCTCTCACTGTGTTGCCCAAGCCAAACTGTCCTTTCTTAAAACTTTGTTACTTTATAATTAATCTCTTCTTATTGGTAATATATATACATATTTTTTTGAGACAGAGTTTCGCTCTTGTTAACCCAGGCTGGAGTGCAATGGCGCGATCTCGGCTCACCCCAACCTCCGCCTCCTGGGTTCAAGCAATTCTCCTGCCTCCTGAGTAGCTGGGACTAGAGACTGCACCACCATGCCCAGCTAATTTTTGTATTTTTAGTAGAGACGGGGTTTCACCATGTCGACCAGGATGGTCTCGATCTCTTGACCTCGTGATCCATCCACCTCGGCCTCCCAAAGTGCTGGGATTATAGGTTTGAGCCACTGCGCCCGGCCTGATAATATTTTTATACCAAACTTTCCCTGTTGAAATCATTGTGTGGTTTCTGTCCCTTTAGTGAACCATAACTAGTGACACAATCTTTTTCTTTGAGATGGAGTCTCACTCTGTTGGCCAGGCTGGAATGCAGTGATGCAATCTCAGCTCACTGTAACCTCTGCTTCCCGGGTTCGAGTGATTCTCCTGCTTCAGCTTCTCAAGTAGCTGGGACTACAGGCGCGTGAACACACATATCTAATCTAACACACCACACCCAGCTGATATTTGTGTTTTTAGTAGAGATGGGGTTTCACCATATTGGCCAGGCTGGTCTTGAACTCGTGACCTGAAATGATCCGCCCACCTCGGCCTCCCAAAGTACTAGGCTTACAAGTGTCAGCCACTGCGCCCAGCCCTAGTGATAAAATTTTGAAGGAGGATAAACCAAGTAGGGAAGGTGGTTGTGTGTGTGGGTGTGTGCATGTGTGTGTGGTGTGTGAGTGTGCTATGTGTGTGGTATGTGTGTGGTGTGTGTGGGTGTGGTGTGTGTGGGGGTGGGTGTGGTGTGTGTGGGGGTGTGTGGTGCGGTGTGTGTGTGTGTATGGTGTGTGTGGGTGTATGCATGTGTGTGTGGTGTGTGGGTGTGCTATATGTGGGGTGTGTGGGTGTAATGTGTGGGATGTGTGTGGTGTGTGTGTGTGGTGTGTGTGTGGTGTGTGCATGTGTGTGGTGTGTGGGTGTGCTATGTGTGGGATGTGTGTGTGGTGCAGTGTGTCTGGTGTGTGGTGTGTGTAGTGTGTGTGTGGGTGTATGTGTGGTGTGTTTGGTGTGTCTGGTATGTGTGTGTAGTGTGTGTGGTCTGTGTGATATGTGTGTGCTCTGGTATGTGGTGTGTAGTGTGTGTGGCGGTGTCTGTGTGTGTGGTGTGTGTAGTGTGTGGTGAGTGACATGCGTGTGGTTTGTAGCTTGTGTGGTGTGTGGTATGTGGGGTATGTGGTGTATATGTGTGTGTGGGGTGTGTAGTGTGTGTGTGGTGTTTGTGTGGTGTGGAGTGTGGGGTGCGTGGCGTGTGTGGTGGGTAGTTGGTGTGTGTAGTCTGTGTGTGATGTGGAGTGTGTGGTTGTATGTATGTGGTTGTGTGGTGTGTGTGGTGTGCAGTGTGTGGGGTTTGTGTGATGTGTAGTATGTGTATGGTATGTGGTATGTGTGGAGTGTGTATGTGGTGTGTGTGCTGTACGGTGTATGTGGTGTGTATGTGTGTGTGGTGTGGAGTGTGTTGGGCATGTGGTGTGTGGTGTGTTTGGGGGGTTTGTGGTGTGTTTGTGCTGGGTGTTTAGTGTGGTATGTGTGATGTATGTGTGTGGTGTGAAATGGGGGTGGGGTGTGTGGGGTGTGTGGGTATGTGGTATGTGTGTGGTATGTGTGGTGTGATGTGTGTGTGAGGTGTGCTTGGTGGTGTGTGTGGTGTGTGCTGTGAGTTTGTGTGGGGTGTGTGTGTGTGGTAAGTGTGTGTGGTGTGTGGTATGTGTGGGGGTGTGGTGTGAAGTGTGTGTGGTGTGCATGGGGGTGTGTGTGAGGTGTGCATGGGGGTGTGTGTGGTGTGTGCTGTGAGTTTGTGTGGGTGTGTGTGGTGTGGGTGTGTGGTGTGTGGTATGTGTGTGGGGTGTGTGGTGTGATGTGTGTGTGGTGTGTGTGAGGTGTGCATGGGGGGTGTGTGGTGTGTGCTGTGAGTCTGTGGTGTGTGGGGGTGTGTGTGGGGTATGTGTGCTGTGTGTGGGTGTGTGTGGTGTGTGTGGTGTGTGGTGTGATGTGGTGTGTGTGAGGTGTGCTTGGGGGTGTGTGTGGTGTGTGCTGTGAGTTTGTGGTGTGTGGGGGTGTGTGTGGGGTATGTGTGCTGTGTGTGGGTGTGTGTGGTGTGTGTGGTGTGTGTGGTGTGATGTGGTGTGTGTGAGGTGTGCTTGGGGGTGTGTGTGGTGTGTGGTGTGGTGTGTGAGAGAGAGAGTTGAAACCCAGTGACCAGGGACACCCGGGCAGGGAAAGGCACTGTGCAGTGAAGACCTCGGCGGCCAGTCACCAGCGCGGCAATGACCAAGGAAGGGCCTGTGGGGATGCAGGGACAGCGCCAGCCAGTGGCCGGTGGCAGGAGGTCGTCGGGCTGGGAGCCATGAGCACAGGGGTTGGGAGAGGGAAGCTCAGATCAGGTAGCGCCCTGTGGGCCACAGGAGGGAACTTGTTGTTCAGCCTGAGAGGCAGGAGCTCCTGGGGGTAGGGAAGACGTGATCTGACCAATTTTATTTTATTTTGTTATTTGGAGACAGAAACACGCTCTATCGCCCAGGCTAGAGTGCAGTGATGCAATCTCAGCTCACTGCAACCTCCGCCTCCTGGGTTCAAGTGATTCTCCTGCCTCAGCCTCCCAAGTAGCTGGGGCTACCGGTGTCTGCCACCACCCCAGCTAATTTTTTGTATTTTTAGCAGAGAAGGGGTTTCACCATGTTGGCTAGGCTGGTCCTGCCTTCAAATGATCTGCCCACCTCGGCTTCACAAACTGCTGGGATTACAGGTATGAGCCACCACTCCTGGCCCTTTACTTTTTTGAGACAGGGTCTTGTTCTGTCACCTGGGCTGGAATGAAGGGGCAAGACCATAGTTCATTGCAGCCTCTACTTCCCAGGCTCAAGCAATCCTCCCGCCACAGGTGGCCAAGTAGCTGGGACTACAGGTTCGTCACCACGCCTGGCTAATTTTTAAATTTTTCGTAGAGACAGGGGGCCCACTTGTTGCCCAAGCTGTTCTTAAACTCCTGGGCTCCAGAGATCCTCCTGCCTAGGCCTCCCGAAGTGCTGGGATTACCAATGTGAGCCACCTTGCCCAGCCAATTGGATCTATTTTAACTGGAGCCCTCTGGCTGCTTTGCTGATGACAGAAAGCTGACCTACGAGTGCTCCAGGACAGGTGCAGGGAGCCTCCATGGGAAACTACTGGGCGTCAGGTGAGAGAAGCTGGTTTTGAACCAGAACGTTGGTAGTGGAGTGTGGGAAGTAGGAAAGTTCCTCTTAAAGTTTCCTTTCTCTTTAACTTTGTTAAGCCCTAACCTGTGTAGCTGTTAGAGACGCCATGCTTACAGGCACGTAGTACACGTGTGTCCTTGTACTTTAACCGAGATATCTGAGCTGGACGTGCTCACAGGCGTGTCCCAGCTCTCCATTGCTTTTACCTGTTTAGAAGAGTTTTAAGTTGTTAGCCAATTGGGTTTTAGTGTAGATCTTGAGGTCTGGCTCCCGCCAATGGAGATCAGACACAGCAGTAAGGATGACCCCAAATGCATAAGGAATACATCTGTGGGTGTTCCTTTGTTCATTGTATTCTCGCTGCACGATGGCTAGCAAGGATACCCTTCCTGCAGTCCAGGAAGTAAAAATTGCGTTGCTGAAAGATCTTTTGTCTCAGTGCTGATTTTTCTTTGCAGCACCAAGCATCTATTTCCAACATGGAGTTATCACATGTCGCAGTGGAGGGAACACACTTGCTGATGAATCCAGTGTGGGTGTGAGAGGAGGAGAGGGGCTCCTGCCGAGCCCAGGTGCACTGGCTGAGCACAGGAAGGGTATCAAGACCAGGCAGAGAGTTGCACGTGCTTAGGGCCGCAAAAGGGCAGTAAGGGGCATCTCTCACATCTGGTGACCCTGGCCCCAGTCCCCATTCTGCAGCTCGATTCAGCAGCAGCACCTCCAGCTTCTGCAAAATAGACCGCAGCAAGGGCAGCAACCACAGAAGGGCAGAGCCTACCGAATGCAGGGCGTCTCTCTTCTAGGTTGTGAGGCTGAGGCTTCTTTACCCCCAGTTTCTGGAAGTTCCTTCAACGGAACCTGCCGGAAATCTGCCCTTAGGATACGAAGGGAAAAGCTGTTGTTAGGGAAAGGCTCGCCAGAGACATGCGCTATAAAGCCACGGAGGAGGCTGGGCGCGGTGGCCCACGCTTGTCTTCCCAGCTCTCAGGGAGGCCGAGAGGTGGATCACGAGGTCAAGAGTTCCAGACCAGCCTGGCCAACATAGTGAAACCCTGTCTCTACTAAAAATGCAAAAATTAGCCGCCTGTAATCCCAGCCACTCGGGAGGCTGAGGCAGGAGAATCTCGAACCTGGGAGATGAAGGTTGTAGTGAGCCGGGATCGCGCCACTGCACTCCAGCCTGGGAGACAGAGGAGCGATCTCAAAATAAATAAAAACAAAAAAACAAACAAGAAAAACTCGATGAGGAGGGTGCTGCTGACCAGGGCAGGAGACTGGCATAGGGGAACCCCCGGGGCCGCCAGCCGCAGGGCCAAGCCCTTTTCTCCGGCAACGTCTCTCTAGCGCCATCTACCGATTAAGCCTAACAGCGCCAGCTGGCAAAGGAGAAACACTGAATATGTATGTACACACACACACACACACACAGACACACACACACACACACACACACACACATTTTTTTGAGATGGAGTTTCGCTCTTGTTACCCAGGCTGGAGTGCAATGGCGCGATCTCGGCTCACCACGACCTTCGCCTCCTGGGTTCAGGCAATTCTCCTGCCTCAACCTCCTGAGTAGCTGGGATTACAGGCACGCGCCACCATGCCCAGCTAATTTTTTTTTTTTGTACTTTTAGTAGAGACGGGGTTTCACCATGTTGACCAGGATGGTCTCGATCTCTTGACCTCGTGATCCACCCGCCTCGGACTCCTAAAGTGCTGGGATTACAGGCGTGGGCCACCGCGCCCGGCCCGAAATACTGAATACTGAGTATTTATTTGAGCAGCCCAGATCCGTTTTCGCAGAGAGCATCGGTGAATGTGGAGCTGAGAGAATGTATTCACTGACAAAAGGAAAAAAGGTTTAGAAAACTCTTAAGTGTCCTGTGTTTTCCCAACATTTACCGATGACTCGCTCTGACATCTGAAATAATAGTGATCATTCTAGAGATAGTTAGATGGAATTAAACAATTCCAGCTCTTGTTAAATAGGCATATACTTAATTTGCAAAATGTCGTGCAAGAACCCGTGGGGCACCTGGAGAAAACAGTGTCTCGAGGCGGCTCAGGTGCTCCGGGTCCACGCAGGACGCGGGACGGGGAGGGGCCTGGCCTGGCGTCGCGGGCTGAGCCCGCCCCTGCTGCTGGGGGGTGGGGGATGTTCACGCTCCTTGGCCTCTGGGAGGGGCCTGCGGCAGGACATTAGGGCCAGAGGGGCAGGCCCTTCCCCAGCCACGGGGGAAACCCCTGCCCCAGGTGTCTGACTTTCAAACTGCATCAGGCCACTCGAGGATTGTTTTGTGGCTATGAGAAAATTAATTATGCAGGCCGGGCGTGGTGGCTCACGCCTTAATCCAAGTACTTTGGAGGCCAAGGCGGGCGGATTTCCTGAGGTCAGGAGTTCAAGACCAGCCTGACCAACATGGTGAAACCCCCGTCTTTAAAAAAAAAAAAAAGAAAGAAAATTAATTATGCTTGCACAAAACTTTAGCCAATACCTCAGAGGGATACGTAAAAGGGGAAAGCCGCACCCTTACTCCACCCACGCCAAGGCGGCAGACACCCCTCCGTGGCCGGGACTCAGCACAATCAAGTCCTCCTGCCCCCACGCGGGCGGCACCCAGAGCCCCGCTCCAGGGGGCGGGGAGAGCTGGGTCACGTCCCGGCCCCGCCCACCCGCGCGGCCCCGCCCCCGGCCGCGAGCGTGCGCGCCCCACGCGGAGGCCCCGCCCCCGAGCGCGCGCTCGTGCGCCGCTGCCGCCATTTTGGAGCGATCCGAGTGCCGCCCGCGGCCCGGAGTCGGTCTCGAGCCGCCGGCCGGGCGCGCCGGTGTCCGTAGGCGCTGCGCCCCGGGCCGGGCCCATGTGTGTGCGGCCCGCCCGAGGCCGCCTGGGCTTTGCCTCCACCAGCGCCCTGGCCTCCGTTCGGGCCTCCACACGGGCCTCCGAGGAGCTGCCGCGACGCCCGGCCCGCAGGGCAGGTGAGTGCGGCCGCACGCCGCTCGGACCCGGTTCCCGGTCAGCCGGTGCCCCCCGAGTCAGTCAGTGCCCCCTCCAGATAGTTATCTGCCAGTCAGTCAGTCAGTGCACCCCCAGTCAGTTCCCCCTCAGTCAGTTCCCCCCCAGTCAGTGTCCCCCCAGTCAGTGCCCCCCCAGTCAGTGCCCCCCTAGTCAGTGCCCCCGTCAGTGCCCCCCCAGTCAGTGCCCCCCAGTCAGTGCCCCCCTAGTTAGTGCACCCTCAGTCAGTTCCCCCTAGTCAGTGCCCCCCCAGTCAGTGCCCCCCAGTCAGTGCCCCCCGTCAGTGCCCCCCTAGTTAGTGCACCCTCAGTCAGTTCCCCCCAAGTCAGTGCCCCCCGTCAGTGCCCCCCTAGTTAGTGCACCCCCAGTCAGTTCCCCCCAGTCAGTGCCCCCCTAGTCAGTGCCCCCCAGTCAGTTCCCCCCAAGTCAGTTCCCATCTAGTCAGTGCCCCCCGAGTCAGTCAGTGCCCCCCCAGATAGTTATCTGCCAGTCAGTGCCCCCCAGTCAGTTCCCCCCAAGTCAGTGCCCCCCCGTCAGTGCCCCCCTAGTTAGAGCACCCCCAGTCAGTTCCCCCTAGTCAGTGCCCCCCAGTCAGTGCCCCCCAGTCAGTGCCCCCCTAGTTAGTGCACCCCCAGTCAGTTCCCCCCAGTCAGTGCCCCCCAGTCAGTGCCCCCGTCAGTGCCCCCCCAGTCAGTGCCCCCCAGTCAGTGTCCCCCCAGTCAGTGCCCCCCAGTCCGTGCGCCCCAGTCAGTGCCCCCTCAGTCAGTGCCCCCCAGTCAGTGCCCCCCAGTCAGTGCCCCCCCAGTCAGTGCCCCCCAGTCAGTGCCCCCCAGTCAGTGCCCCCCCGTCAGTGCCCCCAGTCAGTGCCCCCCAGTCAGTGCCCCCAGTCAGTGCTCCCCAGTCAGTGCCCCCCGTCAGTGCCCCCCAGTCAGTGCCCCCAGTCAGTGCCCCCCATCAGTGCCCCCAGTCAGTGCTCCCCCAGTCATTGCCCCCCCAGGTCAGTTCCCCCTCCAGTCACTTCTCCCCAAGTCACTTCCCACCTAGTCAGTGCCCCTTCAGTCAGCTCCCCCCAGTCAGTTCCACCTCCAGTCATTTCCCCCCCAAGTCAGTTCCCCCCCAAGTCAGTTCCCACTCCAGTCAGTGCCCCCGTCAGTGCCTCCTCCAGTTTCCCCCCAGTCAGTGTCCCCTCCAGTCACCTCCCCGAAATCATTGCCCCTTCAAGTCAGTTCCCCCCCAGTCAGTTCCACCTCCAGTCAGTTCTCCCAGTCAGTGCCCCCTCCAGTTTCCCCCCCAGTCAGTTCCCCCCTAGTCAGTGCCCTCCCAAGTCAGTTCCCCTCTGTCAGTGCCCCTCAAATCAGCCACTGCCCTCTCCAGTCAGTTACCCCCAGTCAGTGCCCCCATCAGTGCCTCTAGTCAATGCCCCACAGTCATCTCCCTCCTGTCAGTTTCCCTCATCAGTGTCTCCAGTCAGTGCCCCCTCCCCTGTGGGTTCCTCCTCCAGTCAGTTCCCCCTCAGTCAGTGGGGGCCCCCCACCGTGGGTTCCTCCCTAGTCAGTGTCTCCAGTCAGCTCTCCCCAGTCAGTGCCCGCCATCAGTTCCCCATCAGTCAGTGTCCCCCCATCAATCAGTGCCCCTATTTAGTGTCCCCACCAGTGTCCCTTCCAGTCAGCTACCCCAGTCAGTGCCCCCCTGTGTCCCCTCTAATCAGTTCCCCCAGTCAGCTCCCCCAGTCAGCTCCCCCATGTCAGCTCCCCCTCCAGTCAGTTCCCCCCCAGTCACTTCCCCCTCTGCCCCCTCCAGTCAGTGACCGCCTAGTCAGTGAGTGCCTCCCCAGTCACTTCCCTGCCGTCAGTGAGTGCTCCCCCATCAATGCCCTCCACAGTCAGTGCCCTCGTTCTGTCCCCCTCCTGTCAGTCAGCGTCCCCTCACCCCACCAGTCAGTGCCCCTTGCACGTCATGCTTCTCTTGTCGGTCAGCGCCCCCGAATTGGTCAGTCCCCCCACTGGTCGGTGCCTCTGCTATTGGTCAGTGCTCCCCACCATCCGTCCAGTCTGCCCCTCATCAGTGTCCCCCATCAGCCAGTGCCCCCTCCAGGCAATTCTTTCTGTCATGTCCCCCCTTGCCATCAGTGCCTGCACCCCCATCTGTACCCGTCAGTCACTGACCGCATAGTCCCTCCCCTGCCAGTGCCCTTGTTAGTCCCAGTACTCTATGGCCCCTTCTGTCAGTGATGCCCCCTGTCAGTGCCGGTGCCCTCTGTCAGTAAGTTTCCCTTGGAAGTGTCTCCCCATCCTGCCTGTCGTGTCCTTCCCCTCTTTGCCATCAGGACCCCGGTGTTCCTGTCAAGGCCCTCCCCGTCAGTTCTCCCCTGATGTCAGTGCCTGTCCCCTCTTTTATGCGACCTCCTTTATCCCTTATCTGCTAGGGACCAGGGACCCTTCCCATTAGTCCCGCCCTGCTGTTAGTGACCCCAGTGCTTCTCTCCTGCCTGTTGCTGGGAGGACTTTCAGTGCCCACTGTCATCACCCCTCTTGTCCATTCACTGACTCTCCTTTCAGTTGTTCCCCCTCTTTCCTCACCACCCCTCTTTCCCTCACCACCCCTCTTTCCCTCACCACCCCTCTCCCTCACCACCCCTCTCCCTCACCACTCCTCTTTCCCGTCACACTCCCCTCTTTCCCTCACCACCCCTCTTTCCCTCACCACCCCTCTTTCCCTCACCACCCCTCTTTCCCTCACCACCCCTCTCCCTCACCACCCCTCTTTCCCTCACCACCCCTCTCCCTCACCACCCCTCTTTCCCGTCACACTCCCCATCACTGCTTCGGATATCACCAGTCATCCAACCTCACCTTAACCCACACTGCCCTGTTCCTTCCATCCCCATCATCTTGCCTCACACCTGTCACCTTCCCCCATGCACCTTACCATCCCCACGTGCCACTCATGTACTTGCAGCTAACCTACCTGCTTTGTCCTCCCTTGTTACTGACTTCTCCTGATTTGCTGCCCATTCCTGCCCTTGTCAGCACCAACTCCCCCAGGTGACTTCCATCTGGTCCCTGCCTCTCCCTGTAGCCCCTTCTGTGTTACTGCACCCACTGGTTTTGTTCCTAGATCCTTCTCCGGTGTCTTGTTCTTTCATCCACCCTCTTCCCTCATGGTCCCTCTCTGCCATGCTCTTGGCTTCTTAGTGCCCCTGCAATTTTTTGATGTCCCTTCCTTTCTGGTTTATCTTCCTTTTATATTTATTTTTTGCTTTAAAATGTTGTGGGTACATAATAGGTGCATATATCTCTCCCTCTTTGACTTTTCTAACTCATTTCAGTTAATCTCTGGAATGTGAGAAGCAGCTAGCTATGAGAAAAGTTGAGGGACAGAGTCTTCCAGCTGAGAGGACAGCACCTGCAAAGACCCTGAGGTGGGAAGGGGCTGGATATCCCCCAGAAACCTAGGGAAGTCTGATGTGCTTAGGGTTAGGGAAAGAGGCGGGAGCCTGGGCTGGAAAGTTGGTCTTCTAATTAAGCCGTTCCTTGCAGGTGTTAGTAGGGTGTTGAGCCTTGAGTCTGAGTTGTGGGGGAAACCTGGGCTGGAGATTGAGCTGGAGTGCATGGTCATATGGACAGGAGGCGGGCGTACTGACAGTAATGGTTTAGACCTTGATGGTGGCTTTAGGGAGATATTTCGGAGGTAGAGCTGTTGGGACTTGTTGATAGATTGGAAGAGGAGTGTGAGCGAATGAGCGGACTTGGTGATTTCTTAGCCTCTCTTTTCCTCTCTGCCCCCTCAACCTTTCTAGGCTTTTTGATGAAATGCATGGGTCGATAGTAGCACCGTTAATTGAAATGGGGAAGCCGAGTCAGGGTGGTGGTAGGGGTGGGGGCGTTATACTTTGGAAGAAAGCAAGGCTTTCTCTTGGCTGAAAGCAGTGGAAGTCTGAGAAGTCCAAGGGTCACTAGGGAGAAAGTATCTTGCAGAAGAATCTGGACCCCAGAAGAGAGGTCAAGCTGCAGGTATGCAACTGTCAGCATGGGGACAGCGCTTACAGCCTTGGGAATGGCTGTCTGTAAGTACTGTGGGCCTGCCTCAGACACACTGTAGTTTGGCTCCAGACAGCATGGGGATAGCGCTTACAGCCTTGGGAATGGCTGTCTGTAAGTACTGTGGGCCTGTCTCAGACACTGCAGTTTGGCTCCAGGCAACTGTCAGTGAAATGAGTATTGCAATCAAGTGAGTCACACAAATTTTTTGGTTTCCCAGTGCATCTACAGTCATGCTTTACACTATTCTGCGGTCCGAGCGTACGATAGCATTATGACTAAATAAACAACATAAACACCTTAATTTAAATACTTAACTATTGAGAGCCCTGGCAACATAATGAGGCCCCATCTCTACAAAAATGATAAAAATTAGCTGCGGATGATGGTACACACCTGAAGTCCTAGCTACTTGGGAGGCTGAGGTGGGGTAGCTTGAACCTGGGGGGTTGAGGCTGCAGTGAGCCGAGATTGCGCCACTGCACTCCAGCCTGGGCAACAGAGCAAGACCCTGTCTTAAAAAAACAAAAAACTTCGTTGCTAAAAGATGCTACTAATCATCTGAGCCTTCAGGGAGTTGTAATCTTTTTGCCTCAGAGTCGATGGCTACTGGCTGAACAGGGTGGTGGTTGCTGAAGCGTGTGGTGGCTGTAATCCCAGCAATTTGGGAGGCTGAGGCAGGTGGATCACTTGAGGTCCGGAGTTTGAGACCAGCCTGGCCAACATGGTGAAACTCTGTTTTACTGAAAATGTAAAAATTAGCCAGGCATGGTGGTGTGTGTCTGTAATCCCAGCTACTCGGGAGACTGAGGAAGGAGAATTGCTTGAACCTGGGAGGTAGAGGTTGCAGTGAGCCGAGATGGTGCCACTGCACTCCAGCCTGGGAGACAGTGAAGTGTGACACATTGATTGACTCTTCCTTTGAGAAGAAGTTCTCTGAGGTATGCACTTACCCACAGTTTAACTTTCCTTTCAAATCCTGTCTCTCCCTTGTCAACTAGTTTATGAAATAGTCTAGATCCTTTGTTGTCATTTCAAGTGTTCACAGTATCTTCACCAGAAGTAGATTCCATCTCAGGAAACCACGTTCAGCTGGGTGTGGTGGCTCATGCCTGCAATTCCAGCACTTTGGGAGGCTAAGGCAGGTGGATCACCTGAGGTCAGGAGTTCGAGACCACCTTGAACAATATGGTGAAACCTTGTCCACTAAAAGTATAAAAATTAGCTGAGCATGGTGGCACACACCTGTAATTCTGGCTACCTGGGAGGCTGAGGCAGGAGAATCGTTTGACTACAGGAGGTGGAGGTTGTGGTGAGCCGAGATTGCACCACTGCACACCAGCCTGGGCAACAGAGCAAGACTCTGTCTCAAAAAAGAAACAGCTTTTTTTGCTCATTCATTAGAAGCAACTCCTCATCTGTTGTATCCCAGGATTGCAGCAATTCGGTCCCATCTTTAGGCTCTGCTCCTAGTTCTAGTTGTTACTTTTTTTTTTTTTGATACTAAGTTTTGCTGGAGTACAATGGTGGGATACCTCAACGTCCTCTTCTGGGGTTCAAGCGATTCTCCTGCCTCAGCCTCCCGAGTAGCTGGGATGACAGGCACCTGCCGCCACGCCCACCTAATATTTGTACTTTTAGTAGAAACAGGGTTTCACCATGTTGGCCAGACTGGTCTCGAACTGCTGACCTCAAGTGAAAGTGCTGGGATTCCAGACGTGAGCCACCGTGCCTGGCCAGCATTTGCCGTTTCACCTTGCATTTTATTATGTTTGGGAAGTGGCTTCTTAAACCTCATGAACCAACCTGTGCTAACGTCCAGCGTTTCTTCTGCAGCTTTGTAGAACTGAAGAGAGTGAGGGCCTTGCTGTGGGTGAGGCTTTGGCTTAATGTGCTGCCTGCTTTGCTCTTCCCTCTGAACCGTGGACACTTTCTGCGGGCTGGGCATGGTTGCTCACACCTCTAATCCCAGCAGTTCGGGAGGCTGAGTGGGGAGGGTCCCTTCAGCTCAGGAGTTTGAGACCAGCCTGGGTAATGCAGTGTAACCTCATCTCTACAAAATATGAACAGTTGAGCTGAGTGTGGTGGCACATGTGTCTGTTCACAGCTACTTGGGAGGCTGAGGCAGGAGGATGGCTTGAATCTGGGACGTAAAGCTGCAGTGAGCTGTATTTTGCCACTGCATTCCAGCCTGGGCAGCAGAGTGAGACCCTGTCTCCAAACAAACAAAAAGCAACCTTTCAGCAATAAAGCTGGTTTGCTTTATTGTTATTTGTGTGTTCGCTCACATTTGTGAGTAGCAGTTTTAATTTCCTTCAAGAACTTTTCTTTTGCATTCACAGCTTGGCAAACTGGTGCAAGAGGGCTAGCTTTTGGCCTGTCGGCTTTTGACATGCCTTCCTCACTAAGCTTAAGCATTTCTAGCTTTTGATTGAAATGAGAGACATGTGACTCTTCCTTCATACAGGATTAATTGACCTAATTTTATTACTGTCGTGTCTCAGGGAGTAGCCCTGAGGAGTGGGGAGAGAGACTCAGGGAAATGGCCGGTTGGTAGTAGAGTCAGAACATAGGCAGCATTTATTAAGCTTGCTGTCTTATATGGACAGGGTTTATAGTTCCACAAAACAGTTACAATAGGAACATCAGAGGTCACTGATCACAGGTCACCACAGTAGACAAAGCAATAATGAAAAAGTTTGAAATGTTGTGAGAATTACCAGAATGCAGCACGGAGACGTGAAGTAAGCACAGGTGTTGTGGAAATGGCACCCGACAAGGTGCTACCAACCTTTCGTTTGTAGAAGACACAGCATCTGTGAAGCACAGAAAGAGTGTCCCTGTGTTGTCTCCTGATGAGGAAACAAATCGGTGGTACAGGCAAGATTTGTACCCAGGTGGTTTGACTCTAAAGCCTCTCCCTTTTTTTTTTTTAATTAAGGGAAAGGCTAACTTTTTAAATGTTTCATTTTAAAAGTTTTTAGTGGATTCCCTAGAAAAGTAGAGGAAGAACAAAGAAAATTAAAATAATAAATTTTGTAATAATAATAACTGATTATGTATCAGGTGTTTGTGTTTCTTTTTGTTTGTTTCATTTTTTTATTTTTATTTTTTGCTCATCTGACATCCAGGAGCGTGTATGTGTTTCTCTTTATGTTCAAATAAAAATTTTTTTTTTTTTTTTTGCCAATCATTGAGAGCTTGTAAGGTTGCTGAGGTTGGTTGGCCTTGAACTCTTGGCCTCGCCTTCGCAAGCGCCACGACATCCGGCCGGAGTCAAATAAAATTTTATTTAGAAAAGCTGACTCAGAGGCCGGGTGTGGTGGGCCACATCTGTAATACCAGCACTTTCGGAGGCCGAGGTGGGTGGATCACTTGAGGTCAGGAGTTTGAGACCAGCTTGAACAACATGGTGAAACCCTGTGTCTACTAAATACAAAAAATTAGCCGGGCATGATGGCAGGCGCCTGTGATCCTAGCTACTTGGGAGGCGGAGGTTGCAGTGAGCCAAGATTGCACCATGGCACTCCAGCCTGGGTGACGAGTGAAACTCCGTCTCAAAAAAAAAAAAAAAAAAGCAGCTGACCCAGACACTTTTTAAAGTACATTAGTGGCCTGGGGGAACATAGTGAGACCCTGTCTCTGCACAGTAATACAAAAGAAAACATTAGGCATGGTAGCATGTGCCCGTCGTTCAGGACGGAGGAGTGGAGTGGCACGATCTCGGCTCACTGCAACCTTTGCCTCCCGGGTTCAAGCAGTTCCCTGCCTCGGCCTCCTGAGTAGCTGGGATTACAGGCGCCTGCCACCACAGCCAGCTAATTTTTGTATTCTTTTTTTTAGTAGAGACGGCTGGTCTTGAACTCCTGACCTCGTGAGCCACCATGCCTGGCGCCAATTGTTCCACTTTGAAGACTTGACTTCTTTCTCGTCGTGATCCCATCATCCCTAAGCCCGTGGAACTCTGCTCTGACCCTTCCTTAGCTCTGCTGTGATGCCCTTCCTGGACGAGTTTGGTCCTGGGTAATGCCTTCCTGTCATCACTTTCAGTCTTGGTCATTCCTTTTGGATTTCCTTTGATAACTCCTTTTTTCCTTCGTTGACTTGGCCAGAATCTGGTTATCATGTGGAGACTGAGAACATGGGCTTTGCTCTCAGCCAAACCTGGGTTCAAGTTACAGGACAGACAATTAGCCCATGAGCGTGGGCTGGTGATGTAGTTATTGAGACCTCTGCTCTTCGTCTGTGAACTAGGGTTGGTAGGAAACGACCTACTGTATTGGGCTTTGAACTTTGAGTGTGTGGCTGCTGGTACCCTCTTCCTGTGGCTGCTGGAACCTAAAGTCAGTTTCCTGGGTCTTAGTTCTTCTGTGCTTCTTGCTTGGACCTCAGCTTTGTTCACTGCCCCGGTTTCTTCCCTGCTGCTTTCTGCTTGTTTGACAACGCCTTTTTGTTGTTGTTTTTTGAGATGGATTCTCGCACCGTTACCCGAGCTGGAGTGCAATGGAGCGATCGCAGCTCACCACAACCTCTGCCCGCCTCCTGGGTTCAAGTGATTCTCCTGCCTCAGCCCCCCGAGTAGCTGGGATTACAGGCATGTGCCACCATGCCTGGCTAACTTTTCATATTTTAGTAGAGTTGGAGTTTCACCATGTTGGCCAGGATGGTCTCGTTCTCCTGACCTCGTGATCCACCTGCCTCAGCCTCCCAAAGTGCTGGGATTACAGGTGTGAGGCAGCGCCCAGCCTGGAGTCACACTTTTACCTGTAGTGCGCTTGTGCAGGCACTTGGCCAAGGTTCCAGAGCTGCTAAGTGATGGAGCCTGGACTTCATGCTAGACCTTTGTGGTCGGGCCGTCCCCTGACGTGGTCAGGCCTGCCTGGATCAAGAGGTCATCTGGCTGCTTGGGAGGTTTACCTTGGTCTCCAGGAAGGGGAGGAGTTGGGGCCAGGGCCCTTAGCACTGGAAAGTGCATCCTCATAATGCTGGCCATCTCTGTCCTTACCCAGGAGAGCTGCCATGGTTGCTAGTGGTGAGCAGGTGGAGGTTTTCAGTTTTCACTTGAACCTTCATCCTGTGTAACAGCCAGGAGGATACTCCTCTGAAAGCTAGGAGACTCTGAGAACCTGGCGTGGGCCTGATAGCCGTCCAGTGGGGCTGTGTGTTAAAGTCACCTTTCTGAGACTTTGATGGGAGACCAGCTGGGCTTACGCTTCTGGGAGGAGAATTGCTATCTTGGAATGTGCAGTGACATAAGCAGGCTGTTTTCAGCCCGTCGCAGAGTCCTTGCTGTGTTCCAGTTGCAGAGCACGTGCTCCACATGGAGGTCTCCTCCCATTCTCAGCTCCTGGAAGGGCTCCGAGGCAGGCAGGGTGGTATGGACCAAATTGTGTCCACCCCAAATTCATATGTTGAAATCCTGACTTCCATTTAGTGCTGTTTGGAGGGAGGCCAAGTCACAAGGGTGGGGCTCTCAAGATGGAAATAATACTCTCATACAGAGATAAACCAGACAGCCTGCTCTCACTCTTCCTGCTGAGGACACGAGGAGAAGGCGATGGTCTACAAGTGGGAAGGACAGGCTTTCTCGGCAACCTAATCGGCCAGCACCTTGACCTTGGACTTCCAGGCCCCAGAACTGTGAGAAATAATTGTCTTGTTTAAGGTGTTGTGTCCTGGTAGCCTCACCATATTAAGACCCCGGGTCAGTGGAGGGCAAGAACGCTGGCTGGCTCCCTGGCTCCTCAGTCGTCGTTGGCCTGATGATGCGTTTTACTTGTCCTGCATAGTATTGGTCCACATGGTATTAAGGAAGTTAAATTAATTATAAATGTGATGATTTGGAGATGTAAAAAAATCTGGATTTCTGTCATCTCTTGTAGAAGCAGACGTGTGCTTGCACGACTGTGGTTGCTGGGGCGGGCCTGTCTGCTCCCTTCAGTGGGCACGTGCTCTCTGCCGCCGCCGCCTTCCCTCTGCCTGCTGTCTTTTCCCTCCAGCTTCCTTCCTGACACTTAGTGTCTTGCCTAGTTCTGCAGGCCTTTAAGTTGCAGTCTGTGCTTTAGGATGTGGCAGGAGAATCAGCAGTCGGGTGACTGGGCACTTCTCCATTGCCACAGTTAAGAAAGGCTTTCACTTCAGAGTTACAACCCTTCAGTGTGTTCCCCTCTGAGTGGAGCAAGCTTCCGTTTATTCCCTTTCATATTCCTGGTGTCTGGAGTTAGCCTAGGCCCGAGTGCTTCCAATGCTCATGCAAAGCTTTTTCCTGAGGAAAGTCCTCTACTTTTTCATGGCATTTCTTGGCTCTTCTTGAGGGCATATAGTAGAGGCAGGAGGTGGCAACCTGCAGAATGGAGATGTGAGCTCCGCTTTCTGCAGCTGCTGCTCATGAGCCTGTCAGTCTCTCTCCTGTTTCCGGTGTTGTGGACGGGCCTGGAGTCCCACTGGAGCCGGGCTCATCTCACCATTCACTGTGCTCCACGGGAGCCAGGCTTGGGGAAGGAACTGAGCGTTGAGGGTGCTCCTCGGGAGCCAGGCTTGGGGAAGGAACTGAGCGTTTAGGGTGCTCCTCGGGAGCCAGGCTTGGGGAAGGAACTGAGCGTTCAGGGTGCTCCTCGGGAGCCAGGCTTGGGGAAGGAACTGAGCGTTGAGGGTGCTCCTCGGGAGCCAGGCTTGGGGAAGGAACTGAGCGTTGAGGGTGCTCCTCGGGAGCCAGGCTTGGGGAAGGAACTGAGCGTTGAGGGTGCTCCTCGGGAGCCAGGCTTGGGGAAGGAACTGAGCGTTGAGGGTGCTCCTCGGGAGCCAGGCTTGGGGAAGGAACTGAGCGTTGAGGGTGCTCCTCGGGAGCCAGGCTTGGGGAAGGAACTGAGCGTTGAGGGTGCTCCTCGGGAGCCAGGCTTGGGGAAGGAACTGAGCGTTCAGGGTGCTCCTCGGGAGCCAGGCTTGGGGAAGGAACTGAGCGTTCAGGGTGCTCCACGGGAGCCAGGCTTGGGGAAGGAACTGAGCGTTGAGGGTGCTCCTCGGGAGCCAGGCTTGGGGAAGGAACTGAGCGTTGAGGGTGCTCCTCGGGAGCCAGGCTTGGGGAAGGAACTGAGCGTTGAGGGTGCTCCTCGGGAGCCAGGCTTGGGGAAGGAACTGAGCGTTGAGGGTGCTCCTCGGGAGCCAGGCTTGGGGAAGGAACTGAGCGTTGAGGGTGCTCCTCGGGAGCCTGGCTTGGGGAAGGAACTGAGCGTTGAGGGTGCTCCTCGGGAGCCAGGCTTGGGGAAGGAACTGAGCGTTGAGGGTGCTCCTCGGGAGCCAGGCTTGGGGAAGGAACTGAGCGTTGAGGGTGCTCCTCGGGAGCCAGGCTTGGGGAAGGAACTGAGCGTTGAGGGTGCTCCTCGGGAGCCAGGCTTGGGGAAGGAACTGAGCGTTGAGGGTGCTCCTCGGGAGCCAGGCTTGGGGAAGGAACTGAGCGTTGAGGGTGCTCCTCGGGAGCCAGGCTTGGGGAAGGAACTGAGCGTTGAGGGTGCTCCTCGGGAGCCAGGCTTGGGGAAGGAACTGAGCGTTGAGGGTGCTCCACGGGAGCCAGGCTTGGGGAAGGAACTGAGCGTTGAGGGTGCTCCACGGGAGCCAGGCTTGGGGAAGGAACTGAGCGTTGAGGGTCCTCCTCGGGAGCCAGGCTTGGGGAAGGAACTGAGCGTTGAGGGTGCTCCATAGGCACTTATTTTGGGATCCAGTCTCTGCAATTTCCTCATCAGTTTGGTTCTGTTTACTTATTTATTTTACCAGAAAATTTTTTCTCTATAATTTCAAATTTGTTTTATATATTATTTTCTTACAGAAGTGAATTCTTTGAGAAGTGAATTTTTAATTAACAAAGCACTAAATATATATAAAGCTTCTAATTGGAACATCTGTCTATCCGCAGCCTTCCCCATCCCTTAGTCCTCCTGCAAACAAGCCACGATTTTCAAACTCTGTGGTAACTTAATTCTTGTAGTTGCTTTCATGAGTTAATAATTAACAACTAACATGTATTAAGGGCATTCCCTGTGTCAGATGTCGTTTTAAGCCCTTTACATTGATATTTCAATTTTAATTCCCGTAGTAAGTATGTGAGGTAGGTGTTGTGTGGAGAGACTAACTGATTTGCCCAAGGTCTCATTTTTTTTTCTTTGTTTGTTTTTTGGAGATTGGGTCTCCTCTGTTGCCCAGACGGCGGTGCAGTGATGTATGATCACAGCTCACTGTTACAGGGTCTCCCTCTGTAGCCCAGACGGCGGTGCAGTGATGTATGATCACTCCTCACTGTTACAGGGTCTCCTCTGTAGCCCAGACGGCGGTGCAGTGATGTATGATCACAGCTCACTGTTACAGGGTCTCCTCTGTTGCCCAGACGGCGGTGCAGTGATGTATGATCACAGCTCACTGTTACAGGGTCTCCCTCTGTTGCCCAGACGGCGGTGCAGTGATGTATGATCACTCCTCACTGTTACAGGGTCTCCTCTGTTGCCCAGACGGCGGTGCAGTGATGTATGATCACAGCTCACTGTTACAGGGTCTCCTCTGTAGCCCAGACGGCGGTGCAGTGATGTATGATCACTCCTCACTGTTACAGGGTCTCCTCTGTTGCCCAGACGGCGGTGCAGTGATGTATGATCACTCCTCACTGTTACAGGGTCTCCTCTGTTGCCCAGACGGCGGTGCAGTGATTTATGATCACTCCTCACTGTTACAGGGTCTCCTCTGTTGCCCAGACGGCGGTGCAGTGATGTATGATCACAGCTCACTGTTACAGGGTCTCCCTCTGTTGCCCAGACGGCGGTGCAGTGATGTATGATCACTCCTCACTGTTACAGGGTCTCCTCTGTAGCCCAGACGGCGGTGCAGTGATGTATGATCACAGCTCACTGTTACAGGGTCTCCTCTGTTGCCCAGACGGCGGTGCAGTGATGTATGATCACAGCTCACTGTTACAGGGTCTCCTCTGTTGCCCAGACGGCGGTGCAGTGATGTATGATCACTCCTCACTGTTACAGGGTCTCCTCTGTTGCCCAGACGGCGGTGCAGTGATGTATGATCACAGCTCACTGTTATAGGGTCTCCTCTGTTGCCCAGACGGCGGTGCAGTGATGTATGATCACTCCTCACTGTTATAGGGTCTCCTCTGTTGCCCAGACGGCGGTGCAGTGATTTATGATCACTCCTCACTGTTACAGGGTCTCCTCTGTTGCCCAGACGGCGGTGCAGTGATGTATGATCACAGCTCACTGTTATAGGGTCTCCCTCTGTTGCCCAGACGGCAGTGCAGTGATGTATGATCACTCCTCACTGTTATAGGGTCTCCTCTGTTGCCCAGACGGCGGTGCAGTGATGTATGATCACAGCTCACTGTTATAGGGTCTCCCTCTGTTGCCCAGACGGCAGTGCAGTGATGTATGATCACTCCTCACTGTTACAGGGTCTCCTCTGTTGCCCAGACGGCGATGCAGTGATGTATGATCACTGCTCACTGTTATAGGGTCTCCTCTGTTGCCCAGACGGCGGTGCAGTGATGTATGATCAGAGGTCACTGCAGCCTTGACCTCTTGGACTTAATTGATTGTCCCAGCCGCTGGCACTATAGGCACATGCCAGCATGCCTGGCTAATTTAAAAAAAATGTTTTTAATGATGGGGTTTCCTTATGTTCTCCAGACTGGTCTTAAATGCTTGGGTTCAAGCAATCCTCCCTCCTCGTCTCCTAGAGTGCCGGAATTATAGCCATGAGCCACTACTCCTGGCCCGGTTTTTGTTTTTTTAATTGTGGTAAAATAACATAAAATTTACCTTCTTGGCCACTTTTTTTTTTTCGAGATGGAGTCTCGCTCTATAGCCCAGGCTGGAGTGCAGTGGTGCGATCTCGGCTCACTGCAGCTTCTGCCTCCTGGGTCCTGGTTCAAGCAATTCTCCTACCTCAGCCTCCTGGGTAGCTGGGATTGCAGGCATGAGCCACCGTGGCCAGCTAATTTTTTTTGTATTTACTAGTAGTGATGGTGTTTCACCATGTTGGCCAGTCTGGTCTAGAACTCCTGATCTTGTAATCCACCCGCCTCAGCCTCCCAAAGTGCTGGGATTACAGGCGTGAGCCACCGAGCCCGGCCAGCCACTTTTTTTAAACAACAGTTTAGTGGCATTAAGTGTATTCACATTGTTGTACCACCATTACCACCATCCATCTCCAGAACGTTTTCATCTTCTCAAATAGAAATTGTCCCCATTAAACCCGTAAGTCCCCATTCCCTCCTCCCTGTGGCCCCTGGCTACTGTCATTCTATTTCTGTCTCCAGATTTTACTACTGTGGATCCCTTATGTAAGTGGTGTCACACAGCATTTGTGTCTTGGATTCATCCATGTTGTAGATGTGTCAGAGTTTATGTCCTTTTTAGGGCTGAAAGTGCACCATTGTGTGTCTGTACTTCATCCATGTTGTAGATGTGTCAGAGTTTATGTCCTTTTTAGGGCTGAAAGTGCACCATTGTGTGTCTGTACTTCATCCATGTTGTAGATGTGTCAGAGTTTATGTCCTTTTTAGGGCTGAAAGTGCACCATTGTGTGTCTGTACCACGATTCGCTTGTCCCTTCATCTGTTTGGATACACAGGGTCCATGGACAGTGTGATTGTTTCCACTTTTGCACTTTTGTCCCCTCCTCCTCCTGGTGGCAAAAGCTCAGATGATCCTGAATAGTTTTTTTTTTTTTTTTTTGAGAAGGCGTTTTGCTTTTGTTGCCCAGGCTGGAGTGCCAACGCTGGAGTGCAGTGGCACGATCTCAGCTCACCACAACCTCTACCTCCTGGGTTCGAGCGATTCTTCTGCCTCAGCCTCCCAAGTAGCTGCGATTATAGGCATGCAGCACCACACCCAGCTAATTTTTTGTATTTTTAGTAGAGATAGGGTTTCTCTATGTTGGTCAGGCTGGTCTCGAACTCCTTACCTCAGGTGATCTGCCCGCCTCGGCCTCCCGAAGTGCTGGGATGACAGGAGTGAGCTACCATGGCCAGTTGGAGATTCTTTTAATTGCCAGGCTCTTTGTTGAGTAGCTGTAGCGTGTCTGTGGAATGGAGTCCAGATTTAGCAATTACCAACGTTTTGCCAATCTTGTTTTGCCTACCCCTGCCCCTTTTTTTCCCTGATACATTTAAAGGCAAATTCCAGCCGGGTGCAGTGGCTTACGCCTATAATCCCAGCACTTTGGGAGGCTGAGGCGGGTGGACCACGAGGTCAAGAGATTGAGACCATCCTGGTCAACAGGTGAAACCCCGTCTCTACTAAAAATACAAAAATTAGCTGGGCATGGTGGTGCATCCCTGTAATCCCAGCTACTCAGGAGGCTGAGGCAGGAGAATTGCCTGAACCCAGGAGGTGGAGGTTGCGGTGAGCCGAGATTGTGCCATTGCACTCCAGCCTGGGTAACAACAGCAAAACTCCGTCTCAAAAAAAAAAAAAAAAGCAAATTCCAGAAATCATGAAATCATGCCATTTTAACTGTAGATCTCAGGTCTAGACTCAGAATTTCCTGACCGCCTCCAAGATGTCTTCTGTAGTTGGCTTTTTTTGGGAGGATGGAGTCTCACTTTGTCACCCAGGCTGGAATGCAGTGGCATGATCTCAGCTCACTGCAACCTCCACCTCCTGTATTCAAGTGATTCTCCTGCCTCAGCCTCCCAAGTAGCTGGCACTGGAGGTGTGCACCACCACACCCAGCTAACTGTTGTATTTTTAAGAGCTGGGTTGGGAGTGGTGGCTCATGCTTGTAATCTCAGCACTTTGGGAAGCTGAGGTGGGCGGAAACCTGAAGTCAGGAATTCAAGACCAGCCTGGCCAACATGGTGAAACCCTGTCTCTACTAAAAATACAAAAATGAGCGGGGTGTGGTGGTGTGTGCCTGCAATACTATTACTTGGGAGGCTGAGAAAGTAGAATCGCTTGAACCCAGGAGGTGGAGGTTGCAGTGAGCCTCACACCACTGGACTCCAGCCTGGGCAACAGAGCAAGACTTCATCTCAAAAAAAAAAAAAAAAAAAGGATTTCACTGTGTCGGCCAGGCTAGTCTTAAACTCCTGGCCCTCAAGTGATCCACCTGCTTTGCTCTCCCAAAGTTCTGGGATTACAGGTGTGAGCCATGCTGCCTGGTCTAGTTGGTTTGTTTGAATCAAGGTCCAAACAAGGTCCAAGTATCACATTTTCTTGTATGTCTCTTACATCTCTTATAACAGCTCTGTCTTCCACCCCATTCCCCTCCATTTTTCCATGTCATTGATTTGTTGGAGAAATTGGGTTGTCCTGTCCTCTAAACTCTCCCATATTCTGGATTTGGCTGAGTGCATTTTATTGGTACCATTTAACTTTTTCTTCTTTCTCTAATATTTTCTGTGAATAAATAATTGCATCTGACAGTGTGATTAGATTTAGGTACTTTTTTTTTTTTTTTTTTTTTTGCCAATCAATGAGAGCTTGTAAGGTTGCTGAGGTTGGTTGGCCTTGAACTCTTGGCCTCGCCTTCGCAAGCGCCACGACATCCGGCCGGAGCCACTTTGGGCCCCGATTTAGGTACTTTTTTAAAGGTACATTTTAAAGTGCAGTGGTGTGATCTCGGCTCACTGCAACCTCTGCCTCCCGGGTTCAAGTGATTCTCCTGCCTCAGCCTCCCAAGTAGCTGGGATTATAGGCACACGTCACCACGCCTGGCTAATTTATATATATATATATATATATATATATATATATATATATATATTTTTTTTTTTTTTTTTAGATAGAGTTTTGCTCTTGTTACCCAGGCTGGAGTGCAATGGCGCGATCTCGGCTCACCGCAACCTCCGCCTCCAGGGTTCAGGCAATTCTCTTGCCTCAGCCTCCTGAGTAGCTGGGATTACAGGCACACGCCACCATGCCCAGCTAATTTTTTGTATTTTTAGTAGAGACGGGGTTTCACCATGTTGACCAGGATGGTCTCGATCTCTTGACCTCGTGATCCACCCGCCTCGGCCTCCCAAAGTGCTGGGATTATAGGCGTGAGCCACCGCACCCGGCCTAATTTTTATATTTTTAGTAGAGACAAGGTTTCACCATGTTGGCCAGGCTGATCTCGAACTCTTGATCTTGTGATCCGCCCACCTCAGCCTCCCAAAGTTCTCGGATTACAGGGGTGAGCCACGGTGCCTGGCCATAGGTATGATTTTTTGGGGAGTAGGAAAACTGAACAGAGAGTGATCTGATGGATTTTAATGTAACAGCTCAGAGATTTAGATTTTATTTTATTTCATTTATTTTGAGACAGAGTCTCACTCTGTCGCCCAGGCTGTAGTGCAGTGACGTGATCTCATCTCACTGCAACCTCGCCTCCCAGGTTCAAGTGATTCTCCTGCCTCAGCCTCCGGAGTAGCTGGGGCTATAGGTGTGTGCTACCACGCCCAGCCAGTTTTTTTTTATTTTTAATAGAGTTGGGGTTTCACCCAGTTGACCACGTTGGTCTGAAACGCCTGACCTCAAGTGATCACCTGCCTCGGCCTCCCAAAGTGCTGGGATTACGCTACCTCGCCTGGCCCAGAGATCTAGGTTTTATAACATTCTGTCTCTATGAGACCTTTTGTTTGTCTCTCAGAAAGGAAGGGGTATGAAAATAAACTTTGGGCTGGGCATGGTGGCTCACGCCTGTAATCCCAGCAACTTGGGAGGCTGAGGCAGGTGAGTCACGTAAAGTCAGGAGTTCAATACTAGCCTGGCCAACATGGTGAAACCCTGTCTCTATTAAAAATTCAAAAAGATAGCTTGGCGTGGTAGCACGCACCTGTAATCCCCAGATACTGAGGAGGCTGAGGTGGAGGCTGCAGTGAGCCGAGATTGCACCACTGCACTCCAGCCTGGGTGACAGAGCAAGACTCTGTCTCAAAAAGAAAAGAAACTTTGGCCTAGGGCAGTTGGCTAGTCTTATTTCATTAAGTCCTGGGAGTGTCTGTTTAGTAGTAATTTACTCCTGAAAACTTTGTTTCAGTTCTCTGATGTGGTAAGCTAATTTATCTTACTAGTGTGTGATGTCTGCTTAGATGTGAAAACATTGCTTTTCATTCCACCTAATGCATGAAAGAGTTAATTTTCCTTACGAGCCTCCCTCCAATAGCTATTGAGAATGGGAGAAGTTCTTCCCTTTGGCACATTGCCCCAGACAGATACATTAAACAGAGTAGGAAATATTTAAAGAAAACCAAAAATCTAGTGGTGCTGAGTGGTAGCACCTGGAATGCGTGCACACACACGCTCGCTCCCTGCACACGAGTAGAGATGATTCGGGAAAGGTCGTGTGTGTCTTTCCTGGAGACAGGTGTTATAGATCATGGCCCTTCTGGGTTCATCATAGACCTGAGGATGGGTACCTTAGATCATTTTCTCTAAATCTGAGTTTCTCTCGTATGGTTTTCCCAAAATCTCTTTTTACTTATGTTTTAATGGCAAATTTACGGAGCTGAAAAGAAAGGAGCTTTTAGACTTTCTTGGCTTTTTTCCCTTCTTTTTGTTTTTAGAGTATCCTAGACCATTTAAAAATTGTATCTGGTGAGCCTAGTAAGAAATGTATTCATTTATATAACTAACACTATAAAATACTCTTGAAAGACCCCCAAATCAGACTTAACAGATAGACTGTTTGTAGATAGACAATTCTTGTAGTGTGTCAATTCTCCTAGAGTTAATTTATAAATTTAATATGATAAGAAAGTACCGTCAGTTTTTTATATGATCATGTGTCTTTTCTTCCCTCCCCCCTCCCTCCCTCCTTCCCTCCTTCCCTCCTTCCCTCCCTCCCTCCCTCCCTCCCTCCCTCCCTCCCTCCCTCCCCCTCCCTCCCTCCTTCCTTTCTTCCCTCCCTTCCCTCCCTCACTCACTCACTCCCTTCCTTCCTTCCATGTTTTTTTTTTTTTTTTTTTTTTGAGACGGAGTTTCACTCTTGTTACCCAGGCTGGAGTGCAATGGCGCAATCTTGGCTCACGGCAACCTCCGCCTCCTGGGTTCAGGCAATTCTCCTCCCTCAGCCTCCTGAGTAGCTGGGATTACAGGCATGCGCCACCATGCCCAGCTAATTTTTTGTATTGTTAGTAGAGATGGGGTTTCACCATGTTTACCAGGTTGGTCTCGATCTCTCGACCTCGTGATCCACCCACCTTGGCCTCCCAAAGTGCTGAAATTACAGGCTTGAGCCACCGCGCCCGGCCCTTTTTTTTTTTTTATTTTGAGATGGAGTTTTGCTCTCGTTGTCCAGGCTGGAGCCATCTTGGCTCACCACAGCATCTGCTTCCCGGGTTCAAGTGATTCTCCTGCCTCAGCCTCCCTTGTAGCTGGAATTACAGCCATGTGCCACCACACTGAGCTAATTTTGTATTTTTAGTAGAGACGGGATTTCTCTATGTTGGTGAGGCTGGTCTTGAACTTCCGACCTCAGGTAATCTGCCGGCCTCGGCCTCCCAAAGTGCTGGGATTATAGGTGTGATCCGCCACACCCAGCTGTGGTCACATTTTTTACTTCTCTGTATGTCTAATAATTTTTTATTTGTATATTGGCATCTGGATTATGGTCTTGAGTTTTTTTCTGGTGGATAAATTATTGGAAGATCTTTTTGGTCCTTTCAGGCTTGGTTTTATTCTTCAGTGGGGTGGGCCTGTTTTGTTTTGCACTTAGCCGTAGGGTGTGGCCTTTAGGCTGTGATTTTACTGGAAGGTGTGTGCTTGCGGGGTCTCATGCCCAAGGATGCTTGGTTTCTCCATACTGCCTGGGTTGGAGCTTGAACAGCTCCCAGAACGGCAGTAAAAAGTAAGAGGTGGTGTTGACTCTGTTTCTGTTCACTTTTACAACGAAGGTCCTGTAAGAGGTGGTGTTCACTGTTTCTGTTCACTTTTACAACGAAGGTCCTGTAAGAGGTGGTGTTCACTGTTTCTGTTCACTTTTACAACGATGGTCCTGTAAGAGGTGGTGTTCACTGTTTCTGTTCACTTTTACAACGAAGGTCCTGTAAGAGGTGGTGTTCACTGTTTCTGTTCACTTTTACAATGAAGGTCCTGTAAGAGGTGGTGTTCACTGTTTCTGTTCACTTTTACAATGAAGGTCCTGTAAGAGGTGGCGTTCACTGTTTCTGTTCACTTTTACAATGAAGGTCCTGTAAGAGGTGGCGTTCACTGTTTCTGTTCACTTTTACAATGAAGGTCCTGTAAGAGGTGTTGTTCACTGTTTCTGTTCACTTTTACAATGAAGGTCCTGTAAGAGGTGGTGTTCACTCCGTTTCTGTTCACTTTTACAATGAAGGTCCTGTAAGAGGTGGCGTTCACTGTTTCTGTTCACTTTTACAATGAAGGTCCTGTAAGAGGTGGTGTTCACTGTTTCTGTTCACTGTTACAATGAAGGTCCTGTAAGAGGTGGTGTTCACTCTGTTTCTGCCAGTCTAGTGAAAAGGAAAGAAGCTAGAGTTGAGGGGGGACGTGGTGGCCTCTAATCCCAGCACTCTGGGAGGCTGACGTGGGAGAATCGAACCCCTTCAGGTTGGGATTTCAAGACTGGGCAACATGGTGAGATTCCATCTCTAGTAAGATAAATAAAAACGATACAATTATACAGAATTTTCAGCTTTCTACATGGAAAATCCAGGAGACTTTAGTGAGAGTGAAGTTTCTGAATGACAAAAATGTGATTTCATTTTATTTTTACATATTTTTTTTGAGACGGAGTCTTGCTCTGTAGTCCAGGCTGGAGTGTAATGGCATGATCTCACTCACTGCAACCTGTACCTCCTGGGTTCAAGCAGTTCTCCTGCCTCAGCCTCCCAAGTAGCTGGGATTCAGGTGCCCACCACCATGCCTAGCTTTTTTTCTTTTTTAAAGTAGAGACGGGGTTTCACCATGTTGGCCGGGCTGGTCTCAAACTCCTGACCTCAGGTGATCCATCCACCTCAGCCTCCCAAAGTCCTGAGATTACAGGCTTGAGCCACTGCGCTTGGCCAAAAATCTGATTTAAAAAGATGTAGTTTGTGATAGTCTCCAAAACTGCAGGTAACCTTGGAATGTGTCTAACAAAAACAATGTTCAAGACCTTCATAGAGAAAATTTCAAAAATTATACACCAGCCTGACCATGTGGTGAAACCTCATCTCTACCAAACATACCAAAAAATTAGATGGGTGTGGTGGCGCACGCCTGTAATTTCAGCTACTCGGGAGGCTGAGGCAGGAGAATCACTTGAACCCAGAAAGTGGAGGCTGCAGTGAGCCAAGATTGAGCCACTGCACTCCAGCCTGGGTGACAGAGTGAGACTCCGTCTCAAAAAAGAAAAAACCTGAAAAACACAAAATAAAACTTGAGTAAATGGCAAGATTATGTTAAATTGTTAGGAAGATTCACTTTTTTTTTTTTTGAGATGTAATTTTACTCTTCTCCCCCAGCCTGGAGTGCAATTATGTAATCTCAGCTCACTGCAACATCTGCCCCCTGGGTTCAAGGGATTCTCCTGCCTTAGCCTCCTGAATAGCTGGGGTTATAGGCAGGTATGCCCATGCCCAGCTAATTTCTTATTTTTATTTTTTCATAGAGATGGGGTTTTACCACATTGGCCAGGTTGGTCTTGAACTCTTGACCTCAAGTCATCCAACAGGCATGAGACACCATGCCAGGCCCTAGATTCACTATTTTAACAATATTACTTTCCCCAAGTTTAATCTCTAAATTTGCTGCAGTTTCAATCACAATCCTAACAGTTGCTTTCATGGAATTTGTGGGGCTGATCCTAAGATCCAAAAACTCACTTGTAAGAATACAGAGTAAAGGGCGAAGAATAACCAAGAGAAGTATGCAGAAGAATAAGAAGGGATAAGGGAGACAAAAAAAAAGAACCAAGACAAGTGTGCAAAAGAATAAGAAGGGATAAGAGAGACAAAAAAAGAACCAAGACAAGTATGCAAAAGAATAAGAAGGGATAAGAGAGACAAAAAAAGAACCAAGACAAGTGTGTAAAAGAATAAGAAGGGATAAGAGAGACAAAAAAAGAACCAAGACAAGTGTGTAAAAGAATAAGAAGGGATAAGAGAGACAAAAAAAGAACCAAGACAAGTATGCAAAAGAATAAGAAGGGATAAGAGAGACAAAAAAAGAACCAAGACAAGTGTGTAAAAGAATAAGAAGGGATAAGAGAGACAAAAAAAGAACCAAGACAAGTATGCAAAAGAATAAGAAGGGATAAGAGAGACAAAAAAAGAACCAAGACAAGTGTGTAAAAGAATAAGAAGGGATAAGAGAGACAAAAAAAGAACCAAGACAAGTATGCAAAAGAATAAGAAGGGATAAGAGAGACAAAAAAAGAACCAAGACAAGTATGCAAAAGAATAAGAAGGGATAAGAGAGACAAAAAAAGAACCAAGACAAGTATGCAAAAGAATAAGAAGGGATAAGAGAGACAAAAAAAGAACCAAGACAAGTGTGTAAAAGAATAAGAAGGGATAAGAGAGACAAAAAAAAAAAAAACCAAGACAAGTGTGCAAAAGAATAAGAAGGGATAAGAGAGACAAAAAAAGAACCAAGACAAGTATGCAAAAGAATAAGAAGGGATAAGAGAGACAAAAAAAGAATCAAGACAAGTGTGTAAAAGAATAAGAAGGGATAAGAGAGACAAAAAAAAAAAAAAGAACCAAGACAAGTGTGCAAAAGAATAAGAAGGGATAAGAGAGACAAAAAAAGAACCAAGACAAGTATGCAAAAGAATAAGAAGGGATAAGAGAGACAAAAAAAGAACCAAGACAAGTGTGTAAAAGAATAAGAAGGGATAAGAGAGACAAAAAAAAAAAAAAAGAAGGGAATTACCCTAACAGATTTTCAAACTTTTTTTTTCTGGGATGGAGTTTTTGCTCTTGTTGCCCAGGCTGGAGTGCGGTGGCACGATCCCAGCCCACTGCACCTCTGTCTCCCAGTTCAAGCAGTTCTCATGCCTCGGCCTCCCTGGTATCTGGGATTACAGGCACGCGCCACCATATTTGGCTAACTTCTTTGGATTTTTTGGTAGAGACAGGGTTTTACCATGTTGACCAGGCTGGTCTCAAACTCCTGATGTCAGGTGATCTCCCCACCTTGGCCTCCCAGAGTGCCGGGATTATAGGTGTGAGCCACCCTGCCTAGCCCAGATTTTCGAACTTGTTGTGAGGCAGTGGAATGAATAGCCTGGAAAAGTACCCTATATAAATGGGAACTTAGTATATGCAAGAAGTGTCACTATGTATCAATGAGGAGAGAAATTGCTGTTTAGTAAATACCCTGGGAAATTGACTAGCTTTTTGGGGGGAAAATTGGATTTTGTTTTAGCTCATTTACTAAAATTTCAAGTGGATATAAGATATAAATATGAAAATAAAAATTTAGAACTTTTAGAAGTACAGAGTATCTTTTCTCACAATAGAGGAGGATTTTGTAAAAATAAGACAAAATGTAAAGGAAAAAGAAATGACAGTTTTACTACATTAAAATTAAACCCTTCCAGGCCAGATGTGGTGGCATATGTCTAATCCTAGCACTTTGAGAGGCTGAGGCGGGAGGCAGTTTGAGTCCAGGAGTTTGAGACCAGGCTGGACAACATGATGAAGCCCTCTCTTTACAAAAAAAAATTGGCTGGGTATGGTGGTGCATGCCTGTAGTCCCAGCTACTCGGGAAGCTGAAGTGTGAGGATCACTTGAGCCCATGAGGCAGAAGTTTCAGTGAGCTGTGCCACTGTACTCCATCCTGGGTGACAGAGTGAGACCCTGTCTCGAAAACACAACAATAAAAAATTAGACACTCAGGTGTATTAGAAGGTGCTGTAGATGGAATTAAGACGGAATTGAAAGATAAGCCACAGATTGGAGGAAGATGGTTACATGCATGTAATCCACAGAGGACCAATAATTAGGCTGCATGAGGAATTCTTTTTTTTTTTTTTTTTTGAGACGGAGTTTCGCTCTCGTTACCCAGGCTGGAGCGCAATGGCGCGATCTTGGCTCACCACAACCTCCGCCTCCTGGGTTCAGGCAATTCTCCTGCCTCAGCCTCCTGAGTAGCTGGGATTACAGGCACGCGCCACCGTGCCCAGCTAATTTTTTGTATCTTTAGTAGAGACGGGGTTTCACCATGTTGACCAGGATGGTCTCGATCTCTTGACCTCGTGATCCACCCGCCTCGGCCTCCCAAAGTGCTGGGATTACAGGCTTGAGCCACCGCGAGGAATTCTTAAGTAGTAAGTTAGAGCTTACTTAGCAGTAAGAGCTTACTCAGTATAAAAACAGGCAAAGGTATAAACAAATAATTCACAGAAGAAACCTGCATGGCCAATGAACCCGTAGAAAGGTACTCAGTCTCGGCCGGGCACGGTGGCTCACGCCTATAATCCCAGCACTTTGGGAGGCGAGGTGGGTGGATCACGAGGTCAAGAGATCGAGACCATCCTGGTCAACATGGTGAAACCCTGTCTCTACTAAAAATACAAAAAATTAGCTGCGCATGGTGGTGCGCGCCTGTAATCCCACCTACTCAGGAGGCTGAGGCAGGAGAATTGCCTGAACCCAGGAGGTGGAGGTTGTGGTGAGCCGAGATCGTGCCATTGCACTCCAGTCTGGGTAACAACAGCGAAACTCCGTCTCAAAAAAAAAGAAAGATACTCAGTCTCACTGATCATAGTGGTAATGGAGATTATAGTGAGAATTCCACTTCATGTTCATCAAATAACAAAAATGAAAAAGTCTAAGAAAAGACATTTTGGGGGAACAGGAATACTTTACAAATTGATTTAGTTAGTAAAGCACTTTGGAGAATAATTGGGTAGTATCTACTGCAGTTGAAAGTACCCTGTGACTCGGCAGTTCCAATACCAGGCAAATAAAAGCTGAGGAACACACTGTGCAGAGGAGACATTCCAAACACCGAGGCTGGGTGTGACTCAAGCCTGTAATCCCAGTGCTCTGGGATGCCAAGGCTGGCAGATCGCTTGAGCTCAGGAGTTCAGGACCAGTCTGGGCAACATAATAAACCTTGTCTCCACCGACAATACAAAAAATTAGCTTGGTGTGGTGGCCTATACCTGTAGTCCCAGCTTGAGGCAGGAGGATCCCTTGACCCGGGGAGTTGGAGGTTGCAGTGAGCTGAGATTGTGCCACTGCATACCAGCCTGGGTGACAGAGGGAGACCTCATCTTAAAGAAAGGCCGGGTGCAGTGGCTTGCGTCTATAATCCCAGCACTTTGGGAGACCGAGGAGGGTGAATCACAAAGTCGAGATCGAGACCATCCTGGCCAACATGGTAAAACCCTGTCTCTACTAAAAATACAAAAAATTAGCCAGGCATGTTGGCATGAGCCTGTAGTCCTAGCTACTTGGGAGGCTGAGGTAACCCCAGAGGCAGAGATTGCAGTGAGCCAAGATTGCACCACCTCAGCCTGGCGAGAGTGAGACCCCGTCGCAAAAAAAAAAGGAGAGAACTAGAGAAAGAAAATAAAATATTAAGGCAACCTGCAAGAATAGTATGTTTGGCGTTTAAAATGAAGGCATTAAACTACGTACGTCAACATAGATACTTTTAAGATTGAGCTTTAAAATATTTTTAAAGCAGTGTACTATTTTTAGATATGTAAGTAGTAAAAGAAAGAAATTATGGATACTGCAAGTTACTGATTGTCTCCAAAGAAGGGGGTCGAGTTGCTGGGTTCCTGGTGTCTTAGAAACATTTGTTTAAGAAGAAGGCGTACACAAACAAATGTTAACATTTATTAAGTCTCATCACGTGGATATTATACTGTTCTCTAGACTTTAACATAGTTTAATGATTTTGTAATTAAAAATATTTAAAACTGAGTTATAGTGTAATCCTCTAAAAGGTATAAACAGTCTTGTGAGGGCACTGAGTAAGGACTCAGAAAGTTGACAAAGGCTGTAGATGAACTTCAGGTAGGAAGATCAGGCAGGAGTTTGCCAAACAGAGAAAGTGGGAAAGGGCGTTCCAGTCAGAGGAACTGGTGTGTAAAGGTGTTAGCTGGGAGAGACCGGTACAGAATACACACAGAGTGCATATTCGATAGTGAGTTTTGGTGTGGTGCAGAATCGGGTAGGGATAAGGAGAGAACAAAGTTACACCGTGTGGAGGTCTCACTTAGTGTGTCTCTGCATGGAGGCTGCAGGCGAAGTACAGTGTGTTTATTCCGTTTGTCTTTTCCAGACTTCTTTTGGGTTAAGGATGTGTTTGTGTGTGACGGTATTAGAAGGTGGGGCGTTAAAAATATTTTTTCTGACTCTCTTTGGGTCTTTGTATATCTTCCATGTCCCTGCTTAAGCTTTCCTTTAGGGTTTTGAACGTATGAGATACGTTTATAGCAACTATTTAAGTGCCCTTGTCAATTATTTATTTGTTTATTTTTTAGAGATGGGGTCCTGCTTGATTTGTCACTTGGGCTGGATTGCAGTGGTGCGATCCTTCTCATTGCAGCCTCAGATCGCAGGCCTCAAGTGGTCCTCCCACCTCGCCTCCTGAGCTGCTGGGATTATAGGCATGAGCCCGAGTACCAGCATTATCTGTTAATTCATCTGTGTAACTTCTGGGTTGGTTTTGTGTTGTTTCTTCTCATTATGGTTTAAGGTTTTTCTTTTCCTGCTCCCTTGCATGCCTAGTACTTTTTGATCAGATGCTCAGACATTGTAAATTTATCTGGTTGAATACTGAGCATTTTTGTGTTCCCTTAAATATATTCTTGACCTTTGTTCTGGGATGAGGTTCAATTACTTATAAACAGTTTGATTCTGATGGGTCCTGCATTTAACCTTTGTTAGGTGGAACCTGAGTAAGTTTTAGTCTAGGGCTAATTTTGCTCCACCACTGAGGCAAATGTCTTCTGAGCATTATGTCCGAAGCCTTGTGAATTTCGAGGTTTTCCTCTCTGACTGGCAGTAAAAGGAAGTATCCTGGGCTCTGTGTGAGCTTTGAAGATTGTTCCCACTCATCTTTTTTTTTTTTTTTTGAAATGGAGTCTTGCTCTGTTGCTGATGCTGGAGTGCAGTGGTGCAATCTCGACTTACTGCAACCTCCTCCTCCCGGGTTCAAGTGATATTCTTGCCTCAGCCTCCCGAGTAGCTGGGATTATAGGTATTTGCCACCACACCCAGCTAATTTTTGTGTTTTTAGTAGAAACAGGGTTTCATCATATTGGCCAGGCTGGTCTCGAACTCCCGACCTCAAGTGATACACCTGCCTTGGCCTCCTAAAGTACTGGGATACCGGGCGTGAGCCACCACGCCCAGCCCCTCTATTCCTCTTTTTTCCTTTTTTAGTGACGGAGTCTTGCTCTGTTGCCCAGGCTGGAGTGCAATGGTGCTATCTTGGCTCACTGCAACCTCTGCCTCCTGGGTTCAAGTGATTCTCCTGCCTCAGCCTCCCTAGTAGCTGGGACTACAGGCCCATGCCACCATTCCTGGCTAATTTTTTATATTTTTAGTAAATACGGGGTTTCACTGTGTTAGCCAGGATGGTCTTGAGCTCCTGATCTCGTAATCCACCTTCTTTGTCCTCCCAAAGTGCTGGGATTACAGGCGTGAGCCACTGTGCCCAGCCCCTCTCATTTTTGAGTGGTGCTTTCCCTGGCTGGGATGCCTTCCTTTCACATGTGCAGTGGTGAGTGCTCGGCCAGAGAGGAGACCGGGCAGGGGTGTCCTCTGCAGACCTTCAGCCTTTGCTGTGAGCTCTGCCCTCTCTGGTGTTCTGCCTGTGAACTCGACTACCTTGGACTGTTGGGACTCCCAGCTTTGCTTCTCCCCAGGAGACTCCAGCCTCTACCTGCTTCTTCCTTGGGCTGTGGCCTGGCTTTTCAGGCAGAAGCTGGACAGTCACAGGGCTCCCTCCTGTCATTTGTTTCCCTTCTTCTTTTTTTTTTTTTTTACAAAGATGAGGTTTCACTGTGATGGCCAGGCTGGTTTTGAACTCCTGACCTCAGGTGATCCACCCACCTCGGCCTCCCAAAGTGTTGGGATCACAGGCGTGAGCCACCGCGCCCAGCTTGTTTCCCTTCTTTCAGGGGTCTTGAAAACCATTACTTCCCTATGTCGTCTTTTTTTTTTTTCCAGTTGTTGAAGATGGAAGGTAAATCTGGTCTGTTGTTCCATTTTGACCATAAGCAAAAGCATAAAAAAACAATTTTTTTTTAAATGAAAGCTTAAGTTTGTGTAGAAGTATTCGTGACGACCTAGCAGAATGCTGACCCACTTTCTGGTTGGGATGCCTGGATAGGAGAGCAGAGGCAGCTTTTTCCTGGGTAGACATCAAGGAATTTGGTGTATTTACGGAAGTTGTTGGGGATAGGACTTGGAAGAAGTTTCCCTAGAAAAATCAAGAGCTGTGAGCTAAGAAGAAAGCGATTGAAGACTCTCCCCTCCTGAGACAGAGTCTTGGCGAAAGAAGGCTTATACCCTGCAGTAGGAGAGTGTAGGAGGCTGCGATGTTGCCAGGGGAGCGGAGAGTGGAGGACGGTGGTGGACGCTTAGGATGTGCCTGTTAAGAAGTGGGCCTGGAGCTGCCCGTCCCTCTCCTATGCTGTCATAGGTGCCATTCAAGGCACACAGTTAAGTAGATGGAGAACGGAGGGAAGGACCGTTGCTTCCAGCAATATTGTGCTCTTACTAGGCTCTCCCATTCCAGTCCAATTAGATGCTGGATAAATTACAATAAATATAATTTCTTTTTTTTTTGAGACGGAGTTTCGCTCTTGTTAACCAGGCTGGAGTGCAATGGCGCGATCTTGGCTCACCGCAACCTCTGCCTCCTGGGTTCAGGCAATTCTCCTGCCTCAGCCTCCTGAGTAGCTGGGATTATAGGCACACGCCACCATGCCCAGCTAATTTTTGTATTTTTAGTAGAGACGGGGTTTCACCTTGTTGACCAGGATGGTCTCGATCTCTTGACCTCGTGATCCACCCGCCTCGGCCTCCCAGAGTGCTGGGATTATAAGCGTGAGCCACCATGCCTGGCAATTTCTTTATTTCTTTATTTATTTTTTTTTGAGACAAGGTCTCACTTTGTCACTCAGGCTGGAGTACATTAGTGTGATCATAGCTCACCACCACCAAGTGGGAAGGAACCCTCCCACTTCAGTGCTGAGTAGCTGAGGCTGCAGATGTGCACCACCACACCTGGCTAATGCTGGTGCTGTTTAGGGACACAGACACCCACCCATTCCTCCTCCAGCCGACACTGAGTAGAATTTGTTAAGAAGATGTGTGCTACGAAATCATTGACTCAAGATTAGAATAAACAGGCACAAGGTCAACATCATAAAAACACTATTTTGAGGCCGGGCGCGGTGGCTCAAGCCTGTAATCCCAGCACTTTGGGAGGCCGAGGTGGATGGATCATGAGGTCAAGAGATCGAGACCATCCTGGTCAACATGGTGAAACCCCGTCTCTACCAAAAATTAGCTGGGCATGGTGGCGCGTGCCTGTAATCCCAGCTACTCAGGAGGCTGAGGCAGGAGAATTGCCTGAACCCAGGAGGCAGAGGTTGCAGTGAGCCGAGATCGCGCCATTGCACTCTAGCCTGGGCAACAAGAGCCAAACTCTGTCTCAAAAAAGAAAAATTTAATACATCATTTTGGCTGGGCGCGGTGGCGCATGCCTGTAATTGCAGCTCTTTGGGAGGCCAAGGCAGGCAGATCATAACCTCAGAAGATTGAGACCATCCTGGCTAACATGGTGAAACTCCATCTCTACTAAAAATACAAAAAAAAATGAGCTGGGTGTGGTGGCAGGCGCTTGTAGTCCCAGCTACTCGGGAGGCTGAGGTAGGAGAATTGCTTGAACCCAGGCGGCAGAGGTTGCAGTGAGCTGAGGTCGCACCACGCAGTGTGGGCAACAGAGTGAGACCCCATCTCAAAAAAACAAAAACAAATATATATATACACACACACACACACACATACACACACACACACACTATACATATATATGTGTGTGTGTATATACGTGTGTGTATATATACACGTGTGTATGTATATATATACGTGTGTGTATATATACACGTGTGTATGTATATATATACGTGTGTGTATATATATACGTGTGTATATATATGTGTGTACATATATGTGTGTATATATACATATATACACGTATACATATATATGTGTATATATATAAATACAAAAATTTTTATGAAAAAATATATAATTTCAACTGTCATGTTTGCTAGTTAATTGTGAAATCAAGGAGAAACTTTATATTCAAAGGACAGATGATAAATGCTCTTCCATTGCTTTATTTTAAAACATTTATAATAATTACTATTTTTTTGAGTTGCGGTTAGTCTCTGGTCATCCAGGCTGGAGTACAGTGCCATGATATCAGCTCACTGCAGCCTCTGCCTTTCGGCTCAAGTGATCCCGCCTCAGCCTCTGAAGTAGCAGAGAATACAGGCGTGCGCCACCATACCCGGCTAATTTTTGTATTTTTTGGAGAAATGGGGTTTTTCCGTGTTGCCCAAGCTGATCTTGAACTCTTGGACTGAAGTGATCTGCCGCCTTGGCCTCCCAAAGTGTTGGGATTACTGGCGTGAGCCACTGCGCCCAGCCTCTTTTTCCCTCTGCCTGCCATTTTGTGAAGTTAACTTTACAAAGGAAGAACTTAAAATAAGATTTTTTCCTCTTGTATTTCAGGTAAAGAGTTTATACATCTTCCACTGAATGAAAAGAATTTTTCTTAAAGCTGCATATACTCCAAGAAAAAATCCACAGATGTTTTTCTCTTTTGCCTGAATACATGATTTAAACGAGATTTCCGCAGAAGGTAAGATACGTTTCTTTTTCAGTTTGATTCTGCTTTATCGTGTAATTTATACAGAAGTACTATATAGGTGGAAGTTTAGAAGATGAGCTCATGGACGTTGTCTGTTGGTGGAAGATGTGCTCGTGGATGTTGTCTGTTGGTGGGTTTTGATCCTCCTGTGTCTGGTGATGAGATGCTCTGTGTGTCTTTGAGCAAGTTACTTGGTCTCTCCAAGCCAAAGTTTAACTCTTACAAAATGTAGACAGTCTTGCACATATGTAATGGGGTATATGTTCTCCCTCACTTGCAGGGAACATGTGAGATACAGCATGTACACTGTCACAGTTGCCATTGAAGGCACACAGTTGTGTAGAAAATGAAAAAGGGAGGGAAGGACCTCTGCTTCCAGCAATATTAGATGCTCTTACGAGGCTCTCCCATCACAGTTCAGTTAGATGCTGAATCAATTACGATAAATATAATTTCTTTACTTGTTATTTTTTCTGGAGACAAGGTCTCACTTTGTCATCCAGGCTGGAGTCTAGTGGTGTGATCATAGCTCACCATAACCATGTGTACCTAGGCCGAAAGGATCCTCCTACTTCAGTCTCCTGAGTAGCTGGGACTCCAGGCATGCGCCACCATGGCTAATTTAAAAAAATTTTTTTAAAGGTGGGGTTTCATTGTGTTACCAAGACTGGTCTTGAACTCCTAGGCTCGAGTGATCCTCCCACCTTGGCCTCTCAAAGTGCTGAGATTATAGGTATGAGTTAACCATGCTTGGCCAGATGTAATTTTTTTTTTTTTTGAGACACAGTCTTGCTCTGTGGCCCAGGCTGGAGTGCAGTGGCACGATCTCGGCTTACCACAACCTCTGCCTCCTGGGTTGAAGTGATTCTCCTGCTTCCTCCTGAGTAGCTGGGAGGAGTTCAAGATCAGCCTGGCCAACATGGTGAAACCCCATCTCTACTAAAAATACAAAAAAAAATTAGCCAGGTGTGGTGGTGCATGCCTGTAATCCCAGCTACTCGGGAGGCTGAGGCAGGAGAATCGCTTGAACCCCAGAGGCAGAGGAACAAAAAGCACCACCACCAAAACTGAGTATATGGCTTGAAGATGGAGTTAGTATAGTAGAAGACATTATCCAAAGTGCAGCCCCAAGACATCAGTGATGGTTGATGGTAGTAACCACAATAATAATAATTCAGTGTGTATGGGTTTAATAAAAAATATATACAGTGAAGTGAAAATCAGTGAACCAGAAAACAGGTCAGAAGGAATTACCCGGAATGAAACACAGAGAAAATGACGGGAAATAGAGACTAGAACACGGGGCATCAAGGGGAAATGTCTACTGTACGTTTCCTAATGTTCTGTAAGGAGAAAAGAGAATGGGACAGATTTATTATTACAAATTATAAAGTCTAAAATTTCCCAGAATTGGTGAAGTCTGTAGATTTGTGAAGACAAATGAATGGATATATAAACGTTAAATAAAAAGAAAATTTATAGCCAAAGGAGAGAAAACTACAAAGCACCAAAGGCAAAGAGGGATCTTAAAATAAACGTGAAAAGTAAGACAGATTCAGCTTCATCTGAGCAGTGGTAAGACTGATGGCTGACTCTTTACTTCAGCAATGGAAACCAGAAGCCAGGGGAGTAATACGGTGCTGAAAGGGAACAAATCCTCACTTCTATCTTCATATCAGGAAAATTACCTTTCAAAACATTATCTGCTATAGGCCAGTCGTGGTGGCTCATGCCTGTAATCCCAGCACTTTGGGAGGCCGAGGCAGGTGGATCACCTGAGGTTGGGAGTTTGAGACCAGCCTGGCCAACATGGAGAAACTCTGTCTCTACTAAAAATACAAAATTAGCCAGGCTCGGTGGCACATGCCCTTAATCTCAGCTACTCAGGAGGCTGAGGCAGGAGAATCACTTGAACTCGGGAGGCAGAGATGGTAGTGAGCCGAGATCACACCATTGCACTCCAGCCTGGGGCACGAGAGCGAAACTCCATCTCAAAAAAAAAATTTATCTGCTATAGTTGAATATTTGTGTCCCTCCAAAATTCATACTGAAACTTAATCCCCAATGCAGTAGTTTTAAGCTGTGGGGCCTCCCACTCTGATCAACATAGTAAAACCCCATCTCTACCAAAAAAAAAAAAAAAAAATTAGCTGGGCATGGTGGGGCATGCCTGTAGACCCACCTACTTGGGTGGCTGAGGCAGGAGGATCACTTGAGCCCAGGAGATTGAGATTGCAGTGAGCTGTGATTGCGCCACTGTACTCCTGCCTGGGTGACAGAGTTAAACCCTGTTCCAATTAAATTAAAAAAAAAGTGAGTCCTTTAGAAGATGATTAGGTCATGAGAGCTCCACTCTCATGAATGGGGTTAGTGCCTACAGAAAGGCTTGAGGGAGTCTGTTAGTCCCGTTTGCCATGTTGAGGACACAGTGGAGTCACCATCTATGAAAATTAGGTCCTCATCACACACGAAATCTGCTGCTGCCTTGGTTTTGGATTTCCCATCCCCCAGAGCTATGAGAAATAATCTTCTGTTGTTTATAAATTACCCAGACTAAGATATTTTGTTGTAGCTGCAGAAACACAGTCCTTTACTAAATATAATTCTCAAAGATAATCCCAGCACTTTGAGAAGCTGAGAACGGTAGATTGCTTGAGACCAGCTTGGGTGACCTGGTGAAACTCCATGTCTACAAAAAGATACAAATTAGCTGTGGTATGAGCAGGGTGCATGCCTGTAGTCCCTGTTACTTGGGAGGCTAAGGTGGGAGTGTCACTTGAGCCCAGAGGTGGAGGTTGTAGTAAGTTAAGATCACACCACTGCACTCCAGCCTGGGTAACAGAGTGAGACCCTGTCTCAAAATAAAATAAAAAAGGATGAGCTTTAGGCAGAGAACAGTGATCCTAAATGGAAGAACTGAGATTCAAAAAAGAGTGCAAAGCAAATATGTGAGCAAATTTAGATTAACGTGGACTGGGTGCACTGGCTTCTGCCTGTATTCCAGCACTTTGGAAAGATCACTTGAGCCCAGGAGTTTGAGACCAGCCTAGGCCAATAGGGAGACCTTGTCTCTACAAATAATAAAAAAGTTAGCTACAAATAATAAAATAAAATAAAAATGGTGGCACATGCCTGTGGTCCAAGATACTTAGGAGGCTGAGATGGGAGGATCACTTGAGCCCTGCAGGTTGAGACTGCATGATCATGCCACCATACTCCAGCCTGGGTGGCAGCCTGAGTCCTGGGCCCCTCCAAAAAACCCCATTAATTGTTTAGTAATATAATAATATCTGTGGGGTAAAATCAAGGTAGCATTGCATAATACATGAAAATATTAACCTATAAGTCATAAAGGAGAGTACAGGAGGTTAATACATTCCAGTCTTTGTAGTAGTGTCTTAGTCCATTTGTGTTGCTGTAAAGGAATGCCAGAGGCTGTGTAATTTAAGGAAAAGAAGTTTCTTTGACTCACAGTTCTGGTTCTGGTAAGAATTTTAGGCTGCTTCCACTCAATGGCGGACGTTCACGGGGACTCAGAGGGAAGCTAGCTTGTAGAGACCCTGTGGTGACAGAGGAAGAGAGAAAGAGAAGATGCCAGGTGTTTTTCCAACAGCCAGTTTTCTTGGGAACTAAAAGAACTGGCCGAGTGTGGTGGCTCACCCCTGTAATCCCAGCACTTTGGGAGGGCAAGGCGGGTGGATCACCTCAGGTCAGGAGTTCGAGACTAGCCTGGTCAACATGGTGAAACCCCACCTCTACTGAAAATACAAAAATAAGCTGGGCCTGGTGGTGAGTGCCTGTAATCCCAGCTACTCAGCGGGCTGAGGCAGGAGAATTGCTTGAATTTGGGAGGCAGATGTTGCAGTGAGCTGAGATTGCACCATTGCACTCCAGTCTGTGGACAAGAGCGAAACTGTGTCTCAGAAAAAAAAAAAAAAAAAAGAGTGAGAACTCAAGTTACTCCCTCAAGAATGTCACGAAACCATTCACGAGGGATCTGCCCCCACAACCGACCCACCTCCTACCAGGTCCCACCTCAACACTGGGCATCAAAGTTTAACATGAGGTGAGACGTGGGGCCAAAGAAGCCATATCTAAGGCCGGGCGCAGTGGCTCACGCCTATAATCCCAGCACTTTGGGAGGCCAAGGTGGGTGGATCACCTGAGGTTGGGAGTTCAAGACCAGCCTGACCAACATGGAGAAACATCTCTTAAAAAAAAAAAAAAGAAACCATATCTAAACCACAGCAAACTAGGGTAAGGATTAACTATAGTTTTCCTAAGTGTGCAGTTTACAAGTTCTAAGGAATTATTGTAAGAATAGAAACTGTACAATTTCCAAATTAATGAAAAAGTAGTTGAACTTCCTTTATTCTTGTAAGGAAAAGTTGCAGAAAATTGTTTAGCAAGCATTAACTAAATGGTACTATTAATATATTGAAAACCTGTGAAAATGGAAAGAAGACAGGGCTCATGCTTTTACCACTTGAAGATGGTGACAGAACTGTTAGTGAGCCCAATAAATCAGAAAAAGATGATAAAAAGATAAAGGAATTTCTTTTTTTTTTTTTTTTTTGAGATGAAATCTTGCTCTGTAGCCTAGGCTAGAGTGCAATGGCGTGATCTTGGCTCACCACAATCTCTACCTCCTGGGTTGAAGTGATTCTCCTGCTTCAGCCTCCTGAGTAGCTGGGATTACAGGCGCGCACTACCACGCCTGGCTAATTTTTGTGATTTTGGTAGAGACCATGTTGCTCCGGCTGGTTTCAAACTCCTGACCTTGTGATCTGCCCGCCTCAGGCTCCCAAATTGCTGGGATTACAGGCGTGAGCCACCATGCCCAGCAAAAAGATAACAAAATTTAAAGGAAGAAATAAACTATTATTCGTGGATGACACTATTATATATGTAGAAAGTTCAGAGTGATCCAAATAGCTCTAAAGTCAATAATCACTTAGCAATTGTCTGGATTAAAAAACAAACAAAAAAGCTTACTGTGTACCAGCAACAAACAAATTTAACTATAAATAATTTACATAATTACAAACAAATCATTTAAAATAAGTTAATGTTTAAAATTTGTAATAAAAAGTGCCTAGCAATAAATTGAATAAAAGCTGTGTAAAACCTTTATGGAGATCACTATACAGTTTTGAAAGAAATTAAAGACTTGAATAAATGAGCAGATGTACCCTGGTTTTGGATTGGAAAGCTCACTGTTACAAATATACGAGTTCTCAGCTGGGGTAGGCGGCTCACGCCTGTAATCTCAGCAATTTGGGAGGCCAAGGTGGGCATATCACGAGGTCAGTAGATCGAGAACATCCTGGCCAAGGTGGTGAAACCCCATCTCTACTAAGATACAAAAACAATTAGCCGGGCGTGGTGGCATGTGCCTGAAGTTTCAGCTACTCAGGAGGCTCAGGCAGCAGAATTGCTTGAACCAGGGAGGCGCAGGTTGTGTGACCTGAGATTGCGCCACCACACTCCAGCCTGGGTGACAGAGCGAGACTCTGTCTCAAAAAATAAAATAATATAAAGTACCACTTATCCTCAAACTGATCTAGAAATTCAATGCAATCCCAATAAAAAACCTGTGATCATCAGCAGAGGGTGTGTGTTTTGTGGGGGTGAAATCTACAAGCTAATTTATTTATTTATTTTTTTGAGAGAGGGTATCACTCCGTCACCCAGGCTGGAGTGCAATGGCACAATCTCAGCTCACGGCAACCCCCACTTCCCAGGTTCAAGTGATTCTCCTGCCTCAGCCTCCTGTATAGCTGGGGTTACAAGTATGTGCCACTATGCCCAGTTAATTTTTGTTTCTTCAGTAGAGACAGGTTTTTTTTTTTTTTTTTTTTTTTTTTTGAGACGGAGTTTCGCTCTTGTTACCCAGACTGGAGTGCAATGGTGCGATCTCGGCTCACCGCAACCTCCGCCTCCTGGGTTCAGGGAATTCTCCTGCCTCAGCCTCCTGAGTAGCTGGGATTACAGGCATGCACGACCATGCCCAGCTAATTTTTATATTTTTAGTAGAGACGGGGTTGCACCTTGTTGACCAGAATGGTCTCAATCTCTTGACCTCGTGATCCACCCGCCTCGGCCTCCCAAAGTGCTGGGATTACAGGCTTGAGCCACCGCGCCCAGCCCAGAGACAGGTTTTTACCATATTGTCCAGACTGGTCTTGAACTCCTGATCTTAACGTGATCTGCCCACCTCAGCCTCCCAAAGTGCTGAGATTACATCCATGAGCCACCATGCCTGGCCTGATTTTTAAATTATGTAGAAACAAAGGGGTCCATGAATACTGAAGATGTGATTGAGGAATTCCAGTTTATTCCATGCATCAGAGATCTTAAGACATTGTTTTGAAAGCTGAAATGCTGATGGGTCGGGTGCCCGTCAGCTCTGGTTTGCCCGAGTATCCTGGTTTTTGCTGATGGCTCTGGTCTCATTAATAACAGAATGTGTTTTCATCACGAGTCGTTTTGGAAGTCATATTCTGCTGTTTGGGTAAATAATTAATTATATTTTTTAGTTTAGTTTTTAATTTTTATTTTTAGAGTTGCCCATGTTTTCCCAAATACAGAATTCTAAACCAGAGAATAACATCTTAACATAGCAGAGAGATTGCTTCTCTTTTGGTAAGTGGTGGTCAGGAAGGAGTGCCAGGCAGCAGTAAGCTCTGGCCCCCGGGCATGTGTTGTTCCCTTTCTCCTTGCTCCCATTGGGTTCCTTGGGCCTTCTGGTTTATGATGGAGAATACATAGGACTTAGCCTCCTCGGCTTCCTTCTTTCTTGCTGTGCTTAAGACAAGAAGCCATATGGGGCTGTTATCTTTCTGCCACTGGGAAATGAGAGGGTGGGTGTTAAAAATTAACTTAAAAAGGAGAAGGATGAACACTTTTGAGCTCATAATATGTGTCACTGACATCACATCCTTTCTTCATTCATTTAGTAAATTCAAGTATGATTTGTTGGGCACTTATAATATGCCAGGTACATTACATAACTCCTGTAGCCTTCTGAAGAAAATATTATCATTTTATGTGAAGCTCAGTGTCTTAGTCTGTTTTCTGCTACTTAGAATACCTGAAATTGTGTAACTTATAAAGAAAAGAAATTTATTTCGTATAGTTATGGAGGCTGAGAAGTCCAAAGTTGAGAGGCATATCTAGTCGGGGGGCCTTCTTGCTTCTGGGGACACAGAGGTGGCCTGAGGTGGCATGGGGCATCACATGGCAAGGGGGCTGAGTATGTTAATGTACTAGCTCAGGTCATTCTTCCTTTTTTTTTTTTTTTGAGACAGAGTCTCACTCTGTCACCCAGGTTGGAGTGCAGTGGTGTGATCTCTGCTCACTGCAACCTCTGCCTCCTGGGTTTAAGTGATTCTTCTGCCTCAGCCTCCCGAGTAGCTGGGACCACAGGCATGTACCACCACACCTGGCTAATTTTTGTATTTTTAGTAGAGATGGGGTTTCACCATATTGGCCAGGATGGTCTTGATCTCTTGACCTCGTGATCCACCTGTCTTGGCCTCCCAAAGTGCTGGGATTACAGGCGTGAACCACTGTGCCTGTGAACCCTTTCTTCTTCTTCTCCTTTTTTTTTTTAAAGAAATGGGGTGCCATTCTGTTGCCCAAGCTGGAAGTGCAGTGGCACAGTCATGGCTCACTGTAGCTTCAACCTCCGAGGCTCAAGTGATTCTCCCACCTCAGCCTCCTGAGTAGCGGGGACTGTAGGTGCACACCAGCACGTTCAGCTAATTTTGTTTTGTTTTCCATAGAGATGGGTCTTGCCATGTCTAGCAGGCGGGTCTCAAACATCTGGCCTCAAGTGATCCTCCTGCCTTTAGTCTCCCAAAGTTCTGGGATCACAGGCATGGGCTACTGTTATATTGGGGTTCAGGGTGCCCTCAGCTCCCCTGAGAGGATGTTTCTCCAGCTTCTTGGTTTCCTGCCCTATCAAGAATGAGAGAGGGGACCACAGCGCAGTGTGCAATAAATGCCGGATTCAAAAGTGGTTTTAAAAAGTGATTTATTAGAGAGAGAAAAAGGAGAAAGAAAGAGAAACAGCAAACTCTCACACTGAGTGAGTAAGAAAAGCTGCTCTCACACTGAGTGAGAAGGGTTCCCAGAGAGGGAAAAGCAGAGAAGAAAGTTCCTCTCACACTGAGTGAGAGAGTCCAGAAAGAGGGAATCCAGGAGAGGAAAGAGCTTCCACACTGAGTGGATGGGAATAGAGAGATGGAGTTTAGGAGGGGAAGGCGGCTTCCACGGGAGAGTGTGGAAGGGGACCCCAGAAGGGAAATCCAGGAGAGAGAAAGACGGCTTCCATGAGAGAGTGTTCGTGGAAGGGGACCCAACCATGGAGTCTGCAGGGGTGTGGAAGAGGGGACTTCTAACCTGGGGGGAACCCCACCTTCTGTAAGACTCCTGGCCAATGAAAGGACTTCCTTAGAACTTCCGCTGGAGTGATTGACTTTTAGTTTCTTCCCGCGCCCACAAAATTTAACCATAAGCCATTAAATCTCCTGGAGGGAGAGAGATGGGAGGAGGGCACGGCGCTGGGAATTTCTTGCCCTTAAAACTATGCCCCTTGTGGACCCAGAAAGGGAACCCTTTCCCTCACTACCACACCCAACCTCTTCTTTTTCCAGAGCCACTCATCAGTTCATGAGTGGATTAATCCACTTACCTCTTGGAGGCCCTACCTTTCAATACTGTCAAATTGGGATTAAGTTTTGTTTGTTTTCTTTTAGAGACAGAATCTCGCTCTGCCACCCAGGCTGGAGTGCAGTGGCGCAATCTAGACTCACTGCAGCCTCCATCTCCCAGGTTCAAGCGATTCTCATGCCTCAGCCGTCTGAGTAACTGGGATTATAAACACACACTATAGTTCCTGGCTAATTTTTGTATTTTTAGTAGAGATGGGGTTTTGCCATGTTGGCCAGGCTAGTCTCAAACTCCTGACCTCAGGTGATCCACTCACCTTGGCCTCCCACAGTGCTGGGATTGCAGATGTGAGCCACCACGCCCAGCTGGGGATTAGGTTTTCACATGAGTTTTGGAAGGGGTTGTATATTCAAGCCGTAGACTCAGGGTGGTGAAAAAGCTTGCTCAAATTGTAGCAAGGCACAAACTGAGCTGGACAACGAGGTTCCAAAGAACAGTGGCTTGAGCAAGGTGCAAGCACGCCTTTCTCATCTAAGTCTGGTCTGGCAGGTGGCCTTCCTCAGCTTGTGGCTTCCACTCATGGGTCTACAGGGGTCTTTATGGTTCTTGGTTTCCCACTAGGCAGAAGAATCAGAACCAAGGAAGGTCACACAGTAAGAGCTCGAGGTTCCAGTGTCACTTCTACTCCCATCCCGGTGACCAGAGTTTAGTCACATGACGACACTGGCTGTAAAGAAGGCTGGAAAAGTTAGGCTTGGGAGGGTGGCCATGTACCCAGCTGACCTCTGTCCTGCTGAAGAAAGGGAGGCTGGAAACGGGACAAGTAGTCTCCACCACACCTGCCCGGAGGCACAGGTGGAGGGTGTGGGTCCAGGGCATCTCTTCCCACCTGCTCTGCCCTCCTGTGGAACCTTACAACTGTTTCTGGGAAGAAGCAGCCTTTGAGAACTTCACTTATGTATTAAAATGATTTATTTATTTTTGAGACTGAGTTTCATTCTTGTTACCCAGGCTGGAGTGCAATGGCGAGATCTCAGCTCACTGCAACCTCCGCCTCCCGGTTCAAGCAATTCTCCTGCCTCAGCCTCCTGAGTAGCAGGGACTACAGGCACGCGCCACCACGCCCAGCTAATTTTTTGTATTTGTAGTAGAGACGGGGTTTCACCATGTTGACCAGGATGGTCTCGATCTCTTGACCTCGTGAGCCGCTGCGCCCGGCTAATTTATTTATTTTCGAGACAGGGTCTTGCTCTGTCACCGAGGCTGGAGTGAAGGATATGATCATAGTTCACTGCAGTCTCAACCTCCTGGGCTCAAGTGATCTTCCTGTCTCAGCCTCCCAAGTAGCTGAGACTACAGGCACATACCACCTGGCCCAGCTAATTAAAAAAAAATTGTTTTTGTAGAGATGGGGTCTCACTATGTTGCCCAGGCTTGTCCTGAACTCCTGGGCTCCAGCGAACCTCCTACCTGGGCCTCCTGAATTGTTGGGATTACAAGCGTGAGCTGTGCCTGGCCTCTTTTCACTTCTGATTTTGGATTTTTACTTAACCTGTTTGTCCCACTCCACCCGCTTTTTAAAGTTAGACTTTTTTTCATGGTCTTTTTCCCAGTGGACTGTGCCCAGGGTAGACATAGTGTTGTTTGTTCCTTGGTTGTAAAAATATTCATTGTACTTCATGGGGTCACACTGACGTTTCTTTTCAGGCCAAATGGAAATCAAGCATTCAGCTTGTCCAGTGGTATGTTGGTAAATGTTTAACAACGGGCTTTCTGGGGAAGGATAAAACCTCCTGGTTTGTAACACTTGCTGATTTCCATGGTATTAATACTCCCCCCACATTCGAGTTGAGCTGCCAGTGTGATGCCCTGAAGGTGGAAGAGGGAAGAGAGGTGTGAGGGCACTGGTTGCCACCATGGAGCATGGGCTCTGTGAGCACAGTGACATTGCTGTGTCCATCTCTACACTGAGGGTCCTGATAGTGAAATGTGCTGGGAACCTGCCAGGTCCTTTATGTGGAATAACTCACTCAGTAATCCTGAAATGTGCTGGGAACCTGCCAGGTCCTTTATGTGGAATAACTCACTCAGTAATCCTCGCCACAGAGGGTGTTTACTGCTGCATTTTTAGGTGAGGAAATCAAGGCATGAGAGATCATGTAACTGGCCTCAGGTCACACCACAGAGCTAGGACTTTGATCATAATCTTTAAAAGAAAAAAATGGTGCCTGGGCGCCAGTGGCTCATGCTATAATCCCAGCATCTTGGGAGGCTGAGGCAGGTGTTCAAGACCAGCCTGGGCAACATGGCAAGACCTTGTCTCTACAAAAAAAAAGGAGTTTAGGATTTAAAACAGACCAACTTGGGTAATATGGCAAAACCTTGTCTCTACAAAAAAAGGTGCAAAACTTAGCTGGGTGTGGTGCTGCGTGCCTGTACTCCCAGCTTGGCGGGCTGAAGTGGGAGGATCACTGAAGCCTGGGAGGTTGAAGCTGCAGTCTGCCAGAAAGAATCCCACCACTGCACTCTAGCCTTGGTAACAGAGCAAGACCGTATCTTAAAAAAAAAAAAAAAAAAAAAGCCAAAATGCTGGACAAGGTGGCTCATGCTTAAAATCTCAGCACTTAGGGAGGCTGAGGCGGGAGGATTGCTTGAGCCCAGGAATTCAAGGCTGCAGTGACTGTGTTCAGGCCTCTGTACTCCAGCCTGGCTCACAGAGCAGGGCCCTGCCTCAAAAATATCCATAAATAAAAAAAAAAAAAACTCATTTGTGGCCAGACAGGTAATAGGGCATTTCAGATTCTGATTCTCTTAGCAACAGTCTCTGTCACAGAATGTTCTTTTTTAAAGGGCTCTTTCGTGGAACTGTATGATCATATGGGCAACACTTCTGTTTGATGGTTATGTCATCTGAAAAAGGTAACGAAGCTGAACTTCAGGTTCCTTTCGTTTAGCATTGGATAAGCGTCCAGAAGAGGTTGCATACACTGTGCTTGACATCCCTGATGGACGCCTGAGGATGGGGTGTCAGGATGTGAGAGGAGCCCTTATGCTTGTTGGTACTCCAGGTGTAACAGAAATGTCTGAAATCAACAAGCTGGGCTGTGAACCAGTTGTTTGTTCTGAAGGTACTGCCAGTATCTGAAGGTACTGACCTTGAGGTCATTTAGGGAAGGAAATGTAAGGCCTTCCCTGTAGGTAGTGTCTGTGGAGGGAGGACAGGGTGTAGTTATGCAGTATTATCTGAGTATATGTTCTGGAGTCAGTTTATACCAGTTTCTTTGACAGTGAAATTAGCTGTAACTAAACCAGCGCCATTGCAGTGAACTCTTAAAGGATGCCTCTGATGTCATCTTTTTTTTTTTTTTTTGAGATGGAGTCTCACTCTGTTACCCAGTCCCAAGTGCAGTGGCAAGATCTCTGCTCACTGCAGCCTCCACCTCATGGGTTCCAGTGATTCTCTTGCCTCACCCTCCTGAGTAGTTGGGATTACAGGTGTGTGCCACCATGCCTGGCTAATCTTTATATTTTTAGTAGAGATTGGTTGGCTATGCTGGTCTCAAACTCCTGACCTCAAGTGATCTGCCTGCCTTGGACCTGCAGAGAGTGCTGGGGTTACAGGTGTTAGCCACCATGCCATCCTGATGTGATCATTTTTGAGTGTTTCTTAGAATGTGGGAGAGTTGATAGAAACAGACATGTTCTTGTTATACAGAGATTTTTTTTTTCTTTTTTCTTTTTTGAGATGTCATCTCCTCTGTCACCCAGGCTGGAGTGCAGTGGCGCTATCTTGGTGCACCACAACCTCCACCTCCCGGGTTCAGGCGGTTCTCCTGCTTCAGCCTCCCCAGGAGCTGGGATTACAGGCACCTGCCAACACGCCTGGCTGATTTTTGTATTTAGAGTCCGGATTTCACTGTGTTGGTCAGGTTGATCTCAAACTCCTGACCTCAGGTGATCCACCCACCTCAGCCTACCAAAGTGCTGGGATTATAGGCATGAGCCTCCACGCCTGGCGCATATGCTGTTTCTCAAGAGAAACATTTTAAATATAAAGACACAGTAGGTTGAAAGTAAAAGGGTGTTAAAGGATATACCAAACAGGAATCATGAGAAGGATGTACTATGTGAATATCAGGCACAGCAGACTTCAAAACAAGGTATATTGCTGGAGGCAATGAAGGACATGTCAGAATGATCAAAGAATTAATCAACAGATAACAGGCCAGGTGTGGTGGTTCACACCTGTAATCCCAGCACTTTGGGAGGCTGAAGCAGACGGATCACAAGGTCAGGAGTTCGAGACCTGCCTGACTGACATAGTGAAACCCCGTCTCTCCTAAGAATACAAACATTAGCTGGACGTGGTGGCACATGACTGTAATCCGAGCTACTCAGGAGGCTGAGGCAGGGGAATTGCTTGAATCCAGGAGGTAGAGGTTGCAGTGAGCCGAGATCGCGCCATTGCACTCCAGCCTGGGTGACACAGTGAGACTCCGTCTCAAAAAAAAAAAAAAAAACAAAGAAATTCAGGCTGGATGCAGTGGCTTACATCTGTAATCCTGACACTTTGAGAGGCCAAGGCGCACTTGAGGCCAAGAGTTCAAGACCGGCCTGGGCAACATAGTGTGACCCCATCTCTACAAAGTATTTAAACATTAGCTGGTCATGGTGGTGCTTAGTTGTACTCCTAGCTACTTGGGAGGCTGAGATGGGAGGACTGCTTGAGCTCACAGTGAGCTGATTGTCGGACTGCGCTCCAGCCTGGGCAACATGGCAAAACAGTCTCTAAAAATGAGATCCAGTCTGACAATGTCTGTCTTTAATGGAAACGATTATTTGAAATCCAGTCTGACAATGTCTGTCTTTAATGGAAACGATTATTTGAAATGGTTGAATTTCTGTCTGGTACCTTGCTATCTTTCTTCTGTCTCATCTGTTTTTGTTGCTTATCTCCTTGTATTTTTATTTTCTTTTTTGGTCTTTTGGATTATTCCAGTCGTTTTAAATGATTCTGCTAGAAAAGTTTAAGACCTATTTGGTTGATGGTCTCTTGTGATCCACCCAGCCTTCTACCAATCTGTGGTAGAAACAGAACTGCCCAAAAGGCGCCTCTGACTCTCCTGTCCTGCAAGTCCTGATTTTGGGGAAAAAAAGAAAAGCATTGGCAAGGTGGGATTCAATTCTTTTTGTGTGTCCTCCAGCACTTGAGACATCTGAAAGTGCTTTAGGAGAGAGGGGCATCGAGTGTGTGTGTGGAGGCAGCTGCCTCTTCCTGAAAGTGCTTTAGGAGAGAGGGGCATCGAGTGTGTGTGTGGAGGCAGCTGCCTCTTCCTGAAAGTGCTTTAGGAGAGAGGGGCATCGAGTGTGTGTGTGGAGGCAGCTGCCTCTTCCTGAAAGTGCTTTTAGGAATCATTATTTCTGGTCCTCTCAAGTTTGCTGCTACCACTCATAAGTATTCATTCCCTTACGAGAAGCATAAGGAAGATCTTAAGACTCAGAAGGAAAACTGAATGCAGACCAGACTTGGTGGCTCAATGCCTATAATCATAGCACTTTGGGAAGCCAAGGCAGGCAGAGCACTTGAGCTCAGCAGTTTGAGACCAACCTGGGCAACATAGTGAATTCCTGTCTCTACCAAAAAAAAATAAAATAATAAAATAAATATATATATATATATATGAATGAAACTTCCCCACCCCAAAATCAAAACCGAATGTAGTGTCCATGTATATATGAAGTCCCTTGTGCTGAAAGTCAAAGCAGCCCCATTTTGGGGTCTTAGCTCCACCTCTGGGCTCTTCATATCTAAGTCCATGAGAATCGCCCACTGTAGTGGGGTGTATAGGTTGGGGGCTGCAGGGCCTCACCCTTAGCTGCAGCTGGGGAGCCTGTGCAGAAGGGTACAGGTGGGAAAGTGCAGTTTGTGTGGGAAGAAAAGTTCAGTGTCTGTAGTGTGGGTGGGGTCCAAGAGTACCCAGGAGATGCCCAGAGGACCTGCAGGCATGCTGTAGAAAGCAGCCCAGTAGGCCCCTGGGGCCAGGAGAGGTTTTGAAGCTGAGATGAGAGGATGAGCACACGTTGAGTTTGAAACAGCACAAACTGTGGGTGTGGATTACGTGGGCAATACTTAGTAAAAAAAATAAATGAAACCGTTCAAACCAGAGGCTGTGGGAATGTGACTGGATGGCAGAGACTCCCATGTCAGGGGTCCTAGGGCAGCACAGGCTTTACGGACAGACACACCTGGGCATTTATATCTATGGTCAATCTTTTCTAAGTAAAAATATTAGGTAAGAGAAATTCCATCTACTCTTACTATAATTTTAAAAATAATGTTTCATGTAACATTGAAAAGATTTATAATGTCACAATAAAGTTTGAACTTTGTTAAATATGTAGGCTTTATGTTTTCTGTATCACAATAGTGAAAACTTTTGTCGCTGACCAGCCCCGGCTTACAGAATGACATGTGAGGCCCTAGGGAGGACAAACCTCGTGTGTCCAGGCAAAGCCAGCCAGAGCTGGGATGTTTGGGAAGCAGAGGAGGGGCTGGATCGATGACGATTCCTCAGGTGGCTGTGGCAAGACCTTGTGCCTAGTTGGTGTGTGTGGGAGGAGGTACCTGCTTCCGAGAGAACCCTGAGTGTGATTCCACAAGATGGGACAATGAGTGGAGGGGCCGGGTGGCTGGGGGGTGGCAGAGGAGTGAGCGCAGGGTCAAGCAGCATCAGCTGTCTTTTTTTTTTTGCCAATCATTGAGAGCTTATAAGGTTGCTGAGGTTGGTTGGCCTTGAACTCTTGGCCTCGCCTTCGCAAGCGCCACGACATCCGGCCAGAGCCACTTTGGGCCCCGCATCAGCTGTCTTGAGTTTGACTCGCTGAGTTTGCTCACAAACAAGTGTATGACTTTCGGCGGGGAGATGTCCAGTGTTCTCTCAGGATGGAAGGCATCCCTGAGACATGGGAGACACCTGGGTGCTTTCGCCCAACAACTGCAGAGCAAGCAAGAGCATTGAGGGGTGCATGGAGCACTCTGGTGAATGGGGGACAGTGTGGGGAAGGAGGGCAAGGGAGGAAGGGGTCAGCCCAGAAGAGAACCTGGAGAGGCAGGTCCTGGAGCTGGGGATGCAGCCTCAGAGCTGCTGAGTAGCTGGGAAGACTGCTAACTTTGTGACTCCAACCTGGAGAGGTCTGATGAGAGAGCTACCAACATCCTGTGCTCTGGGAATCTTGTGTGTGCATGCTGGGGCTGGACTTCCGGGACTGGGGTCTACTATTGCTGAGGGGGGATTTGCAGAAGTGAGAAATGACCCCTTTGCCCTCACTTGCAGCTCCGTGGCCGTCACGATGTTCTGGAAGTTTGACTTGAACACCACGTCCCATGTTGACAAGCTGCTGGACAAAGAGCATGTGACGCTGCAGGAGTTGATGGATGAAGATGACATCTTGCAGGAGTGTAAGGCTCAGAACCAGAAGCTGCTGGACTTCCTGTGCAGGCAGCAGTGCATGGAGGAGCTGGTGAGCCTCATCACACAGGATCCACCCCTGGACATGGAGGAGAAAGTCCGCTTCAAGTATGTACCAAAGCTTTGATGGCCCAGTATGCCAGGCGGTACTGTGGGGTTGCCGCAGGCAGTGTCTGAGGATGGCAAGACTTGGGGCTTTCTGAGGAAGAAGCAAGCCTTAAAAATCCACTCCATCTGAGAAGTGAGGGGGGCATTCCCATGGGGTATGATGTTTTAGAGTTTGGAGGTTGGGGGCAGTGACTCACACCTGTAATCCCGGCACTTTGAGGGGCTGAGGTGGGTGGATTAGTTGAGCCCAGGAATTTGAGACCAGGGGCTCCATTAATCCACCCACCTCAGCCCGCCAAAGTGGGCAACCTAGTGAGACCCTCTCTCTATTAAAAAAAATTTTTTTTTTTTTTGAGACAAAGTCTTGTTCTGTCATCAGGCGCCAGGCTGGAGTGCAGTGGTGTGATTTTGGCTCACTGCAACCTCCGCCTCCTGTGTTCAAGCAATTCTCCTGCCTCAGCCTCTCAAGTAGCTGCCACTACAGGCGCACGCCACCACGCCCAGCTGATGTTTGTATTTTTAGTAGAGACGGTTTCACCATGTTGGCCAGGATGGTCTCAATCTCTTGACCTTGTGATCTGCCTGCCTCGGCCTCCCAAAGTGCTGGGATTACAGGTGTGAGCCACCGTGCCCAGCCTAAAAAATTTTTTTAGAAATTAACCAGACGTGGTGCCATACACCTGTGGTTCCAGCTACTTTGGAGGCTGAGGTAGGAGGATTGCTTGAACTTGAGAGGTCGAGGCTGCAGTGAGCCATGATTATGCCACTACACTCCAGCCTAGGTGACAGAGCGAGACCCTGTCTTAAAGAAAAAGGAATTTTTACTCTCTCGTGCCTGCATTTTCTCATTCTGAGTTACAAGTAAAGTTAATTTTAGTTTGGTACAGGTCAGAGTGTTTCGAGTGGCAATGTGTTGGGAAAACAGAAGGATCCCATGATAGAGATGCGGGTGGCGTTGCAGCATGCGGCCGCACTGCCAGCAGGGTTGGCTCCAGGTCTACAGAACGGCCCAGCCAGAGAGATGTGCAGGGTCTGACCCCACAATCCTGGGAAGTGCTTCAGTTTAGGGTCTTAAGCTTGAAGGAGAGACATTGTTGTCATTCATGGTGCCATCTGTTCTGAAATGTCCATTCGGCCCTGGCCAGGATGCTGGGAGATGACACAGAGGGAAGGGGCAGGGTGGTGAGACGGCTGGAGCCGCAGGGCCTTGGGTCGGGACAGAGGGTAATAAGCAAGGATGGGGCTGGCGTGAGAGGGAGGACAGGATGGAGCCAGCCCCCCAGCTCCTCCAGTGCAGCTCTGAGAAGAGCATGTGGTCCACAGTGTCTCCATTGATGCCTCACCAGGAAGTGGGCGATACATATGGGTCAGCAGACCTCGTCCTGCAGGTCATATCCTGTTTCTGTGTGGCCTGTGAGCGAAGGATGGTTTTACATATTTAATTTTTATTCTTTTAATTAATTTGTTTTTAGAGACGGGGTTTTACCATGTTGGCCAGACTGGTCTCAAACGGCTGACCTCAAGTGATCCTCCCACCTTGGCCTCCCAAAATGCTGGGATTACAGGCGTGAGCCACTGTGCCTGGCTTTTTAGTTTAGTTTTTGGAGACAGGGTCTCACTCTACCCAGACTGGAGCGCAGTGGCTCGATCTCAGCTCAGTGCAGTCTCTGCCTCCCAGTCCCAAGTGATCCTCTCGCCTTAGCCTCCTGAGTAGCTGGCATTGCAGGTGCATGCTACCATGCCTGGCTAAGTTTTTGTATTTTTTTTTTTTTTTGTAGAGATGGGGTTTCGCCACGTTGCCCAAGCTGGTTTCAAACTCCTGGGCTCAAGTGATCCACCCACGTTGGCCTCCCAAAGTGCTGGGATTATATGTGTAAGCCACTGTGCCCAGCTGGTTTTATCTTTTTAAATGGTTGGGGGGAAAAAAAATCAAAGGAAGAATATTTTATTACATGCGTGAAAAAGACACGAAATTCACATTTCAGTGTCCACCAATGAAGTCTTGTTAGACACAGCCACACTCACCCACATCTCATGCAGTGTTGTTGTTTTTTTTTAAGAGACAGGGTTTCACCATGTTGGCCAGGATGGTCTTGATCTCTTGACCTCGTGATCCGCCCGCCTCGGCCTCCCAAAGTGCTGGGATTACAGGCGTGAGCCACCGCGCCCGGCTCATGCAGTGTTGAGCACCTCTAGCAGGGGCCATCAAAAACAATTTCTATCTGGCCATTTACAGAAATTCTTTGCTGGCTTTTGTCTTAGAAGGAAAATAAAGCAGGATAGGGACCCAGGGTGTCCCTGTGGCAGGGGATGGTTAGGAGTGGTCAGGCAGGTCCTCTCAGACAAGGGGAGCTGAGCTAGCACGGGGAGGAGAGTTCCAGCTTGAGCGGGGCCTTGCCAGCAAGGAGCTGAGGGCTTATGGTGGGGCGGCTACAGCCAGCAGCTGCTGTGGTGGTCTCTGGTGTGCTGGTCACACTTGCTGTGTCAGCATCACTGTTGATAGCCCCCATTCCTCCCACTCCCAAATGTGGCCCCGTTTAGTGGCAGATAAGAGCTGAGAGACAGGTATGGGGGCTGGAGAGTGGGGATGGGTCTTCTGGATCAGGACAGGAATACCCCAATAGCATCAGTGAGCCAGGAGAGTCTGAGTTTGGGAGAGATCAGTAGTAGGTAAGCACAGAACCAAGCAGGCAGAACAGGAGGACTGTGAACTTGGGGGAGACTTAGATAAGGAAGCAGAGATGCCCCGAAGGAACAAAACAGCTCAGCTGTGAGCAGTGCTTAACTTACTCCTGGGAGGGAAACTCAGGATGTCCATTTACATACCCTGTAACTTCGGAGGAGGGAACGGGAGAGGGAAGGTGGGGGTGGGGAAAGCTTTGCCTTCCATTGTAGGAAGTTAATTCATGATGTCTAAAATGGATAAGGGAAGAAGAAATGTATGTGTGTATTATTTAGAAACATGGAGATTAACATTGGAGAAAACTGCTGAAAGAATCCAGTGATTGCCTCTGAGGGTCATGACTTGGGCTGTAGGGGGCCTTTCCTCACTCTGAGGATCGTGACTTGGGATGTTGGGGGGCCTTTACTCACCAGCCCTGACATCTGTCTGAGTTTCTAAGGCATGTGCACCTATCACTTGTATGAAAACATTAAAGTCAGGTGCAGTGGCTCTCACTAGAATCTCAGCACTTGGGGAGGCTGAGGTGGGAGGATCACTTAAGCACCGGAGTTGAAGACCAGCCTGGACGATATAGTGAGACCCTATCTTCATTTATTTATTTTTGAGACGGAATCTGGCTCTGTCGCCCAGGCTGGAATGCAATGGCGCAACCTTGGCTCACTGCAACCTCTGCCTCCCAGGTTCAAGCGATTCTCCTGCCTCAGCCTCCTGAGTAGCTGGGATTATAGACATGCATTGTCACGCCCAGCTAATTTTTGTATTTTTAGTAGAGATGGGGTTTCATGCCCTGTTGGGCATGGACCTGTCAGTATCCCAGGAGCTGAGTTGGGAAGAGGGCTCTCCCACTGCCCTGGCCGGCTGAGCCCACCCTGCCCTTGCTGGCCTCTGATTCAGTGTCCAGGCCTCCCTGGAGTTCTGTGGCCTGAATTCTCATCTCTAGTCGGTGCCCCTTCTGTGGGCTCCTGAAACTCAGCCTTCCCTGTGCCAAGTCTGTCTTCACAAGGCCAGTCGCTTTGGTCCTCCAGGCCTGGTTCACCGTTTCTGCTTCTCTTTCCTTGCCTTTTTAATTCTTTGTGTTATTTGAGAGGGAATAGCAACAGGCCTCTGTGCTCCATCTGCTATGTTTAACTGGAATTTCTATACCTTGTATAAGTTGTTTTGTTTTTGAGATGGAGTCTTGCTCTGTCACCAGGCTGGAGTGCAGTGGCGTAGTCTCGGCTCACTGCAATCTCCACCTCCTGGATTCAAGTGATTCTTTCGCCTCAGCCTCCTGAGTAGCTGGGACCACAGGTGTGTGCCACCACGCCTGGCTAATTTTTTTGTATTTTTAGTAGAGACGGGGTTTCACCATGTTGACCAGGATGGTCTTGATCTCTTGACCTCATGATCCACTTGCCTCAGCCTCCCAAAGTGCTGGGATTACAGGTGTAGCCACCGCACCCAGCCAAGTTTTTAAAACTACTAGAGGAATACCTGTTATTTGAAGAATAATTGTGAAATGTTGGTAAAGGAAAAAATCTTAGTCCCTCCATCTAGAGAGTCAGCATCTTATAGCCTGGTCGGTGCCACCTGTGCATACATTTGTCCGTGTGTGGAAAGATCAGCGTGTGGCGAGGCAGGGTGGCTCAGGCCTGTGATTTCAGCACTTTGGGAGGCCGAGGCAGGTGAATCACTTGAGGTCGGGAGTTTGAGACCAGCCTGGCCAACATGGTGAAACCTCGTCTCTACCGAAAATACAAAAGTTAGCCAAGTATGGTGGTGTGTGCCTGTTGTCTCAGCTGCTTGGGAGGCTGAGACAGGACGTGAACCTGGGAGGCAGAGGTTGCAGTGGGCCGAGATCTCACCGTTGCACTCCAGCCTGGGTGACGGAGCGAGACTCTTGTCTCAGGAAAAAAAAAAAATTCAGTTTCTTCCCTGTGCTCTTGAAATACTTCTAGGAATGGTTTGTACGTTTCTCTGTTTCCTCACCTTTGATCTTCCTCCTAACCCCATGGATGTGACTTCTTCCCCTGCCCCGTGCACCATGTCTTAGTGTTAGAGATCTGGTAGACCCTGGGCCTTGCTGTGACCTTTGATGCTGCCAACCTGGCCCTCCTCTCCTGCCCTCTGGTCCTCCTGCCCTGAGGGGCTGTGTGTTGTCCACTGTGCCAGGTACTTGTTGGCCAGCCCCTGTGACATCCCACAAAGTGGGTACTGCCTGCCCCATTTCACAGATAAGGACACTAAAGGCCAGAAAGGTCAGCTAGTGAGAGGATGAGCCTGGGCCTTCCCCAACCCCCTGTGCCCACCTCTCAGGCCCCGTCTCTGCCCAGAGACCCAGCTGGCAGCGCCCCTGTGGGCAGAGAGGGGGCCTCCATCGGGCATCGACCATGTCCTCTCCCCTAAACCTGAGCCTGCTGGGCTACTCTTTGACTCAGCAGGTCTCTACATTCCCCCTGCCCTTACAGGCAGGCGCTGTTCCTCAGAGCTCTAAAAGTGACACTTTTTTGTCTGGGCTAATGAGGAACACCCACCCACAGCCAGCCAAGGTCCTTCCGTTTCTTCCCTTTCCGCACTTGGTCAGCTGCCAGGCTTGGCCAGCTGTTTCCTGTACAGTCTCTCAAACCCAGGCCCCCTCTAGCCAGTTGCAGTGGCCACCTTGGCTTAGTGCTGCCTCTGTGCCTGGCACTGGCCACGTGTTGGGAAGAGAAGGAAGGTCATAGCAGCTGACCTCGAGCACACACTTGTGCGACCGGCATGGGCAGGCGCTGTCACCTGCACCTTCCATTTTTTTTTTTTTTTTTGAAACGGTGTCTTGCTCTCTTGCCCAGGCTGGAGTGCAGTGGTGTGATCTTGGCTCACTACAGCCTCTGCCTCCCAGCTTCAAGCGATTCTCCTGCCTCAGCCTCCCAGCTAGCTGGGACTATAGGCATGCACCATCACGCCTGGCTAATTTTTGTATTTTTAGTTGACACGGGGTTTCACCATGTTGGCCAGCTGGTCTCTAACTCCTGACCTCAGGTGATCCGCCTGCCTCGGCCTCTCAAAGTGCTGGGATTACAGGCGTGAGCCACTGCACCTGGCTTTTTTTTTTTTTTTTTTGAGTCAGGGTCTTACTCTGCCAGCCAGGCCGGAGTGCAGTGGTGTGATTTTGGCTCCCTGCAACCTCTGCCTCCTGGGCTCAAGCCATCCTTCCACCTCAGCCTCCCAGGGAGCTGAGGTTACAGGCACATGCTACCATGCCTGGCTGATTTTTCTTTCTTTCCTTTTTTTTTTTTTTTTTTTTTTTTGGTAGGGACGGGGTTTTGTCATGTTGCCCAGGCTGGTCTCGTACTCCTGAGCTCAAGTGATCCACCCACCTTGGCCTCCCAAAATGCTGGGATTACAGGCGTGAGCCACTGTGTCTGTCCTCACCTGCACTTTCAAATGAGAAAACCCAGATGCAGAGAGGACAGGTCACTTGCTGGTGTCAGGGCAGGCCTGTTTTTTTTTTTGTTTGTTTGTTTGTTTTTTTGAGACGGAGTTTCGCTCTTGTTACCCAGGCTGGAGTGAAATGGCGAGATCTCGGCTCACCACAACCTCCGCCTCCTGGGTTCAGGCAATTCTCCTGCCTCAGCCTCCTGAGTAGCTGGGATTACAGGCACGCACCACCATGCCCAGCTAATTTTTTGTATTTTTAGTAGAGATGGGGTTTCACCATGTTGACCAGGATGGTCTCGATCTTTTGACCTCATGATCCACCCGCCTCGGCCTCCCAAAGTGCTGGGATTACAGGCGTGAGCCACTGCGCCCAGCCCTAGGGCAGGCCTGTTTTGAGACAGCCATTCCCACGGGACGCTCCCACTGGGTTCCTGCCTGCTGGGCCCTGTGCTCCTCTCCAGCATTCCTAGAGGCAGGGTCAGGTGCCAGGCCTTGCTGTGGGGGCTGCTTTTGAGGCTGCAGCCTGGGCTGTGGGGTGTGCCTCTCCTAGGGTGTTGGCCGTCACCCAACAGGTGTAAAAGAGGGAGCACAGTGATGTCATTGTGGGATTAGATGCACTGGGCTAAGGATTGTTTTCTATCTGGTCTTTTTAATCAAATGAAAAGTACATTATTCACAGGTATAGGTATTTCTTAGTCATAAAGTTCTTGCATAGTTCCTCATCCCTCACACTGCTTCCTGAGCTGCTGATGGGGTGTGTCTCCCTTCTGGGGATGGATTGGGTCTGTGTTTGTTGTTGGAAGGGGCACTGCCTGGAGGGAGAGGAGGGGCTCAGTGGAGAGGGAGATGGACATGGCCGCAGATGTGGATGTGGCCTCACTGAAACAGTGTGGTAGATGGGAGGCGAGAGACCTGACAGGTAAGTATGAAGGCCTGGAGAGAAGAAAAGCCAGAAGACTAAGAAAGGTGATTCAGAGGACGGGAAGGAGGGTCAGAGCATGTAGGGATCAGAGTGTAGGGCATGAGGAGCGCAGGATCAAAGGACGGGAAGGAGGGTCAGAGCGTAGGGATCAGAGTGTAGGGCGTGAGGAGCGCAGGATCAAAGGACGGGAAGGAGGGTCAGAGCGTAGGGCATGAGGAGCGCAGGATCAAAGGACGGGAAGGAGGGTCAGAGCGTAGGGCATGAGGAGCACAGGAGGGACGTTAAGAAACAACGTCTAGCAGTCAGAAATGTCAGCGGGTCACAGATAGTCACATGTTTGTTCTGTTCTGAGGTCTCTGGTCTGTTTTTATCACGTGGATCTGCTTCCTAAGAAGCAGACTATGTAAGCAGCTTCCTAAAAGTTGGAGAAGTCTAATTTCACCTCCAGTGCTTGGACTGTGCCCTTTTAGATACCCAAACACAGCCTGTGAGCTTCTGACTTGTGATGTGCCGCAGATCAGCGACCGCCTCGGTGGGGACGAGAGCCTGCTGAGCCTCCTGTATGACTTCCTGGACCATGAGCCGCCTCTCAATCCTCTGCTCGCCAGTTTTTTCAGCAAGACCATTGGCAATCTCATTGCAAGAAAAACCGAACAGGTAAATAATATGCAAAGCCTGTGTGATTTGGGGCACTGTCATGATGGATGCTGATGTGTCTGCTGTGGGCCTGGCTGTGCGGCTCATCCTCAGGCCATGGGAACAGCATTTGTGACTCTTCCGTGCAGCATGTGTGGAGCAGTGTGGGTTTTGCTAACCTGAGAGCTGGAATTTGAAGGAGTGTTTCTGGCCTGTAATTCTAGCACTTTGGGAGACTGAGCTGGGCAGATCACTTGAGGTCAGGAGTTCAAGACCGGCCTGGCCAACATGGTGAAACTTGTCTCTACTAAAAATACAAAAATTAATCTGGGTGTGGTGATGTGCACCTGTAATCCCAGCTACTTGGGAGGCTGAGGCAGGAGAATCACTGGAACCCAGGAGGCAGAGGTTGCAGTGAGCCGAGACTGTGCGCTGTTCTCCAGACTGGGCGACGGAGTGAGACCCTTATCTCGGAAAAAAACGGGGAGCGAGTGTTTCTTAGCGCTGGCTCTGGAATAAGCAGCACTTCCTGCTATCCCTGGGAGCTGCTCAGGGCTCCAAAGTAGCCATCTTGTCCTGTCACCGAGCAGGTGCAGGTGCAGGTGTGAGGTCCTGGGTCATCATGGCAGGACCTTGGACATCCGCCTTCTCAGGTCTGCAGCAGCTTCTGTGTGGGTGGGAGGAGAGGAGAGGAGAGGAGAGACCCCAGCTGTAATGAGGTCTTCCTGGAGTCCACCCTTGCTCCTGCCTCACATGTGACCTGACCTGGGCTTCTGCCTCTCCAGGCTGTGGACACACAGGTAGAGGTGTGGTGGCACCTGTGCCTGCCCCCAGCGGTCTGACTTTGCCGGTCTTCGTGGCTGTGTCATGCTCCACCCGCCCATCCCTGATGGAAGTACTTTAAAACGAATCCCAGACGCCAGATTATTTCTTGCGTGAATGTTCCAGTTTGTATATTTATTTATGTATTTTTGAGACAGGTACTTTAAAACGAATCCCAGATGCCAGATTATTTCTTGCGTGAATGTTCCAGTATGTATATTTATTTATGTATTTTTGAGACAGGTACTTTAAAACGAATCCCAGACGCCAGATTATTTCTTGCGTGAATGTTCCAGTTTGTATATTTATTTATGTATTTTTGAGACAGGTTTCACTGTGTGCCCAGTCTGCAGTGCACTGGTACCATCACAGCCCACTGCAGTCTCACCCTTCTCAAGCTCAGGTGACCCTCCCACCTTGGCCTCCTGAGTAGCTGGGACTACAGGCATGTACCACCACACCTTGCTAGCTTTTCTTCGTATTTGTTGTAGAGATGGGGTTTCCCCGTGTTACCCAGGCTGGTCTTGAACTCCTGGGCTCAAATGATCTGCCTGCCCCAGCCTCCCAAAGTCCTGGGACTACAGGTGTGAGGCACCACGCCCAGCTGTGTATCTCTAAAATAAGGACTTTTTTTCTTTTAAATGGAATTAGAATTTCATGATCACATTCCAAAAATATTAACCGTAATTATTTCATACCATCAAACATTCAGTCAGGGAATTAACCAGTATTTTGTGTCTGCTTGGATCTCTGAGAAAGTGCAGTCCCAGAAAGCCCGCTGTTCCACTTGAGGACATTGAGCGTGTGTGTTGTGAGTGGCAGTGGAATGGGAGCTGTGGTGTGGGCCCTGGCGTGGGCTGGGGGTAGTCGTGGCTGTGAGGTGGTGGTAAGAAGTTGTGAAAACCTTTACTGCCTGGCCCTTGCAGCCCAGTGACTAGAATTGTGTATCTTGTAATTTGCTGTACCCTCTCTTACTCCTCTGCCACTTTCAGATATTTTCTTTATAATTTTACTGCTTCATATAATATTTTCTCCCATCTCCCATTAACTTAGTGCTGAACGCATTAAAGTAATATGAACTGAACTGTTAAAAATTCTTCTATTGATAGATGTTTAACACGTGTATGTGAATTTCAAACAATACAGAAATATGTAAGCCAATGTTCTGTCATCTCTGGAGATGGCTACTGTTGATGGTTTAGTGCATGTGCCTCTTAAGTTTTCTTCCCAGTAGACTTATTTTCACAGAGTAGTGTCATACGATAAATACCACAGATTGCCTTGTTCACTTGGACATGGGTCTTGTCTGACTCTCCCTGCAGAGCGGCCTGCACCGCCCTCCTGGGGTCTGCCTCCATCACCCAGCAGCTGGCTTGTTCTTAGGGCCAGCAGTGAAGGCTGGGACCCTGTGAGGCAGGGATGCTGTGAGCCTTCCCCGTGTTTCCTGAAACTGTGGGAGATAGCCCAAAGGTGGGGCTTTAGTGAAAGGACCATCTGCATTTTCCCAGCCCTTCATTATGAATTCTTTCAAACGTATACAGATTAATCATTTCATGAACCCCCATGTCTCCGTCACTCAGATTCCACATCATCTCTTCATGGCGAATCACATTTCTTCTATATCCCTTTATTTCCACCCCCACCCCAGATTATCGTGAAGCAAGTCCCAGACATCTTATCATTTTGTGTTTATTTCAGTGTGTTTTTCTAAGGGATAAGAACTCTTCTACAAGCATGACCACAATACCATTATCACACCTAAACATTCATGATAATTTCTTACCTTCATCAAATATGTATACAGTGTTCAGATCGCTTGGATTATCTCATAAAACATTTCTCAGAGTTGGTTTGTTAGAACTGCGGTTGTTTCGCGGTTCGTCTTGGCGGTGGCATCCAGTGTGGGGTCCAGCAGGTATGTTCTGTGAGGGGCCAGGTGGCAGCTCCCTCGGGTATCCTGGGCCTCCGATGAGCTGGGTCTCACGTTCTTCTCTCTGTTTTTTAACAGCCCTTTAACGTAGTGAACACTCTCAGGGCACAGGCTCTGCAGACACAGATGTGGTAGGACTGGGCTGTGGGCAGGGCTTGGATGAGCCTGCTCTGCTGCCCTGCATCCCCCCAGTGCCCTCCATCTAGGTGAGATTTTTCTCAGCAGGTAAGAATGTGTCATCGCACTTCGGATGGCACCTTTTCCGTGTGGATCCTCGGGCATCATACTGATGAGTATTTGCATCGTACACATTGTTCTTTGACCTTTTATTTTGAAGCTTAACACAAAGGCAGAAGGGTGCCAACACTGGGTGGAGCCCGGGTGCCATCGGAGCAGCCGAGCAGCCACCACTCAGGTCCCAGAAGCTCAGAGGCCGCCCGTGCCAGCCCCATCACTGCCTCCCCTCTCCTCAGTTACTGCCCTGCCTCAGACCAGTGAAGCTCAGAGGCTGCCCGTGCCAGCCCCATCTCTGCCTCCCCTCTCCTCAGTTACTGCCCTGCCTCAGACCAGTGAAGCTCAGAGGCTGCCCGTGCCAGCCCCATCTCTGCCTCCCCTCTCCTCAGTTACTGCCCTGCCTCAGACCAGTGGGTTAATAGTTTAGTTTGCCTGTTTTGAAGTTTTACAAAATGTTTTGAGTTATTATACAGTCACAGAATTTGCAAAAATAGTTTAGAGAGTTCCCGTGTGCCCTCCACCCAGTTTCCCCCAGGGGCTCTACACGATATCCAAACCTGGAATTGACACTGGCACAACGTGGCTTTATAGGTCTTGATAGTTCATAGAGTTATTCCTCTCATTTTTTCTTCAAGATTGTTTTTACGATTCTTTGCCTTTTTCTTTCTCTTTTTTTGAGACTGAGTTTCGCTTTTGTCATCCAGGCTGGAGTGCAGTGGTGCAGTCTCACCTCACTGCAACCTCTGCTTCCCGGGTTCAAGCGATTCTCCTGCCTCAGCCTCTGAGTAGCCAGGACTGCAGGTGTGCACCACCCGCTGCCCCTGGTTTTGTATTTTTAGTAGAGATGGAGTTTCACCATGTAGGCCAGGCTGGTCCCGACCTCCTGACCTCAGGTGATCCGCCCTCTTTTGCCTCTCAGAGTGCTGGGATTACTTTGAGTTGTGAGCCACTGCACCCGGCTTATTTTGTTTATATAATGTTTTTCTTTCCTATTATTTAAATTTGTGCTTTCTTTTTTTCTTGATTGTTTTGGAATAAGCAAATTTAGAATGAGTCTATTAGTTTCTACATTCTCCACCTCCCTACCCTGCCCCCCAAAAATAAACCTACTGAAGTTTTGATGAGGTTTGCATCGGCTGTAGTTGGCGCCTGGCAAACTGTGGTCCACAGGTCAAAAGCAGCCATGAATTGTGTGAATGAAGCTTACTGAAGCACAGCCACTTCCATTTCCAGCTCCTGTCCAGGGCCCCTTTTACACCACAGCAGCAAAGCTGGTAGCTTAGGCTGCTTTGATTTCTCAGGAATATGCTGTAATTCTCTGCATAGCAGTCTTAAGCATCTTTCACTAGATTTATTCTTAGGTATTTGATGTCTTTGTATTATTCTAAGTGGTATCTTTTTACTTGAAATTTTGATTGAGATTTGTTTGCATGAGGTTGTATGAAATACTATGGAGAAAATCCTTGGCTGGGCACAGTGGATCACTCCTGTAATCCTAGCACTTTGGGAGGCCGAGGCGAGTGGATCACTTGAGCCCATAAGGTCAAAATCAGCCTGGCCAACATGCTGAAACCCCATCTCTACTAAAATATAAAAATTAGCTGGGTATGGTGGCACGTGCCTGTAATCCCAGCTATTGTGGGTGCTGAAACAGGAGAATCACTTGAACCCGGAGGCAGAGCTTTCAGTGAGCCGAGATCTGGCCACTGTACTCCAGCCTGGGTGAGTGAGACTCTTCCAAAAAAAAAAAAAGAAAAGAAAGATAAAAGGCCACACAGTGGCTCATGCCTGTAATTCCAGCATTTTAGGAAGTCAGGGTGGGTGGATCACCTGATGTCAGGAGTTTGAGACCAGCCTGGCCAACGTGGTGAAACCTCATCTCTACTAAAAATATAAAAATTAGCCAGGCATGGTGGTGGGCACCTGTAATCCCAGCTATTCGGGAGGCTGAGGCAGGAGAATCACTTGAACCTGGGGGTAGAGGTTGCAGTGAGCCTCTCCTTCCCTTCCCTCTCCCTCCCCCTTCCCCTCTCCCTCCCCCTTCCCCTCTCCCTCCCCCTTCCTCTCTCCCTCCCCCTTCCCTTCTCCCTCCCACCTCCCCCTCCCCTCCCCCTCCCCTCCCTCTCCCTTCCCCTCCCCTCCTTCTCCCCTCCCCTTCCCCTCCCCCTCTCCCTCACTCTGTCACCAGTCTGGAGTGTAGTGGCCTGATCTCAGCTCACTGCAATCTCTGCCTTTCAGATTCAAGTGATTCCCCTGCCTCAGCCTCCTGAGTAGCTGGGACGACAGGTGTGCACCACTAATTTTTTGTATTTTAGTAGAGATGGGTTTCACCATGTTGGCCAGGATGGTTCTCCATCTCCTGACCTCTTGATCCACCCATTTCAGCCTCCCAAAGTGCTGGGATTAGGCCAGGCTCAGTGGCTCACCCCTGTACTCCCAGCACTTTGGGAGGCCGAAACGGGTGGATCTCAAGGTCAGGAGTTCGAGACCATCCTGGCTAACATGGTGAAACCTCATCTCTACTGAAAATACAAGAAATTAGCCAGGCATGATGGCATGCACCTGTAATCCCAGCTACTTGGGAAGCTGAGACAGGAGAATCGCTTGAACCCAGGAGGCAGAGGTTGCAGTGAGCCTAGATTATGCCACTGCACTCCAGCCTGGGCAACAGAGTGAGACTGTCTCAAAAAAAAGAAAGAAAGAAAGTACTGGGATTACAGGCATCAGCCACCATTCCCAGCCCTTTTTTTGGAGACAGAATCTCACTTTGTTTCTCAGGCTGGAGTGCAGTGGCATGTTCTTAGCTCACTGCAACCTCTGCCTCCTGGGTTCAAGCAGTTCTACTGCCTCAGCCTCCCAAGTAGCTAGGATTACAGGCACCTGCCACCATGCCCAGCTAACTTTTGTACTTGAGACGAGGTTTCTCCATATTGGCCAGGCTGGTCTTGAAATCTTGACCTCAGGTGATCTGCCTGCCTCGTCCTCCCAAAGTGCTGGGATTATAGGTGAGAGGTGCAGCCTTTTTTTTTAATTTTATTTTTTGAGATGGAGTCTTGTTCTGTCACCCAGGCTGCAGTGTAGTGGAGTGATCTCGGCCCATTGCAGCCTCTGCCTCCCAAGGTAAAGCAATTCTCCTGCCTCAGCCTTCTGAGTAGCTGGGACTATAGGCACACACCACCATGCCCACCTAATTTATATATTTTTAGTAGAGACCGTGTTGGCCAGGCTGGTCTTGAACTCTTGAGCTCAAGTGATCCACCTGCCTCAGTCTCCCAAGTGCCAGGATTACAGGCATGAGCCACCTCGCCCAGTCTGGGTTGTTGGTTTTCTTTTTAATGTTTGGAAGAATTAATTGGTAAGGCCATTAAACCTTGGAGTTCTCTGTATAGAGATCCTATTAATAGGTTTTGTGGGTTTTTTTGATGTTCTGGAACTATTCTGATTTTGTTTCTTGTCAGTTTAGAAAGTATTTTAAGGAAATTTATTTTTTTAAATTTGCAAAAACTGGCATAAAATTGTTCCTATTAATTTCTCATAATATGCCAGGTGTGGTGGCTCATGCTTATCTCAGCATTTTGGGAGGCTGAGGTGGGAGGATCACTTGAGCTCAGAAGGTAGAGGCCGCAGTGAGCTATAATCTTGTCACTGCACTCTAGCCTGGGCCACAGAGTGAGACCCTGTCTCAGAAAAAAAAAAAAAAAACCCTACAAACTTCTCATACTGGTTTTTATTTCTGTGGGCTCTTTAGTGATGTCCCTTGTTTCATTCTTAATATTGTATTTGCACCTTCTATTTTGTCCTTAGTCTTCCTAGAAGTTTAATCATCCTTTTCAAAGAGTCATTCTCCTCTCCTCCCCTCCATGCTCTCCTCCCCTCCTCTTCCTTCTTCCCTCTTTTCTCACCACTCCTTTTCCTACTCTTCCTCCTCATCGCAGCACTGAGGACTGAGGCTGACAGGTCACCTTCTCTGTTTTCATTGTTTCCAGTGGAGGGTTGGGTCTGCCCCAGCCCCCAGCCCCCAGCCCCCAGCCCGGTAGCCTGGACAGAGCAGGCACTTACCTCTGAGTTGAGCTGAATTTGCAGCGAGCCCAGCCTTCACCTTTTCACTGTTACCTAGGATCTGCCATCTGAGCAGCCCCCTGTGTCCACGATGGGTGCCGTGTCCCCCGTGTCCTCGTACTTAGCTGTCCACACCTTGTTGGCACTGGTCATCAGCCAGCCACAGAATGCCTCTTTTTCTTTTCTAAAACCTCAGTCTTCTTCCCCTCCAACCACTCACGGGTTGTGGTCAGCAGCTGGTGTTGTGTTCTCAGCCTGAGGCTGCCAGCGTTGGCCATCAGCTCAGCTCAGCTCTCTGCACCATTCGTTTCTGTTGGAAAAACTTGGACCATTAGGTATTGAATGGCAGCTGCTCACGGTGGCCTGTGCTGCCCCACCTGGGACAGCTGTTTCCTGTTGGTTCAGAGCCACAGCTGTGCCTCCCGCTGCCCAGGCCCTCACACGCGGCACCGCCTCTAGGACTCTGCCTGTCCCTTGAGAGGGCTTGCTTATCATGTTGTCTGGGTCTTTCCATTATTTCTGCAGAATGTAATTAACAGTTCAGCCTTTCCATGAGGGTTTTTGGAGGAGGCACCTCATGGTTGTCAGGGTCGGCCCTGCCTGCCTATCAGGTGTGTGTGATTTCAGGTGATTACGTTTTTGAAGAAGAAGGACAAGTTCATCAGCCTGGTGTTGAAGCACATTGGCACTTCAGCGCTTATGGACCTGCTGCTGCGCCTGGTCAGCTGTGTGGAGCCAGCCGGGCTCCGGCAGGAAGTCCTGCACGTGAGTCTGGGAGTCGCCCCAATTCCTGAGGGCAGAGGCGTTGCAGGAAGCCAGCTCGTTAACTGCAGGAGCTCAGAGCATCAGGGCACCCAGCCCCCGTCTCTCTATTCAGCATGCATTTCTTCATGGGGCTGTTAGGGGTTCTTGTCAAGGATTGTAGCCTGTACCTTTTCCACTGTCCCGACTCAACTCGCTCAGAAGCACAGAGCAGAGAGGTCCCTTCTCCCCGCGGTCTCCAGCCTCCTGTTCTGTGAAGAGGCCGAAATGGACTTTCCTGGCCTCCCTCCTTTCCCCCTGCTAGCACCCAGCCCCGTGGCTTAGAGCAGAAGGTCAGTGAGGTGCTGGCCCTGCGTCCAGGTCTGTGCCTGCCAGGAAAGCCCTGATGGACAGCAGTTCCCTGCAGAGCCCCGTCGTCTACCCTGGAGTGTGGATGCGTCCATTCTGATGGTGTTTAGTCAGTGAGAGCAGGTGCCTGTAGTCCCTGAATAGAGGAGGATGTCACCCGAAGAAGCCCAGGAAATCAGCGCTGCACAGACTTCTGCTCACTGTTTGACCAGCTTTGCTTATGGTGAGGTTTAAAATAGAGTAGAGTCAACCTTGAGGCCCTCTGCCTGTTTCCCAGCTCCTGGAGCCAGGAATCATCCAGGTGGTCACTCTGACTCAGGTTAGTAACGCTTCCTCAGGGAGCAGCTTCTCAGCAGGAATGACCGACCATTGCCAGCCTTTACGCAGTGGACGCAGGATCGGCACTAATGGTGTAGCTGTGCCGTAGCTGTTAGTGGGAAGCTGCATAACTGTACTCCAGGCAGGCTTTTATCTGCTTTACTTGATTCAGTTCACAAAGTAGCCATGTGGGGACAGGTCATCCCATTTTCAGATAAAGAATTTGGCACAGGGTGGCAGTGCAGTGGGGGAGCCAGGTGTGGCCCAGGCCTGCTGGACCCCCGACACTCACACTGGGCCCCACTTGCCCTTGAGCTTTACCCCACAGTGTTCCTGTGGCTTCACCAGGGTGGCTTTACCCTTCCTCATCCTGGGAAGGCCCCGACGCAGCAGGGAGCAGCTGAGGCTTCTCTGGCTTCAACGTCCGGCAGGGCTCCCAGGCTCCTTGTCTGGCTCATTTGCTTGCTGATCCTTAGAGATAAGTCCTGAAGATAGAGCTTACATAGGTACCACCAGCACGGGGATAGTGGTCACTCCCAGAATTCAGTCATTGTGTTCTTTCTGGGTCTGAATGTGTCAGGCGGAGACTGTTCTGGAAAACCGGGGTGCATGGACTTCTGTACCAAAGGGCTTTCCTTCTGTTCACTTGGACTTCAGCAGAGACACTGAAGGGCCTCTTGTTCTCTTTCAGTGGCTGAATGAAGAGAAGGTCATCCAGAGGCTTGTGGAGTTGATCCACCCAAGTGAGGATGAAGATGTGAGTGTGCTGCTTACCGAGCCAGCTTCGCGCGTGCCAGCCCCAGGCCTGCAGCTCCCGATCACCCACTGCTGTGGGCCAAGAGAGTGAGGGAGGGGCGAGTCATTCCTTTCCTAAGATGAGGGTCGGTTAGGTCTTTTTCTTCCTTTACTAAAGCACTGACTTCTAGGCTGGTTTTTGTTGTTGTTGTTTGAGACGTAGTTTTGCTCTTGTTGCCCAGGCTGGAGTGCAGTGGTGCGATCTTGCCTCACTGCAACCTTCGCCTCTTGGGTTCAAGCGATTCTGCTCACCTGGGCGAGTGAGCAGCGTGGTGAGTGGGCAGTGTTTGCGAGTGGGCAACATGGCAAGTGGCGAGTGGGCGGCGTGGCAAGTGGGCGACATGGTGAGTGGGTGGCGTGGCGAGTGTTGAGTGGGCGTTGTGACAGGTGTCGAGTGGGTGGCGTGGTGAGTGGGCGACATGGCGAGTGTCAAGTGGGCAGTGTGGTGAGGGGGCGGCTTGGCAAGGGCGACGTGGTGAGTGGGTGGTGTGGTAAGTGTCGAGTGGGTGGCGTGGCGAGTGGGCAGCCTGGCGTCAAGTTGGCAGCGTGGTGGGTGTCGAGTGGGTGACATGGTGAGTGTCGAGTGGGTGGCGTGGCAAGTGGGCGACATGGCGTGTCGAGTGGGTGGCGTGGCGAGTAGATGGCGTGGTGTCGAGTGGGTCACGTGGCGAGTAGGCAGCATGGCAAGTGGGCGGCATGGCGAGTGGGCGGCGTGACAAGTGGGCGGTGTGGCAAGTGGGCGGCATGGCGAGTGGCGAGTGGGCAGCATGGCAAGTGAGCCACCATGCCTGGCCTCTAGGCTGTTTGTTGTTGTTTAAATAGATATGAGGTCTCACTGCATTGCCCAGGCTGGCCTCAAATACCTGGCCTCAAGTGATCCTCCTACCTTAGCCTCTTAAAGTGCTGTGGTTACAGGAGTGAGCCACTGTACCTGGCCTAGGCGTTTTCTTTTTAACTGAAAACTAGTATATGGGTATTATAAAAGCAATTCTAGGATGGGCATGGTGGCTCATGGCTGAAATCCCAGCACTTTGGGAGGCCAAGGCGGGCTGATCACTTGAGGTCAGGAGTTTGAGACCAGCCTGGCCAGGCATGGTGAAAGGTGCCTGTAACGCCAGCCACTCAGGAGGCTGAGGCACCAAGAATCACTTGAACCCAGGAAGGGGAGATTGCAGTGAGCCAAGATCACACCACTGTGCTCCAGCCTGGGTGACAGCAAGACTCTGTCTCAAAAAAACAAACCAGTTAAGGCGTGGTGGCTCGCACCTGTAATCCTAGCACTTTGGGAGGCCAGGGCAGGTGGATCACAAGGTCAGGAGTTCGAGACCAGCCTGACCAACATGGTGAAACCCCATCTGTACTAAAAACGCAAAAATTAGCCCAGCATGGTAGCATGTTCCTGTAATCCCAGCAACTCAGGAAGCTGAGGCAGGATAATTGCTTGAACCCAGGAGCCGAAGGTTGCAGTGAGCTGAGATCACACCACTGCACTCCAGCCTAGACGGCAGAGTGAGAATCTGTCTAAAAAAAAAACGAACCAAAGAACAGTTCTAATAGAATTGTATTATTCATCTGTAACTGAGTAGCAGATTACCCTGAAACTTAGTTGCTATTGCTATGGCAAGTCTTTTTTATCTGTAGTGGTATCAGTTTCTGTGGGTCAGGCGTCCGAATGTGGCTTCAGTATCAGTTTCTGTGGGTCAGGCGTCCAAATGTGGCTTCGTGGCTCTTCTGCTCAGTCTCTCACCAAACTGCAGTCATCTCAGAGCTCCACTGGGGAAGAGGCCAGTTCCACGGTCACAGATGGCTTGGCAGCATCCAGTTCCTCAGGGCTGTCAGTGAGGCCGCCCTCAGCATTGCACACGTGGCATCTCCACTGGGCAGCACATGACATGGCAGCTGATCTTTCCCTCACTCTCACTGTCCGTTGCTCTTCAGACCTGGGTGGCTGGGTCCAGCCCACACAAAAAGAGGTGGGGCTTAGAGGGTCATGAACTCCAGGAGAGGATCGTTAGGGGACCCCTAGAAGCCACCCACCCCGGAAGCACCTAAGGTGACAGTGGGGCTTCCTCTGGTAACTCCTGTTGAGAGTTGGGGATACGTCCCAGCAGGCCTTTTCCTGTGGGGCTTCCTCTGGTAACTCCTGTTGAGAGTTGGGGATATGTCCCAGCAGGCCTTTTCCTATGCACTACACATATCTCATAGAACCATAGAGTCCTTGGCAAATTTGAAAACGGTGCTGAGTAGTGTCTGAGGCCTTCACTGATGGGAGAGGCCAGCCTGCTTTGTTCTCCATTAGCCCACAGGGCTGACCACACAGATGGGAGAGGCCACCCTGCCTCAGAACCATGATGGCCGGCCATCCTGCTTTGTTCTTCTCCATTAGCCCACAGGGCTGACCACACATGGGAGAGGCCACCCTGCCTCAGAACCAGAGACCACCTGTGCATGTGGCTGTCATGTTGATGGCCTGTCCTGGGTCCCACAGGCAGACCCCAGAGCCAACCTGGCTGCTTCCTTTCCTCCCTGAAGTACTCCTGTGAGTGCTTCCTTTTCCTCCTCTTCCCACAGCATGTGAACCAGAGCTGCGGGGAGTCGGGTTGTGTTTCTCTCTAACCACCTTTGTCTTCACAGGACTCGTTCTGAATAATAGCAACTCCTTTTATTACATTTAAAATACAGTATCAGTAACACGGCCACATATTCAGTATATTTCAGATATTTCCGCATTGCATATCTGACCATTATTAACCTTGTTTTGAATTCCTGAAGATAGTTCAATACAACTGAAAAAAAAAAATCTAACTAGATACATGTTTTGACCATGGAAAAGGCAGACACAGACTTCTTTGAAATTAAGCTGTTGTCTGGAATCTTTAGGAATAATGGTTTAGAGAAAGTTCCACATCTTAAAAATAAATGAAAAAGAATTTGAACATCACGATTATATTGAATAACAGAGGAGCCAGGGGCTGGTCCTGCTGTTTCTTCTCCACACTGATGGGCTCTGTGCCTCCCTTGTCTTTCCAGAGGCAGTCGAATGCTGCTCAGACTCTGTGTGACATTGTCAGGTTGGGCAGAGACCAGGGCAGTCAGCTGCAAGAGGCTCTGGAGCCAGACCCCCTCCTCACAGCGCTGGAGTCGTGAGTGCTGGTGGGCCGTGGTGCTGGTGGGCCTCCTTTCTGGGTCATGGGGACATCTCTGAGCCCTGCTCTGCGCACCAGGGTGTGCTGCCACCTCCTTTGATTCGCATTCTAATGAGCTGGTTGTGGAATGAGCCCCACGTTCAGAGCGCATGTTAACTTGGGGCCTGTTTCCAGAGAGCAGGTCTAGAGTGTGGGTCGGCAGCAGCTGGAATGTTGTGGCCTTGAGCCTGAGCAGGTTTAGGGTTTTGCTGGGGTTCTCCATGGGGAAGAAGGACCATCCTTGCCTCTTTTGTGTGTGTGTCTGCTTTGCCAGGCAGTGACCTCTGTGTGTGTCCAGCAGGCAGGACTGTGTGGAGCAGCTTCTGAAGAACATGTTTGACGGGGACAGGACGGAGAGCTGCCTCGTCAGCGGCACTCAGGTGTTACTCACCTTGCTGGAAACCAGGCGGACTGGGTGAGTCTCTCTCTTAAGGGAAATTGTATAGAGCTAAACTCGATGCTAAGTGATATGGGACTCAGGTGTTACTCACCTTGCTGGAAACCAAGTGGGTTGGGTGAGTCTTGTGAGGAGAAATTGTACAGTGCTGAATTCGACACTTCAGTGATACGGCAGCCCACATGAGTAGTCTGGATTGTGTGGTTTGTGTTTTTAATTTTTGATTATGCAAGTCATAACATGGATAGACTCCCCTTGTTGAAAGGTTGACTTTCAAGTTTCCTTGCACCCTCATTGACACTGGTGACCCCACTCCAGTGCGAAGGTGCTTGTCAAGGCCAGTTGGCGACGCCTGTGTCGGCGTGTGTGGGACAGCCGGCGACGCACGTGTCGGCGTGTGTGGGACAGCTGGCAACACGTGTCGGCGTGTGTGGGACAGCCGGCGACGCACGTGTCGGCGTGTGTGGGACAGCTGGCAACACGTGTCGGCGTGTGTGGGACAGCCGGCGACGCACGTGTCGGCGTGTGTGGGACAGCCGGCGACGCACGTGTCGGCGTGTGTGGGACAGCCGGCGACGCACGTGTGGGACAGCCGGCGACGCACGTGTCGACGTGTGTGGGACAGCCAGCGACGCACGTGTGGGACAGCCGGCGACGCACGTGTCGGCGTGTGTGGGACAGCCGGCGACGCACGTGTGGGACAGCCAGCGACGCACGTGTCGGCGTGTGTGGGACAGCCGGCGACGCACGTGTCGGCGTGTGTGGGACAGCCGGCGACGCACGTGTCGGCGTGTGTGGGACAGCCGGCGACGCACGTGTCGGCCTGTGTGGGACAGCCGGCGATGCACGTGTCGGCCTGTGTGGGACAGGTGTGGTTAGCAGGTTTTCCCCGAAGACTGTTCGACAAGTCCCCACAGCCTGTGTGTGTGTGTGTATGTGTGTGTGTGTGTGTGTGTGTGTGTGTGTTTTGCAGGGTTTCCACTCTGGCGCACGGTTATGTGTATATGTGTTTGTCTCCCGTGCAGACTCCCCCTCACAGGGTGCGGGTGTGCCATTCGCCGCTGTCTCCCAAGCCCCATGCACCCATGGGCCAGCACCACCTGCCGAGCGTCATGCTGAGCGCTTTGTTCCCAAGTGACTGGCCTCCACTGCACTTTTCAATTCATCAGGTGTCATTTCCCCACCCACTGTGCACTGACACAGGCCCTAGGAGACAGAGAACTGAGACACAGCCCCTCCCCGTTACTGCTCCCAGTCTGGCCCAGGAGGTCAGTATGTAGACAGTGGGGGTGATGCGGAGTGCTGAGTGCAGTCTACACTGTGCCTCAGGGCTCACAAGAAGGGACGCACAGGGGCCAGTGGATGGAGCCTCACAGATCAGGGACGTTTTCCCTGAGAGGCTGCATATGGTCAGAGACAGCCCCTGGAGTGAGGCAGTGAGGAGGTCCCAGTGTGGACACAGCATGGGACAATAGGTGGGCAGGGGAGAGTGGAGCTTGCTGGGAGGTGCTCCTTTGCTGTGACCCCACACTGCTGTCAGTGTGGGTGCAGCTGTTGGAGGCCTGCCGAGGCATGACAGTGACGGGCAGAGACGGACTAGAGAGTAGCAGAAGTGAGTTCAGGTGAAAGTTGAGTTTGTTTGAGGATATAGGTGCTGGAGACCCCTGGACCCCAGGTGGACATTTCAGAAAGTGTTTGAAACTGTTGCTCTGGATCACAGTGGGGCCTGGTCCTGCCCTCACAGGTCATGGAAGACTGGGCACTGCCAGAGCCACTGAAGCACTTGAAACTCTGAGGAGGATGCCCATGAGGCGCAAATGGACAGACAGCCGAGTGCAGAGTCTGTGAGGGAGGTGTTGGGATGGGGGTACCCGGGAGACCAAAAGGGGCACCTCAGTGCTCTCTGCCACTTTCCCTCCTGGTCTCCTGCTGACCCTTGAACCCCATCTGTGGATTCAGATTCCCCACATGCCAGGAGGAACCTGAAGTCTGCAGGACGTTTCTGTCAGCTCTGTTCCAGCATGAGCTGTGATGATGTCTGACTATAGTACCCTTATTTCCAAGTTCTGGGGAGAGTATCATTCCACCCCCAACCAACACCGATAGCCTGTGCTCTTTTAAAGTTAAAGGAAAAGGCACAATAGAAGAATGACAAGATACTGACTTAACCTTGGTAGTGAAATTGTTAGGACTTCCCCTCCCTCCCTCCCACCCTCCCACCCTCCCACCTTACCACATTACCTCCCTCCCTCCGTACTACCTCATACATATTTGTTAGTTTATTAACCAAAAGTAGAGTTATAATGTTATCGTTTTCTTTAGTTGGGCAACTGGAATATTGATTTTTATTTTTATTTTTTTGAGATGGAGTTTCGCTCTTGTTGCCCAGGCTGGAGTGCAATGGTGCGATCTCCACTCACCGCAACCTCCGCCTCCTGGGTTCAGGCAATTCTCCTGCCTCAGCCTCCTGAGTAGCTGGGATTACAGGCACGCGCCACCATGCCCAGCTAATTTTTGTATTTTTAGTAGAGATGGGGTTTCACCATGTTGACCTGGATGGTCTCGATCTCTTGACCTTGTGATCCACCCGCCTCAGCCTCCGAAAGTGCTGGGATTACAGGCGTGAGCCACCACACCCAGCCCCGATGATGTATTACTTTTACAACTGGAAAGAGTGTTTTAAAAATATCTCAGAAGACTTGCTTGAAACCACCACAGGGACCAGGCATGGTCGCTGACACCTGTAATCCCAGCACTTTGGGAAGCTGAGGTGGGTGGATCACCTGAGGTCAGGTGATCAAGACCAGCCTGGCCAACATGGCAAAGCCCCGTCTCTACTAGAAATACAAAAATTAGCTGGGCCTAGTGTCAGGCATCTGTAATCGCAGCTACTCAGGAGGCTGAGGCAGGAGAACTGCTTGAACGCAGGAGCCATAGGTTGCAGTGAGCCCAGATCGCGCCACTGTACTTCAGCGTGGGCAACAGAGTGAGACTCTGGCTCAAAAACACCAGCACACAGGAACAATGATGATACAGGGATGGCAGTGGCGCTTTTCAAAGCAGGAGGACGGAGCAGCCCCCCGACTGGTGCTGGGGGCTAACGGGCAGTGAGTTCTGTGTCACTTGCCCTGGCTTCATGTTCTTGGATGTCACAAGCAAGTGTTTTCCTGAAGGTCTTTAGTGCCTTTCTCTTCTGTCTATACCAGTCACAAAATCGTGTGTGGAGACAATTTTGTACCTTCAGTACTCGCACTCCTCTGGGATTTCTTTCTGGGAAAGTTCAAAGAGCTTCTTCTGGAAGATGATGATGCACTGAGTAGCTGGTGAAGTTGGACAGGGCCCTAGTGTCCCCAGTCTCCCATCTGCTTTCCTCACCCACAGGACAGAGGGCTTGGTGGACTCCTTTTCTCAGGGACTGGAAAGGTCATACGCTGTCAGCAGCAGCGTGCTACGCGGCATCGAGCCTCGGCTGAAGGACTTCCACCAGCTCCTGCTCAACCCACCCAAGGTAAATGGCCATGGTGACTGCCAAGCGCCTTTGGAGGCATTGTGGGAGAGGATGATTTGCAGGGAGAGGAACCCATAGCTTGTCCCACAGGAAGCAGTGTGTGGAGTGAATGTGTCTAAGATGGCCATTCCCACACCCCCACTTGAGAAGCACCAGGCAGATGCCAAAACACACATTTTCGGGACTGCTCCCCTCCTCGATCTGTAAACATTCATCTCTGCCTCTGCAAGGGAGGCCTGGAGTTGTACGTTTTACAGCCTCCCCAGGCAGCTGACCCTGAGTTCACCATAGGCCTAGCCTCCAAGTTGGGCGCACCTAGCTAAGGGATGCTCAGCTCCTGAGAGGGGACCAGGGGGTTGCAGGGGAGGCCCTTTGCCCCATTCAGCAGCACTGGTCGGTGTGTGGGTCCTGTTGAGGAGGGTGAAGCACACAAAGGCTCCTTCCAGCTCAGATTGCTGGCCAGGCTGTCCCCCCATCCCATCTCACCCTCCCCAGACACAGGCAGGCTGCCCCCACATTTTTTCTCACCCTCCCCAGACACAGCCCCACCCCTGCTGCGTGGCACCCACTTGACCTACAGCTCAGTTCCTCTCACTCGCCACCTTGGTAAGATCCACCTGCCCGGCTAGTAAGCTCCATGGGGGCCGGGATTCTGTTTTTTCAGCCTGAAGCCTTCAGTGAAGAGAAGGTAGATGTGTTATGCTGAGTGTGGGGGATCGGAAAGACCTGAGGCCCATCCAGGGAGGCATTCCCATCAGTCTCCCCAAAGTGTGTTCACAGGAAGTCGTGTCCCTGGAGGGTGCCCCGTGGGCATCCTCACTGAGGCATCGTGCCAGGGGTTCTGGCCCCCGACTGTACTGTTGGCCCCATCTTGGACATCTCACCCACCGAGGTGCACGACTCTTTAGCCCTGCAGGCTCAGACCTCACTCACCTGGAGTGGTGGGCATGAGCCCAGAGAGTCCAGCAGTGGTCCCACTGCCCACGGGGCCTAACTGGGTGGTGCTGTCTGTGTTTGCAGAAGAAAGCGATCCTGACCACCATTGGTGTGCTGGAGGAGCCCCTGGGGAATGCCCGCCTGCATGGTGCCCGCCTCATGGCAGCACTGCTGCACACAAACACACCCAGCATCAACCAGGAGCTCTGCCGGCTCAACACCATGGACTTGCTGCTGGTAAGTGGCCCTCAGCCAGCCCTGCATGTCAATGAGTGTGCCAGGCGCAGCCCGTGGACCTGTCAGGAGCAGCAGAGCAGGGCCCCGGTATTTGGACAGAGCTCTGCCAGGGGGAGGTCCCAGTCCCAAGTCCCAAGGCTGGAGCACAGGTCCCTGGTGGGGCCTGGAGCAGCAGTGGGGTGCACGTCCGCCACAGTAGATGCATGGAAAGTGATGAGTCTCCTGTCGAATTGGACTGAAAACAGGGCAGATTTCTAACCCTGCCTCCTCATGTTCTGACCGAACACGGAACTTACACAGTGGTTATTAGGTATAAAACATGCGAAAAGAGAAGCTTCCATCTTCCATAATGGAAGGTCACCCTGGCAGTTTCTGTCAAAGCCCGTGGGCAGTGCTTCTCCATCCCGCAGTCGGCCTGCAAGATGCTCCAGGTGTCTGAGGAGAGGAGTGGGCGGGCGGGCAGTGCTGGCTGAGGGGAGCAGGCTCCTCTGCAGAGAGCATGGGGGCTGCTCCCCTGAGAGCAAGGGCACGACCCTAGTGGGTCCTGTTGGCAGATGCAGCCCCCCTCTTATGCCTGGCTCTGGGGCTCTACTGGAGTCTCTCTGCAGACTTGGTCCCAGGGTGAGCATCAGCGCTGGGCCTGAAGTGCTGTCTGTCGAGAGGTTCTGTTTGCGGTGAGAAGTTCTGGGCTCTGCTTTGGCTGCATCAGGGGAGCAATGATAGAAGACCTGCTTCCTTTCCCTCTTCAGAAGAACTCTCTTCCACCTTCTTCCTCTCTTGTATATACTGTGGTAAAATATCATAACAAAACTCTGCTGTGTAAGGTGTATAATTCAGTGCACTCACAATCTTGTGTAGCCTTTACAGCTGTCCGTATCTAGAGGTTTTTCATTTTGTCAAACAGAAATTCTCTCTCCATTAAGCATTAACTCCCCATTCCTTCTTCCTCTCCACAGCCTCTGGCAGCCACCATTCTCCTTTCTGTCTCTGAATTTGACTATTTTAGGTACAGTTTATAAGTGGAATCATAAAGTATTATCTTTTTGTGACTGACTTCACTTAGCGTTATGTGCCCAGGGTTCATTCAGTATTGTAGTGTATGTCAACATTTCTTTCCTTTTCAAGGCTGAATAATTACTATATGGGGGGGCACGTTCTGTCCATCGTGGACAGTTGGGTTTCTTCCACGCTTGGCTGTTGTGAATACAGCTGCTATATTTGTGAGTGGAAGTACCTGAAAGAAGAACATCCTTACTTTCCATTCTTTTGGATAAATCCCTGTGAGTGAAGTCGCAAGGTCATATGACAATTCTGTGGTTAATTCTTGAGGAACAGCCAAGCTTCTCCACAGTGGCTGCACCATTTTGTCTTCCTGTCAGCAGTGCACGAGGTTCCCATTCCTCCACATCCCTGCCGACGCTGGTTTCCTTCTGCTGGTGACAGTCGTCGTGATGCGGATGTGAAGTGGGGTCTCCTTGTGATTTTGATTTGCATTCCCCTCCCCTCAGGATTAGTGACGTTGGGCTGCTTTTCATCTGCTTGTTGGCCATTTGTATATTTCCGTTGGAGAAATGCCTATCCAAGTCCTTTGACCATTTCTGAATTGAGGATTTTTTAGTTGTGGAAGTTCTTTATATATTCTGGATACTAACCCTTTATCAGATATATGCAAATATTTTCTTCTTTTCTTTGGATTATCTTTTTACATAAAAAGCTTTTTAGAGGTAAGGTCCTGCAGTACAGTGATCGTAGCTCCCTGTAACCTTCAACTCCTGGGCTGAGGTGATCCTCCCACCTCAGCCTCCTGAGTTGCTAGGACTCCAGGCATGCACCACCACATCCAGCTGATGTTTAAATTTTTTGTAGAGATGGGGTCTCACTATGTTGACCAGGCTGGTCTTGAGCTCCTGACTTAAGCTGTGCTCCAGACTTGGCCTCCCAAAGTGCTGGAATTACAGGCATGAGCCACCAGCCACCCATCCTTTACTCCTGTGATAATGATCTTTGACACACAGGTTTTAAATTTTGATGAAATCCAATTTATCTTTTGCTCTTTGTTGCCTGTGCTTTTGGTGTCATCACCAGATCCAGCACCACTCAGCTTCCTCTGTGCTCTCTTCAGCAAGTTTTATGTTTTCTCCCTTAGGGTTAGGTCTTTGGTCCATTTTGAATTAATTTTTGTATCTGGTGTAACGTAAGGGTCCAGCTTCATTATTTTGCATGGGGCTACCAGTTTTCACAGCACTTGGTGAAAAGACTGTCCTAGGCTGGGCACAGTGGCTCACGCCTGTAATCCCAGCACTTTGGGAGGCCAAGGCACTGCAGATCACCTGAGGTCAGGAGTTCATGACCAGCCTGAACAAGATGGTAAAACCCTGTTTCTACTTAAAAAAATACAAAAATTAGCCAGGCACAGTGGCAGGCACCCATAATCTCAACTGCTTGGGAGGCTGAGGCAGGAGAATCTGGGAGGCGGAGGTTGCAGTGAGCTGAGATCATGGCACTGTACTCTATCCTGGGTGACAGAGCAAAACTCCATCTCAAAAAATAAAATAAAAAGAAAAAAAAGACTGTCCTTTCCCACATGAATGGTCTCAGCCAACTTGTTAAAAACCAGCTGGCCGAGTGTGCCAAGGTTTCTTTCTGTACTCCGTTCAATTTCATTGGTTTATGTCTGTCCTTATGCCAGTGCCACACTGTTTTGGTGACTGTAGCTTTGTAGTAAATGTTAAATGTGAGTTCTCCAACTTCGTTCTTTTTCAAGATTGTTGTGGCTGTTCAGTCATCGCTTGAGATTCCGTATGAGTTTGGGGATGGGTTTTTCAAGTTTTGCAAAAATGCTATTGAAATTTTGGTAGAGATGATGTTGAATTTATAGATCACTTTGGGCAATACTGTCCTTTTAACAATATTAAGTCTTCGATCCATGAACACAGATGTCTCCCCATTTATTTACTTATATTGTTGAGACAGTCTCACTCTGTTGCCCACGCTGGAATGCAGTGGCTCAATCTCACTGCAGCCTCCGCCTCCTGGGTTCAAACAATTCTGCATCAGCCTCCTACGTAGCTGGGATTACAGGTGCACGCCACCACCTGTAAATTCAATTTTTGTATGTCTAGGAGAGACAGGGTTTCACCACGTTGGCCAGGTTGGTCTCAGACTCCTGAGCTCAAGCAATCTGCCCACCTCGGCCTCCCAAAGTGCTGGGATTACAGGCATGAGTCACCATGGCTGCCCGTTTTACTTTTTACTGGGCACGGTGGCTCATGCCTGTAACCTTTAAATTCTTGTAGCAGTGTTTTATTGTTTTGGGTGTACGAGCCTTTTGTCTCCTTGACTTAATTCTTTTGGATGCTATCATACATAAAATTATTTTCTTACTTTGTTGTTGTTGTTGATTATTCAGTGCCAGTGTATGGAAATGCAGCTTTTTTTTCCTAGATGGAGTCTCGCTGTGCCGCCCAGGCTGGAGTGCAGTGGCACAATCTCGGCTCACTGCAGCCTCCGCCTCCTGGTGCTTCAAGCAAGTCTCTGCCTCAGCCTCCCAAGTAGCTGGGATTACACACACCCACCATCACACCTGGCTAAGCCTCCCAAGTAGCTGGGATTGCACACAGCCACCATCACACCTGGCTAAGCCTCCCAAGTAGCTGGGATTGCACACACCCACCATCACACCTGGCTAAGCCTCCAAGTAGCTGGGATTGCACACAGCCACCATCACACCTGGCTAAGCCTTCCAAGTAGCTGGGATTGCACACAGCCACCATCACACCTGGCTAAGCCTCCAAGTAGCTGGGATTGCACACAGCCACCATCACACCTGGCTAAGCCTCCCACGTAGCTGGGATTGCACACACCCACCATCACACCTGCCTCAGCCTCCCAAGTAGCTGGGATTGCACACACCCACCATCACACCTGGCTAAGCCTCCCGAGTAGCTGGGATTGCACACACCCACCATCACACCTGGCTAAGCCTCCCGAGTAGCTGGGATTGCACACACCCACCATCACACCTGGCTAAATTTCGTGTTTTTCCTAGAGACAGGTTTCACCACTTAGCCAGGCTTCTTTCAAACTCCTGACGTACTGATCCACCCACCTTGGCCTCCCAAAGTTCTGGGATTACAGGCGTGAGCTACCACGCCTGGCTCTCACAACTGCCTTTTTGTGTGTGTCAGTTTTGTATCCTAGAACTTTGCTGAATTTCTTTATTAGCTCTAGCAATTTATGTGGAATATTTAGAATTGTCTATGTATAAGATTATATCAGGAGAGGTATGGTGACTTGTGTTTGTAATCCAGCACTTTGGGAGGCCTGGGTTGGAGGACTGCTTGAACTCTGGAGTTTAAGACCAGCCTGGGCAACATAGTGCGACCTTGTCTCTACAGAGTAAATAAAAATTAGCCAGGTGTGGTGGCACAGGTCTGTAGTCCCAGCTATTCAGGAGACTGAAGAGGGAGGATCGCTTGAGCCTAGGAGGTCAAGGCTGCAGTGAGCTGAGATCATGCAACTGTGTGCACTCCAACCAGGGCAACAGAGCAAGACCCTTGCTGAAAAAAAAGAAAAAGAAAAAGGCTGGGCACAGTGGCTCATGCCTGTAATCCCAGCACTTTGGGAGGCCAAGGCAGGCAGATCACAAAGTCAGAAGTTCAAGACCAGCCTGGCCAACATGGTGAAACCCTGTCTCTACTAAAAATACAAAAATGACCTGGATATAGTGGCACATACCTGTGGTCCCAGCTACTCAGGAAGCTGAGGCAGGAGGACTACTTGAACCCGGGAGGCGGAGGTTCCAGTGAGTGGAGATTGCACCATTGTACTGCAGCCTGAGCGACAGAGCAAAACTCCATCTCAAGAAAAAAAAGGAAAGAAATACATACTCTAAAAAAAATGTTAATTGGAAACAAAGTGATTTGACTTCCTCCTTTCCCATTTGGATTCCTTTTCTTTCTTTTTCTTGCCTGATTACTCTGACTAGGACTTCTAAGACAAGACTGAACAGAGGCGGTGAGAGGAGGCCTCCTTGTCTTGCTCCTGATCTGAGAGATGTTCAGTCGTTCAGCACTGAATGTGTTGTCAGTTGTGGGTTTTCATAGGTGCCTTTATCATACGGAAGACGTTTTCTTCTGTTCCTAGTTTGAGTGTTTCATCAAGAAATTATGTTGAATTTTTTTTTTTTAAGACCGAGTCTTACTCTTGTTGCCCAGGCTGGACTGCAGTGTCGTGATCTTGGCTCACTGCAACCTCTGCCTCTGGGCTCAAGTGACTCTCCGGTCTCAGCCTCCAGAGTAGCTGGGATTATAGGCCTTGCCACCACGCCCAGGTCATTTTTGTGTTTTCAGTAGAGGCAGGATTTCACATGTTGGGCAGGCTGGTCTCGGACTCCTGACCTCAGGTGATCCACCTGCCTGGGCCTCCCAAAGTGCTGGGATTACAGGCGTGAGCCACCACACCTGGCAGTATGTGGAATTCCATCAGGTTCTTTTTCGGTATGAATTGAGATGTGATCATTTGGCTCTTGTCCTTTAACCTGTTAATGTGGCCTACTGATTCATTTTCATATGTTGAACCATCCTTGCATTTGAGGAACTAATCCCACTTTGTCCTGATGGATAATTCTTTTGATATGATGCTAAATTTGATTTGCTAGTATTTTGCACAGTGTTCATAAGGAATATTGTAGTTTTCTTGTAGTGCCCTTGTCTGGCTTTGGTATCGAGGTAATGCTGTCCTCACAGAGCGAATGAGAAAGTGTTCTCTCCTCTTCAGTTTTTTGGAAGGGTTTCAGAAGACTGGCGTTAACTCTTCTTTAAATGTTTGGAAACGAAAAACCACCAGCACCAAATAAATGTTTGGTGGACGTTACCAGCAAAGCCGTCTGGTCTGGGCTTTTGTTGGTCGAGGGGTAGGTCTGATTCCACGTTATAGATGAGGTAACTCGGTAAAGCCTCCTCCAAGGTTGCTCAAGGTCACGTGGGCAGAGAAGGTGAAGCCAAGATTTGGGACTGGGTTTCTGTGGAGAAGTACATCAAGCAGATGAGCCTCCTGCCTTTCTCTAGCTTCAACCCTGCCATGTGGAGCAAGGGGCCCAAGCTGATATCCTGGTGTGGAATGTACAGCTCACCCCAGTCCATCTCCATACAGTCCTCCTCCTCCACGGGGGCAGAAGAGGGTCTGGGGCACAGGCTGCCATGGCCCCTGGAGTTTACGAGGTGGCATTGGGGGGCGAGTGGGTCAGACCTATGTCCCCCTGTCTGTCCTGGTCTGGAAGAGGCTACATGGGAGGTGAGAGACAGCAGCTGTCCTCACTCAGCCACCTCTGTCCCCCAGGGGAGTGCCTAGGTGGCCGGAAAGAACCTCCTCTGGGCTTTAGTCCATGCTGCAGGCTCCCTTGGGATTGTCTGAACATGCACCTCAGTCCCACGTTTGTGTGATGGATGATGTGCACAAGCCTGCCCATTCTGGGTGGAATCCTCCTGTGCTTGAGAGTCTCACACACTTCTCATAACTCGTGAGGAAGACAGAATCATACAGGAACTTTTCAAATACTTAAAACTGAAGGATAATAAGAATACCGCGTAGTAAAATGCATAGAATGTAGTTAAAGTTGATTGTATACAGGGAAATGTATAGCCTTTTAAAGACAGACTGGAAGAGAAGGATACGAGTCAATGAATTAAGCTTCCAACTTAAGGACAAAAGAAGCCAGATGTGGTGGCTCACACCTGTAACCCCAGCACTTTGGGAGGCTGAGGCAGGCAGATCACCTGAGGTCAGGAGTTCGAGACCAGCCTGACCAACATGGCAAAAAACCATCTCTACTAAAAATACAAAAATTAGCTGGGCATGGTGGCAGGTGCCTGTAATCCCAGTTACTCAGGAGACTGAGGCAGGAGAATTGCTTGAATCCAGAAGGCAGAGGTTGCAGTGAGCCGAGATGACGCCACTGCACTCCAGCCTGGGCGACACAGCGAGACTCCATCCCAAAACAAAAAAGCAAAAAAAAAAGAATAAACCCACATAAAGTAGAAAGAAGATTGGTGATTCACATTGGGGCAGGTTGGAGCAGAGACGGAAAGACACCCACAGGCAGACGATGGAAGTGCTCAGTGGCTGTTTGAAGAAGCTCCGTAACAGAGAGATGAGCCTCAGGAAAATGCCTAAAACTCTTTCCTGGCTGCCCAGAGACTGGGCTCCTGAGGAGCTGGGGGCCACCTTTAGGAAGAGTTTCTGTCTGCTTTGTGGTTCAGCTGGCCGGAGAAAACCAATCTAAGAACTGTCTTCTGTCCTCTGTCTGTCCAGGACTTGTTTTTTAAGTACACCTGGAATAACTTTTTGCACTTCCAAGTGGAGCTATGCATAGCCGCTATCCTCTCCCACGCTGCCCGTGAGGAGAGAATGGAAGCCAGCAGATCCGACAGCGGGGCGGAGCCTCCGCGTGAGAATGAGAACCAGAGCCTGGAGACCCCCCAGCTTGCCACCAGCCCCCCTGACAGCACGATGGTGACCCATGTGAGTCCCAGCACCATCCAGCTCATCGGCACGGGCTGCGCCCCACTCAGACTGTGTCCATGTCAGCGTTGACGGGTGCAGCTGACACGGAGGCAGGGCTTGGAGATGGGTCCCCAGGTGTCTAGTCAGAGGCTCATAGACAGTGGGGCGTGAGTGGGTCCTGCGGGTCTCATTCTCACCTGCCTTTAGCAGGGGTCCTGGGTGCCTTCCGTGTGCAAGGCTGGCAGGAGTGAGCACTGGGTGGATTGGGTCCAGTCTGGCCTACAGCTGGAAGCCCAGGGAATAAAGACCAGGGGCCAGTGGTGTCAGTAATGGGAGCCACATGATGGGGAGGGTGGTGTTCAGGGACCCTCACCCGGATAGCAAGGCCACAGGCATATTGTAGTATGAGGTGGAGCCCAGGAAAACATCCCCGGTACAAGAAATGGTCTGTGTCAGGACCTGGAGGTGAGAAAGTGCTGACAGCCACAGTCGCTCCTTCTGGACACAGAGGAGGGGGTCGGGGGCAGTGGAGAGATGGAGGGGAGGCCCAGGGGAAGACGGGGTCCGGGGCAATTCCAGGGATTGGAGAAGGGAGGGGGTCCTTTTCTTCAGGGCGCTCAGCAGTATGAGCCCCTGAGCAGCACCCTCCTCTGGTGTTTGGTGAGGACCACGGAGGCTGGATCTGGGTGTGTGCAGCAGGTACAGGGCAGAGTCCCCACAGACTCCGTCGCTGCATCCAGCCCTGCCCAGTCTGGGGATGGGTGGAGGAGACCACGTGCCTCCTTCAAACCCTGACTTGCGCTGCCTGCCCCCAGCTGTTCCAGAAGTGCTGCCTGGTGCAGAGGATCCTGGAGGCCTGGGAAGCCAACGACCACACGCAGTAAGAGCCGCTCGGACAGTCAGGGACGCGGAGACGCACCTCACCTGCTCGTGGTGATGCTGCGGGCGGGACTGCAGGCTTGGGTGCAGCGTCGGGTGTGCCACAGCTCCATGCTCTTCGGCCACTGTGCAAGGGGCCCTCCTGCTGGGCGGACAGCTGCAAATGCTGCTTGGGGAGGGAACAGACAGGGAGCAGACAGGACGCGGTCCCATCCCCACCAGGCCCCTGCTCTGGCCCCTGCCCAGCTGGCTGCCTAGGCTCTGCCCTCGTGCGGGTTCCCCAGTAACGGCGCTCTGTCAGCACTCGCACGGGGACACGTTCCTTGGGTCTTTCCGTGTCTTCTGCTTGACGGCTGTTCCCTCTGGTCAGGACAAGTGTCCTGCTGTCCTCGGCCTAGGCCGTCCCCTCTCGTTGGTTGTCCTGCTGGGAGCTGTCTGGCTCTGCACGATGTGAGGAGGGACTCACGGGAGCTGGGAGGGGTCGAGTGCAGCTGCGGGGAAACAGAGGCTGAGCCCATGTGCAGGTCTCGCCCACCTGCGCCTCCCGTGGGGTGCTGAGCCTGAGCTTTGCAGCTGACAGTGTGGGCTCACCTTCTGCACCACTGCTGCCTCCAGCGGGGCTTAGGCCACGCCACGGCCTTTCTGTAGAATGGGGTGAGAGCAGTGTCTGTCTCCTCACCTGTCTCAGTGGCACTTTGGGTACTGAGATTGGGATGAGCCTGCTGCCCCGGCAGGTGCTGCTGAAACAGAAGCATCCCGGAGGCAGGGCCGGGGGTGTGGGCGCTGGGCAGGGGCTGGCACTTGCTCTGGAAGTGAACCTGGAGGCCTGTGCCACGTGACTCTCCGGGTCACAAGTCTGGCAAGGTCGGGGCCAGGTGGCCGCCCTGAATGGTGCCCGTTGCTTTCAGGGCAGCGGGTGGCATGAGGCGTGGGAACATGGGCCACCTCACGCGGATCGCCAACGCGGTGGTGCAGAACCTGGAGCGGGGCCCTGTGCAGACACACATCAGCGAGGTCATCCGAGGTGAGCCCCCCACCCGGTCACCCTTCTGCTGATTGAGGGCACCGGGGCCCCGCAGGAGCTTCCGCCTGAGGCTGTCCTCTGCCCATCAGCAGGTGCTGACTGCACTGACAGACTGTCTCTGTCCTCTCACCTTCCCACATCAGATCTCTTCTCAGGGGGCCTGGGTCTCATGTGTTGGTTCTGTTGGCAGACATCTGTGGAGACCCTGTCAGGCGTCAGCATGTGGCACAGGGGACTCAGTCCCTGCCGGGGGCAGTTGGTGGCTCTGGAGCTGATGTGCAGAAGCCATTAGGCCTCCAGGCTCCTTGCAGCTCATGGAGTCCTTCCTGGGTGCTGGCAGTCCTGGCCATGTGCCAGCTTTACTCTGTACTCAGGTGGCTGGCGAGTCTCACTCTCACTCTGGTGTGAGACGTGGTAGCACACAACTCGGGAGCAGGTAGCACCGTTTCCTGAGGGCTCAGTGGGTTGGGGGGTGCGGGCACAGCACAGGGGCAGAGGTGGGCCCAGCCGCGGCCCCTCCTTTCTGTACGGTGTAAGGTGAGGAAGCTCTGGATGCTCCTCCCTGCACCCCAGGCCATAGGGCAAGGGGCTTCCCGGGTTCGAGGTCAGGCCTGCTGGGCATCATCAAAACACCTTCCTCACATCCTGGAGGGCAGAACGTGTGTGGAGGTAGAGGCCAAGGGCAGCCCCACCAGGGCAGGGGCGGTTTAGAGAGGTGAGGGGCAAGGAGGAAGCTCTTGGATCACCCCCCACAATCTCCAGATTGCGAATGAATCCTTCCAGGGCTCTGACCCTGGAAAAACAGACACGACATGCGCCAGGCCTGTAGGCTGCTGCTGAGTTTGGGCCTGTGAGGCAGAATGAAGGAAGCTGTCTGCTTTCTCAGATTCCGTTCCACAGCTTCTGTGTTTCTGGGAGTTCCACAGAGTGGGCTTCCACCCAGCAGACTCGGAGCTCGGGTGCCCACCGGGGTCTCTGTACGGCAGAAACGCCCTGCTCACGGTTGCTGCACCCCAGTTGCACTGCGGCCCCAGGCCCTTCCGGACGCCAGCTGTGCCGCCTCCTTCCCATCCAGCAAAGCCCCTGCTTCAGGCCCCCAGATGGGCTGACCACAGTGGCACCGCCCCATCCTCCTGCACCCAGGACGCACCTGCCGGGTCTCCTAGCACCCAGCACCATCGGCACAGGGTCTCTGAGGGCTCACCAGGCAGCTCTTCCCTTGCAGGGCTCCCTGCGGATTGCCGAGGCCGCTGGGAGAGCTTCGTGGAGGAGACGCTGACGGAGACGAACCGCAGGAACACTGTGGACCTGGTGAGGAGGCTCGGGGTTGCTCCCCGGGGCACACACGGTGCTGGGATGCCAGAAGCTTCTGCCTTTGCCCAGAGGCAGAGGCCAAGGGAAGCACAAGGCCGCACGCCTGCCTGCTCCTCTGGCACGAGGGTGCCCGAGCCTACCCTGCAAGTGTGCGTCCTGTGCTCTGGGCTGGTGTTCGTAACAGACCCTGTCCTGTGCCACACCCAGGGCTGGCTCTCTGAGGACCTCTGTGCAGAGCCGGTGTCGGCCCTGGGTCCCTTCCCTCCCACTCGAGGAGCTGGAGCTTGTTGGCAGAGGGCTCCTTATGCCTGAGACCCACAACATGCCCCCTGCACATGGAGTTTGGGCTGCCATGGGGCATTGGCCTCACCTGGGCACCTCCTTACACAGCACGGCCTCCTGGGCCCAGAGGTCTGACAAGGGCCATGCTGGGTGGGGTTTGGGAGCCCTGGGCTGGGCAGGGTCCTGGGCGCTGGGCTGGGCTGGCTCACACGCCCACCCCATCTGGCCTGTGTTTTAGGTGAGCACTCACCACCTTCACTCCTCAAGTGAGGACGAGGACATTGAGGGTGCTTTCCCTAACGAGCTGTCCCTTCAGCAGGTGAGGGCGTGGCCGGCACCTGCACGCTGCCGGGCCCTTCCCGGCACCTGCGCTTGGTCCTCCAGAGTCTCTGATGGCATCTCACTAGCAAAGGGGAGAGGGGGCTCGTCTCCGAGCACGTATGGGGCGGGTGGGTGTGAGGGGAGAACCCCAAAGTCAATTCACCTTGATGAGAGCACGGAGGGCACAGCAGATGGACTCGGAAGTCGGAGAACGTGGGGCGCATCTCAGACGTGACTGCAGTGAGCACGCAGCCCACTTTGGTAGAATCGTGAGCCCCGAAAAGTCAGTTTAGTGCCCACTTTTGCTGGAGGAGAAGCTCCTAAACAACTAAAGAGACGTGGTTCCCAGAGAGCAGCCTCCAGGCCCGAGGCTGCTTCATGACATGCGCCTGTCCCTCCCTCCCTCCCTCATCCCTCCCCCTCTCCCCGTTCCTTTCCCTCCCTTCCTCCCCCCTCCCCTCCTTCCCCTCCCTTCTTCTCCCACCCCTTCCTTCCTTGTCCCCTCCCTCCCCCCTTCCCACCTCCCCCTTCCTCTCCTTCCCCCCTCCCCTCCCTTCTTCCCCTCTCCCTTCCTTCCCCCCTTCCTCTCCCCTCCCCTCCCTCTCTCTCCCCTCCCCCCCTTCGCCCCCTCCCAGGCCTTCTCTGACTACCAGATCCAGCAGATGACAGCCAACTTCGTGGATCAGTTTGGCTTCAATGATGAGGAGTTTGCAGACCAGGATGACAACATCAAGTGAGTCTATTGGACACCCCCGGCATGAGGTGCAACTTTCCTCCTCACCGCTGGGGTCCCATGGGGGCAGCTCCCTGAGGCCATGCTGGGAGTGCAGCCTGGTGTTCCCCAGGAGACAGCAAGCGTTCAGGTTGTGTGAGGGCACTCGGGGCCCCAGATGAGCACCGCGGGAGGAGCACTGAGGGCCCCAGATGAGCGCCGCGGGAGGAGCACTCGGGGCCCCAGATGAGCACCGCGGGAGGAGCACTGAGGGCCCCAGATGAGCGCCGCGGGAGGAGCACTGAGGGCCCCAGATGAGCACCGCGGGAGGAGCACTGAGGGCCCCAGATGAGCACCGCGGGAGGAGCACTGAGGGCCCCAGATGAGCACCGCGGGAGGAGCACTGGGGGCCCCAGATGAGCACCGCGGGAGGAGCACTGAGGGCCCCAGATGAGCGCCGCGGGAGGAGCACTGAGGCCATGCCCCTTGCTCTTGCAGTGCCCCGTTTGACAGGATTGCAGAGATCAACTTCAACATCGATGCTGACGAGGACAGTGTGAGCTAGCGGGACTGTGTGGGGCCATGACATCAGCCTTTTCCCAGGCAGCTAAGGCTGTGCCATGGCTGGGTCTGTCGTGGGCCTGTGCAGTGGGGCTGGGAACAGCCACTCTTCTTGCCCCTCCCATCCTGCCCTCCAGCCCCGGGTGTCCCACATCCTGAACTAAGCCCCTCTGGAGCGCTGTGGGGATGGGGCCTCCTGTCCCCCGCGGAGCCTCTGGAAACTGACCTTACGGTTTGCTCTGCAGCCCAGCGCAGCTCTGTTTGAGGCCTGCTGCAGTGACCGCATCCAGCCCTTTGACGACGACGAGGACGAGGACATTTGGGAGGACAGTGACACTCGCTGTGCCGCCCGGGTGACGGCCAGAGCCAGGTACAGGGCCCACCCACCTGCCCAAAGGCTCTGCGGAGGAGGTGCAGCTCCCAGAACACCCGTCGGATGCCCAGCTGCCCTGCTGTTTGTTAGGCCGGCTCAGAGCAAGCACACCTCTCCTGCGAGCTCTGGGCCCGGCACGCCAGGAGCACTGAGGCCGTGTGACCCTAAGGAGCCCAGAGCTGAGATTGGAGCGACTCGTGCTCCCCACTCCAGATGCTCTGTGTTACCCTCAGCCCCAAGCCTGGAGTAGTCACTTAGGTGTCCGTCTTGGGCCACCAGGCTTCTGACTCTGCATCTCCCCCAGGTTTGGAGCCCCCCATGCTTCAGAGAGCTGCTCAAAGAACGGCCTGGAGTGCAGAAGCCAGGACAGGAAGGCGAGCTCAGTAGACGGAGACGTGCCTGGGGCACATGCCCCCCCAGCCCCTGGGAAGAACGAAGCCCCCCCTGTGGAGGGCGACTCAGAAGGTGGCACTGTGGGCCACGGGCCAGGGACGTGGGTGTTGGGGACAGGACATGGTACCCTGGCCTGGGTGTCGTGGGCTTCATTTGGAGCCGAGGCGTCTGGAACTCGATGTAGCCCAGAGCCCGCGTCCCCAGCTGTTTCCTAGCTGTCCTGAGTAGGGGTCTGTGCTGCGCCGCCAGCGAAAGGTGGCCTCCTGCCCCTGCCCTCTCGGTTGTGGTCACTCTCAGCCATGTCCCAAGGCCGGTGGATAGTTTCCGCCTAGTCTCCATCATCCACTCCACCCCACGCAGTCGGGGCGCAGGCCTGACGCCCACCCTCGTGGCCGACACCTATAGCAGGAGCCAGTCCACTCAGGCCACACTGCTAAGACCCTTCTTACCCCTGCCCTGAGGCTCTCAGGACTTCGGGGAGGGGCAGGGATCTCTATTAGGAGGTGCCGACTCTTAGCTGAGGGCAAGGGCGACACCGTGGGGAGGCAGAAACGTCCTGAATAGGAGGAAGGCGCTCCATCCTGGAGGCCAGAGGGGCACTGGTGCTGGGTGAGCCGCAGTCTGTCCTGGGCAGACCCACTGGAGGAGCATGGAGGGCAGTCGTATCACCTCCATGCTGTCAGTGTCGGCCCTCAGGCGCCTGACTGAGCCCCGGGTCACATGTCTCATGGGTGTCGGTGGCTTCTCAGGACCCTTGAGCTGTCCTGTGCTGCTCTGATGGGGCCGGTAGGTACTGCCCAGGCCTCCCTCCTGGAGCAGCCCCATGTTCCTGCCAAGCTCTGTGGGGCCCTGGGGGCGGGGGGAGCTACCTCTCCTTGTGTGCAGCACCCCAGGCCTGCCCACGCCTGACCACTGTCTGTCTCCCCAGCAGGTGCCACGTGGACGGCAGTGTTTGATGAGCCAGCGAACTCGACGCCCATGGCCCCAGGAGTGGTGAGGGATGTGGGTTCCAGTGTGTGGGCAGCTGGCACCTCAGCTCCAGAGGAGAAAGGCTGGGCCAAGTTCACCGATTTCCAGCCTTTCTGCTGGTAACAGATGCACTGGCAGGAGGGGGCTGTGCCAGGAGGTGCCTGTCGGGGTCAGGAGGCGCCTGTCCCAGGACTGATTCCGTCCTCATCCTTGTCTGCAGCTCCGAGTCAGGGCCCAGGTGCAGCTCTCCGGTGGACACAGAATGCAGCCATGCCGAGGGCAGCCGCAGCCAAGGCCCCGAGAAAGCCTGTGAGTAGGAGCAGTGCAGGCTGTACCCAGGTTCCTGCAGACGCCTGGCCTTGCCTAGTTCAAGGCCTGAGGCCGCTGGCCCCACTCCTTGGGGGCAGTGGGAGCAGGTTGCCAAGGCCCACATGCTGCTGGGTCTCTGATGATGTTGGGGTTTGTTACAGCAGTGGGACTGGAGCAGCCACATGCAGATGGGGAGGCAGCAAGGCCACTGGGCTGGCCCCAAGCCTCATCTGAGCAGGTGGCACGGCCCAGGTCTGCACCCTGGGTTCCAGACGGCAGCACTGGGATCCCAGCATTGAGACGTGTGTGGGTGGGATGTTGGCAGGAAGCCGTTCTGGGGCCTGATTAGAGCCCCGGCCCCCAGCCCCCTAGTCAGCCTTGGAAGCTCCCCTAGACAAGGCCGAGCACTCCCGGCGAATGACAACTGGCTCCCAACACTGGTGTCACGGGCGCTAGGGTCCCGTGGCTTGAAGGAGCTGTGGCAGGGCCACACAAGTTAGAGCGGGCCCCTTCCTGAGCCTCTGCGTCCTTCTGTGAGGCCAGAGCACGTTGCCCTGAGTCGTGGGGGAGAAACGGGGTTGCCCGTGTGGACGTCGCACAGCCAGTGTGAGAGCCTGTCTGCCTTGTCTTGCGGTTCCCACACAGGCACACGTGTGCAGGCAACGGGCTGTATGTGAGAGGCTGGCTGTGCTACACACGGGTGGGGGCCTGTGGCTGGCATGGCCGCACCCCGTGGCTCCTCCTGCCTCACTGGACAGCACAGGCCTCCTGCTTTGCAGTCAGCCCGGCTTCCCCATGTGCCTGGAATGTGTGCGCCACCAGGAAGGCCCCCCTGCTGGCCTCTGACAGCAGCTCCTCTGGCGGCTCTGACAGCGAGGATGAGGACCAGAAGGCAGCAAGTGCCACGGACGCTGTGAGCAGGGGTCCCGGCCGGGAGGCCCCACCACTGCCCACAGTGGCCAGGACGGAGGAGGCTGTCGGCAGGTGTGTGGGGTGTCGGGGGGCACAGAGGGCGTGGCTTCCAGGCTCTGCGCCCGGCTCTCAGCTCCCCTGGGAGCAGGCTGAGGCCAGGCCAGGGGTCTTCACTGCTTTCCCAATGGCCTGTGACCCTGCAGAGCCTGGCTCGGGGCGCTGGTGCCCGTGCACTGAAGTGGCGGAGTGTGGGGGCTTCTTGGATGGAACGTCTGTCTTCTCTGTTGTGAGTGGTTAGGACAAGACGACGTGGCGCCTCAGTGTCCCAGACAGCTCCCCAGGGATTTCAGGGAGCAGCCCCTACTCCAGATCCGGATTGGAGAGAACAGCCCAGCTCTTGGGGCTCTGGGCCTGGCTGAGCTGCCTGGGATCTGGGTGTCCCGGTGGCCTGGGAGGGGCACAGACTAAGTCCAGCAGGCGGGGCTCATGCCTGCTGCTCCCCTTTCACGGTGGCCTGTGATTCCCAGATGCCTCAGAAGCAGGACAGAATGGAGTGTGGGGGTCTCAGGACTGCATTTGGGGCCTCCAAACCCTGACTGAGAGCTGGAGGCAGCCTGCAGGTGGGCAGAGGCCCAGGCTCCCTTGAGCCCCCAGCAGCCATTCCTGGGGAGAGTGGAGAGGGAGGTACTCCTGTAAGGAGGCTGCAGTCCAGCAAGCTGAACCCCATCCATCCCCGACAGGAAGCAGGTCCCTGGGATCTGTCAGTGAACAGATACCTCTTCTGGCCGTTGGGTCAGGGGTGGGAGTTTAGCAGGAGGGCAGGACAGCTGGGGTAGATGCCAGGGCCAGGTAAACCTGAGGGGGAAGGCAGGACTGGGCTTGAAGTGGGGAGGAGGGTGCACCCAGCAAGGGAGCAGCTCTGCAAAGGCCCCGGGGCCTGAGCTCCTACTAGACTCAGGCAACAATGGAAAAGTATTCCAGCAGGGTACAAGGTGCCTTTCACACCTGGCAGTGCTTCCCCGTCACTCCTGGCTCCATGGTTGGGAAGGGCTTGCCTGGAGGTGGGTGAGGGCATCTCCCAGCCTCACTGCCCAACGCTGCTAAGCCTGCATGCACCCCACCTGTCCTATCCTCACCCCACAGGTGGGGCAGGTCTGACACCAGAGGGCCCTGCTCACTGACCCCTGGCAGTCCTGGGAATTTTTAAGAATTACAGTGACTAAACTTTAAGAAGGAATGCCGTACTGAAATTTAGTCACTGAAATTCTTAAAAATCCTTACCTGGCTAGGTGCAGTGGCTCACACCTGTAATCCCAGCACTTAGGGAGGCCTGGGCAGGTGGATCACAAGGTCAGGAGTTCAAGACCAGACTGGTCAATATGGTGAAACCCCATCTCTACTAAAAATACAAAAATTACCTGGGCGTGGTGGCGCGTGCCTGTAGTCTGAACTACTCGGGAGGCTGAGGCAGGAGAATCGCTTGAACCAGGAGGCAGAGGTTGCGGTGAGCTGAGATCGCACCACTGCACTCCCTCCCGCCTGGGCATCAGAGTGAGACTCCGTCTCAGCAACAACAAAAAAAACCTTTACTCAGCTGGGTGTGGTGACACACGCCTTTAGTCCCAGCTACCCGGCAGGGTGAGGCAGGAGAATTATTTGAACCGGGGGGCAGAGGCTGCAGTGAGCAGAGATCACGCCACTGCACTCCAGCCAGGGCAACAGCGAGACTCAGTCTCAAAAACAAACCTTTACCCACTTTTCCCAACAACCCCTGAAAAACTTTGCTCTGAAAAGCAGAGAATATCATTGTGCAAAATAAGTTACTTTTTTCCACCGGGCTGTCTGCAGGTGGACGTGCTCACACCCCCACGCCCCTCCCTGGGTCAGACCCTCAGTGTCCTCGCCCTGCAGGCCAGGCGGCCCATCTGCTGCTCGTAGCCAGGCTGGGCCTTAGGGGGCCTAGATGCCCGGCAGGATCCTCTCTCCCGTCCCTCAGGAGGTTTTTCCACACTGCTCAGGGTAAGGCTGAAGCTGAGATCAAGGCACAGGAGCCTCTGGGGCGCTTGACGACGGGCAGGATCTGAGCGCTGCCTGGAAGGTTTGAGGTCACTGATAGACGGGCAGCTTGTCCCAGCACCTGGAACTTGGGGTGGCAGAGCTGCCTACCTGGGTCCAACCGGGGCCACCACACAGGGCAAGAGTGACGGGGACCACAGGTGGGGCTCGGGGCCACCTGGATCTTTTTGTCCTGCTGGTCCTTGGGCACAAGGTGGGGTGGCACTGAGGGTGGGGATGCCCGTAACCGGAACCCATGTCTGCCACGCAGGGCCGAGTATGCTGACAGCAAGCCGTTAGACCCTGCCTGTCCCATGCCAAAGGAAGTGACCGCTGCCCCAGCTGTGGCTGCGCCCCCTGAGGCTACCGTGGCCACCACCACAGCATTGAGCAAGGCTGGCCCCACCACAGCCACCCCAGCAGCCCCCCTAGGGCCTATCATGGCAGTCACAACAGCCCCAGCCATGGTGGCCACCCTGGGAACAGTGACAAAGGACGGGTGAGCAGGTTGAGTGAGGGGGTGGGGGGTGTGGACAGGCCCCAAAGCCTGCACGGCTCCAACTGCCCCCATTCCTGCAGGAAGACAGATGCCCCGCCGGAAGGAGCTGCCTTAAATGGCCCCATGTGATGCTGCTGCCGCCCGGCCACGGCCCGCCTGGTCAGGCTGTATCCTAATCGAGAAAACTACCTGGTGATGCAATTTTTTTTAATTAATTTAATTTGATTTTGAAATAAATGCTGCATTGGCAAAGCTGCCAGTTGAAACCAGTTGGACGGCCCAGCTTGCGACCGAGTGGGCCCTGCTGGAGGACGGAGGGTGCACCTCAGCTGCCCCCAGGCCCGGAGCACAGCAGTAAGGCCTCAGGCCTGCAACCTCTGCCTGCAGGAGCCGGGGTGGGGGTGGGGTCAGGACCCTGAGATGCCAGGAGGACCTGATGGCCCAGGAAGGGCTTGGACGCGGAGGCTGTTTTTACTTTTTTTTTTTAGAATACACGAGCCAAGCTATTTTGCACTTTGTATCCAGCTGCAAGCTCAGGGTAGAGTCAAGGGCCTGGGCTGGGGAGACCTGACTTGCAGGAGTGCATTCAGGGCCTCAGACCCTTGCAGCTGCCCAGGAGCCCGTGGAGCTGGCATTGAACCAGGCTGCAAGATTTGACTGCCTTAAAAAAACAAGGCCCTCTAGGCCTGGCAGGGGGACACCACAGGTATGCAGGTCGGGGACACGGCAAGGCTCTGGGGGCTCGGAGACTGGTTTCTACCAGTGCTGGTCACAGCCGTGTTCCAGAAGGGTCCAGATGATTTACGTTGAGTCAATTTTTAATGTTCTGATCACCCGACAGGGCACCCGAAACCCCCAACTCCCAATAAAAGCCGTGTCACTCGGACAAACTGCGTATTGTGAAGCTTCCGGCCAGGGGCGGGAATGTCTCCTCCAGCACCTCTTTTGTGGCCCCCCACCCTCCAGGACCATCCCCGTTAATGGGTGGAGGTGGAACAGACCACGTCACAGCAGCTGGTCTCCTCTATACCTGAGCAAACACAGGTTTTTCCTTTGGGGGGGGCATGGGGGTGGGAACCGCTTCACCTGAAGCTCAAACACCAACCCTAGGACTTCCTTTTGTGCCAGCTTCCCAAGTAACCCAGGCCCCAAGGGCAGGTGGAGACCAGATTTCCTCCCCTGCCCGACTCCCTGGGAGGGTTTGTCCCCAGAAGCTGGGTCTCCCCCCCCCCCCCCGGCCTGTGCCTGGCGTTTGTCCCTCCTAGTCCTAGTCCTCCCCCAACTCTGCCGCACCTCTCCCAGGGAGGGCAGGGTCCTTCCTCCCCTTACTCTGACCTGTGGGTTTTCCAGGTGCCAGGAACCTTGGTCAGGCTCCACCTGTCCCGCCAGGGGGAAGACCTGGGAGGTCTCAATGGCTAAAGTGAGTCCACCCTCGCGTCTCCCCAGCTGTCCCAGCACTGGGCCCTGCCTCTGCTGCCATCACCATAACCTTCCCCGCTACCCCCCCCACCCATGCCTGCTGCTCACCTCCCACCCGAGAGGGGTCCCCCACCAGCCCCTCCAGCCAGTCACCAGCTGCCACTCTTGGGGTGTTCTCTCGGTATGTGTAACATCCACAGCCCCGGCCAGGCCCCATCACAGTGGCTCAACAGGCGAGGCCCTGGGCCTGGTGGACTCGGGTTTGAATAGGAAAAGAGCGACAGATGCCCTAGGGTGAGGGGACAGGCCTTTGGGGCAGAATTCCCAAAAACTGAGGGTCTGTTCCCAGTAGGCATCAGCCCCCTCGCTGCCAGGTGGGAGCCAGATGCGGTTGACCCTCATTCCCCTGGGAACCCACCGTCCCCCGTCTCGGGTCTGGCCTCCATCCCTTCAGCGCTGGTCTAACCAGAAGCTGCTGTCCACTTCAGCTGTCCTGTGGACCTGGAACAGCCTCCTGGGGGCAGATGACCACCCAACGCTTTGACCCCCCCCAAGCCTCTCTGATGCCTGCATCTGAACCCCCTGGGCAGGGATGGGGCCCCGCAGACCATCCTTGAGGCCTGGGAGGAATCATGCAAGGCCCCAAAGAAGCTTCCTGCCCTACCTGCTTTCAGAGCAAAGCCACACCCAGGGCCGTGCAGGCAGCAGGAAAGGCTCAGAAGATGGATGCCAACCCTTCTACTTAGTGGGCCTCGGTAGGGGCAGATGGGACCCTCTGGACAGGCCGAAAACAGGCAGCCAGGGCGTGGGTGAGGCAGACACACGAGCATGGCGTTAGTTCTCTCTTTATATAGACTCTGTCTGGTTCTAGAACAACTTGCCTGCAGCCGGCTGGCTGGGCCAGCACACGCTGACGGGGCTGGACTATTTACAGGCCCACTGCGGGCTGTACCTTGGCCACCTCCCGGCACGGTGCTCAGCTGTGATGCCAAAATAAGTTAGGGCCGGCCAGGTGGGGCGGGGCGGGGCGGGGCAGGGCGGGGACAGGGGCTGTACACGCAAGTGCTGGGGGCTCGGGGCCTCAATACTGTCGAGGGCCGGGGCTGTAAACATGGCCGGGGCGGCCCTGCCCACCCCTAGTGGTCTGTAACGACTGGAAGCAGAGCAGCCGGGCAGGGCCGGGAGGCTCAGGCGTCTGACAGGCAGCTCTGGATCCGGTCCACCCACTGCTGGGCTGAGGGCACATCCTGGGCACAGAAGTTGTAAACGCGACGCGTGGTCTTCACCTGGAGAAGGGTGGGTTACTGACTCCACAGCCCCACAGCACAGAGCCCCTCCCTTACCTCTCCCAAGCCCCAGCCAAGGCTCACGTCAAAGAAGGCCTTCTCATCCACGGTCTTAGGAGCGCCCATGGTGGGCGTGCCAGGGGCCACAGCCTCCACCTCCGCCAGGTCGATGATGCCCTTGCAGTCTGTGTCCACTCGGTGGTCATAGTAGCGCAGCTGGAGGAGGCCAGAGTCAGGGTAGCCCCTTCCCTCAGGTCCTCCCCGCCCACCACCTGCTCACTCACCTGGTGCTCCCCGCCCACCTGCTCACTCACCTGGTGCTTGGTCTTGTCCAACACGAACCAGCGGGCCTTCCAGGGCTTCATGAAGGCCCCCTTCTTGTACAGAGTGCCCTCATAGGACCTGCATTTGCAGCGGAACCAGAGCAAGGCTGGCTGTCACAGCCCAGCCCAGGCCCCAGCAGTTGTCCCTACCTGCTGTCCCAGCCCAGGAGGTAAGACCAGAGTCCCCGTCCCCAAAACTGAACTGGCCGGGGAGCCACAGAGAAGCCTTGGGGCTGCAAACCCAGAAACATTGTGCCCAGAAAGGAGATGGTAAAGGGAGCCTCATACCCTGCAGACTCCAGGGAGCATCCCCACACCACAGCCTCAGGGTCTTGGGAAAGCAGCCTCGCCACCCCTCAAGCTGGGCAGGTGCCCTCAGGAGGAGAGGGATGCCCGGCAGGCGGGTCTGCAGAAGCGGCCACAGCAGCAGCGCTCTGGCGGATGGATCCAGCCAGGCTCCGGACTCACGGGTGCGGCACAACCACCCCCTCTCTGCTCCTCTCAGCCATTGCAGGCTGTGGTCGGCTGTGGCCACCAGTCCTACACCCCAAACCCCTCCCAGTGGTGGCCTTCCCAACAAATCCTTCCACCCTAAGAAATGACAAAGCAGCCAGGCATGGTGGCTCACGCCTGTAATCCGAGCTCTTTGGGAGGCTGAGGTGGGCAGATGAGGAGATCAGGAGTTTGAGACCAGCCTGGCCAACATGGTGAAACCCCGTCTCTACTAAAAATACAAAAATTAGCCGGGCGTGGTGTCAGGCACCTGTCATCCCAGCTACTCGGGAGGCTGAGGCAGGAGAATCGCTTGAACCCGGGAGGTGGAGGTTGCAGTGAGCTGAGACCGCGCCATTGCACTCCAGCCTGGGCAACAAGAGCAAAACTCCGTCTCAAAACAAAAATGACTGAAGGTCCTCAAAAGCACCTGCAATCTACCGAACACCAGCGCAGGTGTCTGTGCGGCAGTGGAGGTGCCCTCATACCTGTTCTCGCTCTCAGCCGTCTGGAACTGGCTGTACAGGGTGCTGGTGCTGCGGCGGGCAGCCTGGCGGGAGCCAGATGCGGTTGAGCCACTGCTCTGGTCGCTGTCCAGGCTGAGGCTCAGGGTGGAGCCCACAGGCCCCTCCTGCAGGTACACACCCAGCGAGCGGCGGTGGTGGGGTGCCGTGGACACTAGGAGGGAGCTAGGGGTGCCCTGCAAACAGGAGGGTGGGACTTCCATCAGGGCTGGGCAGACTCCCATTTCTCCACAACATGCCACCTTGGCCACCCACGCTCGCCCTCACTCACACGCCCGTCTGGCCGGCCTTCAAGGCGCTGTGCGGCCTTCACCCGGTCCCAGGTGTCCTTCCAGCGCTCACTGGGTCGGCCCAACTCTGTCTCCAGCCTCTGCAGCTCCTGGGGGGAGAATTAGTGAACATTTTATTCAAACGGAAACATCCAGACTAGAGCATGAAAAGACAAAATGATGGAAAATACAGCAGAGAGACAGAATGAAAAGGCTTCGTGTGTGTAAGTGGGCACAGGAGGATGTGGCGAGAGGGAGGGAAGGAAGAGGCAAAATGAATATTCAGAGAAAACAGTTGAAAAACGCATCAAACATAACGAAGCACTACAGACTGCAACGCGTAAGTTAAAACACCCCAAAACGGGACAGAAAAACTGAAAGAGAAAAATCCCAAAAGCATCCAGAAGAAGAGCAGCAACAGAACTGACAGCCGACCTCCGGAGGGAAACGCGGCCGACGGCCACTTCCAGCCCTGACAGTCAGTCTGAAGAGCCTCCCTCCACATGCAGTGACGAGACTGGGCAAGAGGAGGCAGTTGTTTGGGATGTTGGGCAGCTTGAGACAGGAGCCTGAGACATGGGACCACATTCGGTGGGCCCCACAGTCACCCCCATTTTCTGCCCAAGCAGAGTGCAGGGAGGCAGGGCCGGAGCAACACAGAGAAGCTTGCTGAGCTGAGGAGACAGATGGGACGTCCGGGGCGCGAGTGCAGGCGGGTCTGCAGGGCAGCACACAAGAGGGCGGGAGCACCATGGCAGAAGGCTCTAGAAATCTAGACAGAGACCTCCTTGAGTCTTTGGCCAAATTAAGTGCCATGTGCAAAGAAGATGTCGCAAGGCCTGGCAGAGAGCAGCTACTAAGAAGCTGTGAGCTGAGCCAGGCGTGGTGGCTCATGCCTGTAATCCCAGCACTCTGGGAGGCCGAGGAGGGAGAATCACTTCAGCCCAGTAGTTTGAGAACAGCTTGGGCAACATGACAAGACCCCATCTTTTTACATATGTATTCGTATATATATTTAAATTGTAACAAGACCCCATCTTTTTACATATGTATTCGTATATATATTTAAATTGTAAATATGTTTCTAGATGTAAAAGAAAAGACATAACGGTTGATCAGATGGGAAATCCCTACAAGAATAAAAAGTGTTAAATTCATTGATGGAACCAGGTGCGGCGGGGGCTCACGCCTATAATCCCAGCACTTTGGGAGGCTGAGGTGGACGGATCACCTGAGGTCAGGAGTTTGAGACCTGCCTGGGCAACATAGGGAGACCCTGTCTCTCCAAAAAAAAAAATGGCTTGAGCCTGGGAGGTCCACGCTGCAGTGAGCCATGATTGTGCCACTGTACTCCAGCCTGGGCAGCATAGCAAGACCGTGTCTCAAGAAAAAAAAAATTCATTTGATTATTAAAAACAAAAAGTAGTAGTACACTTGAAGACAGGAAAACAGCAATCATCCAGAATGAACTGTAAAGATAAAAAACACTAAGGAAAAAGAAACGGCCTCAGCAACCTATGAGAAAATAAAGTGCCAGGAGGAAACGGAGAGATTATGTAGAAAAAGTAATTTATAGATGCAACGGCCTAAAATGTATTAAATCTGACAAAAATGATCACCCCGTAGATCTAGACATTTAAAGAGCCTCAACCAGGATGAAAACAAAAACCACATTATGGTCAAATTGCTGAAGACAAAAATCTGAAGGCAGAGAATAAAGGGCACCGTTAGACACGCTTTCTAAGGATGAGAATGAACACAAACTTCTACGCAGAAACAATACAAGCCAGGAAACAAAGTCATGATTTTTGTGGGTTTTTTTGAGGCGGAGTCTCCCTCTGTGGCCCAGGCTGGAGTGCCATGGCGAGATCTCTGCTCACTCCAACCTCTGCCTCTCGGGTGGCCTCGGCCTCCTGAGTAGCTGGGATTATAGGCATGAACCACCACGCCCAACTAATTTTTATATTTTTAGCACAGACAGGGTTTCACCATGTTGGCCAGGCCGGTTGCGAACTCCTCGCCTTGTGATCCACCTGCCTCGGCCTCCCAAAGAGCTGGGATTACAGGTGTGAGCCACCGTGCCCAGCCCAGTAATTATATCTTTTAAAGTGACATCAGTTTAACTGCCAAATGTGGAAAAAAAAAAATAGAAGCTGTCAAGCTAGAATTATATAACCAGAGAAAATGCTTTTGAAAAATAAAGGCACAGCCGGGTAAGGTGGCTAGTACCCTAATCTCAACACTTTGGGAAGCTGAGGTGGGCAGATCACGAGGTCAGTTGAAGACCAGCCTGGTCAATATGGTCTCTACTAAAAATACAAAAATTAGCTCGGCATGGTGGTGGGCAGCTGTAATCCCAGCTACTCGGGAGGCTGAGGCAGGAGAATCGCTTGAACCCAAGAGCAGAGGTCGCAGTGAGCCGAGATCACGCCACTGCACTCCGGCCTGGGCAATAGAATGAAACTCCATCTCAAAAAAAAAAAAAAAAAAGGCACAAAGATGTTTTCAGATAAGCAAAAGCTGAGGGAATCTGTGACTTGCATTATAAGAAATATTAAAAATTCTTCAGGCTGAAGAGAAATGATAACCAGACCAGATTATACTGAAAGAATGAAGAATGTTAAAAATGGCAAAAACAGAAGACTTTTTCCTTGTTTCTTAATTTCCGTAAAACAAAGTTGACTATAAAACAAAAATAGGGCCAGGCACAGTGGCTCACCTGTAATCCCAGCACTCTGGGAAGCTGAGGGGGGTGGATCACCTGAGGTCAGGAGTTCAAGACCATAGTGAAATCCCGTCTCTACTAAAAATACAAAACTTAGCCAGGATAGTGCCGGGTACCTGTAATCCCAGCTACTTGGGAGGCTGAGACAGGAGAATTGCTTGAACTCAGGAGGTGGAGGTTGCAGTGAGTGAAGATCGTGCCATACACTCCAGCCTGGGCGACAGAGGAAAACTTCATCTCCAAAAACATCATCATCATCATCATCATCATGCTGGTGTTTATACATAAAAGTAAAATGTGTGACAGTAACAGAAGGACAGGAAAGGGGTGAATGGAAACATGCTGTTAAGGCTCTTCTGGTGTGAATGGAGTAATAAAATTTCAAGACAGATGATGACTAGCTCCTGACAACCACTGAAATATAACACAGAGGTATAGCTCAACTCATAATGGAACCCTAAATACGCTTATTATTATTTTCTTAAAAAAAGGAAGGGCTGGGCGTGGTGGCTCACACCTGTAATCCCAGCTCTTTGGGAGGCTGAGGTGGGTGGATCACCTGAGGTCAGGAGTACTAGACCAGCCTGACCAACATGATGAAACCCCATCTCTACTTTTAAAAATACAAAAATTAGCCAGGCATGATGGCACGTGCCTGTAATCCCAGCTACTGGGGAGGCTGAGACAGGAGAATTGCTTGAACCCAGGAAGTGGACGTTGCAGTGAGCCGAGACTACCACTGCACTCCAGCCTTGGCAACAAGAACGAAACTTTTTTTTTTGAGACGGAGTTTCACTGTTGTTACCCAGGCTGGAGTGCAATGGCACGATCTCGGCTCACCACAACCTCCGCCTCCTGAGTAGCTGGGATTACAGGCACGCGCCACCACGTCCAGCTAATTTTTTGCATATTTAGTAGAGACGGGGTTTCACCATGTTGACCAGGATGGTCTCGATCTCTTGACCTCATGATCCACCCGCCTCAGCCTCCCAAAGTGCTGGGATTACAGGCGTGAGCCACCACGTCCGGCCGAAACTGTCTTTAAAAAAAAAAAAAAAAGAAAAGGAAGGAACAAAAAAATAGAAGGGACAAATAGGAAACAGACTGCAAGATCCTAAACATAACCCAGCTACATTATTAATTACAGTAAATTAAAATGGCCTAATTTTCCAATAAAAGAAACCATTAGACTGGATAGCAAGACGACCCAATTACATCCTCTGTACAAGAAATTCACCTTAAACATAAACACACAGACCAGTCAAAAATACAAGTATAGGCCAGGTGTGGTGGCTCACACCTGTACAATCCCAGCACTCTGGGAAGCCAAGGTGGGCAGATCACGAGGTCAAGAGATGGAGACCATCCTGGCCAATATGGTGAAACCCTGTCTCTACTAAAAATACAAAAATTAGGCCGGGCATGGTGGCTCAGGCCTGCAATCCCAGCACTTTCGGGAGGCTGAGACAGGTGGATCACTTGACGTCAGGAGTTCTAGACCAGCCTGACCAACATGGTGAAAATCTGTCTCTATTAAAAATACAAAAAATTAGCCAGGCGTGGTGGCAAGTGCCTCTATTCCAGCTATTCAGGAGACTGAGGCTGGAGAATCACTTGAACCTGGGAGGTGGAGCCTGCAGTGAGCCAAGACTGTCTCAAAAAAATAGTAATAATACGGGCGCGGTGGCTCACGCCTGTAATCCCAGCACTTTGGGAGGCTGAGGAGGGTGGATCACGAGGTCAAGAGATCGAGACCATCCTGGTCAACATGGTGAAACCCCGTCTCCACTAAAAATACAAAAAAATAGCTGGGCATGGCGGCACATGCCTGTAATCCCAGCTACTCAGGAGGCTGAGGCAGGAGAATCACTTGAACCTGGGAGGCGGAGGTTGTAGTGAGCTAAAACTGTGCCATTGCACTCCAGTTTGGGCAACAAGAGTCAGACTTTGTCTCAAAAACAAAAAAGTAGGCCAGGTGAGGTGGCTCACGCCTGTAATCCCAGCACCCCACCCCCCGGTTCAAGTGATTCTCCTGCCTCAGGCTCCCAGTAGCTGGGATTACAGGTACCTGACACCACATCTGGCTAATTTTTTGTATTTTTAGTAGAGATGGGTTTTTACCACGTTGGTCAGGCTGGTCTTACCTGACCTCCAGTGATCCACCTGTCTTGGCCTCCCAAATTGCTGGGATTACAAGCGTGAGCCACCGTGCCTGGCCTAATTTTTGTATTTTTAGTAGGGACGGGGTTTCACCATATTGGCCAGGATGGTCTCGATTGCTTGACCTCATGATCCGCCCACCTCGGCCTCCCAAACTGCCGAGATTGTACAGAGCCACTGTGCCTGGGAGGCTGAGGCGGACGGATCACGAGCTCAGAAGTTCAAGACCAGACTGGCCAACATGGTGAAACCCCATCTCTACTAACAAATACAAAAATTAGCTGGGCATGGTGGCTTGTGCCAATAATCCCAGCTACTTGGGAGGCTGAGGTAGGAGAATTGCCTGAAGCAGGACCCGGGAGGCGGAGGTTTCGGTGAGTCAAGATGGCACCACTGCACTCCAGCCTGGGCTACAGAGTGAGACTCCATCTCGAAAAAGTACACAAAATAACAGACCGAGCTGATGATGCTGGTCATGACAGGGCTGAGTGGCTCCTTTAGCGTCAGTCGGACTGTGCCAAGTTTAAGACGGGGAGCACAGCTAGAGAGAAAAAGGGTCACCTTTATCACAGACCGTGACTACCATGCTCTCTCAGTCACTAGAATAAACGACTCATGTAAGCCTCACCACCTCCCTATAAGGCAGGAATCAGCATTTCCACTTTCTGCACGAGGAAACAAGCTCTGAGATGCTTATATAATTGCTAAGGCCAAATAGCCAACCGCAGGGAGCTGAGTGCAGGTCCTCCCATAGCCCACAGCCCTCTGCTGCTGAGCCCCTACGGAGACTCTGGCTGCTGGACTGCCCAGAAAGGCAGCGCCATGCCGGGACGCTGCCCCAGCCCCTACAACCAACCCAACCACCAGCCAATCACAGGCTCCCTTCCCCTCCCAGGTCTCTGCCCTGTTCAGTCAGGCCCACCAAGGATGGCACAATGAGGGGTAAGAGAGGCCTAAATGTCAACCCCAAGCTTCCGGGGCAAGAACCCAGGGCTGCTCACATTAGGGAGCTGGGGCATCGCCTCAGGTGACCCACTCACCTCGGCAGAGCGTAAACACTGTCATCTCTAAGGGCTGACTCCTCGAGAGTTGCCTGAGCTGCTGAAAGCCAGGTCAGGGGAAACACACATGCTCAGAGTGGAAGCCGTGCACTGAGACTTGGGGGTCTCTCGTCACTGTCTGGAAGCACCCACTGGGTGGGGCAGGGAACTGGGGAGCCGCAGCCACCCCAGGCCAGTAGGCAGTTCATATGGTGGGGAGAAGGGAGGGCCACGCCAACCACTAGGGGTGATCAGACTTACACACACGTACAAGTACACAAACTCACTCACATGCAGAACCTTGGTGTCTGAGCAAGAGGGGGTGCCAGGCCAGACCTTGCCCTGGGACCACACGCACCTCTAGCAGGCGTGAGATGGCGTCAGGCTGGGCGCGGGGACAGCTGTCGTAGCAGGGCCACACCACACGGCGCCTGCTCTGGGGAGGGCCTCCGTCAGACCGCTCTTCCTCCGGGGGTTCAGGGGGCCCCTGGGCCAGTTCCCAGTCATAGGGAGGGCCCTCGGCCAGCGTCTCCTCAGTGTAGAAGTCCCACACCTTCAGGTTGGACACGTTGCTATAGGGCCGCAGGACCTGGGGATGGGCCTGCCATTGAGGACCTGGGTCAGGCAGGAGCTGCCCACCCTCCCCAGGCCCCAGCTCACCTCTGTGTCCTCGGGTGCATACATGTAATTGTAGAACACAGGTGTCCTCTTGCTCAGCCGATCCACATACTCCCACACAGACCTGCACGGCAGCTGGCCCCTGCGTTCCCCCTTCTCCTCGTACAGCAGCCCTGCATAGGGGCAGCATAAGCCTGGGTCCCTCCTGACGCTGCAGCTGCCCCAGCCCTGACTCCCCACATACCCAGCTCGATGCGCTCATAGTCAGAGTCGAGCAGGAAGGTCCGGAAACGGCGGGACACGTGGTGGTAGCCGAGGAACTTGAGGTAGAACTGGCTGAACTCGAACTCCATGGGGAACTGCAGGTGGACCTGCACACCACGTGGGTCAGGGGTCAGGGGTCAGGGGTCAGGGTGCTCGGCCCCGGCCCACTCACACAGCGGCCTGCCCACCTGGTGTACACAGTCCAGGAACTGCAGGAAGACGGGCGTGAAGCCGCTGCTCTGCCCAGCCAGGGTGTGGGCTCCACGGTGGCTGAAGCGATGACCGAAGGACAGCCACTCCTTCTCCAGCAGCAGGCGGAAGCCGTCCAGTGTGCGGTAGAAGGGGTCAGAGAGCAGCTGCACCAGGGACACCACCTGCCAGCACCGCCAGGGCTCAGCGAGGAGCCCGGGAGCCTGGCCCTCCCCAGCCCCATGTACCACACACCTGGGTGGTGATGTCCCAGCCGTCCTCCAGGCCCACCAGCACAGAAGAGCCTGAATCCAGGAGCTCCACCACCAGCACGGACACCTGCAGCAGCTTGTGGATCTGCAGAGACAGGTGGCCCTTAGCCCCTCTGGGACGCACTGCCCTCCCGCCCCATCCCTGACCAGGCCAGAGACCCCCATGTCCACAGGCACTGGGGAGGCAGGCCCTGTCCACAGCCCTCTGAGCTCTGTCTTGGGCACAGCACTGGACAGACACGGCTTGCTCTGGGCATGCTGACCACTACTGCCTCCAGCCTGCTGGCCACGGCCCACCCACTCCAAGCCCTCTAGGACTGAGGGAGGTCCCCATCCCTCAAGACACCCGGTGGCCCCATCTTCAAGCCTTCCAGTATTTACTGAGCCAGCGTCCTCTCAGTGCCCACCCCCGAGAGAATGCAGCAGAGGCCCAGAACCACAAGCCACATCCCACATGTGGTCATCAGCCCACCTAGGCCCAGCAGGCTGTCCCAAGACGGGCACTGTCAGCTGGCCCCAGCCTCCTGCCAGGCCCAGCCTCCCAGCCGCCTTCCAGGCACCAGAGCCTGGGCGGGAAGTGGCTGTCCTTCCAGTGCTCCACACCGTCAGACAGGCAAACCCAGACCCATCCACTTGGCTCTAGCCAAGCGGTGGGCCCAGCACCAAGGTGGGCGGAGGGACAGGAGCAGTGCAGAGACCTGGATCAGCCACTCTGAGTCCTCCAGCGAGCGCAGGAAGGAGACTGGGCTGGGCTCAACAGCAGGGCAGCCTGGGACACATGCCTTCAGCAGCTTCTTGAAGCTAGCTTTCACCTGCCGCGCCTCGAACACCTCAATGGGCACCAGTTCCCACTGCTGCAGGGGGTCTGGCCGCACACCCTAAAAGGAGCCCGGCCGAGCACCGTGAGACACGTCCAGGCCCCGAGCCCCCTGCCCAGCCTCCGCCCGGCCCCTCACCCCATCACCTTGAGCTGGGCTTTGTCCCCAAGGATGTAGAGGGCTGCTCGCTGCGGCCGTAGGAAGCCTGGGTCTGGGGGACCCCCGTTGGCCTGCGGTGGGGCCAGCGCATCTCTGCCAGCCAGCCGGGAGCCCACATCGGCGCCGAGCCCACTGCTGCGTCCACTGGTCCGGACACTGCCCCACTTACCTGTGGAGGAGAGGCCAGGTAAGCACCTGAGTGGGGCCAGGGCACCACTTACCTGGGCCCTGGGCCCTGGGCCCGGCCTCCAGGGAGAAGGCTGAGCTCCCAGGGCAGGGGTGATCAGACCCCCGCAGGGCTGTGCGAGGAGGACTGGAACACGCAGATGTTGAGACATGGGGTGTCAGCCAGTGTTAGTTTCTAGGGCAGGACTCGTGTGTCAGGGCGGTTAAGGACTGGGGCTGGGGAAAGGGGTCGTTAGTGTCAGGTGTGGAGGGAAACATTAGTGCCCGTGATAACTCGGTGCACGCCAGAGGCCGCCAGCACCAAGTAAGGGGGAGCGGGCCTGCACAGGCTCGGTACGGTACCTCGGGGTGCGGTCCGTCTGGAGGCCGAGGCCGCCATGGGGTTGGACAGCGTGGTGACCCTGGCTCTGGGGCTGGGAACTGGGGGCACAGCAGAGAGAAGGCTCAGGTCTAACCCCAAGCCTCTGTGTGCCCAGCATGTGGGTGCCTAAAGGCCAGAGGGTTCCACCAAGCCCCCTGGGGAGCCTGGAGACAGCAGGTGTCAGCCCCAAGTCCCAGCCTCAGGAGAGCGGGAAGAGGCATCCTGTTGTGTGCCTCTCTGCCAGGGCAGGGCAGGCCGCAGAGCACTCCAAGTCAGCAGAAGGACTGTACGGTAGGGGGCCCGGTGTCCCAGGCTCTCCTCTGAACACCTCCTCTCTTCCCATTCAGGACGGCTCAGAGCAACTCTGAGTCCCTCCTCCATATCCTGGCCTTCGTCCTCCACTCAGGGGGCCAGGACTTGTGATGAGCACAGCTCAACTCTCAACACACAGGCATGCAGAGGCCTCTCCAGGGCACAGCAACAAGAGGCACCTAAGAGGCATGGCCTGGAGAAGCAGCAGCCTAGAAGCTTCCCGAAGAGGGAAGAGGGTGGGCTCAGAGCCTGAGCCCAGTCCAAAAGGATGGAGAGTAGCTCAGTCCAGGACACAGGCTAATCTGAGTCCCAGGCTGAGACTTGCAGTCTGGACAATGCGGCCCGAAGGCACAGGGAGGCCACGTGAGGAAGTGGCAGCCCAAGGGGCTGGGAGATGTCTGGGGTCCACAATGGGATGATCTCTGGGTGCCTGGCCCTGCCCTAGGCTCACATGCCTCTGCAGAGCCCAAGGGTAGGACTGAGAGAGGTGCAAGGCAACATCCCCTCGTCCACCAAGTGGTCACCATGGGGCAAGCACAATGCCAGCCCCACACCCTGCATCCTCTGACAGCTGCCACACTGCAGGCGCCCAGCTCACAGTGTGGACAGGACACCGGCCTGCTTAGGATGCCAATCAGGACCCGGCATGTCCTTGTGAAGAGGTCAGAGCCAGGACCAGCACCCACGGCTACAGCTGAAGGAAGCTAAGTCCCTGAGCATTGCTGGCCATGGAGGGGGACGCTGGGAGGCAGCAGTCACTGGCACCGGGGATGGTCGGAGATGCAAAAGGGACTCCGTGGGAGGCACAGGCATGGTGCGTGGCGCCACCTGCAAGCGCCACTGAGGGTTTCTGGCAGGGGTGGGAAGGCCGAAAGACATGGTTACTGTAAAACGTAACCATATCATGTGACATCTGGGCAGTCGGAGCCAGAACAGCTGCTCTGGTCGGAGGAGTGAGTATGGGACACACCTACCACCCTGTCCTTGGGTCAGTCTACCTCAGTGTGTGCAGGGCACCCATGAAGTGTGCGTGATGGTGGGGACAGAGACAGCAAGGCCAGCTTCAGCAACGCCCAAGGAACCCGGACACACGGTAACAGAGGCCAAGCAGCGGGCAGAGCCAGTCCAGAGGCTCCAAAGACAGTCTGGATGGGGGGATGTGGCAAGGGCAGAGGTGGGGGATGAGGGAAACAGTGACACTGGAGGGAACAAGACAGAGGAGCATCTGGGATGTTTCCAGGCTGTGGGAAACAATAAGACAGAGCTGTGTAGAGGCAGCACCTGGAAGCCCCTGCAGGAAGCTGCAGCAGACGAAGAGGTGGAGAGCAGGGCAGTCAGAGCAGGCAGGACGTCAGGGGACACACCTGGTCGGGCGGGTTTCCACCTCCGCACCATGGCACCCAGAGGGCATCCTCATCCCACACCCAAATATCCATGACCAGCAACGTTTCTGCCCCTCCCTGGCCTGCCTGCCATACCATAAATGCCACTACAGCCCCCTAAAGTGCCCCATCTGTCCACAAGCACTCTCACCGTGACTGCCCATGTGGGCTGAAGAGAAGCCGCTAAGCGTGTTGCGTCCCGACGCATCCGCGTAGCGGGGCATGGAGCTGACCACAGCCTGCAGGTACTTCTCCTGCTCCAGGCTACTGGAGTCCGCCTGGGACTGGCCTAAGGGAGGATAAGGAGCTGAGGCAGGGGTGAGTGGGATGGGGCAGGGCGGGCACACAGCGGGACATGGGAGGTACCTGGAGAAGGTGCATTCTGGGCCTTGAAGAGGCCGACGACACCTTTCCCGTGCAGGCCCCCAGAGCGCAGCAGCACTGCCTTGGACCGCCCGCTGCGCCAGCAGACCACGGGGAAGCGGTTCTGGCGGTAGCAGCGGGACACGCGCTGCAGGGCATTGTCCTGGACACTCTGGGGCACGATCAGCAGCCCCGGGTAGCTGTGGGGGGGCAGAAGCGTGAAGGCGGCTGGCAACCCCACCCACCTCTGGGCTCACACCACAAGCAGGGCAAGAGGAACCAGCCCGTGGCTCCCAGTGAAAGGCACTTCCAGCTCAGCCACGGCCCCACCAACCCCCAGCCCTGTAGGCCGTCCCTCCACCCTCACCCCCTCCACATTCCTTACATGACCAGGAGCCGTGACCCAGGCCCACAGCAGGCAGGGAAGACCTGCAGGCATCTGCCCACCACCCCGGCCACGCCCGGCCAGCCCTCACCTGCGGCAGATGGCGTACATGCGGTTGACGGGAGAAATTCGGAAAGGCTCAGACTTGGCCCGGCTCAGGCTGCTGCTCAGAGTGCCCAGGCCAAGGCGCTGGTAGTCGCGGCAGCAAGCCCTTTCCACCAGGCTGCTCATGGTCATGCGGTCAGAGGGCTTCAGGGCTGAGGACGGGGTCAGCGTGCTGGGCTCCAGCTCCTCTGACACTGCGCGGGCCGGACACACGGGTCATCACTCAGAGGCCACTCTGCCTGCCCTGATCCTCCCTGGTGCGTGTCAGCATCCAGAGACCACCCAGGACTCTGCCCCCACCCCTCCACCTGAGATCTCGTCCTCCTGGTCCTCGGGGGGCGGCTGGCCCCGGTGCTCCCAGCTGGGGGGGTTGTACTTCTTGCGAGTGACATGCTGCCGCCCAATGGTCTTCTTGGCATTCTTGACCAGGTTCCGGGACAAGGTTCTGGGGCACGCAGAGTCAGGAAAGTGAGAGAAAGGGACAAAGAGGGGTACAGCGGCCTAGGAGGCTGGAGCGGGCACATGGCTGAGGCCCAGCTGCCCTGGCCCTGGGACCCAGATCCATACCTGAGGGAAGGGCCCTTGTCCTTGGTGACTCGCGGTGGCCGGCCAGGTGTGTGGGCAGAGCCCAGGGTGAATGCGAAGGTGGCTCTGACGTCTGGTGGGTACCGCAGCTTATGCAGCTGCTTTCGGAAGAGCTCGGCACTGTCAGACCCCACCTCCTCATCAAAGGCCATTTTCAGCAGCTTCGCCAGAAAAAGAAGCCCTCAGGGGTCTGGGTGGCCCCTCAGCCACTCCCCCAACTCTGCCGGCCCCAGGCTCCCCTTCCCCTCAGGCACGACACAGAAAGAAGCAAGTCACAGGCAAAGGCCAGTGCCCACGTCACTCAAAGGCACGCACTTGTGTAAGCGCTAAATCTCAGGGGCGAGGTGAGGTTTGGACTTGCAAGGCACACCCAAAACATGGACTTGGGGGTCAGCACTCCAAGGAAGTAGCAAGGACCCAAAGACTGCACATCAAACAGTGGACACCAACTCAAGAGCCACAGTGAGGGCCCCCGAGACCCAGGCGTAGCAGGGCCACTGGTGGAAACTGGCTTAACAATGGTTCATACAAGACAGACCAGGGGCTCTGCGTGGGGTGAGGGCCCCACCCGTGAACCACGCCCCACCTGGAATGTGCAGGAGCGCAGCTGCAGCCCATCCTGCAGGAGCTGGTCCACAGGGGTCTGGACGCTGATACGCTTCTCCTTGGTCAGAGCAGCCACCGGGAAGGAGCGGACCACCACCTGCTCCCCGACTTAGGACAGGCCAGGCAGTCAGAAGCACGGAAGGCGGCAGTGGGGGTACCCAGAATCACAGGGCTCCACAGTTATGGGGGTGTCCCAAGTGGGTGGGGAAGGAGCAGACAAAGGCTCATTTCCCACAGGGACCCAGAACCCGAGAAGAGGGAGGGAGATGGAGGGAAAGCCCACCCATCCCACAGACCTCGGGGGAGGGGACGACAGGGCCAGAAGGGTCTGCAGGCTCACCCAGGGGGTCCGTGGGCATCCCCGTGAAGATGACCCGGTACGTGGTGAGGAAGACGGCGCCCTCAGCTGGGAGCAGTGCTGGCCCCCCCGCACTGCCCCCCGCACCCTCCTCACGCCCATCTGGCAGCAGGTAGACACGCAGGCCGTCCAGCACACACTCCTCACCGGGCAGCAGGCGTGGCCGAAGCAGCTTGGGCTGCTCGAAAACAAGAACAAGAGCTCCAGACGCAACCCCAGCCTCGGGCACCCACAGCCCCACCAGCCCCCACAAACCTTCTGGATGGGTGGCAGCCTCCGACTCTCCCGCTGCACGGCCTCCAGGGTCTCGATGTGCATCTGGACAATGTCTGGGGGAAGGCAGTTCTCACACTACGGGCCCAGCTCCACCCAACCGAGGGGGTGCTGCCAGCCCAGACCTCCGTACCTGGCACCATGACATGCAGCCCCTTGAGGTGGTCACTGGTGACCCCACTCTCTGTGCACACTTTGTCCACAAAGCGGTTGATGAACCGGACCACAGCCCCAGCTACATCGCAGGTCTCTGCATCCTCAAAGCCACTCTCCGTGTCATAACTCTCGGCCACACTGCCAGCCATGCTGGGCCAGGGAAGAGATGATGGCCACGGGCCGCAGCCACCCCAGCCCCGCCTCCGCCAGGCCCAAACCCCAGTCCCTGCCTCACCTGTTGGTGACCAGGCTGTTGCTGGCACTCTCCAGGTCGCCCAGCCCGGTGCGTTCCCGAAGCAGGCGGCTCTTGCTGCTGTCCAGGGGCAGCAGGAGGTAGCTCATACGGTTGGCATAGTGGATGGCCTGGCTGAACACCGTACTCTCCTCCTTCTGCACCAGCTCCTGCTGTTTCTCACGGCTCAGGGTTGGCCACAGGCGCCGCTGCTCGGAAGCCACGTCTAGGGCAGAGCGCTCGTCCTCCTGGGAAGGTGCCTCCCCAACCTCCTGCCACAGCACCACATGCATGAGCCAGGGCCATGCTGCCCCCAGCCCCCAGCCCCCAGCCCAGGGAGTCTCTGCACACCTGGGTGGGGGCCCGGTCCTCAGTGGGCTCCAGGTATAGGGCCCGGATGTGAGTCTGCACGTCCCCGTAGAACATGGCCTCCCAGAACTGTGGCGTGCTCCACACCACATGCTCCTGCACACAGCTGTATGCGAACTGCGTCACCCCCGGGCTCAGCTTCTGCAGAAGCCAGGAGAGAAGCTCAGCTGGATGCAGCCAGGAGATGGCTGGAAAGACCTGGGGCATACCAGTACTCACCCGGCAGAAGGCTGTGACCAGAGGCAGCAGAGCAGCCGCGATGCCGTGCTCGTCCAGGGAAGTGCAGTCCTACACACAGAGCAAGAGCCTGTCAGGACCTCTCCCCTCCCAGGCAGCATTCGCCTCCCCCGACACCTCCAGCACCCCCCAGCCATCACAGACCAGCACCTGACACCCTTGGCTCCAGCTCCACAGGGCTGGCCTCGGAGGCTCAAGATCAGGAGACCCCAGGCTCTGGCACCTGCCTGAACAATGATTCTCTCCACCGTGTTCCCTGCAGACCAAGGACCCCTGCCCACTGGCCCAGGAATCTCTGGCACCCGCTCTCCACTCTCACCTGCAGACCAGATCTCCCCACCTGTCCCTGCTCACACGCCGTGTCACTGGCAGGATGGGAGGCCCAGCCTCACCTGCAGGCAGCAGTTCATCATACGGACGACAAAGTCAAACTGCTGGTGGTCCAGAACGGCGCGGTTCTGTTGCACGTGCAGGTGCAGCTCCTGGGCGAGGCAGCGGCGGGCAGCTCGCCCCTTTAGGGCCCTCAGCACGGCTGGGAGCAGCTGGGGGTGGGGAAAGTGGACATGGGCTGAGGGCATAGAGAAGACCCACTTGGGGCCCAGGCAGGGAGGGCAGCAGGTGTCCAGGAGACCCAAATGCCTTTCAAGTAGGGTGTCCCAGACTCTGGGGTTTTGCTGACTAATAAAGACTAAAACCTCCACTGGGCCGGGCAACTCCACAAGTCCAATTCACCAAGCCAGACATGAGGATACAGACACTGCACCTGTGAGCCAGCAGGGAGCGCACTCCCAAGGGAGGCCTCGAGGTCCAGGCCCCTGTGCTCACAGACTCAGAGCTGCCTGGCTGGCCAGTGGCTCAGACTCATCTGATACAGGCTCGGCCACAGAAGAGCCTGGAGTCTGTTCTCTTGCTACATCGTCCATCACCAAACTAGCAGTCCCAACGGGACGCCGCACAGCCACGAAAAACAAGAGACTCCAACTGGCCATCGTGAAAGACCCCAGAGGTGTTGAAACAGCAGGGAGCAAGCTCCGTTTTACTTAAAGCATGAGGAACGGGACGTGTGTGGGCCTACCCGGTCTAAGGGGGAAAAACCTCAGAGGAAACAGCAATAATAGTGAAACCTTTAGTCTTCTAAATTCTAAAAATGGAAGTTTAGCTCCCTAGCTGGGCCTCCCAGGCAGGCCTGACCCACCACTCACTGAGATCAAGGAGAGGAGACCTGGCGCCCACCTGCCCTCAGCCAGCCCTGTCACCTCCAGCTGTGCAGTAGGTAGAGGAGGCCCCGGGGCAGGGTCACCACCCACACTGGGACTCCTCTGAACCCTGCTGCTCTGGCCCAGCTGAGCCTGCACAGCCCTCACCTTCTTGGCCTCGAGCATCTTCCCCTCAAACACGTAGGAGATGCAATTGCGCACGACCTCCAGCCGCCGGGCGCTGTTGACATGCAGCCCGCTGCCCCGCTCCAGGATGGCAGCTGCAGGGACAGAACACACTCACTCCGACCCCTGACCCCATGCCCATCCTGAGCCACGCTTCCCCTCAGGAAGGGCCTGCCTTCCCCCTCTCCTCATGACGCACTCATGGGGGGCCCTGAGGGCACTGTGGTCCTCTTCTCAGCCTTCACGGCTGGGGGTGCACCCTGCAACTTGGCCGCAGCCTGGTCCACGATCCACTGCACGGTGCCCTCATCCAGCCGGGGGAAGGGCCGGGGCGCCCGTCGCAAGTGACTGCTCTCGCCGGGCCTCTGTACCTTGTGCATCGCCACAGCTGGGTATGGGTTCTCCTGCGGGGAGATGGCAGGTGTGGGGCAGAGGTCCAGGGGTCAAGGTGGTACGACGCCCTCCCATCCTGCCACCCTCGTACGTTCTTGTAGAGCTGCTCTGCCAGTTCCTGGACGTGACGCAGGACACGCTGGGGATAGTTCTCGTCCGCCCGAATTCGTGCCACCTCGTGGGCCACCAGCTAGTGAACAGGCAGGAGGGTAGGTAAGCCATGGTCAGGAAGGCCAGCCAGGGCAGGAAACGGGGAGGGCAGGGTGGGGGTGCACCTCATCAAACAGGTCCGTGGGGCGGTAAGGGACCCCGCGCTCTGACACGAAGCCAGCAAAGGCCATGCCCTCCAGCACCTTCATGAGGAAATCGTCCTCCACCAGCCCACGCTGGCCCAGGAAGGCTGCCTGGGGGACACAAGGAAATCGGTCCCTCAGGGGTCTCCACCACGCATTTATCTCCCCCAACCCCCAGCCACCAGCCGGCCCACCTTATGGAAGCGAATGACAGGCTCCGGGTGGATGCGCACAACGTGTAGGCACCAGCGATAACCCTGCAGCAGCTGAGCGAAGAGCCGCAGGAAGACGGCACGAAGCTCCTTGTCCTGGGAGGAGAGCTGAGCGCAGGTGAGAGCCAGCACTGCCGACCCCCAGCCCCAGCCCCAGCCCCCGGGGCTTCTTCCCACCCGACTGGAGAAGGGCAAGCTGGAGTGGGGCCTCCCCAGGCTCCCTGGCTCCCGTCCTTCTGCCCCCCCACCGTTCTGCACTAACACACAGCCACCAGCTCTTCTGAAATTGTGTGAATCAAGTGCTCTTGCTCAGGGCCCTCAGGGGTTGCTGTGACCAGATTCCAAGTCCCAGCCCCTTGATGGGTCCCTGCTGCCTCCCCTGCACCATTCACGACCACCACAGCTAACTGCTGGCAACTGCTTTATTCCCAGGATCCTTCCTGTTTGTGCTACAGGAGCCATGGCTAGCCTGGGAGTGGGGCCCCTCGGTGGCCGCAGACCTGAGTGAGGCAGCCTGAGAGCCTGGGGTCCCCATGTGGGAGTAGCAACAACCCTCACCTGCATCTTCAGGGAGGAGGTGGACGTCGTGGGTGGAGGGAAGGCGAGGTCAGCCAACTCCAGCTCTGGGTCCAGGACCTGCCAGCACAGAACGGAGCAGGCAGCTGCACGCTGGCCCCAGCTCTGGACTCCCCATGATGCCAGGCAGCCACACCCCAAAGGCCCCCCAGGCTCCCGCTTCCCCGTGGTGCCCCCTCACCATGCTGAGAACACTGTGCGTCTGACTCTGCAGTGGCTCTGGCAAGGGTGGAATGTGCACACACTCAGGGATGGACACCGTCCCTCCATCCAAATCAGCAACAATCACATCCAGCTGTGGGCCAAGGAAGCCGGCAGTCAAGGACCCGAAGGCCTGAGCCGTGAGGTGGACACAAACCACAGCCCTTACCAGCTCCTGGGTCTCTGCCTGGAAGGCCGCGTTGACCCCGATGATGAAGGGCGTGGGTGTGCTGAGGACCTCCAGCAGCTGGGCCGGCAGGATGGGCACATAGGTGAAGCTGTGCAAGCACCAGAGAACGCAGTGAGCCCAGGGGACGTGGCTGGGCAAAGGGGCCAGGAGGAGGGGCTGGGAGGGCCGGGCAGGGGTCACCTGTATCTAAGAGGAAACAGCAGTGCCAGGAGGCCCCTGCAGGCATCAGCGAGCCGCTGGTAGCTTCGGGACAGGAAGAGAACCTTGTGCTCCGTGAGGGCGGCACAGAACAAAGACAGCACGTTGGTGATGCCTAAAGGAAAAGGAGAAGCTTAGAGAAGACCCTGGGCCCCCACCCAGACAGAGTGAGAACCTACACCCCTGACCACCAGTCCCTGAGGAGTAGCCGTGGAGGGGTGGGACAGACAGGCTCACCCAGCTGGCGGAAGAGTAGGGCCACGCTGCAGCGGCTGACAGGCAGCGAGTCGGCCAGTGGAGTCTGGATGACCTGCCGGTCGCCAGCCCCCAAAGATATCGTCCTCTGCAGAAAGAGAAGAATCAGGGCTCAGTAGCTTGACCAGATCTAGTCAGCCCAGAGCTCTGTGGCCCCAGGCAGACCCTGGTTGACTGACAGACCCAAGGTGGCACTGGCTGGGATGGGCAACACGGCTAGAGGGAAATGCCATGCCCTGCCTCTGTTGGCAGCTGCAGAGAAAACTCAGGACAGGAGTGGCTGCCTCTGACTGGGGGCAGGGATGGGGCCTGGGTGGATGGAAGAAACAAAGAATCCATACCGCTCCTTCCTCAACAGAGTCCAGCTGCACAGGACAGACAGGCAGAGAGACACGGTTAGACACCCCAGCACACGCAGGCACAGAGCAGGGAGCAGACAAACACACTGACATCAACATCCAGAGACAGGCACACACCCACAAAGGGGCGGACAGAGAGGCTGAGGGAGGCAGGCCCAAAGCACAGGTGCAAGGGCCAGGTGAGCAGGCCAGGACTGTCGGGAGCAATGGCAGCATGAGGACTCGGGAGGGAGCAACCAAGGCCTCTGGCTGTGTGCGGCTCTGGCTGAACTCCACATGCCTACCAGGGCCCCAGCAGGAGGGCCTGTGGCTGTGCAGACTCCAGCTGCCCCCGAGACCCACCTGTGAGCCCCCAGCCAGGGGCACAGTGCACGTCAGCAGGTTCCCAATCACGTTCTCCAGGCACACATTCAGGCCCTCCACGTGGATGGCATAGATGAGGCCGAGGCTGTTCTGCAATGACCAGAGCAGGAAGTGGCAGGACAGCCGACAGAAGCACCCACGTCCTGCCTCGCCGCCCCGGTCGCCTGCTCACCCTGAACACCTCCGTGTGGTCAAGTCGCGACACCAGTACCAGCGTCTTGGGTGCAAACAGCTGGACAGAGGGGGCAGGCGCTGTGGACAACAGGTGCGTCTGGCCTCCCTCACCCTCCTCTTCCTCCCTCTCTGTGGCGTCCTCCGCATGTGCAATTTCCTGCTGGGGGTCAGGTGGAGACGGGTGGGGGGTTGGCCATGGCCCAAGGGCACAGCTTCACTTGTGCTGTACCCGGAAGCCCCAAGCTGACCTGTGAAGGCTCCACCGGCTCCCAGAAGGTCAAGCAGGCGCAGTAGTGGCGCTCAGAGTTGATGTCGGTGAGGACAGCGACAAAGAAGGTCGGTGGATTCCTCTCAGGACACAGCTGCCACCCACTGGGCTGGCAAAACTGCAGAGAGGGCTCAGCAGTCAGCTTCTCTCCCCACACCTGCAGCAGGAACCAGCCCACCTGCCCTGGCGACTGCACCGTCAGGCCTGGAAGCTCTAACACATGCAGGTAGCTCCTTGCTTGGTGACCCTGGTGACATCTAGCCTCCTGGGCCTCAGTCTCTTCGGGTGAAAGGAGTAACAGCCTCTGACTTACCCGTCTGGGACAAGGACCAGGAGATGGGGGAACGGTCCCCACCATCACGAGCGACAACACGTCACTGGGCCCCCAGGAGCCTGCTGGCCAAGCCAGCCACACCTGCTGAGTGGCTCTGCTGTCTTGTCCCTAGCCCAGCAGGGGCCAGCGCAAGGCTGTGCCGACCTGCCCTCCCCACCTGCCAGCAGCATCTCAGCATGTCCCCACTCACCAACTCGATGCCCTGAGGGAATGGGTTGTCCTCCCAGTCCTTCTCTGGGAAGCGCTGCAGAATCTGGCCCTGGCCTTCCCCACTCCCTGAGGACAAGAACAGGTAGTCAGAGCACCGGACCCACCCCCAACCCAGCAGGAGGCTTGAGGATCCCAGGGTGGAAATATTCCCACCCACCAGGCCCTCATTTGGCACCAGACCAGCCTCAGTTCCCTAAAAACAGGTCTGCGTGGAGAAGGTACTGGGCAGCGGCAGACCCCGAGGACACCTGAGAGTAGAGAAGCCCTTGCCATTATCACCCCCATTCCCCAATCCCACCCCAGAGACCTTCAGCCTGACCATCCCAGTTCCACACAGCACAGCACCCCTCCATCGAAGGTCAACAATTCTGGACTATTCGACAGCCCCCAAAGCATCTGCTGCCACAGCCAGCCCTCCACTTAGGCTCTCAGCCCCCCCAAGAGTGGGCATTCCCCAGAACTCCCTGTCACCTGTCAGCCCTGGGCCCAGCTGGGGGTGTGGAGGACTCACACCTGCTGTGTGTGTGGGGTTCAAGAAGTCTCAGTCCCACAAGGCTAGGGGACACTCCCTGCACCTGCAGCCCCAAACTCTTCCCTATCCTGGCTGCCTCAGAGACAGACAGGTCCCAGAAGATGGGGTTTGGCAGGTGCCTGTTAGAACACCATCCCCACAGCCAGTACGACTCAGAGGGGCAGCAGCTGGACAGGAAGGATGGAGAACTGATCCACGATGACCACTAAAGGGTGCCCAGATGGCCTGCTAAGCACTGGAATCCAGCAGCTCTCAGAGAAGAGTGGGAGGGTGGCTGCACCCAGGCATGCTCCCTGCCCCCAAATCTCCCTGTACAAAAGCCACAGGATGGGTGCTGAGCACAGCCTAAACTCCCCTGGGCCAGGAGGAGGGCTCTCGGGAGGGAGAGCCAAGAGGCCTAGTTCTCCCCAACAGACTCCTCCTCTCCTTGAAGCCCCAGAACCCCCGAAGCCCCTTCTACTCTGCTCCCCCACTATCACATCCAGGACACTGTTTCCAGGCCCAGTCCACACTGGTGGGGTAAACGCCCTAGAGAGCCAAACCAGGAAGCCTGGTGGGGACCACAATGGGACACTCAGGGTGCGGCTCCTGCTGCAGGGTGGCTCCGCAGACCTCCCAGGGCTTGTGGAGGATGGAAGAGGTGCAGCGGGAAGGACCAAAGCCTCCTTGCCTTCACTCCACATAACCCACAGGTCCCAGGGCACGCACCCATCCTCTACTTGGACGGGCTTCAAGACAGCCGCCCACCTGGCAGAAGCAGCAGAGCCAGATAGGCAAGGTGGGGTCATGCTTGACACAGAGCCCCTCGTGGACCCCCACCCGGAGTCTTAGGAACCCAAAGTCCCACATCCAGCATGCCTTGTCCTCCAGGGAACAGATGAGCAACCCCAGCAGCCCAACGGCACACACCCCATGGGTCCCCTACAGACAGGGAGACCACGCGCCCTCCAAGGTCACAGAGACAGAGCCAAGGAAGTCAGCAGTGGGCAGGTTGCTGCTAAGTGGGAGACGGTGGGGCGGTGAGGGGCTAATTCTGACTCACAAAACCTCAGCTTCCTGCTCCCCTCCCCCTCCCACCACTAACACCCTGTAGAGAACAAGCGGCAGACTGGGTGGGGGCCCAGGTGTCTGCGGGTGCCACACCTACCTCCACACCCCCAAACACGGCTCACGCAGGCACAGGCCCCGCGCTGCGGCTCCTCCCCCACCCCGCCCACTCCCCCAAAGGCCTCCTTGTGCTCGGCCCCAAACCACCATCAGGGCCCAGCCCTGGCTGGCACCCAGGGCTTACCCAGTTCTTGCCACGAGGCAGCGGGCGGAAAAAGGAAGAAGGGTTTGTGAACAGGGACAGTAGTCACTGCACTGCAGCCTACCCCAGGCCAGGCAGGAAAGGCAGCCTTCCCCCCAGGAGGACAGGGAGAGTGGCCAGTCACGGTCTACCTTGACCCTCTCCACCCCATTCATCTTGGGAAGCACCAACTCTCACTTAAGTCCTCTGCAGGGCTTTACCCTCCAAAGAGCCAGCCCTGAGCTCCACTCTCCTTGGGCTGGCCCAGCAGCCCGAGTAGGCCAGGCCAACTAAGCAGGCATTTCTCCCTGAGCTCCTCTGTGCCATGACGGCCCTGGACTGGCCCTTCAGGTCTCAGCCCATAGAGCATCCCCCCTCCCCTTCGAAGCTCTGCCCCAGCCCAGAGCCTACAGGGACCCTAGGACTTCCCTCCCTCCACCACACCCCAGTGACTGCTAGTGCACCTGTTGGCTTGGCTGGGATGGACCACAGGCTAATTAGGGCTTGTAGAACATGTACAGTCGGCTATACGACCATCCTCCCCACACCCAACACACTCATACCTCTCAAACAAACAGGTTCCTCAGTCGTAAGTACAGGGCACCTTCTGGAGCCCCAGGAAGGACAGGACACAGCTGGCTCCCGAAGGGCTCACCGTGGAGGGCCCTGCAGCCCGGGCTATGAGCAGCCCTCCTCCTCCTCCTCTGAGGTCCCAGCCTGAACCTCATCTCTGTACTGTCAGGGGCCAGGCCACATCTTGGCCTGCCTCCAGGGGAATGTGGGGGTTTTGCCATGTCTCCCCAGGGTCCCCTACCCGCTTGAGCCTATGGCCACAGAAGTGACCTCCAGCAGCTGAGCTCCTTGCCCACCAGAATGCTGCCTCTACCTCAGACTAGACAGGAGAGAGGGCACCCTCCCCACTCTGCCCCTCAGCAACAGGATGAATCCAAACAGTGTGCTGTGTGGCACAGGGCACTAAGGTCTCCTCATCCCCTCCCCCTTAGAATGTGGGGCTGAGGGGCCACCCAAGGGCAACACTGCGGCTCCTGTCCTGAAAGCTCCTCAAAAAGCACTTCCTCCTGCAGCCCCGCCCCTGCAGCCAGCCCCACGTAGACTGCAGGCCTGCAGGGCGGGTCGGTGAACACAGACCTCGAGTTCTGTCATCTGCTGGCAGCACCCCATCACCAGTGCCAGGCTCTGACGCTGGAGGGCTAGCCCAGGCCAGCATGTGCTGTGGGGAGGCAAAGAAGGATGGCAGCCTCCTCTGTTCTCCCATCACGATCCCCACTGTACATGACCAGCCCCAGCCAGCTCTGCTGCCTGGCGGGGAGCTCAGCTATAGGAAAGAAGAAAAGACGGAAGGACAGCACCTTCCCGCTGCACCACCCACCCAACCACAACATGCAGATGGCTCCCCTGGGCCAGCCACAGGGGCAGGACATGCAGGGGCCCTGCAGCTTCCTCAGTCACCCTCCCCAACCTCCCCTGCCCATCAGACCAGAGAAACACTGATCCAAGGCCTTGGACTCCTTCAGGCTGGCAGGGTGGAGGCTGGGAGGCAGTTGAGGCCATCCCAAACAGCCCCAACCCGCTCTACAGAGAGGGCAGGAACGTGGGTGGAGACAGTAGATGGAGCTCAAGAATGCAGCCAGCTCATCGCAGTCAGGATGAGAGAGGCGAGGCCATGGGGTAAAAGGTCTTTTTCTCAGATGCAAGGGGTCCAGCCCCTCCTCCCAGGCAGATGCACACTTGGCTACTGGAGCTGGAGGGCCACTAGCCAATCAGGGCCTGATCAAGTGCATCTCCTGCTCCTAAAGACAACTCAGCACTGGCCATGCTGTGATCAGGGTCCTTCTGGGCCAAGGGCCAGACAGAGGCAGTCTGTCTAGTCCTGATGCCGGCCCCAGGGCACAGAAGGTGATCCCTGACTCACCAGGTGAGGGGCCTACAGATTGGCCAGTGCCGGCCACCATCACTCTCTGAGGTAAAAGGGTCACAGCCAGCAGGCATTTACCTTCTCATGGCCCCTCCCCATACTTCCTGAGAGGTTGCCAGCTGGTAACCGTTAGCAACTGGGATGCTGCCTCAGGCAGGACTCGTGGATCCTCAGCACTCTGGTCCTGCAGCCAGCAGCTCCAGACAGGATGTCCAGATCCAGGCCAAGACAGGCTATCCGTCACTCCCAATCCCCAACTCAAGAGACCTTGCATCCCCGCCCTGGAGTCCTAGCTTGACAGAACAGTGAGGGTCCTCCCTCTTCTCAGAAGTGCCTGTTGTGTCTGTGCCTGGAGAGTCCACACACCTGCTGCTCAGTCATTAGTGAGACATTATTTCTAGGGGCCTCCTTTGTGCTACAGCTTCACATGTGTACTGATTGCATCTCACGGCAGCCTGGAAGGTTAGCACGACTCACTCCCTCCCCAGATGAGGAAACTGAGGCACAGAGAGCCAAATGACTGGATGGAGGTCACAAGGCCATCAAGGGGCAAAGCAGAGACAACTGACTCCCATGCCATGCTCCTCTGCGTCTGCTTCTTCCCCCCTCCACCACCTGCCCTGCCACCTGGCTCTGCCCTCAGCCCATAACCGGGGTCCCAGTGTGTAGGCTTGTTCTCCACAGGGACCAAGGAGTCCTTCTAAGGGATGCCTGGGGCAGGGAGGCCAGCAAGCAGCTGACCAGCTCAACCCCAGAAGGTAGTGGTTAGAGGGCTCCACGGCTCCCCAACCCCACTGCAGTAGACACCTTATCACTCCTTCCTGCCACTTGTGGGGGGGCACCTTGGGATCCAGCCTTTTCTACCCTGTCCTGACAGTGCCATAAGACCCTGTCCTGCGCAAGGGCCACACACACAGAGGTCTCTGCCCTATGTGTGGCTCCAGCAGTGAGCACACACACGTCACAGCCAACTTGCTGGGGAGCCCACTCTGCCTCTTCTCTCTGCCCACCTTCAACTCCTCACCCCACTGCCACCGTTCCTCCCACCTGGCCTTTACCTGCAATCTCTGCCAACCCAAACCCTCTCCACACTGCCTTTAGGATCATGAGGATCATCCTCAGCTGTTCCTGCAGCCCCCGCCCAGGCCCTCTGCCCAGGCCCCTCACACCAGGGCAGCCCTCAGCCAGACTTGCTTCCCTGGACCCTCAGGCACCCTCTGCCCCGGGTGGTATGGCCTCCTCCATGCCCTCACAGGTGCCTCAGTACAGACAAGCTCCCTCTCTGGGGCAAGACAACACTGACGGCTGCACACAGAGGGGTGAGGACTGTGTGGTCCTTGTAAGCGAGAACTCCCTCTCTAAAGGAAAAGCAGATGCTTGTGACTGACAGTGCCATAAGACATCACTTGGATAGACCTCAGCAGAGAGAAGTGCATGCTGAATAAACTGAGGAGGGTCTGAAGGTGAAGAAGATGCAAAGAGGCTTCAGGAAGTGCGTGGGGGGAGGGAGGGTCCACCAGAAACACAAAGAGGAGAAAAGTCCAGGTCCTGGGTGGGGACGGTGACAGCCGGACTGACAAGAAAGAGGGTAACTGTGAAGGGACGCTCAGGCCCACTTCCAAGCGCAAGGTCCAGCCCCTGCCTGATCACATAACCATCCCCACACACTGCCGGTCTGCAGCTGGGATCTAGCAGCCTGGGTGCAAGTCCCAGCCTCTGAGCCGGCTCGAACCAAGGAGCAACTTAGCTGCGCCTGACTTCTCTACAGATGGGGGCAACAGCAGGGCAAGCCCGGTGGGCTGCTGGAAGAAGTGAGATCACACACACAAAGAGCTGTGCGGGGCCTGGCACACCAAGCACACTCGCCATCGCTGCTGTCTCCAGGCTGGTGCTGATGTCATTGTCAGCCCCGTTTTCTCCCACCCCCTGGACTGAAAGGCTCTCAGACACGGGCGCTGACCCCAGACAGACCTCCTGGGCATGAGCCCCGATCACCACGCTCATCCCCCACCCCCGGCTTGACGTGCAGGACCTGGACAGGCGGGCTAGCCGCCAGGAATGCTCTTCTCTCACTCCCAGCGCTTCCTCCTGAAACCCTCCCAGTTTCAAGTCAAACGCTGCTTCTCCACGCAGTAAACCCAACTCCAGCCCGTCTCTGCACCCGGTCAAGACCGCTGGGGGCTTCAGACGCAGCACCAAGGTCAGGGGCGGGCTGGTGAGCCGCAGGTCCGCGCCCCCGGAGCCGCAGACGCCGGCAGCCAGCCTAGGGGAGAGCCCATCCCGCCCCACGGAGGCCGAGCAGGCCGGGCCCAGGCTTCTCTCCCGGCCGCCACCAGGCCCGCGCGGCCACGCCGCCCCCAGCGGCCGCCCATTCTCCCCGCGGGCTGCCCAGCCGGCCCCGGCTTTCAGCCCCTCTCCGGGGCCCCGGCCCCGTCCGTCGGCCCTCAGCCCTCGGCTCCCGGACCCCGGCCCTCAGTGCCCAGCTCCAGGCCCTCAGTCCTCGGCCCCCGACCTGGCCCTCAGCGCCCAGCCCTCAGGCCCCGGCCCTCGACCCTCGACCCTCGACCTTCAGACCTGACCTCCGGCGCTCAGCGCTCAACCCTCGACCCTCAGCCCCCGGCTCCCGGCCCTCAGCGCTTGGCCTCGGCACTCACCGCGCGGGTGCGGCCCGAACGCCACCAGCACGAAGTAATCCGCGAGCCGCGCCATGGCGAGGGACGCGGGGCGGCCCGAGGGGCGCGGGCGGGCTCCGCGGCTCGGGGACTCGAAGGCGGCACGCTCATGGCCCGGCCCCGGCCCTGGACCGCGCACCCCGGACACCCCGGGTTCTCTCCGCGGCGGCGGCGGCCCGGGCTCCCGCCGCCATCTTCCCAGCCAGCCGGCCCGCCCGGCCGCGCCGTGCGCTTGCGCGCTCTCATCCCGCCCCTGAGTGGGCGGGGCCTGATATCGCGCGTCTCCATTGGCCCAGCGAGTGGGAGGGCGGCTTCCGAGAGCGGCGCGCCCCGCCCATCGCTGCCCACTTTGGGGCCCGGACACCGCCCCTCCGGCCGGGAACCGAGACTGCGGGTCCTGCAGGTCTGAGATCTTTGACCTGGGTCGTCCGTGGTGTCGGCGGGAGGCATGGGCCCGGACCACAGCTGCTCTTGCCGTCGGGACTCCCTACACAGGGCCCCGAACCCCCACCCCTTGGAGCTCCCAATCTGGATATCGGGTCTTCAGGCTCCCCGCCCCCCGCTGTCCAGCTGGAGGAAGGCGGGAGGGGCCCGGGCCCTGCCCACCCAGCCCTTCAAACTAGAGGTCAGAGGAGGCCCAGGACTGTCACCTCGGGGGCTGCCAGCCTGGCGATAGGGAACCGAGATAGAATTCAGGCCCTGCCCCTTTGGGGGGGTCCCTGGCTGAAGAGTCCCCATCTAGGTGAAGTTAGACATTTGACCCATTAGCTTAAAAAGGCACGCTCGGCTGGGCGCGGTGGCTCAAGCCTGTAATCCCAGCACTTTGGGAGGCTGAGGCGGGTGGATCACGAGGTCAAAAGATCGAGACCATCCTGGTCAACATGGTGAAACTCCGTCTCTACTAAAAATACAAAAAATAAAAAATGAGCTGGGCGTGGTGGTGCGTGCCTGTAATCCCAGCTACTCAGGAGGTTGAGGCAGGAGAATTGCCTGAACCCAGGAGGCAGAAGCTGTGGTGAGCCGAGATCACGCCACTGCACTCCAGCCTGGGTAATAAAAGCGAAACTCCGTTACAGAAAAAAAAGAAAAAAAAAAGCACGCTCATGTCCCCCATAAAGAGCAAGTGTCTTTTTTGTTTTTTTGTTTTTGTTTTTGAGACAAAGTCTCACTCTGTTGCCCAGGCTGGAGTGCAGCGGTGTAATCCTGGCTCAGTGCAACCTCCAACTCCTGGATTCAAGTGATTCTCCTGCCTCAGACTCCTGAGTAGCTGGGACTACAGGCATGCACCACCATGCCCAGCTAATTTTTGTATTTTTAGTAGAGACAGGGTTTCACTCTGTTGGCCAGGCTGGTCTTGAACTCCTGACGTCGTGATCCGCCCACCTCAGCCTCCCAAAATGCTGGGATTACAGACATGAGCCACTGCGCCCAGCCTGCAAGAGCAAGTGTTCTAAGCTTGTGAAGCACAGGATGCCATGGAATGTGGGGGCAGGGCCCTCTAGGAAAGCTGCATCACCCAGGACCCCTGACAGTACCCACTTCTCTCAATGGCAGGGCTGGCCAGGGCCGCCCATTCAGTGGCTGAGGGATGAACATAAGCCCAGGGCAGAACATGCTGGGAGAGAAGCTGCAGGAGCCAGCCTGGTGCAGCAGGGAAACTCCCCTGAGCGTGGCAGACCAAGGTCTGTTTCTTGTTATGTTTTGCTTTGTTTTTGAGGCAGAGTCTCAACCTGTTACCCAGGCTGGGGCACAGTGGCACAAACTTGACTTGCTGCAACCTCTGTCTCCCAGGTTCAAGCAACTCTCCCGCCTCAGCCTCCCACATAGCTGAGATTACAGGCGTGTGCCACCACACCTGGCTAACTTTTGTATTTTAGTTCAGACGGGGTTTCACCATGTTGGCCAGGCTGGTCTCAAACTCCTGACCGTAGGTGATCCACCCACCTCAGCCTCCCAAACTGCTGGGATTACAGGCGTGAGCCACTGCACCTAGCCTGAAGTTCTGTTTCTAAATGAGTTTGGGGCCGGGTGCTGTGGCTCATGCCTGTAATCCCAGCACGTTGGTAGGCCAAGGCAGGTGGACCATGAGGTCAAGAGATCAAGACCATCTTGGCCAACATGGTGAAACCCCATCTCTACTAAAAATACAAAAACTAGCTGGGTGTGGTGGTGCACACCTGTAGTCCCAGCTACTCAGGAGGCTGAGGCAGATGAATCGCTTGAACCCAGGAAGCAGAGGTGTCAGTGAGCCGAGATTGAGACACTACACTATAGCATGGCAACAGAGCTAGACTCTGTCTCAAAAAAAAAAAAGAGTTTGTCTGCTGCAAGAACTGGCTGAACGGCTGGCATCCCTGCTCCATCCGTGGGCAGGAAGGAGCCAGCCCAAGAGAATGATGAATGCAACCAGACGGAAACCCCACCAGGGTCCCCTCCCTGTCCCCAGGCACAGGCTACACTAGACCTCTCCTCTACCACTGTTGGTTTTCACAGGCTGAGAAATCATCTTTTTTAAAACTTAATTTTTTGTAGAGACAGGGTCTTAATATGTTGCCCAGGCTTGTCTTGAACTCCGGGCCTCAAATGATTCTGCTGCACCTGCCTCCAGAAGTGTTGGGATTACAAGTGTGAGAAACTGTGCCCTGCCAGAAATTCTCCTTTTTGCCCCAGCTAGCTCAAGTTGGTTTCTGTCACTTGTACCCAAAAAGGTCCTCAGCAGCACATTCCCACACCACTGAGCTTGGTGCAGGCTGGCAGTGTCCCTGGGTAAGTCAGGGCTAGTACATGACCGCAGAGTTGGCTCTCCTCTGAGAGACTACAGGGACCCTGCATCACACTCTCTCCACTCTCGTGCCCTTCCACCGGGCCCTTGGGAACAACCATCCACAGTGGCTCAGATGGATGGACGCCCCCAATAGTACAGACTGACCCTTGGTGACACTACGGCCCCAGCCTTGGAGAGATGGACACTACCCCACATAGAGCATAGTGGCCCAAGAGACACCATGGTCCCCACTGCAGATGGATAGACACCCCTCATAGGACGGAGTGACCCTGGATGACACCCTGGCCCCAGCCTCAGGTGGATGGACACCCCCCCATAAGACAGAGTGACCCTCGGTGACACCATGGCCCCAACCTTAGCTGGATGGACACCACCCCATAGGACAGACTGACCCTCGGTGACACCTTCACCTCAGCCTCCGGTGGATGGATGCCCGCCATGAGACAGAGTGACCCTCGGTGACACCATGACCCCTGCCTCAGATGGACTGCGACCCCCCATAGAGCAGAGTGACCGACAGTGATGCCATGACACCCACCTCAGATGGATGGCCGCCCCTCGCTACTGCCCAGCCTTCTCGTTTCTGGTCAGCTGTCTTCCAGTCTGCACTCTGCTCGAACCTCTCATCCTACTTCCAGGGTCTCTGAGATGACTGGCTGCGCCTCACAGAGCAAACAGAAGCTGTCGGGTGGGAGCATAAGCCCCCATCTTACACCCCTCACACCACCCCTCCCTCCGTTACCACAGCTCTGCCCCCCCCCCACTCCTGATCTCTGGCCATTCATTGTCAGTGCCCACCGCCAACCTCCATCTTTTTCTGTCTATGGATTCCTTGCTATCAGAGTCAAACTTACCTCTGCCGTAATAAAACACTCAAACAAAACCCCCCAAGATGCCAGCATGGTGGCTCACACCTGTAATCCCAGCACTCTGGGAGGCCGAGGCAGGTGGATCACTTGAGGTCAGGAGTTTGAACTGGGCGTGGTGGCATGCACATGTAATGCCAGCTACTCAGGAGGCTGAGGAAGGAGAATCACTTGAACCCAGGAAGCGGAGATTATAGTGAGCCAAGATCCGCCATCTGCACTCCAGCTTGTGTAACAGAGCCAGATTCCATCTCAAAAAAAAAAAAAAAAAAGGCCAGGTGCAGTGGTGGCTCATGCCTGTAATCCCAGCACTTTGGAGGATCAAGAGATCAGGAGTTTGAGACCAGCCGGACCAATATGGTGAAACCTCTGCTAAGAATACAAAAATTAGCCGGGCATGGTGGTGGGGGCCACCTGTAATCCCAGCTACTCAGGAGGCTGAGCAGGAGAATCACTTGAACCTGGGAGGTGGAGGCTGCAGTGAGCCGATTGTGTCACTGCCCTCCAGCCTGGGCGACAGAGTAAGATTCCATCTCAAAAAACCAAAAGTCCAGGCACAGTGGCTCACCCCTGTAATCCCAGAACCGTGGGAGGCCAAGGCAGGCAGATCACCTGAGGTCAGGAGATTGAGATCCATCCTGGCTAACATGATGAAACTCTGTCTCTACTAAAAGTACAAAAAGTTAGCTGGGTGTGGTGGCATGCACCTGTAGTCCCAGCTACTGGGGAGGCTGAGGCAGGAGAATTGCTTGAACCCAGGAAGTGGAGGTTGCAGTGAGCTGAGATCGTGCCACTGTACTCCAGTCTGGGCAACAGAGCAAGACTCAAAAAAAAAAAAAAAAAGATGCTGGGTAATCACAGCACTTTGGGAGGCCGAGGTGGGTGGATCACCTGATGTCAGGAGTTCACAATCGGCCTGGCCAACATGGTGAAACCCTGTCTCAAATACAAAAATTATCTGGGCCTGTAATCCCAGCTACTCCGGAGGCTGAGGCAGGAGAATTGCTTGAACCTGGGAGGCAGAGGTTGCAGTGAGCTGAGATTTCACCACTGCACTCCAGCCTGGGGGAATGGAGTAAGACTAACTGAAAAAAAAAAAATCCATAAATGTGACACACTCCCTGCCCCCCAACTGGTCAAAATAAGTAAATAAAATACCGCAGGGCATTCCTGCCCTCCCGGATCGGCCCGTGTGGCGTGTGCTCGGCTCTCCTCAACTTATTCATCCAGCAAATGTTGACTGTGCTCCGAAGGCACGTCAGCAGGAGGTCTGGGGTGAGCACAGGGGTGGGGGGAGACCGGCGGGGAAGCACAAACAGATGCAGAGATGCTCGGGTAACCCAAGAAGGGGCCAGTCTCAGCAGCCTGGAACCAGCCTGGAACCAGAGACACCAAGTCCGAGGCCAGTGGAGAGTGGGGTGAAAGCTTTGTGGAGAGCAGTTTGGCGCCACCTATCAGCATAAACATGTGCTCAACTTCAACCAGAATTTCTACTTCTAGGAAGGCATCCTATAGATGCATCTGTGAGCTCAAGGCAGCAATTCATGGGAAGACTGAAAATCAACTAAACTCGCATTAGTAGCAGATGAAGTGATTCACAGAACACCTGCATGTTGGAGGAGGTCCAACCATAGGAAAGCATGGGGTCTCCGATGTGAGGGCCACAGGGCTGTGACACCTGTCCCCACTGGTCACCAGGATTGATTCGGCTGATGAGGCTGGCTGGGGGCGGGTGGTGAGTGTCCCATTCCTCCCCCACGTTCCCTGTGCATCAGTTGCATGCTTCGTTGAAGTTGAAGAGGATGGAGGACTGGGCTTTGAGTCGCTTCACTCCTCCACCAAGTCATCTGAACCAGCTCTTGGGAAAGAATGGGGCAGGTCTGCACACAAGGTTATGTGTGCCTCACACAGACCGAGACTTGGTATGCCCAGGGCAGGTCAGGTGAGGGCGCCCACCCAGACCGTGGTAGGGGTCTCGAGTGGGTGGCAATGTTGACGGGAGTCTCACGTTTCACTTGTTTAAATTTTTCTTTCTTTCTTTTTTGAGATGCAGCTTCGCTCTTGTTGCAGGCTTGAGTGGAATGTCCCGATCTCAGCTCACTGCCACCTCCACCGGCCTCCTGGCATAGCAATTCTCCTGCCTCAGCCTCCCACATAGCTGGGATTACAGGTTTGTGCCACCAAGCCTGGCTAATTTTGTATTTTTAGTAGAGACAGGGTTTCTTCATGTTGGTCAGGCTGGTCTCCAACTCCTGACTTCAGGTGGTCCACCCGCCTCGGCCTTCCAAAGTGCTGAGATTACAGGTGTGAGCCACGACAGCCAGCCACTTGTTTAAATTTCTTACAAAAATCGTGCTATACTTTGGTCCATGGTTGGAGCGGTAGGGGGAGGGGGTAGGTAGAGCCTTTTAGGAGCACAGCCCGGGGTTGGGGGTACCGAAACAGAGAGTGGAATGGCCAGCCCGTTGTGGAACCCCATAGACTCGCTGGTCAGGCCATAGGTCCACCGGTTCAGACCCTGGAGAGTGGGACCGTCCGGACTCGGGAAGTGGCTGACGAGGTGGGCCCCAGTCCGCCCCAGCCGTGGGATCAGCTCGGATGACTGCTCGTCCCCCAGAACTCCGCTTCAGTCTGGGAGAGTCCCGCCCCCGCGGGCTCGGGGCTGCGTCCCCACCAGAAGGCGCGGGAGTGAGGCTGGTGCCCCGCGATCCCAGGCGGTCTCCGAGCGCTCCCAACGGGGTCAGGACCCTCCACCGCCCCTTCGCTGCGCCCGCGGAGGACCACGCAACTGCAGCCCCCTCCCCGCCCCGGAAGGTGGCAGGGCTTGCGCGGGGTTGGGGGGGGGAGCCCGCCCAGTCCGCGCGTCCGGCTCCGCCCCTCGCTGGAAAGGCTACGTATTCAGCTCTCGAGGTGCCATCCCGGACAGTCACTCCGCTCCAGGTAGGACCCCCAACCTGCCAAGCCCGCTCCGCCTGCGACCCGACCCGCGGCTGCCCCCATACACGTTGCCCGAGTCGCGCCAGAGGCCTGCGCCCCGACGGACGCCCGTGCCCAGCTACCACGCCCACGCCCGGCGCCCCCCGACCGGAGGGCTCCCCGAGGTGCCGGCGGAGGGGGTGGCTCGCCGCTCAGGCTGCCCCAATCTATCTGGCTCACTGCCACCTCCCTTGCAGCCCTGCCCGCCATGGCCCGGATCCCGACGGCAGCCCTGGGTTGCATCAGCCTCCTCTGCCTGCAGCTCCCGAGCGTGCTGTCCCGCAGCCTGGGCGGGGACCGGCGTCCCGTCAAACCCAGGTGAGTGCGGGTCTTGGGCCAGCCCACCCCTCTGGCCCCCCCGCCGGGAAGCAGAGTGCAGGGGTCATGGGTGCCGCCCTCCCTCCGCCCCCATCTACTGCTAGGGCTCACCTCCCACGCAAAGCCCCCCCCCCCACCCAGGCCTTCCGCAGCGCCTCAGCAGGGCCAGAGGCCCTTCTTTCTCTGCCTTTGCCTCTCTACACAGGGCAGTTGCTTCTACACACACACACACACACACACACACACACACACACACACACACACACACACACACTCAGCAGCCCCTCACCTGGAGCTGTGTGCTGGGGGAGGGGAGGCTGGCGATAGGCCCGCCTAAAGGGAGAGCAGAAGCCAAGTCACCCTGAGCCCTGAGAGTCCTGACCGGCAGAGGCTGGGCCTCGGGGTGCCCTTTGCCCAAGGTGCTGGCTCCCAGCACATGTGACCTGGGCCACTGAGATGGTCTGGGGGACTGGGCTTCCCCTGGCGGTGCTCCAGGGTGTGTGTGTGTGGGTGGGTGAGGGCCGTGGGCTTCCCCTGGCAGTGACCCAGACCTGCATAGAGGCAAACGTGGGTAGGTTTGGGGTCTCTGAAAGTCTGAGTCATTGGGCTGACATTCTCCATCTGCCTCTGCAGGGAGCTCCCAGCCCGGACTTCCAGCAGCCTGCGGCCTAGTCACCCGGCACCCCGACCTGTGATCTGGAATCTTCACCAAGCCCTCCAGCCACAAAGGGGTGCCAGCCTGGCCCTTGCTATGGGTCAGCCTCTCCGGGACGGTGGTCGCCAACACTCGGGCCCCCGAAGACACTTGGGCGCCCGCAGGTTCCGAGCCCAGCTCCTTCGGGTGGGCTGTGTACTGGGTACCTGCCAGGTGCAGAATCTCAGCCACCGCCTGTGGCAGCTCATGGGACCAGCTGGCCGGCAGGACTCACCTCCTGTGGACCCCAGAAGCCCCCACAGCTATGGCTGAGGTGGGGCTGGGCCACACCCCTGCCCATCCCAGCCAGGGTGCTATGCCCCCGTCCAGAACTGCAGCTGAGCCCCACCCCCAGCTCTGTCCTTCAGAGCTGCAGACAGCAGGGCCTGCAGCAAGAATACCTGCACCGTTTTGCACACATAAACCCTTGCACACGTGTAGACCGAGGCTGGTCTACATGTAGTGCTGGTACGTCAAGGAGCCTGAACACCCTGAAATTGTGAACACTCGGGGGACGGCTGCCAGACACAGCCGGTGGCAGCACCAGATGCTAAAAAGGCTTCCGGGAGGAGGCGTCTGCCCAGAGACATGGAGCAGAAGCCAGGCCCTGAACACACAGGGCCACCTCTGGGCCAGCAGGGGAGAGAGGCTGAATTGGCTGGAGTCGCCCCTCCACTGCTGGTCCAGTCAGACTGAAGCCCGGCCTTGTGCCTGGGCTGCTCCTGCTCTCAGGCACAACCAGCCCTTCCACATGCCTGCCTGGCCCAGGGTCCCAGCCTCTTCCTCCCCGTCTTTGGGACAGGAGGGGGAGTGGGGAGACAGGGATGCTGTGGCCCCTGGGATTGGGTGAGGGGATGGTGGCCCTCCAGAGATCATGAAGGGACCTCTGTGGCTCCAGCTGCCAACTCTGGAGCCCAGACTGAGGTGGCCGTGGAGACCCCACCTGGATCCCCTGTGGGAGGCCAGGGAGGGGACCTTAGAAGTTCAGGAGCCACCCCAAGCCATTATGGGACAGGGACACCCCTTCCTACACCAGGACAGGGCAGGGCTGGGTAGGGCAAGATCCCCCAGCCCAAACAGACCCACCTCAAGGGGCTGAGACCCTTGTTGGCAGCCAGACAAGGGTGGGGCTCCACAAGCAATACAGGCCCCCCACCACCACCCGGTGTGGGGAACCAGTGGGACCAGGTGTGGGGGCAGCAGTCGACTTGCCAAGAGCCAGGGAGGGCAGCCCCACCCCAACTGACAGCAAGAACAAGAACCACGGCCGGTCTGCCCAGGGGGGTGGGGAACTTACACTGTGCCACTCAAGCTTCCCCTTCATCTGGCAGAACAGAGTTCAGAAAGGGTTCCTTCTGCTACTAGGCAAATGCTCAGCACTTGATTTGCAAATGTTTGCTAGGGTCACCATGATCACCCCAAATCTAGAGGCCACAGCAGAGGGCTCAGGACATTCCCCCACACGGCCACCCCTCAACTCCTGCCTCAAAGTGGGAGGGTCCTGGCCGTGCCTACCGCGATCACCAGGTCCAGGTAACTGACCTGTGCTCCAAGAGGCCCTGTGGGAACAGTCCAGGCTTGTCCTGCCCTGTGGAGGCCTCCATGCCCTGGGAGATGGACTAGGATCGCAGCAGAGGTGGTCGGGGTGGTAGGCCACACAGCAAGGCCGTCGAGGCCAGCTCCCTGGGAGCAGTACTGGCTCAAGTGAGGTCTGAAGATAGCAGGGCTTCCCTCGAGGAAGGGGTGCCTTGGGAGTGCCAAGGCCCGAGGTGCACAGGAGGCATGGCTGCCGAGAGGCTGCAGGGTACAGGGGCCTTGGCCTCAGTCATGTACCCTGTGCAGGAGGCATGGCTGCCGAGAAGCTGCAGGGTACAGGGGCCTTGGCCTCAGTCATGTACCCTGTGGCCACTGAAGGGTGTCAGCAGAGTGCGGGGCATGAGGACCAAGGGAAGGGCATGGGGAGTGAAGGAGGGGAGCCTGGGCCAAGCTGGGGGCTCAGGAGCTCAGCATCCCCTACTCAGCCCAGCCAAAACCCTCCCAGATATGTCCTCTCCTGCCTGGGCAAACTCGTTTGGCACCCCATCCAGGGCCTGCCTGTGGTCAGGGCCAAGTGTTCCCTCCTCTGTGAAGGCCTTCACCCTCTCTATGCCCTCAGGAGGCTGCCTGCTGTGACCTTCCGGGTCACCTCTGGTGTGACGCCCTCAGGTGGAGGCCTGGCAGTGCCTGCACCCACCCCCACCTTCCCCAGCAACCACTTCCTGCTGTTCCAGCCAAAACCTCCTCTTGGCTGGTCTGGTGGCTCACACCTGTAATTCCAGCACTTTGGGAAGCCGAAGTTGGTGGATCACCTGAGGTCAGGAGTTCAAGACCAGCCTGGCCAACATGGTGAAACCCCGTCTCTACTAAAAATACAAAATAGCTGGACATGGTGGCACATGCCTGTAATCTCAACTACTAGGGCAGGAGGATCACCTGAACCTGAGAGGCAGAGGTTGCAGTGAGCCAAGATCACACCACTACACTCCACCTGGGCAAGAATAGGGAAACTATCTCAAAATAGTAATAATACAGAGCGGTGGCTGTAGCCTCCTCCCGGCACCTGTCTCCATCCCTCTGGCCAGTGCGTGCTGAGCATGTGTGACCCAAGCTTGCTGGGACACTTGAGGATACAGCCACGCCCCGCTGGGCTGACATTCTAGGAGATAGAAGGAAACAAACATAGAAGGCAGAGTAAGTGGGTGACCGAGTGTCAGGAGTGCTGAGCGTCATGGGGAGTCAGGGAAGAAGAGTCCAGGGCAGGCTGCCATTTAAGCAGGGGGGCTGGGGTCTCCCCATGGTTCCTTCTCAGCTCAGTTGCACCAGATTCTTGAGTCAGGTCAGTTCCCCACTGCCCTCTCTCTGCCCCAGCTGACTGCTATTCCCAGCCTTCCCTGGCCACACTCCACACACCAGCTCTGCAGCCGGGCCCTGTGTTCTCACGGTGTCCTCCCTGCCTGCAGGGCTCATGCATGGGAAGCTGCGTGGGCAGCCTCAGTGTTGGAGGGTTCGGTGCCTGTCCACGACTCTCCATGAGGCCCCTTCTCCCGGTTCCTGATACTTTGGGATGAAACTCTAGGCCGATGCCCCTAAGTCCTTTCCTCCACGAGGCCTGACCCTGTCTCTGTCCTCACTGGGCCCGCCGAGCTCGGTTTTAGCAAGAATCCTACTAAAGCAGTTTATGGAAAATTACCCACCCTTGATGTCTGATCCAATTCCTCATCTCCCACCTCGATCTCATCACCCTGCTGGCCTCCTGCAAGATCCCTGCTGAGCTGCTCTAGCGAAAATCCCTTACCCGCTTACCCTCGATGGCTCCTGTGACCAACTTCCCATCCGCTGACCCCTTCAATGCCATCAGCCCCCAGCTGTGGTTGTTGAATTCGGAGGTGAGCTCCTCTTACCACTCTTGAATAAAGCTTTTCTCACCATTTTAACAAGTCCTTAGAATAATCTTTCCTTAGCAAGCCCCTGCCCCACCCAGAATTACGGGTGCTGGGGGCAAGTTTTTAACCTCCTGAGATCCAGTGGGGCAGCAGGAAGGGGGTGTGGGGGGGGTGCTTGAGGGTGGGGTCCTGGGTCTGCCCCCACTGTGGGGAGGGACCCCACAGAGGTGTTTAAAGCCACAGGCAAGTGGGAGGCTGGGTCCACAGCCAACCCTAAGCAGCTCATAGGCTCAGGGCAGGAGGGAAGCTGGGTCAGGGCTAGAGGATGTGGGGCTGCTGCGGGCTGCTCCTGTGCTGACACATTAACTCCCTGAGGCCAGGGTAAGGGTGCATGGTCACTCATTACCAGTCACTTATGTAACCTGGGGCATATATAGGAGCCTGGCTGAGGACACACTTGGCAGCCTGCACTTTGCCACCCGAGTGCCACTCCCTCTCAGGATGAAGGTGATGCTGGTGAGTACCCAGACCCCATGTAGAGAGGCCTCGCTGACTGCTCTCCTGGTGGACAGCTGCTCCCGCCCTCTTCCCACTGGTGCTGGGCAGCCCCGCTTGTCCAGGTCAGAGGGCTCCTTCCTCCCTGCTGCGGTCCAGCCAGGCAAGAGTCAGGAGCTGCCAACCCCTAGGCTCCCTGTGGACTCAGTCTCCTCCCAAGGCTGCTTCTGCCTCTTGAGGGTACCCACGGGTGCCACTCAGGCATGGTTGCCCCTGCACCCTGGAAGCAGGCGTCTGCTGACATTTGCTCTGCAGATAAGGACTGGGGAGTGAGAGCTCCTGGGTGATGATGTGGGAGAGGCTGTGCCCTCCTGTGTCCCCGACCAGGTCGAGCAGAGGCAGGCTTAGAGTCTGCAGCCACCATGGGAGTGTCTGTGCTTCCTTGTGGAGCTGGCATGATGGTGAAAGGGGCTCAATCCTCCAACTACCCAGGGCCCAGACCCTTCCCTGGTCTACCGACCTGACATGGACCCAGAGGCGGCCAAAGACAAGGGCAGCTTCCGGAACTACACGGTGAGTTCCCTGTCGCCCTGCCCTGCCCATCCACACCCTGGGGAGCAGCACCTGCCCTCCACACAGCTCCGGGGGTGCCCTATGGGAACCCCACCCCATCACACCCTGTGGGTCTGCCTGGGAGAGGGTAGGCATGGGGCCCCGGTTACAGGCTGAGGGGTGGCATCAGCCTCCGACGACCTCTGGCAGTCAGGTCCTCTCCTGGACCGTGTCTTCACCACCTACAAGCTCATGCACACACACCAGACGGTGGACTTCGTCAGGAGCAAGGTAGGCATTTCTTGCTGCCCCATGCAACCTCTCAGAGACTCTTGCCCTCAGCCCCATGCACCCACCAGGCACCAAGGGGATGGAGAGGCCTGTCTCTGCACCCCCGGACAGGGGGTGGGCCTGCCCTGCTGACCCTGGGCCATGCTGCCTTCTCCTCCACCCCCAGCATGCCCAGTTTGGGGGCTTCTCCTACAAGAGAATGACAGTCATGGAGGCTGTGGACCTGCTGGACAGGCTGGTGGATGAGTCCGACCCGGATGTGGACTTCCCCAACTCCTTCCATGCCTTCCAGACAGCAGAGGGCATCCGGAAGGCCCACCCAGACAAGGGTGAGCCCCCATGCCCCGCTGTTGCGGAGGAGGGGGAGGTGCTGCCTCCAAGGAGCAGAATGCAGGGCCTGAGGGGTAGAAGGGGACAGTGGGGATCCCAGGCCTCCTCCAGCAGCCCTGCCTGGGTTGGGGAGCAGGCCCTGGGCCCCTCCTGGCTCTCAGCCCCCCAAGCCTGCTTGTCCTCTGTCTTGGTCCCTGCACTCCCCAACTCACCCTGTCCATCTTCCCTCCCAGACTGGTTCCACCTTGTTGGGCTCCTGCATGACCTGGGGAAGGTCCTGGCCCTGTTTGGGGAGCCCCAGGTAAGGGCTGGTGGTGGGGGATGAGGAGGTCTGTTTGTCAAGGCAAGGTGGGGGTCAGGGTGGTCTCGGTGCTTGGCCTGGGATACTACATGAGGGCCAGGCCAGTGCCCCAAGGTCACCTGTCACTCTGCATGAGGGACAGGCCAGTGCCCCCAAGGTCACCTTGGCCTGGGATACTACATGAGGGACAGGCCAGTGCCCCAAGGTCACCTGTCATTCCGCAGTGGGCGGTTGTTGGAGACACCTTCCCGGTCGGATGCCGTCCCCAGGCCTCTGTGGTTTTCTGCAACTCCACCTTCCAGGACAATACTGACCTCCAGGATCCAAGATACAGGTGCTCCCCGCTGCCCAGGGCTGGCCCCCACCTACCCCAGGCAACTCCTGAGCCCCACTCACCCTCATCTCTCACTGCAGCACAGAACTCGGCATGTATCAACCCCACTGCGGGCTTGATAGGGTCCTCATGTCCTGGGGCCATGATGGTGAGGCCAGAAGCGGGCAGTGGGGCGGTGGGGGACAGTGGGGCAGAGGCGGTGCCTGGTGGTGACACCGTCTCCCCACAGAGTACATGCACCAGGTGATGAAGTTCAACAAGTTCTCGCTGCCCCCGGAGGTAGGTAGGGGGAGGGGTGGTCCCACCCCATCAGCCCACCCTGCCAGGTCTCTGCAGCCCTGCCCGTGAGCTGCTGGGTGTGGCCTTCCCTGCAGGCCTTCTACATGATCCGGTTCCACTCCTTCTACCCCTGGCACACCGGCAATGACTACCAGCAGCTGTGCAGCCCGCAGGACCTGGCCATGCTACCCTGGGTGCAGGAGTTCAAGTACGGTCACCTCTGGGCAGGTTGTGGGAGTGGTGGGGACTGGAGGGGGTCTTCACAGGGCTTACGGCCCCTCCTGGCTGCAGCAAGTTCGACCTCTACACCAAGTGCCCGGACCTGCCGGACGTGGACACGCTGCGGCCCTACTACCAGGGGCTCATTGACAAGTACTGCCCTGGCATCCTGAGCTGGTGACCCTCCCGCCACCCGAGCTGCTGCTAGAGCCAGGCCTGGCCCTCCGCCTGCCTGGAGAGGTCTGGCCCTGGGCAGACAGCCACCATCAGGGTTCACCTCGGTGGGGGACCCCACTCGCCCCCTTAGGGTCACCGCCCTTCATGGCCACTTGTACCTGGTGGCAATAAAGACCTGGAACGAGACTGTGCTTCTGAAGCATCACTGGGTGTTACTGCAGCAGGGTGGCCCAGGCCGAGGGACCCTATGGGCAAGGTGGAGGCTAACTCCCAGGCTCTCAGATGTGTATGTCCCACTGCACTGGCCATGGTAAACATCTGCTCATCTCCCAGCTCCCATGTTAGAGCCCGGGGACGAGTCACCCAGCTCACCCCTACGTGCTCAAAATAGTCACCAAGTCCTCTGGGCTCTGTCCCTTTAAAAAATACCCCTATATTGGCCAGGCACGGTGGCTCAAGCCTGTAATCCCAGCACTTTGGGAGGCCGAGGCAGGTGGGTCACGAGGTCAAGAGATGGAGACCATCCTGGTCAACACAGTGAAACCCCGTCTCTACTAAAAATACAAAAATTAGCTGGGCATGGTGGCGCGTGCCTGTAATCCCAGCTACTCAGGAGGCTGAGGCAGGAGAATTGCTTGAACCCAGGAGGCGGAGGTTGCGGTGAGCCGAGATCGCGCCATTGCACTCCAGCCTGGGTAACAAGAGCGAAACTCCGCCTCAAAAAAAAAAAAAAAAAACCCCTATAGGCTGGGTGTGGTGGTTCATGCCTGTAATCCCAGCACTTTGGGAGGCTGAGGTGAGCAGATCACGAGGTCAGCAGTTTGAGACCAGCTTGCCCAACATTGTGAAACCCCATCTCTACCAAAAATGCAAAAAATTAGCTGGGTGTGGTGGCAGGTACCTGTAATCCCAGCTACTCAGGAGGCTGAGGCAGGAGGAATTGCCTGAACCTGGGAGGCGAGGGTTGCAGTGAGCCGAGATTACGACACTGCACTCTAGCCTGGGTGACAAAGCAAGACTCTGTCTCAAAAAAAAAGCCCTAATAAGGCCGGGCGCGGTGGCTCAAGCCTGTAATCCCAGCACTTTGGGAGGCCGAGGTGGGTGAATCACAAGGTCAAGAGATCGAGACCATCCTGGTCAACATGGTGAAACCCTGTCTCTACTCAAAATACACAATTAGCTGGGCATGGTGGCCCATGTTTGTAATCCCAGCCACTCTGGAGGCTGAGGCAGGATAATAGTTTGAACCTGGGAAGCAGAGGTTGCGGTGAGCTGAGATCACGCCACTGCACTCCACCCTGGGCAACAAGAGTGAAACTCTAGGCTGGGCGCGGTGACTCACGCCTGTAATCCCAGCACTTTGGGAGGCCGAGGCGGGTGGATCACGAGGTCAAGAGATCGAGACCATCCTGGTCAACATGGTGAAACCCCGTCTCTACTAAAAATACAAAAAATTAGCTGGGCATGGTGGCGTGTGCCTGTAATCCCAGCTACTCGGGAGGCTGAGGCAGGAGAATTGCCTGAACCCAGGAGGCGGAGGTTACAGTGAGCCGAGATCGCGCCATTGCACTCCAGTCTGGGTAACAAGAGCGAAACTCTGTCTCAAAAAAAAAAAAAAAAAAAAAGAATGAAACTCTGTCTCAAAAATAAAAATAAAATGGCTCACACCTGTAATCCCAGCACTTTGGGAGGCTGAGATGGGAGGATCACAAGGTCAGGAGCTGGAGACCAGGTTGGCCAATATGGTAAAACCCCATCTCTACTAAAAAAATACAAAACTTAGCTGGATGTGGTGATGCACAACTGTGGTCCCAACTACTTGGGAGGATCCCCAAAACTGGATCCTCAAATCTGGACTCTTCTATTTTGTTAATAATACTATGAAACCTCCCAGTTCATTCTTCACACAGAAGATATACTGGCCTTTGAAAATCATCTTTCTGCTTAAAATGGCTTCCCATCAAAATGGCTTTTATTCTTCTTGGGTTAAGAATAAAACCCCAATTTCCAAATCCAATTGTGATATGATTTATATCCAGCCACATTAAAATCAGACTTATTATTTTAAAAGATAAAGACAGGGTTTTTCACTTTGTTGCTAGGCTGGTCTCCTGGGCTCAAGCGATCCTTCCACCTTAGCCTCCCATGTGGCTAGGACTACCGACTCAAGGCAGAAGAATCACTTGAACCCAGGAGGCAGAGGTTGCAGCGAGCCGAGTTCGCGTCACTGCACTCCAGCCTGGGCGACAGAGCGGGACTCCGTCTCTAAATAAATAAATAACTTAAAAAATAAAAATAGCCGGGCGCGGTGGCTCACACCTGTAATCCCAGCACTTTGGGAGGCCGAGGCGGGTGGATCACAAGGTCAAGAGATCGAGACCATCCTGGTCAACATGGTGAAACCCCGTCTCTACTAAAAATACAAAAAAAATGAGCTGGGCATGGTGGCGCGTGCCTGTAATCCCAGCTACTCAGGAGGCTAAGGCAGGAGAATTGCCTGAACCCGGGAGGTGGAGGTTGTGGTGAGCCGAGATCGCGCCATTGCACTCCAGCCTGGGTAACGAGCGAAACTCCGTCTCTAAATAAATAAATAAATAAATAAATAAAATAAAATAAAATAAAAATAAGGGCCGGGCGCGGTGGCTCAAGCCTGTAATCCCAGCACTTTGGGAGGCCCAGGATCACGGGGTGAAGAGATCGAGACCAATCTGGTAAACATGGTGAAACCCCGTCTCTACTAAAAATACAAAAAATTAGCTGGGCACGGTGGCGCGTGCCTGTAATCCCAGCTACTCAGGAGAATTGCCTGAACCCAGGAGGCGGAGGTTGCGGTGAGCCGAGATCGCGCCATTGCACTCCAGCCTGGGTAACAAGAGCGAAACTCCGTCTCAAAAAATAAATTAGTAAAGATAAAAAATGAAACAAGTGCGCAGTTTAAAGGCTCTAAAGCAAACACCTGCGGCCACCACCCCTGAACCGACTCTCCAGGTCCCCCCGCCCCCGCGCAGAGCGGCCCCTCCACAGCTCTGAAGCCACCGTCCCTCCACTCCACGTGGTTCTGTCACCCAGGCGTGCAGCCCTCGGTGCCACACAGCGGCTTCCCCTCCCTCTCCTCCGAAATTCATCCCTGAAGAAAGTCGATTGTCCCCGGAAACTCATCGTGCGGGGATTCTGTACCTGTTAACATTTTCCTCGGAACTTCTGCTCATTGGTGCAGATTTAGAGGCTTCTCCAGAGCCTTCCAGGCAGTGGCGTTTCTTGAGGAGGAGGCGTGCGGCGTCTGTTCTCGGTGGTGTCCGGCGGCGTCGGCTGATCGGGCTCATCCGGGTCCTCCACGGCCCCGGAAGTGGAACCGCGGGGTGGCGCTCCGACCTCGCCCGCAGGCGGAAGTGGAAGTGGAAGCTGCGTCCCACGTGCGCTGCGGCTGCACAGTGGTACTGTTTGTATAGAAACGCAGATCAATGTTTCAGGCCTCCCCTCACTTTTTTTTTTTTTTTGAGTCGGGGTCTCGCTCTGTCGCCCCGGCTGGAGTGCAGTGGTGCAATCTTGGCTCACTGCAACCTCCGCCTCCTGGGTTCAAGCGATTCTCCTGCCTCAGCTCCCGAGTAGCTGGGGTCACAGGCATGCCCCACGATGCCCGGCTAATTTGTTAGGTTTCTAGTAGAGACAAGGTTTCACCATGTTGGCCAGGTTGGTCTCGAACTCCTGACCTCAAGTGATCCGCCCGCCTCGGCCTCCTGAAGTGCTGGGATTACAGGCGTGAGCCACTGTTCCTGGCCTCTTCCCTTAATTTGCCTGAGAGCTGGTTGCCTGGCATCCTTGGGGCAGTCAGCTTGTGTTTGTGTGAAGAACATTCAGTCTCAGCATATTTGATGGCCGTTCGGCGAGGGATTACTTCCTAGGTCTCGGTTGTCCCATCCTTGGCAGGGAGGATGGCAAAGGGCTTCCTGGGTGACTCCCGGCTCCTCCCACCATGACACCCACAGTCTGTGATGCGCGACTTGTTGCCTGGAGTGACGAGACCCCCACACTGTTCCCTGTGGCTGCCCTAACAAGTTACTACAGATTGGGTGGCTTAAAGCAACAGAAATTCCACCAAAAATGTTGAAACTAATTAATAGATTCCGCACAGTTGCAGCATACAAAATCAACATACAAAAATCAGTAGGGCTTCTAAATACGCTAACAACAATCTGAAAAATAAATCAAGAAAACAATCACACTTACAATAGCTACAAAAAAAATTAAACATTTAGAAATAAATTTAACCGGCCAGGTGCGATGGCTCGCACCTGTAATCCCAGCACTTTGGGAGGTTGAGGTGGGCAGGTTACCCTGTCCCACCAAGGAAAACAATGACAGCGTTTCTTGTAAATGGTAAAATTGAACTTTTGAGCAAACACCAGGATTTAGGTAAACCTGTATCCACCACTGTCAACTTCACAGCTTCTGAAACTTTTTTTTTTTTTGAGACTGAGTCTTGTTCTCTTGCCCAGGCTGGAGTGCAGCGGTGTGATCTCGGCTCACTGCAACCTCTGTCTCACAGGTTCAAGAGATTCTCCTGCCTTAGCCTCCCGAGTAGCTCGGACTATAGGCACCAGCACCATGCCCAGTTAATTTTTGTATTTTTAATAGAGTTTCTCCACGTTGGCCAGGCTAGTCTCGAACTCCTGATCTCAGGTAATCTGACCACCTCGGCCTCCCAAAGTACTGGGTTTACAGGCATGTGCCAGCGCACCTGGCATGACACTTAAAAACTTTTCTGGCTGGGTGCAGTGGCTCAGGCCTATAGTCCCAGCACTTTGGGAGACTGAGGTGGAAGGATCCCTTGAGGACAGGAGTTTGAGACCAGCCTGGTATGACTCTGTCTCTACAAAAAAAAAAAAAGCTTTTTTAAATAAAATTTTTTTCCTGGGCCAGGCATGGTTGCTCATGCCTGTAATCCCAGCACTTTGGAAAACCAAGGCGGGCAGATCAGAGGTCAGGAGTGTGAGACCAGCCTGGCCAACGTGGTGAAAACTTGTCTCTACTAAAAACACAAAATTAGCCCGGCGTGGTGGCATGCATCTGTAATCCCAGCTACTCAGGGGGCTGAGGCAGGAGAATTGCTTGAACCTGGGAGGCGGAGGTTGAAGTGAGCTAAGATTGTGCCACTGCACTCCAGCCTGGGCAACAAAGTGGGACTCCATCTCAAATAAATAAATAAATAAATAACAAAAAAATATTTTTCCTGATGAAATTGATGGTGATATTAATGAATGTGACTGTTTTTGGAGATAAAGTCTGGCTCTGTTGCCCAGGCTAGAGTGCAGTTGTGATAAGCTGGTTTTTTTGTCAGCTTAAACTGACTCTCTCTTTCTTAGCTTAATGCTGTTCAGGCGGGCCGGGCGTGGTGGCTCACGCCTGTAATCCCAGCACTTTGGGAGGCCGAGGCGGGTAGATCACGAGGCCAAGAGATCGAGACCATCCTGGTCAACATGGTGAAACCCCGTCTCTACTAAAAATACAAAAATTAGCTGGGCATGGTGGCGCGTGCCTGTAATCCCAGCTACTCAGGAGGCTGAGGCAGGAGAATTGCCCAAACCCAGGAGGCGGAGGTTGCGGTGAGCCGAGATCGCACCATTGCACTCCAGCCTGGGTAACAAGAGCAAAACTCCGTCTCAAAAAAAAAAAAAAAAAAAATGCTGTTCAGACTTCTTGTTAGCTTCTTGAGCCAGACAGACTCCATCTTAGCTTCTTCATTGTAGTTACTCCCCTCTTTACGTTTGTAACTGTAGTATGCGGCTGGGGTAGGCTGACACTGGGCACATACAGGAGTACATTTGCTGCTAAGAGGCCAAGTTAAGTGGTACCAGCAGAGCCTGGGCATGCAGGTGCTGTCAAGTACCCAGAACCCCCACATCTGTAAGTTATATGTCTTTTTATGACAGCTCTAGTCCTTACACCTGGTACTGTTTTATTTCTCATGTATTCCTTTATCTTTTAACTTTTTGCTTACACTGCTTCTGTGAAAAAATTGCTTCAGCTAGGTTCCGCACTCCCTTTTCAAACCAGGGTATAAGAAACCCCTAACTCTTTCTTCAGGGCCAAGAGAATTTTGGGTGTTAGCCACCTCTCAGTCACCAGGTAAAATAAAGGACCCACGGCTGGGTGCGGTGGCTCACGCCTGTAATCCCAGCACTTTGGGAGGCCAAGGCAGGCAGATCATGAGGTCAAGAGATCGAGACCATCCTGGCCAACATGGTGAAACCCCGTCTCTACTAAAAATACAAAACATTAGCTGGGCATGGTGTCGCACATCTGTAGTCCCAGCTACTTGGGAGGCTGAGGCAGGAGAATTGCTTGAACCTGGGAGGCAGAGATTGCAGTGAGCTGAGATCGTGCCACTGCACTCCAGCCTGGCAACAGAGCAAGACTCTGTCTTAAAAAAAAAAAAAAGACTCACAATTCAATCTCAGAGTGTGGTGCATTCCCTGACTTGCTTGGGTATAACACAGTAGCACAATTTTGGCTCATTGCAACCTCTGCCTCCCTGGGCTCAAGTGATCCTCCCACCCCAGTTGGGATGACAGGTGTGAGTCATCATGCCCAGCCTCTCTAATGACTTTATTTTTATGTTTAAATAAAATTAATAATTAAATCTTTTAGGCCAGGCATGGTAGCTCACGCCTATAATTCCAGCACTTTGGGAGGTTGATCATGAGGTCAAGAGATCAAGACCATCCTGGGCAACATGGTGAAACTCTATCTCTACTAAAAATACAAAAATTAGCTGGGTGTGGTGGTGCGTGCTTGCAATCCCAGCTACTCGGGAGGCTGAGGCAGAAGGAAAAAGAAAGCTCTTGACCTGCTACTATGTTTTATTAAGAAGTATAAATAGGCTGGGCATGGTGGTTCATGCCTGTAATTTCAACGCTTTGGGAGGCTGAGGTGGGCGGATCACCTCAGGTCAGGAGTTTGAGACCAGCCTGACCAATATGGAGAATCCCTGTCTCTACTAAAAATAGAAAATTAGGCCAGGCATGGTGGCTCACGCCTATAATCCCAGCACTTTGGGAGGCCAAGGCAGACAGATCACGAGGTCAAGAGATCAAGACCATCCTGGCCAACATGGTGAGATCACGCCACTTCACTTCAACCTGGGGGACAAAGTGAGACTCCATCTCAAAAATAAATAAATAAATAAATAAACAGAAGAGAGAAAATGGAAACACATGAATTTGGAGACGTAATATTGCTAAGAAAGCAATACTACCAAAGTGATCTACAGATTCTGTGCAATGTCTCTCAAAATCCAAATGGCATTTTTTGGGGGCCAGTGCGGTGGCTCATGATTGTAATCTCAGCACTTTGGGAGACCGAGTGGGGCAGATCAGCTGAAGTCAGGAGTTTGAAATCAGTCTGGCTAATATGATAAAATCCCATCTCTACTAAAAATACTAATTTAGCTGGGGGGGGTGGTGCACACCTGTAATCCCACTTACTCCAGAGGCTGAGGCAGGAGAATTGCTTGAACCCAGGAGCTGGAATACTGAGGCAGGAGAATCACTTGAACCTGGGAGGCAAAGGTTGCAGTGAGCCAAGATTGCGCCACTGCACTCCAGCCTGGGTGACACAGTGAGACTCTGTCTCAAAAAAAAAAAAAAAAAAAGAACCACACAAATGGCATTTTTTGGGAAATAGAAAAACATAATCCTAAAATTGCTATGGAAGTTTAAGGGACTCCAATCTTGATGACTAAGATAAAATAAATAACATAAAAAGAAAAAAACATATAAAAGAAACAAAATAATGAAAATGTAAAAAAGAATAATAAAGCCTGGGCACGGTGGCTCATGCTTGTAATCCTAGCACTTTGGGAGGCTGAGCCGGATGGATCACCTGAGGTTAGGAGTTCAAAACCAGTCTTGCCAACATGGTGAAACCCCATCTCTACTATAATACAAAAAAATTAGCCAGGCATGATGGCAGCTACCTGTAATCCCAGCTACTCAAGAGGCTGAGACAGGAGGATCACTTGAACCTGGGAGACAGTAGTTGCAGTGAGCTGAGATTGTGCCACTGCACTCCAGCCTGAGTAGCTGAGCAAGACTCCATCTCAAAAAAAAGAGAGAGAGAGAACAAAGTTGGAGGACTCACTTGTCAATTTAAAAACTCATGACAAAGCTACAGTTATCAAAACAGTGTGGCACTGGCTTAAGGATAAACACAGAGACCAATGGAGTAAAATAGAGACCCCAGAAATAAACACTTGCATTTATGGTCAAATGGTTTTCAAAAAGGGTGCCAGAACCATTCAATGGTGGAAAGAATGATCTTTTCAACAAATGGGGCCGGGCACAGTGGCTCACACCTGTAATCCCAGCACTTTGGGAGGCAAAGGTGGGCAGATCACCTGAGGTCACGAGTGTTGGAAATAAGAGCTCGGAGTCAAAAAGAGAACGAGCACTCAAATAAAGGATTTCTCCGCAAGGCAAATTTACTTCTGCAGAAGGGGGCTGCTCACTCTTCTGGCCACTGCAAGAGCACATTGAACAAAGGAGGGAAGGGATTTTTATCCCTAAGGCAGTCAGTCCCTGCTACTGTATCTGGTCCTCACTGGCTGCAGTTGGATGGCATAATCTAAGCTGATCCCACTAGCTACTTCAAATGGAACAGGGGTGGGGTTGAGTGCTGGCTCTCCCTCTAAGCAGCTGTGTGATTTTGGCCTGACTCCCTAACCTCTCCGAACCTCAGTTTGTACATCAGTAAAAAAAGGGATGATAACATCCACCCCGCCCACTTCACAGGCTGCTGTGAGGATTGGATGAGAAATGTAGAGAAGTATTTTGTCCACCATGGAGCTCAAATCTAAGGTATTGATTAGGAAAAAGATTTTTATCTTTTTTGAGACGGAGTTTCGCTCTCGTTACCCAGGCTGGAGTGCAATGGCGCGATCTCGGCTCACGGCAACCTCCGCCTCCTGGGTTCAGGCAATTCTCCTGCCTCAACCTCCCGAGTAGCTGGGATTACAGGCACGCGCCACCATGCCCAGCTAATTTTTTGTATTTTTAGTAGAGACGGGGTTTCACCATGTTGACCAGGATGGTCTCGATCTCTTGACCTCGTGATCCACCCGCCTCGGCCTCCCAAAGTGCTGGGCTTGAGCCACCGCGCCCAGCCGGGAAAAAGATTTTATTGTTATTGCTGGCTTTTGCTACCTCCTTCTCTCCCCATTTTTTGGCGCAAAGAATATGAAAGAGGTTTTCTACCCCCTTTCTCCCTGTTCAAACAGTATTCTCTTTCCATGGTCAGTGTACAACCTAACAGGAAAAGGAACACTGTGTCAAGTTAATTGTCACAACCTCAGTTGCGACATGGTGGAGAGGGTGGGGCATCTTGCTGGGTCTTCCGTGATGTTCCTGATTTCTCTGCACCTGTAGCATAACTGAGATCTCTGCCTTGGTGCTCAGCAGTGCTTTCTTTGGGATTCCTGGGTCACTCAGTTCAGGTGTTGGAGGTCTTGCCTCCAAATTATGCTAACCGCTATACTTCTCATCCGTCTTTCTCATCTTGCTAGTGTTCCATCACCCCCACCGCTTTTTTTTTTTTTTTTTTTTGAGACTGAGTCTCGCTCCATTGCCCAGGCTGGAGTGCAGTGGCATGATCTCGGCTCATTGCAACCTCCACCTCTGAGTTCAAGCAAATCTTCTGCCTCAGCCTCCTTAGTGGCTGGGATTACAGGCTCCTGCCACCATGCCTGGCTAATTTTTGTATTTTAGTAGAGGTCGGATTTCAACAGGTTGGCCAGGCTCTGGTATCTAACTCCTGATCTCAAGTGATATGCCCACCTCAGTCTCCCAAACTGCTGGGAATTATAGGCATGAACCACCATGCCCAGCCTCCCCCACCTCTTCATGAAGAAAAGTTAGTATTTCTCTCTGTCTTGCAATGCCCTGTGGATTCTTACAGCTTCCAGGGAAGCTACTTAGCATCTGCATCTTTACAGCACCTAAGGGGTTATCTTTTTGCAGCCAGGGGATGTTTCATTTCTGTTTGGTTTGAGACAGTCTCGCTCTGTCACCCAGGCTGGAGTACAGTGGTGGGCTCTTGGCTCACTGCAACCTCCACCTCTGGAGTTCAAGCAATTTTCCTGCCTCAGCCTCCTGAGTAGCTGGGCTTTCATGCATGTGGTACCATGCCCGGCTTAATTTTTGTATTTTTAGTACAGATGGGGTTTTGCCATGTTGGCCAGGCTGGTCTTGAACTACTGACCTCAGGTGATCCACCAGCCTCTGCCTCCCTAAGTGCTGGGTTTACAGGCATGAGCCACTGCCCCCGGCCTCATTTCTGGTCTCTGTTCCTGCTTTTCCCCCTGGGTGGGCCACATGGCTAGAATCATCTCACCAGCCAGGGCCTCTGCCCGTGGTTCTCATGCAACTCTGAAGAGCTGCTGTTCCTGTTAAGTGTGGGATCCCCTACAATCCACAGTTCCCAATTCTCCCCTCCACACACATGGAAGCCAGACACCCCAGTCTCATCGCTTTTTTTGTTTCTTTTAAGAAATCAGGGCTTGCTCTGTTGCCAGGCTGGAGTGCAGTGGTGCAAGTAGAGCTCAATGCAGCCTCAAACTCCTGGCTCGAGTGATTGTCCTGCCTCAGCCTCCGGAGTACCTGGGAGCACGGAGGCAACCATCTGGCTAAATTAAATTTTTTGTAGCAAGAAGCTCTTGCTATGTTGCCCAGGTCGTGTTGAACTCCTGGCCTCAAGTGATCCTTCTGTGGCCTCTCAAAGTACTGGGATTACAGGAGTGACCACTGTGCCCGGCCATCTCACTTTTTGTGTTTGGTTTTGTTTTTGAGACAGAGTCTTGCTCTTCTCACCCAGGCTGGAGCGCAATGGCACGATCTCGGCTCACTGCAACTTCTGCCTCCTGGGTTGAAGCGATTCTCCTGCCTCAGCCTCCAGAGTAGCTGGGATTACAGGTGCCCACCACCATGCCAGGCTAATTTTTGTAATTTTAGTAGAGACAGGGTTTTACCATGTTGGCCAGGCTGGTCTCAAACTCCTGGCCTCGTGATCCACCCGCCTCGGCCTCCCAAAGTGCTGGGATTATAGGCGTGAGCCACCGCACCCGGCCTATTTATTTATTTTTATTTTTTCTTGAGACAGAGTCTTGCTCTGTCACCCAGGCTGAAGTGCTGTGGCATGATCTCGGCTCACTGCAACCTCCGCCTCCTGGGTTCAAGCAATTATCCTGACTCAGCCTCCTGAGTAGCTGGGATTATAGGTGCATACCACCATGCCTGGCTAATTTTTTTGTACTTTTAGTAGAGACGCTGTTTTGTTATGTTGGCTAGGCTGGTCTCGAACTCCTGACCTCAGGTGATTTGCCTGCCTCAGCCTCCCAAAGTGCTGGGATTACAGGCATAAACCACCATGCCTGGCCCAGATTCTCTTTTTTAAATTATGATTGCATCACATAACTATTTTTTCTCTAGTTGTCATACAGAAAGGCAGTAGCTCATTCCCGAATGGACCCCAACCTGCTTAGCTATCACCTCATAAAATTTCACTCCCAGGCTGGAGTGCAATGGCGCGATCTCGGCTCACCGCAACCTCCGCCTCCTGGGTTCAGGCAATTCTCCTGCCTCAGCCTCCCGAGTAGCTGGGATTACAGGCACGCGCCACCATGCCCAGCTAATTTTTTTGTATTTTTAGTAGAGATGGGGTTTCACCATGTTGACCAGGATGGTCTCGATCTCTTGACCCCGTGATCCACCCGCCTCGGCCTCCCAAAGTGCTGGGATTACAGGCGTGAGCCACCGCGCCCGGCCCTATTTTTTTGTTTTTCTTTCAGAGTCTCACTCTGTTGTCAGGCTGGAGTGCAGTGGTGTGATCTCAGCACATTGCAAACTCCACCTCCTGGGTTAAAGGAATTCTCCTGCCTCAGCTTCCTGAGTAGCTGGGATTACAGGCATAAACCACCATAAGCTAATTTTTGTATTTTTAGTAGAGACGGAGTTTTACTATGTTGGCCAGGATGGTCTTGATCTTTTGACCTCTTGATCTGTCCACTTCAGCCTCCCAGGTTCAAAAGTGCTGGGATTACAGGCATGAGCCACCGCACCTGGCCTAATAACATATTTTTTTATTATTTATTATTATTACTATTTTTGAGACAGAGTCTCACTCTGTCACCCAGGCTGGAGTGCAGTGGCGTGATCTTGGCTCACTGCAACCTCCGGCTCCCAGGTTCAAATGTTCCTCCTGCGTCAGCCTTCCAAGTAGCTGGGACTACAGGTGCCTGCCACCACACTCGGCTAATTTTTGCATGTTTAGTAGAGACGGGGTTTCACCGTATTGGCCAGGCTGGTCTCAAACTCCTGACCTTAAGTGAGCCACTGTGCTGGCTAACATATTCTTATAATAATTTTTTTCCCCTTGTCAAGTATTGCCAAATTATTCTCCAAGAAGCATCATTTTATAGTACCAAGAGTCTATTTTTCCAGAAGATATTTTAAAAAATTTATCTTTGGCCGGGCGCAGTGGCTCATGCCTGTAATCCCAGCACTTTGGGAGGCTGAGGTGGGTGGATCACGAGGTTAAGAGATCGAGACCACCCCGGTCAACATGGTGAAACCCCGTCTCTACTAAAAATACAAAAAATTAGCTGGGCATGGTGGCGCGTGCCTGTAATCCCAGCTACTCAGGAGGCTGAGGCAGGAGAATTGCCTGAACCCAGGAGGCGGAGGTTGCGGTGAGCCGAGATCGCGCCATTGCACTCCAGCCTGGGTAACAAGAGCGAAACTCTGTCTCAAAAAAAAAAAAAAAATTATCTTTGACAAGTTCAAGTGGTTTTATTTTTTTGTACTTTACTAGTCCTTGCCTGTGTGTTTTCCACCCTATGTAGAGGAAACCTCCCTGCGCAGCCTATGTGGTCCTTCAACCAAATAGTGTCTTAGTCGCTGCATCTATCAGAGACTCAGCTTCTCATCAAATCAGTTCTATACAGGTCAGCTGCGGTGGCTCACACCTGTCATCCCAGCATTTTGGGAGGCTGAGGTAAGCAGATCACCTGAGGTCAGGAGTTCCAGACCAGCCTGGCCAACATGGTGAAATCCTGTCTCCACTAAATATACAAGAATTAGCCAGGTGTGGTGGCACGCACCTGTAATCCCACATGAAAAGCTTGTATACCCAAATGTTCACAGCAGCACTATCCTCAATAGTAAATGGTGGAAGCCACCCAAGTGTCCACGGATATATGAATGAATAAGGATAGGAAAAACGTGGTCACTCCATACACTGGACTATCACTCGACCATGAAAAGAACACAGCGCTGATATATGCTACCACGTGGACGTGCCTTGAAAACATCATGCTGAGTGTAAGAAGCCAGATACAAAAGGTCCCACATTACATGATCCAATTTACAGGAAACATCCGGACAGGTAAATCCACAGAGACAGAGGCAGATGAATAGTTGTTCAGGGCTTGGCAGGGAATGGTCAGGGGCCGATGGCTAAAGGGCGCAGGGTGGCTTTATTTATTTATTTATTTGAGACAGAGACTCGCTCTTGTTGCCCAGGCTGGAGTGCAGTGGTGTGATCTCCACTCACCACAACCTCTGCCTCCCCGGTTCAAGTGATTCTCCTGCCTCAGCCTCCCGAGTAGCTGGGATTGCAGGCGCCCAGCACCACGCCTGGCTAAGTTTTGGTATTTTTTTCTTTCAGTAGAGACGGGGTTTCACTATGTTGGTCAGGTTAGTCTTGAACTCCTGACCTCAGGTGATCCACCCACCTTGGCCTCCCAAAGTGCTGGGATTACAGGTGTGAGTCACCACACCTGGCCAGGTTTCTTCCAGAGGAGATGAAAGGCTCTAAAATGGACTCTGGGCTGGGCATGGTGGCTCACATCTGTAATCTCAGCACTTTGAGAGGCTGAGGTGGGCGGATCTCCTGAGGTCAGGAGTCTGAGACCAGCCTGGCCAACATGGTGAAACCCTGTCTCTATTAAAACAACAAAAAATAGCCAGGTGTGGTTGTTTGCCTGTGATCCCAGCTACTCGGGAGGCTGAGGCAGGAGAATTGCTTGAACCCAGAAGGTGGAGGTTGCAGTGAGCTGAGACTGTACCACTACACTCCAGTCTGGGCAACAGAGCAAGACTGTCTCAAAAAATAAATAAAATGGACTCTGGTGATGGAGGGGCAGCTCTGTGAATATAGTAAAAGCCAATGAATTGTACATTTAAAATGGGTGAATTGTATAGCATGTGACTTACCAAGAAAGCTGTTACAGAAAATAAAATAAAAGCACAGAAGACATTCATGAAATGAGCTTAAAAGCCTAGGACTGCCAGGCGCAGTGGCTCACACCTGTAATCCCAGCACTTTGGGAGGCCAAGGCAAGTGGATCACCTGAGGTCAGAAGTGTGAGACCAGCCTGACCAACGTGGAGAAAGCCCATCTCTACTAAAAATACAAAATTAGCCGGGCGTGTTGCATGCCTGTAATCCCAGCTATGAGGGAGGCTGGGACAGGACAATCGCTTGAACCCGGGAAGCAGAGGTTGCAGTGAGCCGAGATCGCGCCATTGCACTCCAGCCTGGGCAACAAGAGCAAACTCCGTCTCAAAAAAAAAAAAAAGGGGGCTAAGACCATCAGCCTGGGCAAATGGGGAGTGTGGGTGGTGGTGGCAGCCTGAGGCAGAAGGATCATTTGACCTCAGGAGTCTGAGGCTGCAGTAAGCCACGACTGCACCATTGCACTCACTCCAACCTGGGCAACAGAGCGAGACGCCATCTAAAAACAAGGAAGCCTAGGAACAGGTTTTTGAGTTTTAAATATATTATTATTATTATTTTGAGACGGAGTCTCACTCTGTTGCCTGGGCTGGAATGCAGTGGCATGATCTCAGCTCCCTGCAACCTCTGCCTCCCGGATTTAAGCAATTCTCTTGCCTCAGCCTCCCGAGTAGCTGGGATTAAAGGTACCCACCACACTTGGCCAATTTTTGTATTTTTAGTACAGAAAACGTTTCATCATGTTGGCCAGGCTGGTATTGAACTCATGACCTCAGGTGATCCACCTGCCTCAGCCTCCCAAAGTGCTGGGATTACAGATGTGAGCCCTTGTGCCTGGCCTATTACTGTTTTAAGCCAGAGCTGACTTCTCCATCATTTATTCCACGTACAGGAGCCCCGAAGGCATTTGAGAGTTCATGCCACAGGCTGTGTTTGACCACAGAACTGTCTCTGGGTGGGCCAGACAGAGGTCAGCGACGGGAGGAAGCTGGGTACGTTGGGAGCCATCCAGGGGTTTGTGGAGGAGAAGGAGGTGGGGGCTGTACCGAGGATAGGGCCAGAGGTAGAGGAAGCTGTGCTGTAAATTTCCAGGGTGGGCGGTGACCTCCAATTGATAACTGGACCCCAAACGGAAACCTGGTCAGTGCCCTGACTGCTGTCTCCACTGCTGTGCTCTTCCTAGGATGGAGGCTGGGGCGTCAGATGCACCTTCCCTCCTCTGTCCTAACCCAGGGCTCCAGCTCCCCTTTCCTGGCCTCACTCTGCAGAGGAGCCTCTGCTAAGCCACCTACCTCATCTCCTACTCAGCCCTTGTCCACTCGGGCCCTTCCATCCTTTTCTGAGGCCAAGAAGTGGGAGCAGGAGAGAAGGAAGGGGCCAGCTCCACCAGGCCGCATCAGGCCTGAGGCTCCTTTGTGGAAAACACGGGGCCAGTCCTCGAATCCGCTTTACAGAGAATGCTGAGGTTGGGGCAGGAGGGTGCCCGTGGAGCCACGCCGTGGGGGAGTCCGATGGCACCCTGGGAGGCCCACTGCCTGGGGCAGGGGAGACACCCCCATCCTCAGGCCTCCCAGGAAAGAAGCACCAGGCACAGAGGCAAGCACAAAAGACGCCTTTATTGGTGCCCAGATCCAAAGGGCAGGATGGGCTGGTGTGGAAATGATGATGAGGACGGTGCTTCCCCTTTTCCCCCGTGAGTCAGTCTCTTCCTCCGACTCACAGCCCAGGGCAACGGAAGGGTCTTGAGCTGAGTTATGTGTCCCCTTCCTGGGCCAATCATGGAGGCAGTAGTGGGAGTAATGGGGAGGGGTGTGGTTGGCATTAGGGGGCCTGGAGCCCTCAATGCAGCACCCCGCAAACCCCAGGGGCAGTCCCCCAAACCTATGCCTGGCCCTGCAGGGTCAGCTAAGGCACGGTGGCAGGGTCCTGTCCTGTTGGAGGCCAGAGCAGTCCTGGGGACCCAGCCCTCTCAAGACACAGCTACTTCTTCCGCCGGGTGGTCCGAGAACCGCTGCTGCAGGGGCTGGGGGCAGGGGTGGCCTGTTCGGAGGTAGCTCCAGAGTCTTTCTGGGGGGCTGGCCTGTGCTTCTCCCTGATGGCTAGTGCTGTGGGGGAGGACCGGAGAGACCAGGGTGCTAGCAGGGACTGCACAACTCTGACAGCCCCCACGGCCACGAGGAGCCCCCAGAGCAGGGCAGGGGCCTCCAGGGGAGACAGCTGAGTACGTGTCCAGTGGAGGGCCTGGGCCAGGGTACCGTTGGTGCCACGGGCCCGCGGTGGGTTCTTGTCCTGTGGGAGTGAGGTTGAGGAAGTGCTCACTGGGTTCACCCCAGCAGGCTGGGGTCACTCCTGCCACCTCCTCCAGCCTAGGTGACACCCCCTTACCTGCAGCCCAAATTGCTTGAGCAGCGTGTCCAGCACTGGGTCCCCCAGGGATACGGGTGGAAAGAACTCTTCCACCCACTGGCGCCGCCACCACTGGCTGCAGCAGGACTTGGTGTTCAGAACCTGGCGGTAGCCCAGGCTCCCACACCCCACCCGCCATCCCGGCCTTACCCCTGCTCCCCAGGCTGGGAGAACCAGTACTTGTAGCGCTGGGCTCGGATGTAGGTGGGCGGCTGCTCGTGGAAGGGATACCTGGCCACTTGGCTCTGGATGAGGCGGATCACTGTGGGGAGAGGGGTCAACATGGCCCCCTGCAGTGTCCTCCCCGCCCCGTCTTGTCTCCCTCCCCTCCCCTCCCTGCCTTGCTGCGCACCTGGATCCTTCCCTTGCAGCAGGCGCAGGACCAGGCTCGTGAACCACGGGCTGTGTGTGTGCGGGCCCAGGGCTGCAAACCACATTTGCCAGTCCAGGCGAGGCTGGTGGGGCACCACAACTGGGGGTGGCCGGCTCAGGTTCCCAGGCTTGTACATGAACTCGATCTCCTGCCAGGCAGGCCGGGGTCAGCTGGGCAGCTGACGTGGACCCCACCCTGCCTGCCCTGGGAGGGCTCACCGTCCAGTGGTGGCCATCGTAGCTGCCCTCCAGCACCACCTCAGGCCGTCCACCAAGCCCGGTCATACGGCGGAAGAGGCCGTAGGAGTTGGCCAGCTGCAGGTGCTCCACGGTGCCGAACAGGCGGTGAGCCCCAGTCCAAAGGCGCCCGTGGGTCCCCGGTTCCACGTAGGAGTATGGCACCTGGAGGCAGGTAGGTGGTCCTCAGAGCTGCCCTGCCCCCGGCCCGCCCCCAGCCCCCAAAGTGCTACCCACCAGGCTGATCAGGAACAAGGCCACGGTGGCAGTGCCAACCAGGGACAGTTGGACTGCAGCACTGAGCTTCCGCAGCCAGCCCCGCACCTGGGTCCACCTGTGGGCAGGGACCCAAGGACGTCAGGCCCAGCCTGCACACCTGTGCCCCTCCCTGCTTTCTGGGCCATGTACCTCCAGAGGGCACTCAGCAGCTCCCAGGCCAGGGAGGCCACACCTAGCCACACGGTGGGCAGCGTCAGTGTCTTCAGCCACTGAGAGAACTGGTGGAAGGTGAAAGCTGGGGAGGAGGGGGGTGTGAGGACTGGTCCGCCCCTGCCCTCTGGCCCACCCCAGCCGGCACTCACTGGTTCTGGAGTGGACAGTGCGCTGCTGCCAGTCAACCTCCAGGCCAAAGTAGTGCACGGTGCCATAGGCCAGAAACCCGTAGACGGCCAGTTCCAGCAGCAGTGACAGTGTGGCCAGCAGGGCCTTGGGCCGGGCTGTGGGGCCGGATAGTCATGGGTCAGCAAGGGTCCCCAGCCAAGGGACTGGGGTGTAGCTAGAGTGCCACCCACCCCTCTGGGAGGGAAGGGGGCTGGGGAGAGCAGGCCCAGGCTGGCCGACACACACATGTGGCTGTCTTCTTGCGGCCGCTGTGGCCAGGGTCTGCAGCCAGGTGCTGGTCGTCCAGAAGGGCAGTGGTGAGCACCAGCGTCATCAGGTTGAAGAAGTTGTAGTTGCCGGTGATGATAATCAGAACCTGCAGCAGCACCTGGGGGCAGCCTGGCTCTCAGTGCTCCTGAGACTGACGCCCTGCCCTGTGGCACAGCCTGACCTGGCAGGCACACACCTCCACCCTGGGGGCAGCCTGGCTCTCAGTGCTCCCGAGACTGACGCCCTGCCCCTTGGCACAGCCTGACCTGGCAGGCACACACCTCCACCCTGCGGGTTGCCTCCCTCTGCTACAATGTCTTCCCAACAGCAGTCACCACCTGTCCCTGAGGGCCACACTGTCCCTAACAGGGCACACTGAGCAGTGCTGAAGGCCAAGCCCTGTCTTCCTCTCTCTGACAGCTTCGGCCCCCACCCACCTGCGAGTAGAAGGCGGCCAAGCGCAGGCGTCGAATGGGGGCGAAGAACAGGGGTGGCACAGCGATCTCGATGAGGAAGGTGGCCACCACGCTGAGCTTGTGCAGCCAGACGGGCAGGTGATGTGCGAACCAGGCGGCGGGCGTGGGCAGGCACTGGGTCTCGTAGTGGTAGGTGAGAGCTGCAGGTGAGGGTGGGAGTCAGGGCTGGCAGAGCCCCCAGACTGCCCCAGGTCCAGGCCAGGCCCCTCACCAGTGAGCCCCCACCATGCGGGGCAGCGGCTGGTCAGCTTGACCACGCCTGAGGCGAACATGAGGCGGAACAGCAGCCAGCGCACCAGCCAGAAGGGGAGGCCTTCATGGGGCAGGGCCCCTGCCCGCCTGCCCTGGGGGGCCTGCTTGTGGTGGGAGGACGGCCTCAGTGGGGCAACCAGCACTGCCAGGAAGCCAGTCTCCAGCAGCAGGGAGTCCCTATGGGGAGAGGAAATAGCATCAAAAGCCCCTCCCCAGGCAGCTGCTTCCCTCAGAGGGTCCTCCCAGGAGAGGCAAAGCCCCCCACCCCCACCCAGCCTTTGGCTGCCCCAGGCCCAGCAGTCACTCACCACTGGAAATAAAGGAACACCTGGCCCACCTGCAGAGAGAGGAGCTGTCAGGGAGCAGGTGTGTCTGTGGACTCAGGTAAGGCAGAGGCGGGGTGGGTGGCATGAGGGGTGGAGTGAGCTGGTGACAGGGGTCCCACTTGCCTGGCAGGCCGATAAGTAGGCAGCCCAAAGCAGCAGGTAGACGGCGGGGTGGCGCAGTGGGCTCAGCAGCAGGGCCCCCAGGGCCAGCACTGCACCCAGCAGGCTCAGCAGCTCCAGGCCCTGGGCCGTGTCCAGCCCCAGTCTCGGCGCTTCCCACAGCAGTGTCGGGGTCTCCCACAGCTGCTGCCAGCGCCCCTTGCCCTGCGGCCGCAGCGTCCTCCTTGCAGGCAGGATGCCCTCGGGACCGTACAGGCCTGTGGGAGGGGACGTCACGGTCAGGCCCTGGACACCCCTTGCAGGTTAGGCTACCTGAGTCAGGGCCTGCGCACACCTCCACCCCTAGGTTAGGGCTCACAGTCCCTCTAGACCCCGGCCCCGGCCCCCCCCCGACCCTTCAGCACCGGTCAGAAGCCCCGCCCAGGGCTAGAGGCCTGCCCAACTGGCTGGGTCAGGGCCTCCTACTCGGCAGGGCTCACTGCCCTCTTCCAGGTCTCAGCCCGCTCTCCCGCCCGCCCCACCAGGCCTGGGAGGAAGCCTCTCCCGCCTCCCTCCGAGTTCTGTCCCCTACCCCAGGTCGGAGTCCAGAGCCTTACGGGAAACGGATCACTGCACATCCTCCTACCCCCACAGCGGCCTGCAGGACACGCACCGCCGTCCCCTACCCCACGTCAAGGCCTGGACCTCACTCCCAACCCCAGACAGCGTGAGTGTGGGTGCTGAGAAGAGGACATAGGGTCCCGGGCCGAGGCTGGGGGTGTCCCACCCTGGGTGCCTTCACCTGGGATCTGAGTGTAGAGGGAAGCGAAGGCGAACATGAAGACGGCCGCCACACCCTGGAGGAAGAGCTGCCGCGGGAGCCGGGAGCCAGCCATGTCCGCTACGCCGCCCGCTGAAGCAGCGCCCGACCGCCGGCCCGCCCGCGGCAGCTGCAGGCCCCGCCCCACCCGGCCGGCTGCAGCCCCAGGCCCCGCCTCCTCACCTCCCCGCCGCGGCAGCTCCAGGCCCCGCCCCACCCGGCCGGCTGCAGCCCCAGGCCCCGCCTCCTCACCTCCCCGCCCGCGGCAGCTCCAGGCCCCGCCCACCCGGCCGGCTGCAGCCCCAGGCCCCGCCTCCTCACCTCCCCGCCCGCGGCAGCTCCAGGCCCCGCCCCGCCCGGCCGGCTGCAGCCCCAGGCCCCGCCTCCTCACCTCCCCGCCCGCGGCAGCTCCAGGCCCCGCCCCGCCCGGCCGGCTGCAGCCCCAGGCCCCGCCTCCTCACCTCCCCGCCCGCGGCAGCTGCAGGCCCCGCCCCACCCGGCCGGCTGCAGCCCCAGGCCCCGCCTCCTCACCTCCCCGCGCGCGGCAGCTCCAGGCCCCGCCCCGCCCCCCCATCCCCGGCGGCCCGAAAACCCCGCCTCTGCAAACCCGCGGCAGCCCAAAGCCCCGCCCCTCCAAGCCAGCAACAAACACCCCCAAATCCCCGCCCACCTCCCACCTCCTGGCCCCGCCCTGCGACATTCCGGTGCTCTCCCTCCGCGCAGCGCGGGGGATCGCCTCTCGGGGCTTCGGCCCACGTTACGTCATAGGCATGCGCGCCGCGCCCGCCTACGCACTCTCCTGGGCGGGAACAGCAAAATGGCGCCAGAAATAGTGGCGGGTTGAGGACACCGTACCCCTCTGAAGGTAGCCCTGCGATACCTTTGCTGCCCGCTCCCTCCCGGACATGGAGGATGTGGAGGCGCGCTTCGCCCACCTCTTGCAGCCCATCCGCGACCTCACCAAGAACTGGGAGGTGGACGTGGCTGCTCAGCTGGGCGAGTATCTGGAGGAGGTGAGGGCGCGGGGGGAGTGGCGCGGGGTGGGCAGGCTGGTGGGGCTGCGGGGCGGGGGCTCTGGCCCCGGGGCTGCGGGCCCCCCGCCGCCTCCATGCCGGTGGCCATCTGGCGCTCTTGGGCGCGCTAGTTCTCGGGTTGCTGCTGCTTTTCAGACTCCATTTCTGCCTCCCCAAATCATCCCTTGTTAGATTAGCGTGTAACTGTCACTGCAGGTCTCTACCCGTCAGCGAGCTGCGAATGATTCAGTGGGTGGTGACCAGCACTTTTTAGCGGAATAGAATAGACTAGAAAGCATTCTCGCTTTTGTTTCGGTTATTGGTGCATGCCTGTGTGTTTCACGGGTCTGGATCACGATGTCAGAGGGATTTTTAATCGTGGATTTTCAAACCAATTTCTAGCTGTTGCCATGCTCCATCCTGTCAGCGTTTAGTCTTTCTTCCATATTTGACAGCCCTGTCTAGACCTCTGTTAAGCTTTCTGCTCCATTTCTGCGCTTCATTTTCATTCCTCAACCCATCTCAATCTGGGTTCCACTACACTTAAATGTTTGTTGTGTTGATCAACAGTGATCTCCATCCTACTAAATCCAAGCGACACGCGAAGTGTCATCTTATTCAAATTAGCATTTGTGGGATTGGCCACTCGTTCCTTTTTGAAACATGGTGGTAGGATTTTTTTCCCCCTATTTTATTTCCTGCCTTTTCTCTTCTATCCAGTCTTTAAGTGTTGAGTTCCTCAGGACAGGACCTGGGTCGCCTTATGATACATTTCCCCTAAACAGTGTTATTTACTCCTATGATGTTAAATCTCTTCTGTATTAGAACTACCAGATTTGGCCGGGCGCGGTGGCTCAAGCCTGTAATCCCAGCACTTTGGGAGGCCGAGGCGGGTGGATCACGAGGTCAAGATATCGAGATCATCCTGGTCAACATGGTGAAACCCCGTCTCTACTAAATATGCAAAAAATTAGCTGGGCATGGTGGCGCGTGCCTGTAATCCCAGCTACTCAGGAGGCTGAGACAGGAGAATTGCCTGAACCCAGGAGGCGGAGGTTGTGGTGAGCCGAGATCGTGCCATTGCACTCCAGCCTGGGTAACAAGAGCGAAACTCCGTCTCAAAAAAAAAAAAAAAAAAAAAACTACCAGATTTGCACCTCCATCTGAGATCTTTCCTCCAAATCTACTTTACATATCCAGCTGCTCTCTTGACATCACCAGGTGTTATTTACATAAACATCTCATTTAACATATATAAAGTGGAACTCATCATTTTTCTGCTTAAACCCCAGTCTTTCCCATCTTGGAAAATGGCACCATTGTTCAATCAAAGGCAAAAGCTTAATGCAGCTATAGTGAAGCCCCACTCTCAACACCCAGAATTCCATCAGTTATGCCACCGGAATATCACTTGAATTCATCTGTTCTCCATTTTCTCTGGTCTAGGTCACCATTGTCTCTGGCCTGGATTTGTGTAAAACCTTCCTGTCTGGGCTCCCTCATCCCTGTTTTTGTCTCTGTCCAATTTGTGCTCCAACTTGCAACAAGTGTGACTTAAAAATTAAAATCTGGCTGGGTGCAGTGGCTCACACCTGTAATCCCAGCACTTTGGGAGGTTAAGGCAGGCAGATCACAAGGTTAGGAGATCGAGACCATTCTGGCCAACATGGTGAAACCCCGTCTCTACTAAAAATACCAAAAAATTAGCTGGGCGTGGTGGTGCAAGCCTGTAGTCCCAGTTACTTGGGAGGCTGAGGCAGGAGAGTCGCTTGAACCCAGGAGGTGGAGGTTGCAGTGAGTCAAGAACCCACCATTGCACTCCTATTGCCCAGGCTGAGCAAAACTATCTCAAAAAAAACCCTAGAAACTTATGAGGGTTTAGAAAGAAAGGTTTATGGTCTTATGGAGAGTCTGGAGGACCTAGTTTGTTAGGGATGCAAGCAGTTGCCTAATTATGGTGAGCTAAAGAATGTTCTAGGTGGAGGGAACCTGGTGTTGGAAGGTTTGGAGTTTTTACAAAAATTAGACTGGGCGTGTGGTGGCAGGTGCATATAATCCCAGCTACTCAGGAGGCTGTGGCAGGGCGAATTACTTGAACCTGGGAGTCAGAGGTTGCAGTGAGCTGAGATCTTGCTAGTACTGTGCTCCAGCCTGGGCGACAGAGTGAGACTCTGTCTCAAAAAAAAACAAAAAACAAAGGTTCAGAACTGGGAGCATCGAGCAGAGGAGGGCAGGTGGCTGGAGAGGGATGCTGGCCAGTATGGAGGCCTCCCCCGACCAGCTCTGTTTAGGATTTTGGGTTTTTCCTACCACTCTTAGGAAAAACCCAAAATCCTAAACAAAGGCACTGACCAGTGTGTAAAGAGTAGATGCGAGGGGAGTGAAGGGCAGAAGGAGCCCTGTCAGTGCAGAGGCAAAGGGGAGTGGAGGGGCCAGAATGGGGGTTACTGTAGAGAGGAACCCCTGGGTTTCTGGGCAGGTGGGTTGCGGGGGGTGCCTAGAGTTCAGTGTGGGTGTGGTTAAGACATCCAAGTGATGTTTGAAGAAGGCAGCTGAGCACGTGGGTTTGGGCTCAGATTGCAGGTCCAACCTGGGGAAGTGAGAGGCAGGTGAAGCCTGGTGTCCTGAGAGCAGTGATCTGGCTGTGGGCAGGGTCACTGGAGAGAAGGGCCGCCATCCCCTCCACATTCCTGTTTCTGGCCAAGCTCTGCAGGTCCTGAACACTCCCCGGGGTCCTCACACTGCCATAGACGGTCATGCTGCTGTTTCCTCTCCCTTCCTCCCAGATCTGACAGACAACTTGTGTCCTTCAAGAACTAATGGAAGTGACTCCCCCTGGTGACGGCCCCCCAGCCTTTCCCCATCCTGGGTGCTGCCTCTCCCCAGCATGCCTTATTCTTTGGCCGTGTTTATATCATGCTCATTTTCCTGAATAGACTTGTCCAGTCTCTGCTGCTGCTTTCACGTTCCCTTCATTTGTCTGTCTGGTGAGCCTCTTCGTTTCTCAGGCTTCGCTCTTGACGTGACGTGTACATGTTTTCATCAAATATTTATTGGACACCAGCGTCAGGCACTGAACAGAGGGCCGGAATTACACTGATGTTGCACACGGTTCACTGACGGACAAGGTCACACTAATGGAGTGGCAGGGAGACCCCAGGCATGGAGGGGGCTCTGAAAAAGAATTTGCCTGGGGACATTTGGGGGTGGGTGTTCCAAGCAGATGACTATGCAGAATTGAAGAGCTGGGAAAAACAGCGCATGCCTGTAATCCCAGTGCTTTGGGAGGCTGAGGCAGGAGGATCGCTGGAGGCTGGGAGTTTGAGACCAGCCTGGGCAACACAGACCCCGTCGTTACAAAAACATTTTTTAAAGATAAAAATTAATCCCTTGGCTAAAAATAGAATAAAAGTTTAAAAAAAAAAGTGTCATTGCTGAGAAGGAATATAGGAGACAGGCCAGCGTCGGGGAAGATCTTGGGTTAAGTATGGAAGTGAAATGTCTGGGGACATTTGAATGTGCTCTGGACAGCTGTGAGTGCAGCCCCAGAGCTTAGGAGAGAGGGCTGGTCGGGATGGGATGGAGGAATGCGCATGGCGGGGTGTGCATGTGGGAAGAAGAGAGGCTGAGGGTGGAGTGCCTGGGACACTGATGTTTAAGGGGGAACAGAGGAGCTGGGGCTCCCGGAGGCCGAGTGGGGCAGAGGAAGGGTGACGACTCACCTGGACCGATTCCTGAGTTGTCTGCTCAAAGGATGGCGACCGTGGCATTTTGTCTCTGCCTTTCCCACCCCTGAGATCCCGTTTTCTTCTCTGCATCGGGGGTCTTCCTGCTGAGTCTGTCAGCCTCAGGTACCTTCTGGAGGGAGCTGACGTGCTGCCGCGGTTATTTGTAGACTGTGCCCTGGGGCCTTCCACTTCCAAAACAGGGTTTTGTTTTAGGAAGTATGGGGATCACAGAGACCTGTCTCCACTGAAATGCAGGGACAAGCGGCGAGCCCACAGCAGAGCTCACGCTGCCCTGAAATGCGGGGACAAGTGTCGAGCCTGCGGCAGAGTTCGCGCTGCCCTGAAATGCGGGGACAAGCGTCGAGCCCGCGGCAGAGCTCGCGCTGCCCTGAAATGCGGGGACAAGCGTCGAGCCCGTGGCAGAGCTCGCGCTGCCCTGAAATGCGGGGACAAGCGTCGAGCCCGCGGCAGAGCTCGCGCTGCCCCGAAATGCGGGGACAAGCGGCGAGCCCGCGGCAGAGCTCGTGCTGCCCGTCTCAGGGGGCTGCTCTGCTGTGACCCGGCCAGAGGTGCTGGGCAGAGACCAAGGGTGGGTGGGGCTTCCCTGGAAGAAGCAAGTGCAGACTGGCCTCGGGTTCTCCCTTGTGTTGTTTCTTGCAGCTGGACCAGATCTGCATTTCTTTCGATGAAGGCAAAACCACAATGAACTTCATTGAGGCAGCGCTGCTGATCCAGGGCTCCGCCTGCGTCTACAGTAAGAAGGTAGGCCCTGCCCGACGCTGCTCTCGGCATTTCTGTGGCCAGTGGGACCGTGGTCAGCTCTTTCTGGGGCAGGCGCAGTGGTCCTCCTGTCTGTGACCTACCTCCCTGGCACCTCAGGTCTTAGCCAGTTCCTTGACACCTTCCAACACCAAGAACAATTTCGAATTTAAAATCTCGGCCGGGTGCAGTGGCTCACGTCTATAATCCCAGCACTTTGGGAGGCCGAGGCGGGCGGATCACAAGGTCAGGAGATGGAGACCATCCTGGCCAACATAGTGAAACCCCATCTCTACTAAAGATAGAAAAATTAGCTGGACATGCTGGTGCGTGCCTGTCCCAGCTACTTGGGAGGCTGAGGCAGGAGAATCGCTTGAACCAGGGAATAGGAGGATGCAGTGAACCGAGATTGTGCCACTGGACTCCAGCCTGGTGACAGAGCAAGACTCCGTGCCAAAAAAAAAAAAAAATTGCACAACCAGGCGGGGAGGGTCTTATGTGCTGCTGGGCTGTGTTGTCCCTGGGGAATGACACCTGCTCTCTGCACCTGGGAACAGCCTGGGGTGCCACGTGTACCCCTTTCCTCGTCCCGTACTTGTGAGTGCTGCATTGTCAGCACCCTGAAAATTACAACCACCACCCTCTTGGTGGGGCTTCCGTTCTGTGGAGGAGAAGGACAGGAAGTGTGTGAAGGGCTCTGTCCTTCAGGCCCCATGGCGGCTGGAGCTCGGACCCGGCTGGGCCAGGACATAAGGAGGAGGGGCTGGGGGACATGTGGGCGGGAGCCCACGGGTGGAGGAGCAGCAGGGCTGCAGGCCATGGGCAGAGTGGGTGCCAAGTACAAGGGCCCTGGCTAGCAAGGGCTTTGTGAGGCTCACTGTGGGCAGCACTCTGTCGTCAAGGTCACATGTTGAGAAGGCCACGCTCGTGGCTGCGTGGACCGTAGTGGGCAGAGGAGAGGAGTGGGTGGCCTCAGCAGTAAAGTAATTGCCATGAGATTCCTGGTTTGATTTGAGAATTATTTTTGGTGGCAAAATTGGTGGTTCTTGTACTGGAGGTTCGGTGGCCAGGCCTCGAAGGCCTTGGGGGTGGGCCCCTCCTTTCTGGGTTCTCACTGCCTGCGTCTGGTCACCAGGTGGAATACCTCTACTCACTCGTCTACCAGGCCCTTGATTTCATCTCTGGAAAGAGGTGAGTACTAGAGCCACTCAGTGAGGCCCTGTGTGTGGCCAGGGAGACCCTTGCAGCTCCTGGGATGTCCATGGGATACCCTTCTCTCTCAGGCGGGCCAAGCAGCTTTCTGCAGTGCAGGAGGACAGAGCCAATGGGGATGCCAGCTCTGGGGCCCCCCAGGAGGCAGAGGATGAGGTGAGTTTCTTGGGCACGTGGCCCCACCCACTGTGTGCTTGCCTGGGCTCTGCCTCCACGAGCTCTGTCTCCCTGCAGTTGCTGTCACTGGATGACTTCCCTGACTCCCGGACTAACGTGGATCTGAAGAACGATCAGGCGTCCAGTGTGAGTCCTGGGGTGAGGTCAGCACTTTCCCTGGGGCTGTGTTGAGCTGATAGGGTGTGGGATGGTGTTATTGCCCCATGTGGGTTCTCCACCTGAAGGGGAAGGTTGCCTGCTCACCCACCCTTGGATTCCGTGCAGGAGGTCCTCATCGTCCCCCTCCTGCCCATGGCCCTGGTAGCCCCTGATGAAACGGAGAACAACAACCCCCTGTACAGGTAGGGACCTGAGCCCAGCGATGGGGAGGGAGGCCTAGGTCTTCCTGGGAAGGATCTCTACAGCACGTGTGTTTTTGCCAGCACAGCCGTCAAGGTGAGGTCCTGGCCAGCCGGAAGGATTTCAGGATGAACACATGCACCCCCCACCCCAAAGGGGCCTTTATGTTGGAGCCAGAGGGCATGTCTCCCATGGAGCCAGCAGGCGTTTTCCCCATGCCAAGGACCCAGCAGGGTGAGGGCTTGGATGTGGGGGCTTGGCGGGAAGGAAGGAAGGGGTCTTCTGGAGTGGATTCGTGGAGCGCCTTATGCTTGCCAGCTCTGGTCTTGGGGGCTCCCTCTCTGGACGCCTACTCCACCCATCTGCTCTGCCTTGATTACAAGTTGACACGGTCTCAGTGCCAGGGCCCTGCTGTCTTCCCTAAGTCCAAGGCCTGGAGTGTGCTGGGCTGCGCCCTTCTGCTGGCCCCTTGGAGGGGCTTGTTGGACACCGGGCAGAGACCGTCTTGAAGAGGGGCTGGACTGACCGTGTCCAATCCCTGCCTCTCGCAGACGCTAGGAGGACTGAGGAGCAGCCAATGGAAGTTTCCGTGTGCAGGAGCCCCATCCCAGCACTCGGCTTCCCCCAGGAGCCAGGTGAGAAGAAAGCTCCCTGGCGGGACTGGCAGGGCAGCCAAAGAGGGGACCAGGGAGGCAGCACTCAGTGGACAGGGCTCCAAGGGGCTGCGCTCAGCTGCCAGCCTCATGCCCCTTCTGTGGCCCTTGGGAGTGAGGCCTCACTCAGGGGAGGCAGCCACAGCCTTGGAGCCCAGGCCCCCAGCCTGACTTGAGCCTCAGCCCATCCTGGTTCGCTGACTGCGCTCTGACTGCCCTCATGGGTCTCCTCTCTGGGCAGATGTGGACGACTGCATTTAAAGAGGAACATTTGCAGGCCGGGCGCGGTGGCTCAAGCCTGTAATCTCAGCACTTTGGGAGGCCGAGGCGGGTGGATCACGAGGTCAAGAGATCGAGACCATCTTGGTCAACATGGAGAAACCCCGTCTCTACTAAAATTACAAAAAATTAGCTCGCCATGGTGGCGCGTGCCTGTAATCCCAGTTACTCAGGAGGCTGAGGCAGGAGAATTGCCTGAACCCAGGAGGCGGAGGTTGCGGTGAGCCGAGATCGTGCCATTGCACTCCAGCCTGGGCAACAAGAGGGAAACTCCGCCTCAAAAAAAAAAAAAGAGGAACACTTGCTAAGAAATGAAATGATCCAAGCAGAGCATACTAGCATGACGAGGAGCGTGCAAGGCACCCACTGAACCCTCTGGGTTCCAGTGACCAAAGCTGAGAGGAGGGAGTGGCCGTCAGGGTCCCTCTGGTGCCGTCTGGTGTTGACACTCCTTGGAGCTGATCCCTCTCTTGCTCCCTGCCCAGGCCCCTCTCCAGAAAGCCCGATGCCCCTGGGCGGGGGTGAGGATGAGGACGCAGAGGAGGCAGTAGAGCTTCCTGAGGCCTCAGCCCCCAAGGCCGCTCTGGAGCCCGAGGAGCCCAGGAGTCCGCAGCAGGTGGGACCCACATGGAGGCCTGCAGAGCCTGAGCTGGGAACCAGGTGACCCTGGCTCTGGGGCCAAGTCACCTTGCACAAGGAGGACAGTGCTACAGCCTTGGCCCCAGGCCGCCGGTCTTGCAGCCCATTCTGCAGCCAGCCCTTTTGAACAGCATCTTCTGTGTTCCTCCCCTCTCTGATCAGAACTGACGCTCCTCAGATAGTGGACTGGCGTCCAGGGGTTTGAGCTCTGTTGAGCTCACAGCTAGTTGGGATGGCCACTGGTTGCCAAGGCACCTCTTCTGTAGTTGGGCTGGTAGGAGGGGGTGTCTGGAGGCCTTTGCTGCCTCCCTCCCCCACAAGGGGCAACTCTATCCAGCCTAGAAGAAATCCTTCCTTTTTATTCATTAAAAAAGACAATTAACCTGATACCTACAGGAGGAAATGTTAACATTTCTTAACTTTAAAATTGGTAGATAACATGGATGTTTGTCATAATTGATGTTTTCCCTGTCTTTGAAAGAGTACCCCGTGACCACTGTGTGTGTGTGTGTGTGTTTTAAAGCTTTTCTTAGGGTTTTTAATGACCCAAGGTAAAGCAGGATTTTTTTTGTTTTTGAGACAGGGTCTTGCTCTCTTGCCCAGGCTGGAGTGTAGTGGCCTGATCGTGGCTCACTGCAGTCTTGACCTCCCCCGCCAGGCTCAGGTGATCCTTCCACCTCAGCCTCCCGAGTAGCTGGGACTACAGGTGCGTGACACCACACCTGGCTAATTTTTGTATTTTTTTGTAGAGACAGGGTCTCACTATGTTGCCCAAGCTGGTCTTTTTTTTTTCTTTGAGACGGAGTTTCGCTCTTGTTACCCAGACTGGAGTGCAGTGGCGCGATCTCGGCTCACTGCAACCTCCGCCTCCTGGGTTCAAGCAATTCTCCTGCCTCAGCCTCCCGAGTAGCTGGGATTACAGGCACGCGCCACCATGCCCAGCTAATTTTGTTTTTTTGAGACGGAGTTTCGCTCGTTACCCAGGCTGGAGTGCAATGGCGCGATCTCGGCTCACCGCAACCTCCACCTCCTGGGTTCGGGCAATTCTCCTGCCTCAGCTTCCTAAGCAGCTGGGATTACAGGCACACACCACCATGCCCAGCTAATTTTTTTGTATTTTTAGTAGAGACGGGGTTTCACCATGTTGACCAGGATGGTCTCGATTTGTTGACCTCGTGATCCACCCGCCTCGGCCTCCCAAGTTACAGGCTTGAGCCACCGCGCCCAGCCATTTTTTGTACTTTTTTAGTAGAGACGGGGTTTCACCATGTTGACCAAGATGGTCTCGATCTCTTGACCTCGTGATCCACCCGCCTCGGCCTCCCAAAGTGCTGGGATTACAGGCGTGAGCCACCGTGCCTGGACCCAAGCTGGTCTTGAACTCCTGAGCTCAAGTGATCCTCCTGCCTTGGCCTCCCAAAATTCTGGGATTATAGGTACCAACTACTATGTCTGGCCCCTGTAGGTTTTTTTGTTTGTTTGTTTTTTGTTTCTTTGAGATGGAGTCTTGTTCTGTCGACCAGGCTGGAGTGCAGTGGTGCGATCGTGGCTCACTGCAACCTCAGTCTCCTGGGTTCAAGCAATTCTCCTGCCTCAACCTCCCAAGTAGGTGGGATTACAGGTGTATGCCACCACGCCTGGCTAAATTTTTTTCTTTTTGTATTTTTAGTAGAGACAGGGTTTTACTATGTTGGCCAGGCTGGTCTCAAACTTCTGACTTCAGGTGATCCATCTGCCTTGGCCTCCCAAAGTGCTGAAATTATAGGCGTGAGCCACTGTGCCTGTCCCCTGTGGGGTTCTGGGGTACCCAGAGCCTTGAGTGGAGAAAGGGGAGAAATGAGCTCACGCCTGTAATCCCAGCACTTTGGGAGGCTGAGACAGGCAGATCACAAGGTCAGGAGATTGAAACCATTTGGCTAACATGGTGAAACCCCGTCTCTACTAAAAATACAAAAAATCAGCTGGGCGTGGTGGCGCGTGCCTGTAGTCCCAGCTACTCGGGGGGCTGAACCTGAGAGGCGGAGGTTGCAGTGAGCTGAGATCACACCACTGCACTGCAGCCTGGGTGATAAAGCAAAACTCTGTCTCAAAAAAAAAAAAAGAAAAGAAAGGGGAGAAGTGGGGACTCTGTGACTGTCTCTGTAGAATGCTGCCCTGCCCAGGAGGTACATGCTGCGGGAGCGAGAGAGGGCCCCGGAGGCTGCGTCCCACGTGAAGGTAGGAGTGTCGGGGCCCTGGACTGGCTGCCCTCCCATCATGCCCTTGCTCCTGCTGCCCTGCAGCGTTCCCAGCCTGTGGCCTTTTGCACTTGCTCCCTTAGACTCCCTCATGCGGCTCTGGGCTCCCTCCGTCCCTCCCTTGAATGATCCCCTCTGTGATCCAGGGTTTGAGTGTGCCTGGCGCTACCCCAGGCTGTCACTGTACTTGTCTGGGCCTTGGGGGGGCGGCTGTGCACTCCCAACTCCCCCAGCGCCTGCTTGTGCTCTGTGCCCAGGAGACTCCAGACCCCTGGCAGAGCCTGGACCCCTTTGACTCCTTGGACTCTAAGCCCTTCAAGAAAGGTAACTGGGTGGAGGATACCTCCACTCAGGCATCCCTGGTAGGGCACGGGAGCGGGCTCTGCAGCCTGATCCCACGGTGGCTCAAAGGCAGTCCCTGTTTGCCCCCAGGTAGGCCTTACTCTGTGCCCCCCTGTGTGGAGGAGGCTCCAGGACAGAAGCGCAAGAGGAAGGGTGCTGCCAAGCTGCAAGACTTCCACCAGTGGTGCCTGGCAGCCTGTGAGTGGGTGTGGTGGGCACTCTGGGTCCCTGGGAGCTGGGCCAGGGCCTGTGGAAGAGGATCCCCAATGCCGTGGGCAGCTCTTGGCCTAGCTGTGCTGACCATGTCCTTTCGCAGATGCTGACCACGCTGACAGCAGGAGGTCCCGGCGAAAGGGCCCGTCCTTTGCAGGTGAGGCTGAGGTCCTCAGGGAAGACAGTTTTACTCTCCGTCCCTATATCTACCCCCACCTGGTGTCACCCATAGCCTTGGATGGACTGGTACGGGGCCTGGGAAGGATGAGGGAGCCCTCAGAAGGCCTTTATCTGCAGACATGGAGGTCCTGTACTGGACACACGTGAAGGAGCAGCTGGAAACTCTCCGGAAGCTGCAGAGGAGGGAGGCAAGTCCCAACTGCTCAGCTGTGATCTACGACCCCGTGGTGGCCCTGATGGGAGATGACAGTGTCCCTCACAGATACCTTCTCTGGACAGGTGGCTGAGCGGTGGCTGCCAAGGGCTGAGGAGGAGCTGTGGCCTGCAGAGGAGGACCACCTGGAGGATTCCTTGGAAGACCTGGGGGCAGCAGGTATGTGCCTGCCAGGGGTGGGGTGGAACAGGGCTCAGCACCTGTGCCAGCTGACTTGCTGCCTATGTGCTGTTCACTCTCCCACCTCCCAGCAGATGACTTTCTAGAGCCCGAGGAGTGTGTGGAGCCCAAGGGAGCAGACCCCAAAGAAGCTGCTGACCTTGGTAGGTGGGCAGTGGGCTAGGAGTGCTGAGGGGCTGCTGGAGCTGGGGGCAGGGGAGTGTGGCCCCTTGGCCACTCAGCTCACAGCTGCCCCTTCCCAGACGCAGTGCCCGTGTCCCTGAGTTACGAGGAGCTGGTTCGAAGGAATGTGGTAGGCCTGGGTTAGAGGGGGTGGGGTAGGTGAGAGGCACCCAGGCCCCTGCTTAGGAGGCAGTAGCTCCTGCTGACCCTCCCCTAGGAGCTCTTCATCGCCAGCTCCCAGAAGTTTGTCCAGGAGACGGAGCTGAGCCAGCGCATCAGGGACTGGGAGGATACTGTGCAGCCTCTGCTCCAGGAGCAGGTGAGGTGGGGCCGCTGGGAACTGGAGCTGCCTGCTGCCAGCCCCTGCCTCTCTCTGCAGCCAATGTGCCCTCCCCGTGTAGGAGCAGCACGTGCCCTTTGACATCCACACCTATGGGGACCAGGTAGTCTCACGGTTCCCCCAACTCAACGTGTGGTGTCCCTTTGCGGAGATGGTGGCTGGCCAGCCGGCCTTTGAGGTGTGCCGTTCCATGTTGGCCTCCCTACAGCTGGTGAGTAGCCGGGATTCGTGGGAAGGGGAAACGGTCTCAGGCCCTGCTGACACCCCACCCCTGCAGGCCAACGACTACACAGTGGAGATCACTCAGCAGCCGGGGCTGGAGACAGCCGTGGACACCATGTCCCTGAGACTGCTCACACACCAGCGAGCCCACAAGCCTTTCCAGACCTACGCTGCCCCCTCCATGGCCCAGCCCTGAGTGGAGAGCACCGAGGCAGGGGTGGGGGGCTGTGTACTGAGGAGGCGTGTGTCTGCTCACTCTGGTGTTGCTTCCTGGCTGGCACGGCCTAATAAAGCAGTGATGCCATCTCGTCTTCCCCCTAAAAGCCACTTTGCATACACTTAGTCTGCAGAGAAGACGGCTGTCTGGCCCCCATGGGCTGCTGGTACAGATCACACATGTGCAGATTAAAGGTACCCCGTTTAATGATGGGGCCCAGGCCACAGTGGCTCAAGGCAGGATGCTGCGGAAATCCGCCATGTGCCGCCGCACGCTGTCTGCGATCTGCTCAGCCGACCTGCTCCGGCCATAGTAATCGGTGAAGAGGCCGTCGGGGTTGAGCAGGTAGATGGCAATGGAGTGGTCCACGATGTAGTCCCGGTCCTCGTCCTTGGGGCCAGCGCTGTAATACACGCGGTAACTGTGACTAGCCTGGGCGACCTGCTCGGTGGAGCCCGTCAGGCCCAGCAGCCGCGGGTGGAAGTCCTGCACGTAGCGGGCCATAGCTTTCACGTCGTCCCGCTCGGGGTCCACAGTGATGAAGACAGGCTGTACTGGAGGCAAAGCAGGCTCTGCTTCCAGCAGCCGCACCACCTGCACCAGCTTCTCCAGCTCATCCGGGCAGATGTCAGGGCAGTGAGTGAAGCCGAAGTACATTAGCACCCACTGGCCCCGGAAGTCAGCCTTGCAGCGAGCCTGGCCTTGGTGGTCCAGCAGGCAGAAGTCGCCCTGGCCCACAGCTGCCTGGCGCAGGGCTTCCATTCGCTGTTGCTGCCGCAGCCTCTCCTTCTCAGTCCTCAGGGCCAGCCACACCCCACCAAGTCCAGCTCCAAACACGGCTGTGATCAGCAGCCTGGTTCGAAGTCTAGGGCCCTGGCGCCGGCCCTGCCCACCTGTCTCTGCCGGGCCCTGCCTTGACAAAAGCCAGGACCTCAAATGCAGGGCCTGGCCTCCCAGGGTCCCAGGGAGGGCTGGGGGCTTGAGCTGAGAGAGCCTGTGCCAAGCCATGGGGCCCCGAGTCAGCAGCAGCATGGATCTGATGCCCCTGGAAACAAACAGGTGTCAGCAGCCAGAAAGGAAGGCCCAAGATGGTACCTGGGCTGCCCCTGCAATTCTGGACACCAGCCACCCATCTGAAGGACCCAGTCCACGTTCAGGCTTAACAGGCATTCACTGCTCACCTGAGCTCAGAACGCCACCAAACAGCCACACCTGGGCAACCACACCTGTCACTGCGGTCCTCCCTAGCCTCTCACCACACCCTGCCCTGTACCTCAGCAGGTGCGCCTCTTGCTGACTGAAAGCTTCCAAGTGCCGCGCCGGCTGGACTCCTGACCATGTTATCTATTTGCAATAAACCCGTTTATTGAAAGGAGGTGGATAATACTCTGGCTTGCAATCCCTAGAGCAACCGACTCCTCCGGCACTTTCCTGTCACCTCGGGCCACCTAAGTTAACCTCGGCCGTCCTCCCCACTCCCGGCAGAAAACTTGCACCACCTACGCCGGAGCTCGGACTCTGCGTGTCGGTGTTTAACGTTTCCCCGCAGACACTTGTACCCGCCACAAAACCGCACTGTCCTCACATCCAGGCTTCCCAGCAGCTTCTCCGGGCTCACTGCCGACGCCCAGCCTTTGCGTTGGTGACCTTTGCGCCTTTCCACGGGCCCCGGAAGGTGCCAGGTGGAGGTCTCAGGACGCCCCGTATCCTGCTGGGGGCGCCTTCCCGAGGACTCTGCGCCCGCCCCGCGCCCGGGCGGTTCTGGGCTTGTCCCTTCCCCACCAAAGACAGCGCCCTCTTGGCCAGAAAGGTCCTAGGACCACACGAAGCCTCGCGCGCGTTACAACTGTCCGCAGCCGCGAAAACACCGGTGCCTGCTCGGAGCCTCCCCCAGGCGCCCCGGCCTCGCCCCTCTCTCCGCGCAGCAGCCGGAACTGGGAAACCGGAGCCCAGCGCGTCCCCGGGGTTACCTCCCCCCTCCCGCCCCCACCTGGCCCCGCTCCGCACCTCGCGGCAACGCCGCGCGTCAGTGGACCAGGCCCAGGAGGCAGCGCCGGCCTCCGACTCCCCACGCTCCGCCCCGCGAACTCCTCGTGGGCTCCGGGAAACCCCGCGCCACACGCTCGCAGCCAGGTCGTCGGCGTCACGGGAGCTGCGCGCATGCGCACACGGGCGCAGCTCCCTGCGCAGCCGCTGACAGGCGCTCGGCGCGTGCGCGGGTGGAGCCCGCCGGAGGTCACGTGTTCGCCGAGACGGCGCCCCCCCCCGCTCGCCCCCCACCCCGCGGCTCCGGGTCCCTCGGTTTCCACCCCGGCGCGCCAGGCACGGACGAGGCTTCGCGGCGAAAGAGCTTTATTGCTGCGGCGGCAGGACGAGCTCGGCGAAGGGCGAGGGGGCGGTGAAGGGCGCGCGGTCCGAGAGCACGAGCGCGTCTTGCAGGGCGCGGCGTTGCAGGCCGCTGAGTGGGGGGCCGTCCCGGTGCACGCGGAGCCAGGGCGTCCCTGCGGGGCAAGGGGCGTCAGAGGCCGCGCGGCCGGAGCGGGGTCAGGGTCGGCGGCGCGGGGGCGGTGCTCACCACGGCTTAGCTTCTGGCCCACGTCGACCAGCAGCTCCGCGCCCACCCCGAGGCGGAGCGGCTCCCCCGCGCGGCTGCGCCCGGCCCCGAGCTCGTGCAGCACCTGCGCCAGCGGCAGTGCCCGGACCAGCTCCACGGTGCCTGCGGCGAGAGGGCCTGAGAGGCGGGGGCTCGGGAAGGGGCAGGGGCAGGGGCGGGGGCTCGGGAAGGGGCAGGGGAGGGGATGGCGGAGACGGGATGACGGGGTGCCCTCGACGCTCACCATCCGCGGGCGCCAGCAGCTCCTCCTGTTCCCGGGCGCGAGGCAGCAGCTGCCGGCGCTGCGCGGGGCTCCCGCAGCACAGGGCTCGGGCCAGGCTGGGATCCACGCCCTGCGCCGCCAGCATCAGCTCGAAGCGGCCGAGGGCCGAGCCGTCGTCCAGCGCCGCGGCCACCCGGGCAGCGCCTTGGGCCTGGCTCGCGGCGTGTCCGCTGAGCCAGAGCAGGGCGCCCCCTGTGGGCAGGGACGGGGTTTAGGCGTGGCAGGGCGGGGCGGCCCCGGCGAGAAGCCCCATTCCCTGCTCCCCGTTCTCACCGAGCCTGGTGACCAGGTCCCTAAGGTCCGACGGGCCTGCGCCATCCATGCAGAGCAGCGCCTCCTCCACCTCCAGGGCGTTGCCCACGCAGCGGCCCAGGGGCTTGTCCATGGCGGTCAGCGCTGCCGCGACTCGAAGCCCCAGGTCTGCCCCCACGCCAACCTGTGGAGAGAGGTTCAGCCTGGACCCTACATAGCAGGGCCTCCTGCAGCCGGTTCTTCATCGAACTCCAGCCCCTCTGCACCTTTCAACCTGGGGGTTGCCCGCCCCCCAGGATGAAATCGGGAAAGGATTGGGGTGGGGAACAGAAGTGCCACACCTCGACCTGGGGCCGGGAGGACCTTGTACCTGGCCTGGGGGAGGGGCGCCACGGAGGGCTTCCCCAGGCCCAGGCCAAGGCAGCCTTGACCTCCAGTCACAGGAGGTTCCGGGGCCATGAGAGAGGGAAGGACTTCGGGCAGGAAAGGGTGGGTCTGGGGTCAGGCAGGGCTGCTGAGTGGAGGGAGGCAGTGGGGGCGGGAGGGGTGAAGGGTAGGCTGGACCCACGTCAAGACGCACCCCCAGGGAGAGGCCACACCACTCACCAGCGTCCTTGCCAGCTCCCGGGCCTGCTCCTGGTTGGGGAAGACGGCGGCCCCTCCAAACTTAACATCTATCACCAGAGCAGACAGCCCCTCCACGACCTTCTTACTGAGGATGGAGGCTTTGTGGGGAGGCAGAGGCAATTGGAGACAATGGAGAGCCTGGAGCTTCCTGGGAGACTTGGGGGATGCCGACTTTGGGGTCAGGCGCCCTGAGCATTGAGGGTCAAGTCCCTTATGAGGGGGTGGCAGCACCTAGTGGGTTGTGTATCAGGGTACCCCACAAGGTAGTGGTCAGGCATCTTGTGATGGGGGGGGCGCAGGCACACGGTCAGGTGACTCCTAACGAGTGAACTAAGAGGCCCCTGACTGAGGTCAGAGGTCAGGGGCCTGTAACATGCGAAGCAGGCCGTAGAGTCAGGTCACCTGTGATGAGTGGCAGGCTGTCCACGGTGGCTGTCACATCTCTGGCTGCATATAGGATTCCGTCTGCAGGGACCAGCTGCTCACTCTGGCCCACGATACAGCAGCCAGCCTGCTCCAGCAGCACTTGCATCTGGCCAAACACCCCCTATTCTCAGTGACCCCCGGTAACAGCAGCTTTTTTTCTTCCCCATGAGAAAGAGTCTTGCCCTGTTGTCCAGGCTGGAGTGCAGCTGGCAGAATCTCGGCTCACTATGACCTCTGCCTCCTGGACTTAAGTGATCCTCCCACCTCCACTTCCCAATAGCTGGGACTAGAGGCCTGCACCACCACAGTGGGCTTTTCCCCCCTTCTATTTTGTAGAGATGGAAGTCTCACTATGTTACCCAGGCTCATCTCCAACTGGGCTCAAGTGATCCTCCCTCCTCTGCCTCCCAAAGTGCTGGAACAGGGTCTTACTCTGTTGCCCAGCTTGGAGTGCAGTGCCACGGTCACGGCTTACTGCAGCCTAGACCTACCAGGCTCAAGTGATCCTCCTGCCTCAGCCTCCTGAGAAGCTGGAATCACAGGCGCACCACCACATGAGGCTAATTTTTTTATTTTGTAGAGAGATGGGGTTTTGCCTTATTCAGGCTGGTTTTGAACTGGATTCAAGTGATCTGCCCACCTAAGCCTTCCCAAGTGCTAGGATTACAGGTGTAAGCCACCGTGGCAGGCCAGCCATCTGTGATTTTGACCAACTCCTCATTTATGATCCTGATGAGGTCCAATGACATGAGTAACTCTGACGGATAACCTCATTAGTGACCCTAATGATCCACCAGTGATCCTGGCCAGTGTTGTGTCTTCATCATCAACCCTTATGAAGGACTCATCAGCACCCCCTCATCCCACCCCCATACCTGCTCCGGGCTCTGGATGACATTAAATCCAGGAATAGACTCCAGCTTATCCAAGGTGCCTCCTGTATGTCCTAGACCACGTCCACTGATCATTGGCACCTGGTGGGCAGGGATGCTGAGTACCCTGCACAGAACCTCTCCCCCACACCTCCATGCATCCTCTCACCTTCCCCGATAGGACTTCAGCTGAATTTAGAAAGGAAGCAGCTATAGGGGTTCCCAGCCAGTGAGGGAATGGGAAGGTTTTCTCGGTTGAGAAGTGTCAGTAGGGAAGGAGGTTGGTACCCATCCCTGGGGGGAAACAAGGGTTGGGGCAGAGGGAGAGAAGTCCTTACTTATCCCTTGGGGGAGCTGTCTGGGGACCCAAGGGGAAAGGGTCTGCATTCCATCAGTGGATCTTTTGCCTGCTCCAAGGGGGCCTGGTCTGGAACCAGAGGGGCCCCAAGCTCTGTGCTGGGGAGAAGCCTGGGTCCTGGCTTGGGGTCTTTGGACCAGGCTTGAGGTTGGGAGCTGCCTGTGGATGGCCTGGTTGCTGACTAGGGTCATAGGCTCTGGTCTGGAAAGGGGGTGGTTTCTAACCTTGCAGCCACATGCAGCCAGGGCAGGTGCCAGGACCAGGCTGACCTTGTCACCCACACCCCCTGTGGAATGCTTGTCCACGAGCTGCTGGCGCCAGGCCTCTGGCCACTCCAGCTGCTGCCCTGACTGGGCCAGGGCCTGGGTCAGCACCGAGGTCTCCTCCAGATCCATGCCCCGAAGTCGGATGGCCATCAGCATGGCCCCTGGTATATGAGGGTATGCGTGAGGGTGGCAGCCCACAGCGGTGGGGCACCCTGGGGGCAGTGCTGGTGGTGGGGTACTGTGGCACCCCCAGGGACCGACAGTTTCCGCTGACCTCCCGGCCGGGATCGGGACACCCAACCCTCCCCACCCACCTATCTGTGTGCCCTGCGCGCTCCCGTTCACCACAGCAGCCACGAAGCCCCTGATGTCCGCTTCGCTCAGGCGGCCTCCATCTCGCTTCATGCGGATCAGCTCTGGAAGCTGCTTAGGCTCTGGCGAGGGATCGGGAAGTCCCTGGGTCCCTTCCCCGGAGAGGTCACCAGGCCTGGGTGGGGCCCGGGTTCCCCGGGTCATCGAGGCCGCCATCGCTCCCGGCCTGCGGGGATGCCTGGCACGTCTGGGACCTGCGGCCAGCGGTGTTGATGTCTGAGCCACGTGCTCCTGTTCCGACCCCTCTCCGCGTCTCCCTGGTGTCCACCCCTCGGTCCCGTGTCTGTGTCGCCCTTGTCCGAGACTGGCTCCCGCTTTCCGGCCTCACGACCTGAGCCCGGCCCGTACCTGCTCAGGACAGCTGCCCTCGCCCACCTGCTCCGGATCCCAGCCCGGGATACCCCGCCTCGTTCCACGGGTCGGGACCGCGGGCTTCGCGCACAGCGGGGTTCGCGCACAGCCGGGTTCGCGCACAGCAGTGCACTGCCAGCCGCAGGGCGGCGGCGCCCCAGGGCAGAGGGCAGGTGGGGCCGTCTGGTGGGCGGGGCTCGGCAGTCGCCTCCGCCCGCGAACCCCAGCGCGCCGTGTCCCGGCCGATCCCCAGATGCTCCCGGACACGCGGGATTTTCGGGCCCCGGGCCGTCGGCGGCCGCGACCACTGGCTTGACCCGCCCATCGCGGCCCTTCGGTGTCTGCAGCGCCCGAGCGTCGCCCATCCCGCCCTCTGGGGTCTCGACCTTCCGACGTGGCGCGGGGCTGGGCCTCTCCGGACGCTCGGGCCCCGCCCCGTTGGGTTCGGAGTTCGGACTCGGCCCCGCCCTTGGCCTCGCCCTGGGGCGCGCAGAGAGAGAGAGAGGCGGACACGATGCGAGCTCGCAAACTTTAAGCAAACAAGTGTGGGGCCGCGCCCGCCCGGCGGGTCAGTTGTCCACGTCGGTCACCAGAGGCGCCAGGTAGTCCGAGTGCCGGATCCCGAAGGTCCAGCCGCGGGGCTTGCGGTGCTGCGGGCCCGGAGACGCCGCTGAGCTCGCGGGACCGGCGTCCCCTCCGCGCCGGGGACCCTAATCCCATAACTCCGACCTCAGTCTCCCCCCGCCCCGCCCCTGACCCTTGACCCTGGACTCAAGGCCACCTGGTCCACGTTGTAAGCTGCGGGCCCCGGCTTCTGCGTGCTGTCTTGGGGGAGCGAAGTCCGCGCCAGCATCGTGAACTGGGGGGCCCGGGACTTGTAGACCCCCGGGCTCACCACGTGGTAGGCGCAGGGGCCCGGGGTCTGCGGGAGGGCAGAGGGTGCTGGCTGCCGCCTTCGCTGCGGCGGACTAGGGACACCCTGCGTCCGCCCCGCCCGTCCCCCACCTTGCTGAGGTCCTCGAAGAAACTGCCCGCTGCTCTGCGGCCGCAGATGGAGTAAGTTGGGGCGGAGACTTTGCCGATGACTCGCGGACCCAAGAGCGAGGGCACAGTATAGGACCCCGGACCTGGAGAGGAGCCGGGGCTCGGGGATAGTGGGTCTGCGCGGACAGGCTCGGGGTGGCCCCGGCCAGGAGTGGGAAGGCCCATAGTGCTGGGATGGCCCTTTCTGGCCTCACCTGGGCTCTGCCGCTCCGCATGGACACCCCAGTTTCGGGGAGCAATGGTGTGCCGAGGCGCGCTGGGGTACGTCGCGTTCACCGCTCGCTCCGGGAAGTACCTGCCTGCCGGGCGGATCAAGGGTGTGGGGGTGGGAGCTGGGTGGGGGCCTGGTGGGTGCCCCTGGGACTAATGGGGAAATCAGCCCCGCGGGGCTCGAGGTTGGAGATTTGAGATCCGGATATGGGGGTACCGAGTACGCGGTGTTAGGGTATCCGAGGGGGACTCGAGGTTCAGGTGGGGGGTTCCCCGGTGGGCCTCCCTGGAGGGAGTTCGGCAAGGTCGGGGTGGCAAGGGTCCTGGGGGTGCTGACCGGGTCCCGGAGTGGGGAAGGGCGCTGAGTGGCGCGGGCGGCCGTAGATGGAGTAGGCGGGGGCGCTGTCGGGGCCGCGCACGGTCATGCGGGCGGGCACCAGGTGGCCGGGCCCGGGGCCGCAAGTCGTCCGCTGCGTGGGGAGGCGCGCGCCGAAGCTGAAGGCGGGGGCTCGGGGCCGCGACGGGTCATGCAGAACGTAGCCTGGGAGCATCCGAGTCAGCGCCGCCGGGGCCGGCCCTACCCCCACGTGGAACCCGGATCCTCCCCCGGCACAGAGCCCCCTCTCCCCGCTCACGGGCCCGGTTCGGCCCCGAGCACAGACCTCACCCGTCGCTTCCCCTTCCCTCCCCGGGCACCATCCCACCCCCTCCATCGCGGGGCCCGCCCCCGCTACCGGTGCTGGGCGGCAGCTTGTATTTGGGCCCGGGGCCTCGGTAGTGCGCCGCGATGGGGCCGCGAGGCCGGTGTGGCCGCCAAGGGCCTACCCAGGCGTCCGAGCCCATATCGCGGGTGGGGGGCGCTTACGGCTCGCAGCACCTGTGAACAGAGGGCGGTGGGAGCGGCCCCTCCACCCCAGATTCTCGGGGAGCGCGCTTGCCCGCTACCCTCGGATTAGCGCAGGGCGGGGCCTGGTCCGTCTCCCCGGCGCCGGCAAAACAAACAGGAGCTTCCCTCCCGGCTCTGAGGGGCGTGGGGCTGGAGCCGGTTCAAGGCTGTCACTCCGCTCCTGACTCCGGGGAGAGCTGGGTAGGGTCGTCAACTGGCTGGGGACAGGTTTAGACCCAGACTTTGGGAAGGGAATCACCTGGCGGGGGCGGGCAGGAGATTTTCGTGGTCTTGGGAAAAGGTGCCCCGGGGAGGGCCTGGCGTGGGGGACCCGGTGCCCCGAGGGGAGGCCCCGAGTTGCACTGACCCGTGATGGTAGCTCCTGGCGTGGGAAAGCAAAGCGACATAGCTGGACACCCATGCGCCGCCCCGCCCACCTCCCAGACCCCATTGTGGCCCTTTCCCGCTTCCTGGCAACCAGACTGACTGCCTCCCTATCCCTAACCTGGCTCCGCCCCCCACCCCCACACCCAGTGCCGCCGCTGGGCCCCTCCGTGGACTCTGTGGCACGGGCAGGACAGGAGGTTGTGGCACCCAGAACTCTAGCCTCAGTATACCCATTCTAAAATTAGACAAATCTGCACATGAAAAGCAAAGATGGGAATAAAGGAATTGAACAATGCAAACCACACACTCAGTTTAATTGTGTGTAGGGAATTTTACATCCATTTAAGCCCATGAAATATTTGCAAAAAACAATCATGTATTGGGCCACAAAATAACCATACAAGTTGGAAAAAATGACGTGACACATGATTTTATTACAAGTGAATACAATTCTAAGCAAACAAAATGTTAAAAAAAAAAGAGGCCGGGCGCGGTGGCTCACGCCTATAATCACAGCACTTCGGGAGGCCGAGGCAGGTGGATCACGAGGTCAAGAGATCGAGACCATCCTGGTCAACAAGGTGAAACCCCGTCTCTACTAAAAATACAAAAATCAACTGGGCATGGTGGCGCGTGCCTGTAATCCCAGCTACTCAGGAGGCTGAGGCAGGAGAATTGCTTGAACCTGGGAGGCGGAGGTTGCCGTGAGCTGAAATCGCACCATTGCACTCCTGCCTGGGTAACAAGAGCGAAACTCCGTCTCAAAAAAAAAAGTTAAAAAAACAAGACACTTAGCCTGGGCAATACAGTGAGACCCCATCTTGACAAAAAACTTTTGAAAATTAGCTGGGTGTGATGGTGCACACCTGCAGTCCCAGCTATGATGTTGGGGGCTGAGGTAGGAGGATATCTTGAGCCTGGGAGTTGGATGCTGCAGTGAGCTGTGATCCCACCACTGGACTCCAGCCTGGGTAACAGAGAGAGACCTTATCTCAAAAAAACAAAAGGCAGCAAACAAATGTTTTGAAATGGACAAATCTTTTTAAAAACCCTGGATCAGGCCAGTCGTGATGGCTCACACCTGTAATCTCAGTACTTTGGGAGGCTGAGGCGGGTGGTTCACGAGGTCGAGAGGTCAAGACCATCCTGGTCAACATGGTGAAACCCCGTCTCTACTAAAAATACAAAAAATTAGCTGGGCATGGTGGTGCGTGCCTGTAATCCCAGCTACTCAGGAGGCCGAGGCAGGAGAACTGCCTGAACCCAGGAGGCGGAGGTTGCGGTGAGCTGAGATTGCGCCATTGCACTCCAGCCTGGGTAACAAGAGCGAAAACTCCGTCTCAAAAACAAAAACAAAAAACCCTGGGACAAAACTTGTCAGAAACTCATCTGGAGTTACAAACTATATCAAACATTGCAAAAGTAGAATTCCTTCCCACCCAATTCCTATAGGAGGCAGCTAAAGCTGTGTTCTGAGGAAAATTTATAGTCATTTTAGAATTACCTCATTATTATTACTTGAGACAGAGTCTCACTGTCACCAGGCTGGAATGCAGTGGCCCATCTCAGCTCACTGCAGTCTCTGCCTCCCAGGCTCGAATGATCTTCCCTTCTCAGCCTCCCAAGTAGCTGGAACCACAGACACATACCACCATGCTTGGCTAATTTTTTGTATTTTTGGTAGAGAAGAGTTTCACCATGTTGCCCAGGCCAGCCTTGAACACCTGGGCTCAAAAGAACTGCCTGCCTTGGCTTCCCAAAGTGCTGGGATTACAGAAGTGAGCCACCGTGCCCGGCTGACTACATAATTAATGAAGAAAAGATTCAAGAAGCTTAGTATTTATCTCACATATGGAAAAAAATTAAGTAAGCTAAATGAATGAAATGGGAACTAACACAAAGTAGTAGAATATAATAACTATTTTAGAGACAAGTGCATCAACACATCAGTGAGCTCGATTGACCAAAGGGGAGGAGTAAAAGTATACAAAATTAAGAATGAGAAAATGAAATACCAATATACAATAAGGTAAGATGATTTAACATATTTCATTGTGTGACTGAGACAAATGTAAAAACCTGGAAAAATGAGTGCTTTTTTAGCATAACAAGTTACATAATGAACCTAAGAATCAGAACAATTTAACAATTTTCTATATGTATCAGCTAGAAATTACATTTGGCAATAAGTAACAACCCACCCCCAAAACAAAGACCTTCCCCCAATTGATTAGATGCCTAGAAGTATTTCCAGGGACTCAGGTAATGAAGTCCAGAAGTCATTAGCCAGGCTGGCATCCAGCTCCAGGAAGCCTCCAGGCACCAGGCTCTGCGTTTCCATCCTTGGTCCTTACTGCTGCACGGTGGATATTCCAGCTCCAGCATACACTTCATGTTCCAGAAAAGGAGAGAGAGTAGTAAAGGGTGTCAACCTAAACAATAGAGAGCTTATCTGGGAATGTGCAGAAGCACTGCGATACCGAGTATGTGTGCCGTGGCAAACACGGGCACATTCAAGGAGGCTGAGGTAAGGGGATGCTTGTAAAGTCAAACAGACGTATACTTAGCTGGGCATGGTGGCTCACGCCTGTAATCCCAGCACTTTGGGAGGCCGAGGCAGGTGGATCACGAGGTTAAGAGATCGAGACCATCCTGGTCAACATGGTGAAACCCCGTCTCTACTAAAAACACAAAAATTAGCTGGGCATGGTGGCGCGTGCCTGTAATCCCAGCGACTCAGGAGGCTGAGGCAGGAGAATTGCCTGAACCCAGGAGGCGGAGGTTGTGGTGAGCCGAGATCGCGCCATTGCACTCCAGCCTGGGTAACAAGAGCAAAACTCCGTCTCAAAAAAAAAAAAAAAAAAAAAACCAGAAGTATACGTAAGGTATGTTTTTGTTTATTTTTATGTTTGTTGAGGTGGAGTCTTGCCCTCTCACTCAGGCTGGAGTGCAGTGGCACTATCTCGGCTCACTGTAACCTCCGCCTCCTGAGTTTAAGTGATCATCCTGCCTCAGCCTCCCAAGTAACTGGGACTACAGGTGTGCGCCACTGTGCCCAGCTAATTTTTGTATTTTTAGTAGAGACAGAGTTTCATTGTGTTGACCAGGCTGGTCTTGAACTCCTGACTTCAGCTGATCTGCCTGCCTTGGCCTACGTTTTTGTTTATTTAAAAATTTATTATTATTTATTTGTTTTGAAACAAGGTGTTGCTCTGTCGCCCAGGCTGCAGTGTAGTGGTGTGATCATGGCTCACCGCAGCCTCGACCTTCGGGGCTCAGGTGATCCTTCCACCTCAGCCTTCTGAGTAGCAGGGACTACAGGCATTCACCACCATGCCTGGCTAATTAAAAAAAAAATTTTGTAGAGGTAGGGTCTCACCATGTTGCCCAGGCTGGTTTTTAATTCTGGGTTGAAGTGATCCTCCCACTGTGGACTCCGAAAGTGCTGGAGTTACAGGCATGAGTGTGCCCGGCCCACAGCTGTTGTGAAGCAGAGAACATTGGTTACAGGGGTTTATGTAACCAATGACATCAGTTTATTAGTGGAGAGAGTGTGTCAGCCAACTGTTCTTTGTACATCTGGCTAGCCTTCCTTGTGACTCATGTAGCAAGCTGCAGGTTGGAAAATCCTTGTCAAAAGTTATCTTTACAGGCCAGGCATGGTGGCTCACACCTGTAAGCCCAGCACTTTGGGAAGCCGAGGCGGGCGGATCACTTGAGGTCCGGAGTTTGAGACCAGCCTGGCCAACCTGGTGAAACCCCATTTCTACTAAAAATACAAAAATTACCTGGGCGTGGTAGCAGGTACCTGTAATCCCAGCTACTCAGGAGGCTGAGGCAGAAGAATCCCTTGAACCCAGCAGGTGGAGCTTACAGTGAGCTGTGATCACACCACTGCATTTTAGCCTGGGCAACACAGCAAGACTCTTTAAAAAAAATTCTTTTTACAGGCATATGTGCGTGAGGCCTTCAGAGACTTTTGTAATGGTTCTCATAGGCATGTGTGCATGAAGGACCCCACCCCTTCTTAACGTCTTATTTTGCTTTGGTTTGACACAAGTGACTCCATCTTGATACTGGCAATTTTTACATTTCCTCCTTTTGATGAAGATCTTTTCCTGAGGCCGGGCATGGTGGCTCAATACCTGTAATTCCAGCACTTTGGGAGGCTGAGGCAGGAGGATCACCTGAGGTCAGGAGTTCGAGACTAGCTTGGCCAACATGCTGAAACCCTGTCTCTACTAAAAATACAAAAATCAGCTGGGTGTGGTGGAGTGCACCTGTAATCCCAGCTACTCAGGAAGTTGAGGCAGGAGAATCACTTGAACCCGGGAGGCAGAGGTTGCAGTGAGCCGAGACCGTGCCATTGCATTCCAGCCTGGGTGACAGAGCGATACTCAATCTTAAAAAAAAAAAAAAAAAAAAAAACTTCTCTGAAGACATCACTGATCAATTATCCTCTGGAAAGATTTCTCTGAAGACATCACTGATCAATTATCCCCTGGTTAGGTTTTGATTTTCCCTTGGTGCCAAGATGGACCTGTCCAGGTTGATTTGGTGCCATGTTGGGAGAATGGCCGGCAATTTCAAATCGGTGTCAAAACCAACTGAACCACATCTGAGCAGCTGGAAGGAGATTGGGAAGGAGTGGCTGTCAGGTTAAGTCAGCCTGGAGTTAATTATTAAGTTTCATTTCATCGGTTTCATGGGTGTTGGCTATCATGTCAAAGTGCTGTGCCAGCATTACCTGGTAGGACTTGTACTTCTGCAGAGGTGCCAGCATTACCTGGTAGGAGTTGTACTTCTGCAGAGGTGCCAGCATTACCTGGTAGGAGTTGTACTTCTGCAGAGGCTGGACAGGTGCAGGGTTTTAAAAGGATCATACAGAGTGAAGTACAATGATGAACTCAGTTTCCATCATGATTTGTAATTTTATTTTATTCTGTCTTTTAATAGAGACACTCAGCTATTTTAGTTGTTGTTGTTGTAGAAATGGGGTCTTGTTTGGTTGCTCAGGCTGGTATCAAACTGACCTCAAACGATCCTCCTGCATTGGCCTCCCAAAGTTCTGGGATTATAGGCATGAGCGACGTGCTTGTCCTTATGTTTCTTACATATAGTATAAAAAAGGTATAAACTGTATGCTCTTAAATTACTTAATTTAACTGCTTTTTTTCCTTATGCCAATTAAACAGAGCTCTTCGTAAATTAAAATAACATATAGACATAAAAACATAGACAACACAAAGCTTTTCTGGCTTTTCACTTGAAATTTTTTGTTATAAAACAGTAAAACATAGTCACTTGTATTCACCAGTGTATAAAAGGACAATTGGATTTAAACTATGTTTTTGATAAAATAGAACAAGTTAAGGTTACCAGTTCAGATGGCTGAAGGTTTAAGATGTTCATTACCTTACGGGTAGGCCTCTGAATAAGACGGGAAGAAAAGCCTGCATGCAGTGGCTCACGCCTGTAATCCCAGGACTTTGGGAGGCTGAGGCAGGTGGATCCCTTGCACTCAGGAGTTGGACACCAGCCGGGCCAACCTGGTGAAAACTCATCTTTACTAAAAATACAAAATTAACCAGGCATGATGGCAGGCACCTGTAATCCCAGTCGAGGTACAGGAATTGCTTGAACCTGGCAGGTGGAGGTTGCAGTGAGCCAAGACTGCACCACTGCACTCCAGTCTGGGGGACAGAGCGAGATTCTGTCACAAACAAAGAAAAAAAACTCCTCAATGAATATAAATATGTAATTCCAGTTAGATTTCCAATGTTAAAAATAGGAAAACAGAAATTTAAACGTCATATGCAAAAATGTGTTCAATTGCCAAAAAAATTCTAAAACAGGAAAGGAATGAAAGGGCTTCTAGATATTAAAGCATATGCGGTGGTTAATTTGATGCATCAGCTTGGCTGGGCCACGGGCTGGGGCAGCTCTGTGCATTCCTGGACCTTTCCTTGCCCCTGAGGCCCGGCCATCGCAGCAACATTCTGTATCTGCTGCTTCTGAATCCCTTTCCGTCCTCTTTTCTCTACTTCTGCTCTTAGTCTCATCTTACTAGGTAGAGATTCTCTATGTTAATGATTCTCCTGTTCACATTCCTGGTGTGGGTTTTCCCTTCTCATTGGAACTAACTCTGTTACGATAAAGATTTTCTGAGGTGAAGACAACAGAGGTTCAGTGAATGTATCAGTCAGGGTTCTGTGCAGATGACAGAAACCACTCTAAGTGTTCAAGGTAGAAATGGATTTATTTTTATTTAGTTAGTTATTTATTTTGAGATGGAGTCTTGCTCTGTTGCCCAGGCTGGAGTGCAGTTGTGCAATCATGGCTCACTGCAACGTCTGCCTCCCGGGTTCAAGCAATTCTCCTGCCTCAGCCTCTTGAGTAGCTGGGACTATAGGCGCGTGCCACCACCAGAGCTATTTCTTTGTATTTTGTATTTTGAGTACAGATGGGGTTTCACGGTGTTAGCCAGGATGGTCTCGATCTCCTGACTTTGTAATCCCAAAGTGCTGGGATTACAGGCGTGAGCCACAGTGCCCGGCCAAAATGGATTTATTATGAGGAATATTACAGAATCGCTGGATGAATTGGTGGTGTAATAACTGAAAGGTGGCCCTTGGGACTACTGAGCTTAAGCGGAGACCTGGGTAGCTGTGATTCTGAGATCAGGAACCTGCTGGGGATCCTGAGGCTGCACCCCAAAACTGCCCAGGCCTCCCTCAGCAGCGGCTGAGTCTCCACAGCCCTGCTTGCCAGCAGAGTCAGCACAGGGCAGAGGCCTCTGGTCATTCCCGCTTTTCACATCTTGCACAATTGCCCTGAATCCAAATCCGACTGCAAGGGACTCTGCAAAACATAGCATTGCAGCATTTGTATTTTAGGTTCTAAAATGCAGGAAAATAAACTTCAAAAGGAGGTGAGAATGGCAGCTGAATACAGTTGAGCACATCCAGCGCCGTGGAAAAGCAAGAGTCCTGATGTGAGCACATCAGTCTTGAGATGTCTTCTCCCACCCCGTGAAGACGCTAAATGGCAGATGCGGCGGAGAGGTCCAGGTTGGAGATGCTGGAACTGTGAGACTTGCACAAGCCACAGGAATGGATGGGACCGTTCAGTGGAGGGGTCACCAAGTCCAGCCCACCTCCTGTTTCTGTAAATAACATTTTACTGGAACGCAGCCACATTCTTTTGTTTACTATGTTTTAAGGTTGTTTTGTGCTACAATGGCAGGCTTGAGTAGTGGCGGGAGACCAAATGACCTGCAAAGGCAAACACAGTTAGAATCCAGCTCTTTGCACAAAAACTTTGCTGCCCCGACTGAGAGTGAGTACGTGGGTAAAGAGCTCGGGGCACTGCAGCACTCCTGGGCTGGAGACGTGGCAGAAGCAATCACTCTGATATGCTGATCATAAACAAGCGACGGTCTCCTGTGCTCTGCACTTAGCTTTCTCAGCTGACTTTCATGAGTTAGCAGGTTGCGGGACGTTGGATGAATATAGCTTCTCAGGTTTCTGTCGTCCTCACCAATGACCCTTACGTTGGTGGACTCATATTTGACATCTGCAGTGAGGTCCTGTCAGATTGCAGGAAGACTTAATTTTCCCAACTATAAAAGATTACTGTGGGCCGGGCGTGGTGGCTCAAACCTGTAATCCCAGCACTTTGGGACGCCGAGGCGGGTGGATCACGAGGTCAAGAGATCGAGACCATCTTGGTCAACATGGTGAAACCTCGTCTCTAATAAAAATACAAAAAATTAGCTGGGCATGGTGGCGCGTGCCTGTAATCCCAGCTACTCGGGAGGCTGAGGCAGGAGAATTGCCTGAACCCAGGAGGCGGAGGTTGCGGTGAGCCGAGATTGCGCCATTGCACTCCAGCCTGGGTAATGAGAGCGAAACTCTGTCTCAAAGGAAAAAAAAAGATTACTGTGAAACTCCAGCATTATTACGTTTCATGGGTTAAATATTAAAACGATACCAGGCCTGAAGAATCCCTGAATAGACAAAATCAGCTGGGCGTTGGAAGTGACCTCAACCTTGCCTCGATGGAAAACAAGTGAAACTTAACTGGAGTCGTTTCTGATAAATGGTCATGTTAGGCAGAAGAGGAACTTGAGCCCAGCCAATCATAAGCAGCCAGCTAACACTTGATTGTGTAACTAGGGACTTCCCAGCTAGACAAAGAAGGCAGCAGCAGAACTGTAACTCATCAAGTGATTTCTTCAGTGTGCTTCCTCGTTTTCCCAGTAACAAACAGACAAATACTTATCTCTGACATTTCTGTCATTGGCCAGAGAAAAATAGGTATTTATGGCCGGCTCAGGCCTGTAATCCCAGCACTTTGGGAGGCAGAGGTGGGTGGATCACCTATGCTCAGGAGCTGGAGACCAGCCTGGCCAACATGGAGAAAAGCGGTCTTTACTAAAAATACAACAATTAGCTGGGTGTGGTGGCCTGTAATCCCAGCTACTGGGGAGGCTGAGACAGGATAATGGCCTGAGCCCAGGAGGTGGAGGTTGCAGTGAGCCAAGACTGCACCACTGCACTCCAGTCTGGGGGACAGAGCGAGATTCTGTCACAAACAAAGAAAAACTCCTCAATGAATAAAAATATGTAATTCCAGTTAGATTTCCAATGTTAAAAATAGGAAAACAGAAATTTAAACGTCATATGCAAAAATGTGTTCAATTGCCAAAAAAATTCTAAAACAGGAAAGGAATGAAAGGGCTTCTAGATATTAAAGCATATGCGGTGGTTAATTTGATGCATCAGCTTGGCTGGGCCACGGGCTGGGGCAGCTCTGTGCATTCCTGGACCTTTCCTTGCCCCTGAGGCCCGGCCATCGCAGCAACATTCTGTATCTGCTGCTTCTGAATCCCTTTCCGTCCTCTTTTCTCTACTTCTGCTCTTAGTCTCATCTTACTAGGTAGAGATTCTCTATGTTAATGATTCTCCTGTTCACATTCCTGGTGTGGGTTTTCCCTTCTCATTGGAACTAACTCTGTTACGATAAAGATTTTCTGAGGTGAAGACAACAGAGGTTCAGTGAATGTATCAGTCAGGGTTCTGTGCAGATGACAGAAACCACTCTAAGTGTTCAAGGTAGAAATGGATTTATTTTTATTTAGTTAGTTATTTATTTTGAGATGGAGTCTTGCTCTGTTGCCCAGGCTGGAGTGCAGTTGTGCAATCATGGCTCACTGCAACGTCTGCCTCCCGGGTTCAAGCAATTCTCCTGCCTCAGCCTCTTGAGTAGCTGGGACTATAGGCGCGTGCCACCACCAGAGCTATTTCTTTGTATTTTGTATTTTGAGTACAGATGGGGTTTCACGGTGTTAGCCAGGATGGTCTCGATCTCCTGACTTTGTAATCCCAAAGTGCTGGGATTACAGGCGTGAGCCACAGTGCCCGGCCAAAATGGATTTATTATGAGGAATATTACAGAATCGCTGGATGAATTGGTGGTGTAATAACTGAAAGGTGGCCCTTGGGACTACTGAGCTTAAGCGGAGACCTGGGTAGCTGTGATTCTGAGATCAGGAACCTGCTGGGGATCCTGAGGCTGCACCCCAAAACTGCCCAGGCCTCCCTCAGCAGCGGCTGAGTCTCCACAGCCCTGCTTGCCAGCAGAGTCAGCACAGGGCAGAGGCCTCTGGTCATTCCCGCTTTTCACATCTTGCACAATTGCCCTGAATCCAAATCCGACTGCAAGGGACTCTGCAAAACATAGCATTGCAGCATTTGTATTTTAGGTTCTAAAATGCAGGAAAATAAACTTCAAAAGGAGGTGAGAATGGCAGCTGAATACAGTTGAGCACATCCAGCGCCGTGGAAAAGCAAGAGTCCTGATGTGAGCACATCAGTCTTGAGATGTCTTCTCCCACCCCGTGAAGACGCTAAATGGCAGATGCGGCGGAGAGGTCCAGGTTGGAGATGCTGGAACTGTGAGACTTGCACAAGCCACAGGAATGGATGGGACCGTTCAGTGGAGGGGTCACCAAGTCCAGCCCACCTCCTGTTTCTGTAAATAACATTTTACTGGAACGCAGCCACATTCTTTTGTTTACTATGTTTTAAGGTTGTTTTGTGCTACAATGGCAGGCTTGAGTAGTGGCGGGAGACCAAATGACCTGCAAAGGCAAACACAGTTAGAATCCAGCTCTTTGCACAAAAACTTTGCTGCCCCGACTGAGAGTGAGTACGTGGGTAAAGAGCTCGGGGCACTGCAGCACTCCTGGGCTGGAGACGTGGCAGAAGCAATCACTCTGATATGCTGATCATAAACAAGCGACGGTCTCCTGTGCTCTGCACTTAGCTTTCTCAGCTGACTTTCATGAGTTAGCAGGTTGCGGGACGTTGGATGAATATAGCTTCTCAGGTTTCTGTCGTCCTCACCAATGACCCTTACGTTGGTGGACTCATATTTGACATCTGCAGTGAGGTCCTGTCAGATTGCAGGAAGACTTAATTTTCCCAACTATAAAAGATTACTGTGGGCCGGGCGTGGTGGCTCAAACCTGTAATCCCAGCACTTTGGGACGCCGAGGCGGGTGGATCACGAGGTCAAGAGATCGAGACCATCTTGGTCAACATGGTGAAACCTCGTCTCTAATAAAAATACAAAAAATTAGCTGGGCATGGTGGCGCGTGCCTGTAATCCCAGCTACTCGGGAGGCTGAGGCAGGAGAATTGCCTGAACCCAGGAGGCGGAGGTTGCGGTGAGCCGAGATTGCGCCATTGCACTCCAGCCTGGGTAATGAGAGCGAAACTCTGTCTCAAAGGAAAAAAAAAGATTACTGTGAAACTCCAGCATTATTACGTTTCATGGGTTAAATATTAAAACGATACCAGGCCTGAAGAATCCCTGAATAGACAAAATCAGCTGGGCGTTGGAAGTGACCTCAACCTTGCCTCGATGGAAAACAAGTGAAACTTAACTGGAGTCGTTTCTGATAAATGGTCATGTTAGGCAGAAGAGGAACTTGAGCCCAGCCAATCATAAGCAGCCAGCTAACACTTGATTGTGTAACTAGGGACTTCCCAGCTAGACAAAGAAGGCAGCAGCAGAACTGTAACTCATCAAGTGATTTCTTCAGTGTGCTTCCTCGTTTTCCCAGTAACAAACAGACAAATACTTATCTCTGACATTTCTGTCATTGGCCAGAGAAAAATAGGTATTTATGGCCGGCTCAGGCCTGTAATCCCAGCACTTTGGGAGGCAGAGGTGGGTGGATCACCTATGCTCAGGAGCTGGAGACCAGCCTGGCCAACATGGAGAAAAGCGGTCTTTACTAAAAATACAACAATTAGCTGGGTGTGGTGGCCTGTAATCCCAGCTACTGGGGAGGCTGAGACAGGATAATGGCCTGAGCCCAGGAGGTGGAGGTTGCAGTGAGCCAAGACTGCACCACTGCACTCCAGTCTGGGGGACAGAGCGAGATTCTGTCACAAACAAAGAAAAACTCCTCAATGAATAAAAATATGTAATTCCAGTTAGATTTCCAATGTTAAAAATAGGAAAACAGAAATTTAAACGTCATATGCAAAAATGTGTTCAATTGCCAAAAAAATTCTAAAACAGGAAAGGAATGAAAGGGCTTCTAGATATTAAAGCATATGCGGTGGTTAATTTGATGCATCAGCTTGGCTGGGCCACGGGCTGGGGCAGCTCTGTGCATTCCTGGACCTTTCCTTGCCCCTGAGGCCCGGCCATCGCAGCAACATTCTGTATCTGCTGCTTCTGAATCCCTTTCCGTCCTCTTTTCTCTACTTCTGCTCTTAGTCTCATCTTACTAGGTAGAGATTCTCTATGTTAATGATTCTCCTGTTCACATTCCTGGTGTGGGTTTTCCCTTCTCATTGGAACTAACTCTGTTACGATAAAGATTTTCTGAGGTGAAGACAACAGAGGTTCAGTGAATGTATCAGTCAGGGTTCTGTGCAGATGACAGAAACCACTCTAAGTGTTCAAGGTAGAAATGGATTTATTTTTATTTAGTTAGTTATTTATTTTGAGATGGAGTCTTGCTCTGTTGCCCAGGCTGGAGTGCAGTTGTGCAATCATGGCTCACTGCAACGTCTGCCTCCCGGGTTCAAGCAATTCTCCTGCCTCAGCCTCTTGAGTAGCTGGGACTATAGGCGCGTGCCACCACCAGAGCTATTTCTTTGTATTTTGTATTTTGAGTACAGATGGGGTTTCACGGTGTTAGCCAGGATGGTCTCGATCTCCTGACTTTGTAATCCCAAAGTGCTGGGATTACAGGCGTGAGCCACAGTGCCCGGCCAAAATGGATTTATTATGAGGAATATTACAGAATCGCTGGATGAATTGGTGGTGTAATAACTGAAAGGTGGCCCTTGGGACTACTGAGCTTAAGCGGAGACCTGGGTAGCTGTGATTCTGAGATCAGGAACCTGCTGGGGATCCTGAGGCTGCACCCCAAAACTGCCCAGGCCTCCCTCAGCAGCGGCTGAGTCTCCACAGCCCTGCTTGCCAGCAGAGTCAGCACAGGGCAGAGGCCTCTGGTCATTCCCGCTTTTCACATCTTGCACAATTGCCCTGAATCCAAATCCGACTGCAAGGGACTCTGCAAAACATAGCATTGCAGCATTTGTATTTTAGGTTCTAAAATGCAGGAAAATAAACTTCAAAAGGAGGTGAGAATGGCAGCTGAATACAGTTGAGCACATCCAGCGCCGTGGAAAAGCAAGAGTCCTGATGTGAGCACATCAGTCTTGAGATGTCTTCTCCCACCCCGTGAAGACGCTAAATGGCAGATGCGGCGGAGAGGTCCAGGTTGGAGATGCTGGAACTGTGAGACTTGCACAAGCCACAGGAATGGATGGGACCGTTCAGTGGAGGGGTCACCAAGTCCAGCCCACCTCCTGTTTCTGTAAATAACATTTTACTGGAACGCAGCCACATTCTTTTGTTTACTATGTTTTAAGGTTGTTTTGTGCTACAATGGCAGGCTTGAGTAGTGGCGGGAGACCAAATGACCTGCAAAGGCAAACACAGTTAGAATCCAGCTCTTTGCACAAAAACTTTGCTGCCCCGACTGAGAGTGAGTACATGGGTAAAGAGCTCGGGGCACTGCAGCACTCCTGGGCTGGAGACGTGGCAGAAGCAATCACTCTGATATGCTGATCATAAACAAGCGACGGTCTCCTGTGCTCTGCACTTAGCTTTCTCAGCTGACTTTCATGAGTTAGCAGGTTGCGGGATGTTTGATGAATATAGCTTCTCAGGTTTCTGTCATCCTCACCAATGACCCTTACGTTGGTGGACTCATATTTGACATCTGCAGTGAGGTCCTGTCAGATTGCAGGAAGACTTAATTTTCCCAACTATAAAAGATTACTGTGGGCCGGGCGTGGTGGCTCAAACCTGTAATCCCAGCACTTTGGGACGCCGAGGCGGGTGGATCACGAGGTCAAGAGATCGAGACCATCTTGGTCAACATGGTGAAACCTCGTCTCTAATAAAAATACAAAAAATTAGCTGGGCATGGTGGCGCGTGCCTGTAATCCCAGCTACTCGGGAGGCTGAGGCAGGAGAATTGCCTGAACCCAGGAGGCGGAGGTTGCGGTGAGCCGAGATTGCGCCATTGCACTCCAGCCTGGGTAACGAGAGTGAAACTCCGTCTCAAAAGAAAAAAAAAATTACTGTGAAACTCCAGCATAATTACCTTTCATGGGTTAAATATTAAAACGATACCAGGCCTGAAGAATCCCTGAACGGACAAAATCAGTTGGGCGTTGGAAGTGACCTCAACCTTGCCTCGATGGAAAACAAGTGAAACTTAACTGGAGTCGTTTCTGATAAATGGTCATGTTAGGCAGAAGAGGAACTTGAGCCCAGCCAATCATAAGCAGCCAGCTAACACTTGATTGTGTAACTAGGGACTTCCCAGCTAGACAAAGAAGGCAGCAGCAGAACTGTAACTCATCAAGTGATTTCTTCAGTGTGCTTCCTCGTTTTCCCAGTAACAAACAGACAAATACTTATCTCTGACATTTTTATCATTGGCCAGAGAAAAATAGGTATTTATGGCCGGCTCAGGCCTGCAATCCCAGCACTTTGGGAGGCAGAGGTGGGTGGATCACCTATGCTCAGGAGCTGGAGACCAGCCTGGCCAACATGGAGAAAAGCGGTCTTTACTAAAAATACAACAGTTAGCTGGGTGTGGTGGCCTGTAATCCCAGCTACTGGGGAGGCTGAGACAGCATAATGGCCTCAGCCCAGGAGGTGGAGGTTGCAGTGAGCCAAGATTGAATCACTGTACTCTAGCCTGGGGAACAGAGCAAGACTCAGTTTTAAAAAAAAGTATTTTTAAGTATTTTCTCAGAAAAAAAGTAACCCAAATACTTTTGAAGTTCATGTGACTTGATTAATCTTTAATAAATAAGAATATTGGCAATTTAGTAAAAATGGATATTCTACCTAGATTTATTAATCAAACTCATATTTGTTACACAATTTGTCAACAAGAAAAATAAACTGAGATGAACACAGTTTTGTTGAATGTTATAATACGTCTGCCTGGGGTAGGGCGCGGTGGCTCACGCCTGTAATTCCAGCACTTTGGGAAGCTGAGGCGGGTAGATCACGAGGTCAAGAGATGCAGACCATCCTGGCTGACATGGTGAAACCCTGTCTCTACTAAAAATACAAAAACTAAGCTAGGCACGGTGGTGCGCGCCTGTAATCCCAGCTACCCAGGAGGCTGAGGCAGGAGAATCACTTGAACCCAGGAGGTGGAGGTTGCAGTGAGCCGAGATGGCACTGGTGCAGTCTAGCCTGGGCGACAGAGTGAGATTCCGTCTCAAAAAAAAGAAAAAAATTACAAAATCATGTGCCTCCTAATTTTCACTAGATACTGGGTTCCTAAGGGTTAAGACATTTAATTAATGTATGTAACTAAAACTACAAGTGGTAAGGGTAAAAGGAAACAACTGTACATGAAAATGAATATAAATATGAAGGATATGGAGAAAGTAAGATGTGTTTTTAATAGGAAGAGTATGCAAGGTATATGTTTGCATTAAGGAAAACAGTACTTTGTCTTTTTTTCACCTTTTATTTTAGATACGTGTGTGGGTTTGTTACTTGAGTGTATTGCATGATGCTGAGGTTTAGGGTACGAGTGATCCAGTCACACAGGTACTGAGGATAGAACCCAATAGTTTTTCAACTTTGAAAACCTTGAGCGTCTCTCCCCCCTCCTCGAGCAGTCCCATTTTTACTGTTCCCATGTTTATGTCCACGAGTACTCCTGTGTTCACTTTCTACTTATAAGTGAGAACAGCCGGGCGCGGTGGCTCAAGCCTGTAATCCCAGCACTTTGGGAGGCCGAGGCGGGTGGATCACAAGGTCAAGAGATCGAGACCATCCTGGTCAACGTGGTGAAACCCCGTCTCTACTAAAAATACAAAAATTAGCTGGGCATGGTGGTGCGTGCCTGTAATCCCAACTACTCAGGAGGCTGAGGCAAGAGAATTGCCTGAAGCCAGGAGGCGGAGGTTGCGGTGAGCCGAGATTGCGCCATTGCACTCCAGCCTGGGTAACAAGAGCGAAACTCCGTCTCAAAAAAAATAATAATAATAAGTGAGAACATGTGGTGTTTTGTTTTCTGTTCCTGCACTAATTCACTTAGGATAATGAGTAATTTTGTCTTAGAGCAAGATTACTGACCATTCTAGAATAAAAAAGAAGAAAATAAGACAAAAACTCAACAGATACAGAAAGTTGTGGATCTGTGAAGGAGGAATTTTGTGTGTGGTCAGACTACTAAGATTAGGTTTTTTATTCATAGCATTAAAAAATAAGCTCAGTAATGTATTCATGCAGTTAGAATTCAGTTTTCTTTTTTTAGAGTTGGGTCTTGGTATGTTGCCCAGGCTAGAGTACAGTAGCTATTTACATTCATGGGTGTAATCATAAATCATAGCACACTACAGCCTTGAACTCCTAGGCTCAAGTGATCCTTCTGCCTCAGCCTCCTGAATATCTGGGACTACAGGCATGCACCATCCCACCTAGCTTAGAATTTGGTTTTCTTTCTGTTAAAAGGGCAAAGCTTTCTTGGAGTGTTAGTCTGCTCTTGATTATGAAAGCTTTTTACTTTAAGTGGTTGGCCTAGAAAACCAAGATTTCATGTTTTATCAAAATAATTTCTTTTCTTTTCTTTCTTTTTTTTTTTTTTTGCCAATCATTGAGCGCTTGTAAGGTTGCTGAGGTTGGTTGGCCTTGAACTCTTGGCCTCGCCTTCACAAGCGCCACGACATCCGGCCGGAGCCACTTTGGGCCCCTCTTTTCTTTTTCTTTTGAGAGGGAGTTTCGCTCTTGTTACCCAGGCTGGAGTGCAATGGCGCGATCTCGGCTCACTGCAACCTCCGCCTCCTGAATTCAGGCAATTCTCCTGCCTCAGCCTCCCGAGTAGCTGGGATTACAGGCGTGTACCACCTTGCCCAGCTAATTTTTTGTATTTTTAGTAGAGACAGGGTTTCACCTTGTTGACCAGGATGGTCATGATCTCTTGACCTGGTGATCCACCCACCTCAGCTTCTCAAAGTGCTGGGATTACAGGCGTGAGCCACCGCGCCCGGCCTCTTTTCTTTTTTTGAGACAGAATCTTGCTCTGTCACCAAGCTAGAGTGCAGTGGTGTGATCTTGGCTCACTGCAACCTTTGCCTCCCAGGTTCAAGCCATTCTCCTGCCTCAGCTCCCGAGTAGCTGGGACTACAGGCTTGAGCCACCACGCCCAGCTAATTTTTGTATTTTTTTTTTTTTAGTAGAGATGGGGTTTCACCATGTTGGCCAGGATGGTCTCGATCTCTTGACCTCATGATCCACCTGCCTTGGCCTCCCAAAGTGCTGGGATTACAGGCATGAGCCACCGCACCCGGCCTGTCCAGATAATTTCTTATGCTTTATGTTATCTTTTATTAGGTCTTTGATTATTTTCCAAAAAGTGAGTCCTTTCAATATTAAAAAAAGTATTTTTTTCTTACAGGTAGGTAACTTCCTGTATTTGCCTTTAAAGTCTTTTATTGACCGGGCGCAGTGGCTCAAGCCTGTAATCCCAGCACTTTGGGAGGCTGAGGCGGGTGGATCACGAGGTCAAGAGATCGAGACCATCCTGGTCAACATGGTGAAACCCCGTCTCTACTAAAAACACAAAAGTCAGCTGGGCATGGTGGTGCATGCCTGTACTCCCAGCTACTCATGAGGCTGAGGCAGGAGAATTGCCTGAACTCAGGAGGCGGAGGTTGCGGTGAGCCAAGATCGCGCCATTGCACTCCAGCCTGGGTAACAAGAGCGAGACTCCGTCTCAAAATAAATAAATAAAGTATTTTATCACTTTGGTACTGTTTCACAGTGGCCTGTGATCCTATTTAGTCAAGGGTTGTAAATCTTTTGACATTTTTGACAGCTTTCCTTGAATTGACTTTGGGAGGTTCCAGAAGGGTCCTGGGAATATCTCAAATGAATTTATTTTCTCCCCTTCTAAAAAGAGAGATTGGCTGGGTACAGTGTGGCCAATCTCTCTTTTTATGCCTATAATCCCAGCACTTTGGGAGCCCAGGAGGGTGGATCACCTGAGGTCAGGAGTTAGAGACCAGCCTGACTGACATGGCAAAACCTCGTCTCTACGAAAACTACATAATTAGCCTGGTGTGGTGGCACATGCCTGTAATCCCAGCTACTCAGGAGGGTGAGGCAGGAGAATCGCTTGAACCCGAGAGGCAGAGGTTGCAGTGAGCCAAGGTTGTGCCATTGCACACCAGCCTGGGCAACAAGAGCAAAACTCTGTCTCAGGAAATAAATAAATAAATAAATAAAAATAAAAATAGATGAAAATAGAGATGCTAAACTAATCAGGCTTATTTGATATGTTAAATTGCATGGTATGCATTTTGAAATACAGGTGATGTTTAACTTTCTTAGGTTACATTTATATAGATACATATTAATAGAAATATCCCAGAATTAAATTCCTAAAAATCTGATGTGTTCTGGTATCACTCATAATTCTGTTATCTTAAAGTGTTGTATCAAAACAGTCAAATTTCCTTGGCAGTTGTGTAATACAAAATTGCACCTGTAATCTCAGCTACTTGGGAGGTTGAGGCAGGAGATCATTTGAACCCAAGAGTCAGAGGTGGAAGTGAGCTGACATCATGCCATAGCACTCCAGCCTGGGCAACAAGAGCGAAATTCTGTCTCAAAAAAAAAGAAATTTACTGTGATTATTTTTGGTAAAAATGGGAGTGACCATCAAAGAGATTGTATTTCAGTAGAAAACTACAGTGCATGCATTATCAAATTCTAGTCCTGTTCATTTTTTTGAGGTTTTGTTTTCTCCCTGTAAACTGGATTGAATCCCGACTTTCCCTAGTTTCACTGAAAACTAAAACTTCCCTTTTCCAAAGCCTTGCAAACTGAAAGTAGATTAATTTAAATTTCAGAACAATTACTACAGCAGACTGCGTCTGGATGGCCCTGGCTATGTCATCAGGAAGTATTCTGATGAGCTCTCCAGGTGGCCCACCTGGCAGCAGGCATGAAGGCTGTCCAGATCAGATCTGCTGTAGTCTGTGATGTGCATAATGATGGCTATGTGACCTTGCACCCCAGTGCACCTGCTGACGGTGATTACTCTATACGAGTCTTCACTCCAGTGACTGCGTCTCTCCGTGGTAATGGAGAGTAAAGCTCTACCATCCAGTCATCCTCTCAACTTGCCCAGTGGGGATTTAAGTAAATTTTTCTGTTTTTTTGAAACAGAGTCTCACTCTGTCACCCAGGCTGGAGTGCAGTGGCACAATCTCGGCTCACTGCAACCTCTGCCTCCCAGGATCAAGCGATTCTCCTGCCTCAGCTTCCCAAGTTTAGCTGTGATTACAGGTGAGCACCACTAAACCCAGCTAATTTTTTGTTTTTTGTATTTTAGTGGAGACGAGGTTTTTACCATGTTGGCCAGGCTCGTTTCAAACTCCTGACCTCAGGTGATCCACCAGCCTTGGCCTCCCAAAGTGCTGTGATTACAGGTGTGAGCCACTGCGCTTGGCCTGTATAATTAAAATGGAGACCAGGCATGAAGACCTCCTAAGCAGACAAAACAATTTAGGCCTTGTAAGTGACCTCAACCTTGCTTATATTGAAAACATGAGTGGAACTTAACTTGAGTCATTTTTGTTTGATTGATTGTTTTTGTTTTTGGTAGAGACAAGGTCTTGCCCAGGCTGGTCTCAAATGCTAGCCATCTATTCTGCCTCAGCCTCACACCCAAAGTGCTGGGATTACAGGCAAGAGTAATTTCTTTTCTATTTTTTTTCTTTTTTGAGACGGAGTCTTCTCTGTCACCCAGGCTGGACTGCAAAGGTGCGATCTTGGCTTACTGCAGCTTCCACCTCCTGGGTTTGAGTGATTCTCCTGCCTCAGCCTGCTGAGTAGCTGGGATTACAGTCACCTGCCACCAAGCCCAGCTAATTTTTGTATTTTTGTAGAGATGGGGTTTCACTATGTTGACCAGGCTGGTCTTGAACTCCTGACCTCAGGTGATCTACCCACCTTGGCCTCCCACCCAAAGTGCTGGGATTACAGGCATGAGCCACCATACCCTGCTGAATCGTTTCTGATAAATGCTTACATTAGATAGAGATAAATTTTAACCCTACCGCATCATAGTAACCAACTAACATGGTTATGTAACTACTGATTTTCCAACAGGATAAAACAAAGAAAGGAACTGTGTAACTGTAACAAATCCAATGATTTCTTTATTGGATTTTCCCTATAAAAACTTGCATTTGATATTTTGTCTCTGGAATACTAAACCTCTTTCAGTCAGGTGTTTCCCAATTCAAAAATTGCTTCTTACTCAAATAAACTCTTTTTTTTTTTTTGAGACGGAGTCTTGCTCTTGTTACCCAGGCTGGAGTGCAATGGCACGATCTCAGCTCACCACAACCTCCGCCTCCTGGGTTCAGGCAATTCTCCTGCCTCAGCCTCCTGAGTAGCTGGGATTACAGGCACGCGCCACCATGCCCAGCTAATTTTTTGTATTTTTAGTAGAGACAGGGCTTCACCATGTTGACCAGGATGGTCTCGATCTCTTGACCTCGTGATCCACCCACCTCGGCCTCCCAAAGTGCTGGGATTACAGGCGTGAGTCACCGCGCCCGGCCTCAAATAAACTCTTTACAGTTTTATTGTGAGTCAGATTTTTCTTTCACACATGGTGAGAAAGAGACATGGCTTAGATCTACATCCAGCTCCTGGTGCAGTTTCTTTTTCTGTCACCAGGGCCACCTTGCTGTCTTGCCACAGGTTCATGGTAACGACTGGGCATCATTCATGGGAAATTGCACTGTGTAAGCAGGCCCCAGGCACATTTCAGCTGCAAAGTAGAGGAATAGCAACTGGTGAGTTAGAAGGAGAACGAAGAGACGGTGGGAGAATGGAAACTGAGCTGAGAGAGCTTCTGGAAGGTTGTGGTGGTCTACTGCATTTCATGTTATTGAAAAACTGAGTCAGGCCGATTTCACGGGGCGATGAAATGGAAGTGCTGCTGAGGAAGATGCTGAGCTCTGAAGGTGAAAAGGGATGCGGAAGCCTAAGAAGACACACGTGCAGTACCTAAAACAACTTCTTGAAATTGTCTAATGTCGCACGTTAAAATAATGTGAAAGTTTCCAGTAACTGAACTACAGTGATTTGTCTTTAAATTTTGAAATATAAAAGCCTTTATTCTATTTTCTTTTTTGAGACGGAGTTTGGCTCTTGTTACCCAGGCTGGAGTGCAATGGCACGATCTCGGCTCACCGCAACCTCCGCCTCCTGGGTTCAGGCAATTCTCCTGCCTCAGCCTCCTGAGTAGCTGGGATTACAGGCACGCGCCACCATGCCCAGCTAATTTTTTGTATCTTTAGTAGAGACGGGGTTTCACCATGTTGACCAGGATGGTCTCGATCTCTTGACCTCGTGATGCACCTGCCTCGGCCTCCCAAAGTGCTGGGATTACAGGCTTGAGCCACCGCGCCCGGCCTCTATTTTCTTTTTTAAGATGGAGTCTCACACTGTTGCCCAGGCTGGAGTGCAGTGGTATGATCTGGGCTCACTGCAACCTCCACCTCCTGGGTTCAAGCGATTCTCTTGTCTCAGCCTCCCGAGTAGCTGGTATCACAGGTATTTGCCACCATGCCCCGCAAATGTGTGTGTGTGTGTGTGTGTGTGTGTGTGTGTGTGTGTGTTTTAGATGGAGTTTCCCTCTTGTTGCCCAGGCTGGAGTGCAATGGTGGGATCTCGGCTCACTACAACCTCTACCTCCTGGGTTCAAGCGATTCTCTTGCCTCGGCCCCCGGAGTAGCTGGGATTAGAGGCATGTGCCACCATGCCTGGCTAATTTTATATTTTTAGTAGAGCTAGGTCTTTTTTCCTTGTTGGTCGGCTGGTCTTGAAATCCCGACCCCAGGTGATCTGCCCACCTCAGCCTCCCAAGGTGCTGGAATTACAGGTGTGAGCCACTGCCCCTGGCCAAAAGCCTTTATTTTTTGCTTTTAACCACTCTCCTTTTTGGGGAGTTGGGAGGGCTAGTTATTAATAGGAAAAATCCCTTTGCTGGTGTCTTCCTTTTTTTTTTTTTTTTGAGATAGCATCTCACTCTGTCACCCAGGCTGGAGTGCAGTGGCACCATCTCGGCTCATTGCAATCTTGGTCTCCTGGGTTCAAGCAATTCTCCTGCTTCAGCCTCCTGAGTAGCTGGGATTACAGGTGCCTGCCACCACGTTGGGCTAATTTTTGTATTTTTGATAAAGACAGTCAGGGTTTCTCCACGTTGGCCAGGCTGGTCTCGAACTGCTGACCTCAGGTGACCCGCCCGACTGGGCCTCCCACCTCGAGGTGATCCGACACCTTTTTGCCGGTTTTAGATCCCAGCCTCCTCCTGCGGCCACAGTCAGAAATGCAGAGAAACTCCCTCCTGGGGCTGGCGGGGCTGGCGAGGGCTTGCTCGCTCCCCAGGCCCTCCCAGTCCCCAGCTTTGCGCTCCTAGCCCAGGTGCTGCCGGCTTGCTCGCTCCCCAGGCCCTCCCAGTCTCCACAGCTTTGCGCTCCTAGCCCAGGTGCTGCCGGTTCACATTTTTCACCCTCAAATCGCTGTTAACCCTCCAGGCGTGGTCCCGGGCGCGGCTGCAGATGGAGCCAGTCCCTGAAGGCTTGTGTTGTCTCTGAGGAAACAGCAACTTTAGGTCTTCTCTCCGTGGAGAGGCTGGGACAGGGTTTCTTTCCTCCAGGGGCTGGGCCGCCTCCGCAGGCAGTCAGAAGGTTGGACTGACCTTCCTGGGACCCACTTTCTTGATTGTAATTTTTTGCTTGGTAGTAAATTGTGTTATTTATACCATCGTAGCACAAGCAGAACAGTGACTTCTGTTTCACAGCTGCTGCGGGGATCTCGTGCTTTCTGCAGAGGTATACTGGGAGTTTTTGGGTTTGGGGTTTTTTTCTTTCTTTTTTTTTTTCCTTTGGATCTTTTTAAAGAGATGGATCTTGCTATGTTACTCAGGCCACATTTTAATTCTCTAGGAAGTTAGGGGCAAAACTCCTGCCTTTCAGGGAAGTGACATGTCCTCAGTCACCCTCCTGACGGGGACTTTCCCCATGAAGGACAAAGTTCTGCCCTTGATCTGAGTTTTGACAAAGTGAGAGGCATTTCCCTTCCACAGAAGATGGGACTGAGCACGTCCTTGCTCGCCATCCTCGCGCCTGGTAAGGCTGGTGGGATGACTTCCTCTGTTTGGTTTCTCCTACCATGGTCCGAGGACATCACATGCTGGACACTGCCCTTGTCCTCTGACAGCAGCCTGGGGTCTCCAGAAGCTGGGTGGAGTTGACTTATGAGCACTGAGTGTCCTATAAGAAGGTGCAGGTGGAGGGTGTCATCTCCATCCTCTGAAGGTTTGTGCACCCTAAACTTAACCAAGACGGAGAGCCTGAGACTGGGACAGAGAATCAGGGCAGGGTCTAGATTCCCCCAACTTCAGGTCCACCTTAAGGTAAGGGGCCCATCCTCACCCTCTCACTGTCATCTAATAGTCCCGGGGAGAGGGGGGCTGGGAGGTGAGTTACCTGAGGCTCAGTAGAGTTCAGGCTGGGTGCCAGGGACACTCACTCCTAGGCCATCTCCTTGCTGCTTGAGTAAGGGAGAAATCCCCAGCCCTACGAGGAAGCCCCTACTGTGTCCCAGAGGGAGGAAACACACACGGCACTTTCCAGGGAGCCCTATCTTTGTCTCAGGGACTCCAGGCTCCTCTTCATGTCTGGGCCCCACCTGGCACCTGTCCCAAGACTCACTCCTGAGATGGGATTAAGTGAGAAGCAGACAGAGGAGCCAAGCCTCCTCGCTAAAGGACCAAGTGCTCACACCCAGCAGAAACACCTACATGCCAGCCTGAGCGGGGCAAGGAAATACCAGCCAGGATGTGGTCTGGAGGGCAAGTCCTCAGCTCAGATGAGGGAAGGCTGAGGATTGAGATGAAGACCCCCAGAAGTCAGAGCAGGGATACCAGGTGCCAGCTGATGCAGTAACTGGAGTAGGGGCAGGCTGAGCTCTGGGCTCTCCATGGGCACAGTGAGAGTCTCATCTGTGCAGTCACAACAGTCACAATGGGTGCAGGGGGTCGAGGAGGTCCTAGAAGGTCTAGATGGGTTGAAATAAGCCTGGCCGTAAAGAGAGAAATATGTTTGGATTTTATTTATCTCATTTATTTTTTGTTCTCGACTTGAAAACTCTATCCCAGGTCTGGCGAACCCTGAGTAAGGAAAGTCCAGAAGCTGCTGGAGGAGCTGTGGGAGCTTCAGCCTCCCCTCTGTGCCCCTCCCTGTGCCCTGATGCGAGCCTCCACTACATCCCTGCAGTGACAACGTTCACTGCCAGGACCCATGCCCCAGGGTCTTCCTCTTCAGTCTGAGAGACTACCATCAGGCATGGCCCCCACCCCTCCCTTGCTGGCCCACAATGGAATCAGCCTCTCCGGTTTCTGGTAATTTCATCAGGGCTGCATCACATTGCTAAAGCTAGAGATAACATCTCCCTGTGGGTAAACCTTCCCTGCCAGAGCCCCCTGAAGCTGGACCCAGGCTGAGAGGAGAGACTCTGGGATGTGGGATGAACTTAGGGGTGTGAGGGTCTACCAGACAGAAGTAGGTCGGCTGTGATGCCAGCACAGAGCTCAGAAACGCGGCCATTGGATACTGGGGACTAAGAGGAGAAGAGGGCAGGAGCTGGTGGGGGGCTTGCGGAGACCCTGGGCTCCTGTCCAGCTGTAAGCCTTGCTGTCTCTTGATATCTACAGCCAGGGCCTACAGACACCTCCAGAGCTGGGTGCAAGCAGAGACTCATCTTTCTCAGGCCCTGGAGGACTGGTCCACCTTAACTGGGCAGCCCGTGGGGCGGGGCACCAGCCGGTGCCCCAGCCCAGGCCTCTGTGCTGCATGCACTGAGCCTGCCATTGGGCCCCTTGCAGTGGGCTGCAGCCCCAAACCATGGTCCAGGGTACCTTGGAGCCAGACAGTCCCCTCGGGGGCTGGGACTGGGATGGTGACAATGACTGGGATAGTGCTGTGCTGGCCCTCCTGGCACTGGCTGTGGTGGCTGCCACAGCGCTGGCCTTACACTGGTTTGGCTCCGGGCGCGACCAAGAGGTGGCAGGACCAGTGTCCACAGACCTCAGGGCTCAACCTCATCAGGCAGGAAGAGCTGAGCCGGCCCCACAACCGAAGTTTAAGGTCAGTGATGGCAGCGAGGGGCAGAGCCCAGGGCAGGGGAAGCAGGAGCCTCCAGGACGCGGCCAGCAGAGCCCTGTCCCTGCTGCAGCGCTGAGCCGGGGCCTGGCCGCCACAGCCGCGCTTCCACTCAAGACAGCTGGCGAGGAAGCCCGTAGAGGGGTATTGGGACAGCAGCGGGGCGGCGCCATTCCCATGGCCCCCCGAGCTGAAGGAAAGGAGCATCCCAGGCCAGGCACTGCCCTCCTGGGCAGGAGCGAAGCAGGGGGGATATCAGCCCCCGTCCTGATCCACTTCACCCCTCGGAGCCCTGGAAGCGAAGCGGAGGCGCAGGCGGAGGCAGGTGGTGTCAAGGCGCCCTTTCCCCAGGCCGCGGGCCCTGCGGGGCAACAGGACACCGGCCCCTGGCAGGCGGGCGCGGGGCCCTTGGGCTCCCTGGGGAGAGGCCGGGGCCGGCGACGGCGGATGGACGCTGGCTTGGGAGACAGAGCCTGCCGCCCCCGGAAACTGGACCAGCTCTGCCTAGGGGCCGCGGGGAGCGTGTGGGACGCGGTGGATGAGGCCGCTGCCCTAGACGCCCACGCGCGCGGCCTTCCCACAGGATCCCCGCTCGCTCAGGAGCCCACACCCCGCGCCCGACAGCCTGGGTCGCAGACGGAGGGCTCTGGGGCCAAGGCTGGAGGGAGCAGGGAGGCTCCGGGGGTCCCCGCCCCCGGAGGAGGCTGGCCCTGGGCCAGGAGAGAGGTCCCTGGCACCAGGAGCTCCCGCCCGGCCCCAGGATCCACGCGCCCCTGGCTGGAGAGTCCGCCTCAAGGACTCTCACTTTCCTCTCAAGGGCCGGGGGCCACAGGGGCCTACGCTGCGGGCGAGGCCGGGGCTTACGGCTCGAGAGACGACAGTCGGGCCACTGACCTGGGGCCCACTGCAGCAGTCCGTCGCAACCGCGCCTCCTCCCCGAGCCGTGAGCCCCGTCCGCGCTCTGCCTCCGGGCCTGCGACTCCCGGCCCGGGGGTCCCACCTGAAGCCCTGACTCTCTCGACCCTCTCTCCTTCAGATTCTTTGCCCCTGGGGGTTACCCAGGGTCCTTCTGTGGGAGAAAATCTCAGAGCGGCGCCAGCCCCAAGTTCAACCTCAGCCCAAGTCTTAACTTCAGCTCCAACCTCAGTCCTAGCCCCAGCCCTAGCCTCGTGCCCAACATCGGCACCAAACCCAGCCCCCACCTCAGCCCCAGCCCCAGCTCCAACTTCAGCCCCAACTCCAACTCCAGCCCCAGCCCCAGCCCCAACTCCAACTCCAGCCTCAACTCCAGCCCCAGCCCTAATCCCTACCACCTCAGCCCCAGCCCCAGTTCCAACTTCAGCACCAACCCCAGCCCCCACCTCAGCCCCAGCCCCAGCTCCAAATTCAGCCCCAACTCCAACTCCAGCCCCAGCCCCAGCCCCAACTCCAACTCCAGCCTCAACTCCAGCCCCAGCCCTAGTCCCTACCCTCACCTCAGCCCCAGCCCCAGTTCCAACTTCAGCGCCAACCCCAACCCCCACCACAGCCCCAACCCCAGCCACATCCCCTGCCCCAGCTGGCGGGTCAAGGGCTGTATCTCAGGAGAGTGTGGTTCTCCCCAGCCGCTACCAGGAGGGTCAGGTCTCAGCCAGCTGGGGAAACCTTATTGCCATGGTGCTTAGACGCCACCCCTTCCCCAGGCAAGACAGGCCCCAAGGGAGTGTCCCAAGGGCTGTTCCTGGGAGTTCTGTGGATCCCAGCACTTGCACACACTCTGAGGACAGACCTGGTTCCTCTTCTTCAGTGGGAACGGTAATGGGGACAGGTACAGGGGCCCTGGTTGAGGCTGGAGGTCTGCCATGGCCAAGAAGCTCCGAGACCAAGGGAGTGCCCAGCCCAGACCCTTCTCCAGGCCTAAGAGGAGACGGAACCAGGGAGAAGAGTCTAGACTTGCTGCCCCAAGCCGCAACGCGCAGGGACTCCGCACAGCCCCCTGCGCAGAGGCCGTCTGGCCCTGCGGCCTCCCGCTCTGTGAGGCACTCACAGCCGGTGCCCCAGCCACGGAAACGCAGCATGTGTGAAATCGCCCGGACCTCAGAGCAGAAAGTCAGGCCAGCCACCCCAGGGGACCCCCAGGGGGAGGTGCCTGCGGAGGTGGGCAGCCCTGCCAGCCGCAGCGGGGCGCTCACAGAGAAGCAGAAGGAGGCTCGGAAACTCATGGTGTTTCTGCAGAGGCCCGGGAGTTGGGGGGTGGTAGAAGGGCCCCGAAAGCCCAGCTTACAGGCGCTGGCGCCCACCACGGCAGCGGTCCTGAGGCGGCGGCTGGACCTGGGCAGTTGCCTGGACGTGCTGGCCTTCGCCCAGCAGCACGGGGAGCCCGGCCTGGCGCAGGAAACCTACACGCTGATGAGCAACAACCTGCTGCGAGTGCTGGGAGACCCGCGCCTCTACCGCCAGCTGAGCGCGGCCGACCGTGAGCGCATCCTCAGCCTGCGCACCCGCCAGGGCCAGGCAGTGCTGGGCGTCGTCGTGCTGCCCAGCCTCTACCAGGGGGGCCGCTCAGGGCTCCCCAGGGGCCCTCGTGGTGAGGAGCCTCCTGTGGCGGCCCCTGTGCCCCTGCCTCCACGTACGCACCTGCACGTGTTCAACCCCCAGAAGAACACCTGGCGGCCCCTGACCCAGGTGCCCGAGGAGGCCCCGCTCCGGGGCTGCGGTCTCTGCACCATGCACAACTACCTGTTTCTGGCGGGGGGCATCCGTGGCTCTGGTGTCAAGGCCGTCTGCTCCAACGAGGTCTTCTGCTACAACCCTCTGACCAATATCTGGAGCCAGGTTCGGTCCATGCAGCAGGCCCGAGCCCAGCTCAAGCTGGTGGCCCTGGACGGACTGCTCTATGCCATCGGTGGCGAGTGCCTGTACAGCATGGAGTGCTACGACCCGCGCACAGACGCCTGGACGCCGCGCGCGCCCCTCCCCGCAGGCACTTTCCCTGTGGCCCATGAGGCTGTGGCCTGCCGTGGGGATATCTACGTCACTGGGGGTCACCTCTTCTACCGCCTGCTCAGATACAGCCCTGTGAAGGATGTCTGGGACGAGTGCCCATACAGTGCCAGCCACCGGCGTTCCAGCGACATCGTTGCGCTGGGGGGCTTCCTGTACCGCTTCGACCTGCTGCGGGGCGTGGGCGCTGCCGTGATGCGCTACAACACGGTGACGGGCTCCTGGAGCAGGGCTGCCTCCTTGCCCCTGCCCACGCCCGCCCCCCTGCGCTGCACCACCCTGGGCAACACCATTTACTGCCTCAACCCCCAGGTCACTGCCACCTTCACGGTCTCTGGGGGAACTGCCCAGTTCCAGGCCAAGGAACTGCAGCCCTTTCCCTTGGGGAGCACAGGGGTCCTCAGTCCATTCATCCTGACTTTGCCCCCTGAGGATAGGCTGCAGACCTCACTCTGAGTGGCAGGCAGAGAACCAGGGCTGCTTCACTGCTCTCCAGGGAGACCTTGTGGGTGGGTCTGAGAGGCCGGGGTTCAGGGAGGGGGCTGGGATCAGAACTTCCTGCTCTTGTTTCTGGATGACTTTCACCTTCTGCTTTAAAGGTTGTCAATTATTTTGAAGCCCAGACTCCTTTCTGCCCGTCCCTCCACACCATGCTGTTTCCTGACTCAATTGTGTACCTGCTTACAGACCCACTCAGCTTGTTCACACCCACCTGTCTTTGGGACTTCCCATTTCCTAGAGCCAGGGACTGATATGACCCCATAGACAAGGACTTGGCTGGCTGTAGCTCTGCAGAGCCGAGAGAGGAGCTGGGTAGAAACCATTCAGATTCCCTATGCTCTGTCAGCATGACAGGGAGCAAGAAAGTCCTCGGGCAACTCCCTGGCCTCTGGGATTTTCTGCCTGTCCAGACCCCGTATGTAGCCACCTGGGTCTGTTTGGCACTGTGGATTCTCAAGGACCTAGAACCTTTGCCTCTGAAACTGGGTCCACTGGTGCTGCCCTGCTGTCTGCAGCCCCTATCCATACTCCCAGCCCACAGCAGGCCAGGCCCACTCCAGGCTCACCACCCTCTGCAGCCTTAGGGCTTTCCCAGCCCCTCCAGAAGCTCACCCCACTTCTCACCAACCCCCCAGCTCTAAATGAAGCCTGAGCGTCACCCTAGTTCTGCCCCTTTCAGCTGTGTGGACTTGAATAAGACATTCAACTTCCCTTTCTCCTCATCTGTAAAATGTGGACAGTGGACATCTGTCATCCAGGAGAGTTGTGGGAGATGAGACTGCGGCTGTGAACACCTTGCATGGTGTCCATGATTCCTTTTCTCCCCTTACACACTTTGAAACCCATGTTAGAGAGGTGAACAATTCTGACTGTGGCCCACTCCAACCTCCAGCCTGGGTGTCCCTGATTGGCCCTCTTTTTTTTTTTTGTTATATGCTCTGCACCACTGGCACTGAAAGATCTGCAGCTTGCACTTATCATGTTTTGTACGTGAGGTTTAACATGCAGCTGGGTGGATCATGGCACAGAAGATAAGTCCTCGGGTTGTGCTTGAAAATAAGTTTAAGAAACAAGGACAGTGCATACAGCTGTGGGCACCAGCTCCGTCCCGCAGTGACCCTGTCACACAGGCAGATGGTGGCAACTGTGGCGGGCCAATGGGGCCTACAGCCCTTGCTTGGTCTCATGGAGCAGCTCTTGCCAGTTCTTCTCCATCTCCTCCTTGCAGCTGAGGAAGGCGTCCTCCAGCCGGCGCATGGACTCGGCCAGCATAGGGTTGGTGCGCATCACAACCATGTCATAGGCCATCCAGGTTGCCTGCACTGCAACAAGCAGACAGGCCTGGTGAGGCCACAGGGAGGGGCTGCAGCTCTGGGGCACCCAGAAGAGTCAGATGCCTCCAGCTGTGCTCAGCATCTGAGGGACAAGACCCTGCTGAGGCACCCAATTACTCTAGCTGGTTCCCAATCCTGCAAGGCCCAAGTCTCATGTCACCTTAGGCCTGCCCACCTCCACCTGGGCACCTCTATGCTTTTGTTGAGGCCCAGGCCTGGGGCTTCTCCTCTTGGAAAGGTGTCCTTGACCATCTATCCATGCATTGACTGACTCTCTTGCTCTTTCCCTCTGAGATCAACTTGAAGGTAGTGTTACCCGGGCCTATAGGTGAATATATGTTTCTTGTGTAAACTCGAAGGAAGTGTGCAGAAATCCCACCTCCAACCTATTCTCTGCATAGTCCACCTGCTGGAGTGGTTCTGCCCTCTACAACTATACAGAACAAAGGTCATCTCCCCTTTGCATAACAGCCACTCACACGTAGCAAACACATCCCGTTAAAGTTCCTCTTCATGGAGGTAAAAAGTACTGGATACTTTGGGAACTTACATCCTAACAAGCATCCCAGTTCATTCTGGCACAGGGAGGCTGCAGACCATCCAGACAGCAGGTGCAGCAGGGACCTGGAAGCCACAGCAGAGTGTGCCTCCCAACTCTCCTCCTGCCAACTATGTGACCTGGAACAAGTGGCTTATATATATTAATCTCAGTCTCCTCATCTTTAGAGACTCTACCAATCTCATGGCTTACTGTGAAGATCAAATGGATGATTTATGTAAACTGCCTAGCACACGTTATCGACTGAATGTGTCCCCCTAAATTCACCTGTTGAAATCCTAACCCCGAATGTGATGGTATTAGGAGGCTGGATCTTTTGGAGATGATTAGTTCCTAAGGATAGACTCTCATGAATGGGATTAGTACCCTTTAAAGAAGAGACATGAAAGCTAACTCTCTCTATGTGAGGATATGTGAGGCTCTATGTGAGAATACAAGAAGGTGACTGGGCAGGCAAGGTGGTTCATGCCTGTAATCCCAGAAGTTTGGGAGGCTGAGGTGGGCAGATTTCTTGAGCTCAGAAGTTCGAGACCAGCCTGGGTAACATGTTGAAACCCTGTCTCTACAGAAAATACAAAATTTTTCTGGGTGTGGTGGTGTGCACCTGTAGTTCCAACTACTCAAAAAAAAAAAAAAAAAGGTGACCACCTACAAACAAGGAAGAGACTTGTTACCACATACCAGATCTGCTGGCACCTTGATCTTGGACTTCCCAGGCTCCAGAAATGAATGTTTGTTTTGTCTTGTTTTGTTTTTGAGTTGGGATCTTGCTCTGTTGCCCAGGCTGGAGTACAGTGGCAAAATCATGGCTCACTGCAGCCTCTAAATCCTGGGCTTGACTGATCTTCTCACCTCAGCCTCCCAAGAGGAGGCAACACCATGCCCAGCTACTTTTAAAAAAGTAATGTTTTTTTAAATAAAAAAGTAATGCTTTTTTAAAAGTATCTGGGCATGGTTTAACAGAACCAGTCTCGTTCTGTTGCCCAGGTTGGTCTCAAACTCCCGACCTCAAGTGATCATCCTGTCCTCCCAAAGTGCTGGGATTAAAGATGTGAGCCACTATGCCTGACCAAAATGTGTGTTTTTTAATTTTTTTTATTTTTTTGATATGTAGTCTCACTCTGTCACCAGGCTGGAGTGCACTGGCTCGATCTTGGCTCACTGCAACCTCTGCCTCCTGGGTTCAAGTAATTCCTCTGCCTCAGCCTCTGGAGTAGCTGGGACTACAGGCACACACTACCACACCCAGCTACTTTTTGTATTTTTAGTAGAGATGGGGTTTTATTATGTTGGCCAGATGGTCTCTATCTGCTGACCTCAGGATCCGCCTGCCTTGGCCTCACAAAGTACTGGGATTACAGGCGTGAGCCACTGCACCTGGCCAAAATGTTTGTTTGTTCTTTGAGACAGACTGCTCTGTTGCCCAGACTGGAGTGCAGTGGCACAATCTTGGCTCATTGCAACTTCTGTCTCCTGGGTTTAAATGATTCTCCTGCCTCAGCCTCCTTTGTAGCTGGGACTACAGGCACGTGCCACCATGCCCAGCTAATTTTTGTGTTTTTAGTAGAGACAGGGTTTTGCTGTGTTGGCCAGGCTTGTCTCAAACTCCTGACCTCATGATCTGCCCACCTCAGCCTCCCAAAGTGCTGGGATTATAGGTATAAGCCACTGTAACTGGCTTACATGTTTGTTTTTTAAGCTACTCAGTCTATGGTAATTTGTTATTGCATCCCCAAAAGTTGGATGTTACTGTAATAAACCTCGAAAGGTGTGGAGGCAGCTTTGGTACTGGTAATGAATAGAGGCTGGGAGAGTTCTGAAGTGCATGCTATGAGAAGCTGATACTGCCATGAAGCATGTTTTAATGGTGAGTCTGGTGAGGGCTCAGAAAGAAAAGAGGAAACTTGCCGAGAAAGCTTCCATCTTCTTCAAGAACATATAATTAACCAGGAACAGGATATGGGTAGAAATATGGATGGTAAAGGCCATTCAGATGAAGTCTTAGACAGAAATGAGAAACATGTTATTGGAAACTAGAGGAAAACTGATTTTTCTTATAAAATGGTAAAGAGCTTGGCTGAATTGTGTTCATGTTCTAGTGGTGTTTTGTAGAAGGTAGAACTTATGGGCAATTAAATTGGGTATTAGTGAGGAGATTTGCTCAAAAAAAGAATAAACTCTTCTTATAAAATAAATAATTGAGGTATCCAAGGCAAAGAGTTTGGGTGCCCAAGGCAAAAATTCAGGGAAAAGGCAATACATAGAAATAAATCTCATATAATCCTATATAGCAGCTGGAATTCTGAGTTTCCTAGGTCAAAGAAGAAAAGAAAACATGCTCAGTTATCAGATTCAGTGATCATAAGATAAAAACAAATCCAAAGTTTAAAACACTTTTATCCTAAGAGAAAACTTTCCTATGTGTCTTGCTTATGAGAGGTGTATAATGTAGTTAAAAATGACCTTGATCATATCCCTTCTTTAAATACAAGGTGGTCCTTCCATGTCTGTAGTTGTGATCACTGGTGAAAGAAAGCTAGTAACATAGCATCAAAGCATAGTGCAAAAAGGCAATTCAATCAGACACCAAAACTCTTCATACACTCTGTATGAAGTGTAGAGTCCTCTTGTCACTTCATACAAGGAAAAAAATTTAGAATACATAAAATAAGGACTCATCATCCTCATAAAATTCACCAGAAATATATGTCTCTTGAATTTTTAATTAACTCAATCACTCCATATTTATTGAACACCACTTAGTGCTGGCATTTTGCTAGGCCAGAACTGGTAATACAGTAGTATGCAAGAGAGACACACTCTGCCCTTGTGAAGTTTTCCATCCCTATTGCAGTGGGAGGAGACAGATAATAAAAATATAAGACAAGATTGTGAAAGATGCTGTGAAGGAAATAAACAGTATATGTGGTAACAAAGAAATAGGGTGGGAGGAGTCTTATTTTACATGTATATGTAATAAAGATGTCTGTTGTGTATGTGTTTGTGTATATTTGATTCTGGCCTCTCTGCTCTGTGCTGTGTTCTGTTATTCAACTTGTCTGTTCCTAAGCCAATATAGAGCTTTATAGTTTAATTACATAGCTTTATAATAAATGTTGTTAATTGCAGGGTTCATCCCCTGTCCTATTTGTTTTCCTCAGAAGTATTTTAGCCATTTTTGACTCTTAGGTCTCTTATAAATATTTTAGAATCAACCTATCAAGTTCCATGAAAAATGCTAATAGGATTTTGATTAGAACTACTTTTAACCCTTGGATGGAATTTGGGAAGAACTGACACATTAAGCCTTTTTATCATGAATGTAGCTATTGCTTTATTTATTTTTGTCTGTAATATCTTTTAGTCAGTTTTATAATTTTCTGTACACAGGACTTGCACATTCCTTATTAAATTTTTTTGATGTAATCTATAGGCTGTGTGTATGTGTGTACTACTATTGTTATTGCATGTAAATGGTCCTTAAAACATGTGTTCTATTTCTTTGCTGCTAGTATTTAAAAATGCAGTTAACTTTTGTATATTGATCTTATATCCAGCCACCTTGCTACATTTTATTATTTCTTTTCTTTTCTTTTTTATTTGAGACGGAGTTTTGCTCTTGTTACCCAGGCTGGAGTGCAGTGGCACGATCTCGGCTCACTGCAACCTCCGCCTCCTGGGTTCAAGGCAATTCTCCTGCCTCAGCCTCCAGAGTAGCTGGGACTACAGCACATGCCACCATGCCCAGCTAATTTTTGTATTTTTAGTAGAGACGGGGTTTTCCCCATGTTGACCAGGATGGTCTCAATCTCTTGACCTCATGATCTACCTGCCTCAGCCTACCAAAGTGCTGGGATTATAGGTGTGAGCCACCACACCCAGCCTCATTTTATTATTTCTAATAATTTATGGGTTATTTTTTGAGACAGAGTCTCATTAACTGCAACTTCTGCTTCCCAGGTTCAAGTGATTCTCTTGCCTTGGCCTCCCAAGTAGATGAGACTACAGGCACACCGCAGCTAATTGGTTCAGCTTTTTTTTTTTTTTTTTTTTTGTATTTTTAGTAGAGATAGGGCTTCATCATGTTGGCCAGGCTGGTCTCAAACTCTGAACCTCAAGTGATCCACCCGCCCCAGCCTCCCAAAGTGCTGGGATTACAGGTGTGAGCCACCACATCTGGCTCATTTACGTTTAGATGTTCTACATATATGTGGTTGGTCCCCTGTAGTCCCTGCCTTCTGGTAGTCACACCCACCCTTGTGTGGTCTTCTTTCATATTATTCCAGAGTTGTACCATGTGATCAGTAGAATATGGCAAAAGTGACACAGTATGTCACTTCCAAGATTAGCTCTGAGGGAAATTATGTCATGACCCGCTCTATGGACAGACCACATAGAAAGGCTCCTGTCAACAGCTACTTAAGCTTGGAAGCAGATTCTTTAGCTCTGAGTCAAATATTCAGAGATGAAAGCCATGGCTAACAGCTTGACTGCAACCTCATAAGAGCCATATCGAGAATCACCCAGCTAAGTCACTTCTAGATTCCTGACCCTCAGAAACTATGTGACAATAAATGTTTTTAGTTTTAAGCTTCTAAGTTTGGGTTAATGTGTTATACAGTAATAGTTAACAATTATAAATTTTGGTGCTGGGAGTATGATGCTGCTGTAACAAAAACCTAAAATGTGGGAGTGGCTTTGGAACAGTGCAGTAAGTGAAAGCTGGACAAGGTGTAAGGATTTTGAAGACAGCATTAGAGAAAGTTTAAAGTTCCTTGGCTGGAAGTAGGGGCTTACACCTGTAATCCCAGCTCTTTGGAAGGCCAAGATTGGACTGGAGCATCACTTGAGCTGAGGTATTTGAGACCAGCCTGGGCAACGTAGTGAGACCCCAATCTCTACAAAACATAAATGAATTAATTTTTTTTAAAAAAAAGTTCCTTGAGGCTGGCATAGTGGCTCATGCCTGTAATCCCAGTACTTTGGGAAGCCGAGGCAAGTGGATCACCTGAGGTCAGGACTTTGAGACCAGCCTTGCCAACATGGAGAAACCCTGTCTCAACTAAATATACAAAAAAAAAAAATGAGTGAGGCGTGATGGTGCATACGTGTAATCTCAGCTACTCGGGAGGCTGAGGCGCATGAGAAAAAAAAGTTCCTTGAACACACTGTTCATAGAACTTTGAACTTTAGGCTGGGCACAGTGGCTCATGCCTATAATCTCAGCACTTTGGGAGGCTGAGACAGGCGGATCACCTGAGGTCAGGAGTTCGAAACCAGCCTGGCCAAAATGGCGAAACCCTGTCTCTACTAAAAATACAAAAATTAGCCAGGCGCAGTGGTGGGTGCCTGTAATCCCAGCTACTTGGGAGGCTGAGGCAGGAGAATCACTTGAACCTGGGAGGCGGAGGTTGTAGTGAGCCGAGATTACACAATTGCACTCCAGCCTGGGTGACAGAGCAAGACTCATCTCAAAAAATCAAAACAAAACAAAACCTTTGAACTTTAAGGAGGCTGCCAATAAAGGCTTAAAGTAGGGAAAATTTTATTGGAAGCTAGAGGACAGAGAGGATCCTTGTTATGTGGAGGTAGAAAGTTTAACAACAGCCATAAAAAGTAATTTGGAAGGTGGAAAGTGCATCTAATGACCTATTATTAGAATTTGCCTAGATGTTTAAGATTTTATTTGTTCTCCACTACCTTGTGATTTCAGATCTTCCTTCTGGGATCATATTCCTTTCACTTGGTGCAACCCTTAGAGTACCTAAGAGATGACCATGTTCATCTCTTTACGATGGACATTGTTAGTTTTGTTCATCTGCAAATGTCTTTATTTTGCCCTAATTATTGAAAATACATTATTTTTTTCTGTATGCAAAATTCTGGATAATGTTTTCATGCCATTTAAATATTATTCCACTAATTACTGGTTTTCATTATTGTTGCTGAAAATTCATTCCAGTTGTAATTCCTTTGTATGGTTACTTTCTCTCTGGCTTCTTCTAAAGTTTTTCTCTTTGTCTTTGATGTTCTGAAGTTTCATTATTTTGTGCTAGGTGTAGATTTCATTTTCTTTTTCTTTTTTTTTGAGACGAAGTTTTGCTCTTGTTGCCCAGGCTAGAGTGCAATGGCGCAATCTTGGTTCACTGCAACCTTCAGCTCCCAGGTCCAAGCAATTCTCCTGCCTCAGCTTCCTGAGTAGCTGGGATTACAGGCATTCCTCAACCCACCTGGCTAATTTTGTATTTTTAGTACAGATGGGGTTTCTCCATGTTGGTCAGGCTGGTCTTGAACTCCCTACCTCAGGTGATCTGCATGCCTCAGCCTCCCAAAGTGCTGGGATTAGAGGTGTTAGCCACTGCACCTGGCCTTCATTTTATTTTTTCTGGGATATGTTTTGTTGCTTGGATCTGTGGCTCAATTTTTCATCAGTTCTGGAAAATTTACAACCATTATTAAATATTGTCACTATTCCATTCATTTTCTCTTTTTCTGAGATCCCAATTTAGATACATTTTAGACCTTCTTCATCTATATCACAAATCTCATTTATTTTCATATTTTTTATTTCTGTGATATATTTTTCTCTAATCGACTAATTCTCTCTTCAAGTATTGTTGATTCCATTTTTATTTTACAATTATATTTTTCATTTTAGAAGGTCCATATGTTTAATCAAATATGCCCATTCATTCTTGAGTTACTTTTATGATCATCTTAGTAATTGCATTAATTACTTCTTTAACCATTTTATATACAGTTATTTACACTCTGCATCTGATATCATCTTCAGTCTTTGGAGATGCAAATATGTTGATTTTTTTTCTTTTACTCACAGTGGCTTATCCTCTCATGTATTTAGCAATCTTTATCTGTGAGGTCATTGCTGAGGTAGTCCCCAGTTCAGGACTTCCTCAACATTCTCAAGGGTTTTAGCTCAGAGTAAGTGTCATATAAACAGCTCCTCTACTTTGATGTTTCAAGATTTGGTATTTGCTATGTACTAAATGGTGTCTCTCCACCACCCAAAATTCATATTGAAGTCCTATCCCCATATTACCTCAGAATGTGAGTGTATTTGAGATAGGGTCTTTAAAGAGATAAGTAAGTGAAAACGAGGTCATTAGGGTAGGTGCTAATCCAATATGACTAGTGTCGTCATAAGGACGGGAAGTTTGGACACAGACAGGTACAGAAGGAAAACAACATGAAGACACAAAGAGAAGATGGTCATCGATAAGCCAAGCAGCAAAGCCTCAGAAGAAACCGATTGTGCTAACACCTTCCTCTCAGACTGCTAGCCTCCAGAACTATGAGAAAACACATTTTTATTGTTCAGACTGCCCAGTCTGCGATTCTTTGTTATGACAGACCTCGCAATAGAGTGTACAGCACCAGGAAGCTCACACCTAGCTTCTCAGACCCCCAGCCCCTGAATGCCCTGGCTGAGATCCCCAACCCCTGAATGCCCTGGCTGAGACCCCCAACCCCTGAATGCCCTGGCTGAGACCCCCAACCCCTGAATGCCCTGGCTGAGATACCTGGTTGTGCCAGCCTCAGCTCACTAGGCTGAGAAAATCAAAACACAATAAGGTTATAAAACTTGCCTAAAGTCACACAATATTAAGTGGTGGAATCAGGATACAATATGATTCTATAACCTGAACTATAACATGCTATAGATCCTCCCTACATTAAACTCCCTAGTAGACTTCTACCAGGATTTTCTAGGGTCACCCTAAACTCAGTATGTTCAAAGCTGAACCTCTAATCTCTACTCTTGCTATATCCCCATGTTGCTTAATAGCACCACCTCCATGCACACAGTTGCTCAAAGCAAACACTCAGGAGCTATTCTCTCTCCCCATTCACCTCTCATCTTCAATTAAAAATCATATAAGCGGCCGGACGCGGTGGCTCAAGCCTGTAATCCCAGCACTTTGGGAGGCCGAGGCGGGTGGATCACGAGGTCAAGAGATCGAGACCATCCTGGTCAACATGGTGAAACCCCGTCTCTACTAAAAATACAAAAACTTAGCTGGGCATGGTGGCGCGTGCCTGTAATCCCAGCTACTCAGGAGGCTGAGGCAGGAGAATTGCCTGAACCCAGGAGGCGGAGGTTGCGGTGAGCCGAGATCGCGCCATTGCACTCCAGCCTGGGCAACAGGAGCAAAACTCCGTCTCAAAAAAAAAAAAAAAAAAAAAAAAAAAAAAATCATATAAGCCCTGTTGATTTTTCTTTCTGAATTCCTGCTTCTCCATCCCCAATGCTAATGTATTCTGACCTTTATCATATCTTTCCTAGAGTACTGCATCACCTCCATGCCTCTCATGACTCCTGATACCCTCGAAAATCTTTCTAAAGCATATGTCTCTTCATGTCATTCCCCTGCTTAATATTCTTCAATAATTCTCCTATTGCCTACAGAATAACTTTTATTGTGTACACAAAATCTTTGATGATCTGACCCAAGAAGATTCATTAAGATTCACTCTCTACCACTTCCACTTGTTTATTCTCCAGTAGTTGAACCCTAGATCCAACCTGCTTTGTTACTCCTCCGTTCTTTAGCACACATTGTTCTTTCTGTCTCAACGTCTTCCATATCACCTGTCTACCTGAAAAACTCCAAACAATATTTCAGAAAAATGTTCAATGCCTCTTTTTAAATTTTTCATAAGTTAGCAAATAGATTTCAGCCCTTCATCTAAAATCCCATTGGAATTTTAATATTTTTTAATTATAGGAATTAACACAGGCTGGATGCGGTGGCTCACACCTGTAATCCTAGCACTTTGGGAGGCCGAGGCAGGACTGCCTGAGTCCAGGAGTTGGAGGTTGCAGTGAGCTGTGATCATGCCATTGCACATCAGCCTGGGTGACAGAGCAAGACCCTACTGTGTCTAAAAAAAAAGAAGCCCAAAAGAATTAACACAGTACATTGCATTTATGTGCTTGGATGTTCATTTTCCCTTTAGATTGTAGGCAATTTGAGTGCAGGACATGGCATAGGTGTCTCATTCAGAAAGTATTTGTTGAATGAATGCACATATAATGCTTAGAAACTTCCAGTCTCAACTTGTCTGTGAGCTCTGGGATCTTATTTTTTTAAAGTGTGTAGAACATCACCTCTATGTGCAACCAGTACTTTCAACTCAACATGTCCATAACTGAACTCATTTTCCCCCACCTTCTTTCAAGCCCCTTTCTGTATTCCCAAACTCTCATCTCTCCACTTTTCCCCTTCCCTCTTTCATTCAGCTAACTCATGTTTAGTCTTAGCTAATAAGACATTTATTCTAGGATGCCTTCCCTGACTCCCTGTTTTATATTAAGATCCTCTTTTGGCTGTCCCACAGCGCCATGAAGGTTATCTTAACACTCATCAAAATCTGTGATTACTTGCTTAGTTATTTTTCCTCCTCATACCAACATCAGCTTGGGAACAGGAACCCTTATACTGTACTGCTGAAGGACTATACACTAGGAAAAGGGAAACAATCAGATTTTGGGGGGATTACTGGACACAGGTTCTGAACTGACACTAATTCCTGGAGATCCAAAGCATCACTGTGGTCTGTAAATCAGAGTAGGAGCTTATGGAGGTCAGATTATCAGCGGAGTTCTAGGTCAGGTCTCTCTCACAGGGTACCCAGCGGGTTTCTGAACTCACCCTGTTGTTATTTCCTCTGTTCAGAATGCATAATTGAAACAAAACTTGGAGCTACCAGCAGGAGCCCACTGAAGCATACCCAACTTCGAGCTTCTCCTCTGGTGGAACTGTTAAGTCCTCCTGAACCCTGGACCTCCCTTTGGTTGATGATCCTCGAGTTATTCTGAGTGGTTCTTCTTCTAGGAAGTCGTTTAGTAATCCTAATTCTAGTTCGGAGATGCATTCTAAAGGTCTTCTCTATTGCTTTCATCTCCAAATTAATCTCAATTGGCTTGTCTGTGTGCATTTGTGTGAGGAACTGAATTGTTGTTTTCATAGATAAATGAGAGACCTGAAAGGGCATTTTGCCCCTTCCAGCTGAAAGGCACCCCTGGGTGACCATGGGGCTCACAGGAGTGTCTAGGGCATTGACCCCTACAACATACAGTGGCCCTACAGAAAAATCCCCAAAAAAAATTAACTTTAAAAAGTACTCATCCATGAAATGCCTATAAGGGCTGATTACCTGGCATTTTGAGCCCTCTCAGAAGTAAGAGATCTCTGAGGAAAGAAACTAAAACACCTAAGAGGGTGGAAATGACTCAGTGGTGACACACTGTGGAGTCTGGCCTGCAAGCAGCATACGTTGATTTACCACACAAAAACCTTAGGCCACAGCTTAGTTCTTCCTTTTAAGAAAAAAAAAGTGGGAAACACATAATCTAAGAATAAGGAGAAAACAAAGAGAATGACTCCTTTTTGAGCTCTGTAGGTTTTATGGCAACTCTACTGCCAAAGTTTATGTAAAATGGAAATAATATGGTCTTTGTGCACATTTACGTTAAGGAAAATAAGCCCTAAGGCTGACATGGAAACTATAAAGTTCCTAAGTTCTCTTTTCTCTATTATTTTTTCTGCCTGCTTTAAATCTGCTGTTACTTTTCTTTTTTTTTTGAGACGGAGTTTCGCTCCTGTTACCCAGGCTGGAGTGCAATGGCATGATCTCGGCTCACTGCAACCTCCGCCTCCTGGGTTCAGGCAATTCTCCCGCCTCAGCCTCCTGAGTAGCTGGGATTACAGGCACGCGCCACCATGCCCAGCTAATTTTTTGTATTTTTAGTAGAGACGGGGTTTCACCATGTTGACCAGGATGGTCTTGATCTCTTGACCTCGTGATCCACCTGCCTCGGCCTCCCAAAGTGCTGGGATTATAGGCTTGAGCCATCTCGCCCAGCCCTACTTTTCTATTAAGATAAAAACCACTGTTTGGATCTAACAGGATTTTTTTTACAAGCCAGTGATTTTGTATTTATGTCATGGCTAAAGTCCTGAAGCAAAAGCTATAGGATCTTTGTGTGTGTGTGTGTGTGTACATATTTAAAAGGCCTTTATAAATTATACAATTTTATGTTTAGTTGGCAGTTAAATCCATTTTAATTTCCCTCTAGCACACCAGACTTTTTGTATCTGTACCTTATGATGTAAATTTTGCTATCTGATTTTCACCTGAGTTGTTTTCCTTTAATATACAATTCTTTTTTTGAGATGGAGTTTCTCTCAGGCTGAAGTGCAATGACACAATCTTAGCTCACCACAACTTCCACCGCACAGGTTCAAGCGATTCTCCTGCCTCAGCCTCCTGAGTAGCTGGGATTACAGGTATGCGCCACCACGCCTGGCTAATTTTTGTATTTTGAGTAGAGACAGGATTTCTACATGTTGGTTAGGCTGGTCTCAAACTCCTGACCTCAGGTGATCCGCCCACCTTGGCCTCCCAAAGTGCTGAGATGACAGGTATGAGCCACCTTGCCCAGCAGTAAAATCTTTTTTTTTTTTTTTTTTTTTTTTTTTTTTTTTTTTTTGAGACGGAGTTTCGCTCTTGTTACCCAGGCTGGAGTGCAATGGCGCGATCTCGGCTCACCGCAACCTCCGCCTCCTGGGTTCAGGCAATTCTCCTGCCTCAGCCTCCTGAGTAGCTGGGATTACAGGCACGCACCACCATGCCCAGCTAATTTTTTGTATCTTTAGTAGAGACGGGGTTTCACCATGTTGACCAGGATGGTCTCGATCTCTTGACCTTGTGATCCACCCGCCTCGGCCTCCCAAAGTGCTGGGATTACAGGCTTGAGCCACCGCGCCCGGCAGTAAAATCTTTAATAAATAAACTGACTTAAAAGTTATTGGTAAAATAATATCTTAAAAATTTTTTTGCATTTATTGATCAAGTGGTTTCACGTTTATTCATTCAGAATACCGTAAGATTTGCCATAAGGATTATAAAACTATAGAGCCTAGCCAAAGACAGAATGATCTTTGCTTATGTATGCTTATGAAATATTGTTGGCTTAATGAAAATAGCTAAATCCTGAGTTATTGGTATAAATAACCTTAAATGTAACCATAAGTTTTTTTTTTTTTTTTTGAGGTGGAGTCTCTCCCTGTCACCTAGGCTGGAGGGCAGTGGCACGATCTTGGCTCACTGCAACCTCTGCCTCCCAGGTTCAAGTGATTCTCCTGCCTCAGTTTCCCAAGTAGCTGGGATTACAGGCATGCTCCACCACGCCCCCGCTAATTTTGTATTTTTAGTAGAGGCAGGGTTTCTCCATGTCAACCAGGCTGGTCTTGAACTCCCGACCTCAGGTGATCCTCCTGCCTTCGCCTCCCAAAGTCCTTTGATTACAGGTGTGTGCCAGTGCGCCTGGCCAAAACTCTACTTTTCAATGATAACAACTGAACTAGAGAATTTCCACTTGATGGGGCATTTACTGCCTTGCAATGGAATGTTAACTGAAGCTACTCCTATGCTAATGGAAATAATGTTTTCCAGAAGAGTTCCATAATAAAGTAAAAATGTTTTACATAAAATCTTGCTACCTGATAAGTAGAGAGCCTATTTCCTAGGACTAATTATGAGGAGCTGCTAAATTCTACAGTGCCTGATAGACAGCTGTCATGAGCTGCTGGGTTTTTAAATGGTATTTCCCAGGTAAACAAACATCTTGTTTAAATGCTGTGGTTTTGATTAAAGGAGGGTCAAGAAATCTTTTTCTTTTAAGTTATTTGGGTGAAGTATGTTTCTATAAGCAAAGTTACCTATCTGAGTTCTCCAGAATTCAAATAGTAATTTTATGACAATACAGTTGTTTGCATAAGTTTAATGAGAGTTTTAAAACAAAACAATTGGAGACACTGGTTATTTCACCAAGATTTAAACCAAAATAGACTATTTTTAGGTAAAGTTACAGCAAAGCCAACTTAAAGGGAGTCTATATATCCAACTAATTATTGTTGCATTTTATGCAAATTATCAGGCAAGCATAATAAAGCCTAAAACTTACCTTGCACACAATTGGTCTTGCTATAATTTCTCTTTAATAGAAAAAACAGAGGCTAGAGAAATTGTTTCAAAGGAAAGTCATAACACTTAACAGTAGATTTCAGCTGTAACTTGCTTTTTGAATGCAAATTAAATCATTGTTTCTTGGCTACAGTAATCTTCTGGAGAGGACCAGATTATAATTTTTCCTCATATTTACAGTGTCACCCCAGGTTCACGCTTCTGACCTGAGAGGCGTTAGTAAAAGAATTAAGACCACTTATGAATAACTAATAACGACTACAGTTATATTTCTAGTTACTTTCTTCTTCATTATTTGTATGGAAATAGGCTGAGTCTTTTGGCTCCTGTCTCAGCACTTATGGAGTCTTCTCCCTACAAAGGGACCTATTCTCTGGGACTACAGGCGCACCACCACGCCCGGCTAATTTTTGTATTTTTAGTAGAGATAGGGTTTCACTATGTAGGCCAGGCTGGTCTCAAACTTCTGACCTCAGGTGATCCACCCAACTCAGCCTCCCAAAGTGCTGGGATTACAGGTGTGAGCCACTGCACCCAGGCCAGAACAATGCTTATATTTTGTATAGCTAATTGCTATAAGTCTATAATAAAAACCAAGCTTACAGTAGCTCAATACATAGTAGTTCTAAATAAGTCAGTCTTGTAACTTTGCATTTGGTTTTGTTTGTTGGCTTTTTATTTAAAATAATAATTTTAAGCCGGGCGCGGTGGCTCACGCCTGTAATCCCAGCACTTTGGGAGGCCGAGGTCAAGAGATCGAGACCATCCTGGTCAACATGGTGAAACCCCATCTCTACCAAAAATACAAAAAATTAGCTGGGCATGGTGGCACGTGCCTGTAATCCCAGCTGTCAGAGGTGTGTGAAGCAGAGCAATTCCATCTTGAATAGGAGTTGGGTAAAATAAGGCTGAGACATACTGGGCTGCATTCCCAGACGGTTAAGGCATTCTAAGCCACAGAATAAGACAGGAGATCAGCATAAGATATAGATCATAAAGACCTTGCTGATGAAACAGTTTGCAGTAAAGAAGCTGGCTAAAACCCATCAAAACCAAGATGGTGACCAGAGGTGACCTCTGGTCATCCTCATTGCTACACTCCCATCAGCATCACGACAGTTTACAAATGCCATGGCAATGTCAGGAAGTTACCCTATATGGTCTTAAAAGTGGAGGCATGAATAATCCACCTCTTATGTAGCACATTATCAAGAAAAAACCATAAAAATGGACAACCAGCCACCCTCAGGGCTGCTCTGTCTACGGAGTAGCCATTCTTTTATTCCTTTAGTTTCCTAATAAACTTGCTTTCACTTTACGGTATAGGCTCATCCTAAATTGTTTCTCACACAAGAGGGTTCTTGTGCGAGATCCAAGAACCCTCTCTTGAGGTCTGGATCGGGACCCTTTTCCTGTAACAATACCATATTCTACTTCTATGATCCATTATCACTAATATTTAAAACTATTACATCTGACAGGTACTGACTGATGTATTCTCTCTCCCTAGCAAGTATAAAAGTGAGCTGTGCCTGCCAACTTTGGGCATATGTCCTCAGGACCGCCTGAGACTGTGTCACAGGTGCATCCTCAACCTTGGCAAAATAAACTTTCTAAACTGATTGAGACCTATCTCAGAAACTCAGATACTTTTGGGTTAACACGTCCTACCTGAGATTTTCTCCATCTCTTCCAATAGTTTTTCCAAGTCTTTATTCAGATCTGACAGCATTTTCAGCATGTTGTCGTAGTTTCTTTCCTCAGCGTCAGCATCAGCCATTTAGGGAATACACAGAAGCTGCAGTGAGATAGACCCACATTTTAATTCCAGCTTCACTGGTTATAACTCAGCAATTTCTCCAAGGAATTCTTTCCCCATCTCTCAGCTTCAGACAATACCACTTACTCCACAGGGCTGTTGTAAAGGTTAAATGGGAACATGTCTAAAGAGCCCAGCATAGCTTTTGGCACATGTAAGTTGTCTTTCCCCTTTCTTCCATCCTTGCCATACAAACATAGCTGAAGGCTGCAGTGATTAACACAGAAAACATCTTCATCATCATAAGGGAAAAAGTCTGCCATAATGTTCACATAATAGTGGAATTTATTCTGGCAAAACTGTATTGAGTACCCACTAAGATGCAAGCTATTGTGCTGATATGTTATGAAGATACAGTCCCCGCACCTAAGGAATTTCTTGTGCAATATGGGAGTAAGTCACACATAGCATATGACAAACCAGAATGTGACAGATGTAAAAGCAGATACATAAATAGCAGTTCATGTAATAATTACAGATATCAAGCTACGGAAGCCTGGAGAAGGGTAAGTTTAATCTTAAAAAATGAAATGATTCACACATTTAAAAACATTATTATCAACTTAACTTTCCAGAAGAATTCTCCTAGGCATTAGAGGCAGTGCCCCATAGAGACTGTCCTGGTTCTGGAACAGAACTGACTGGGTTCAAATCTTGGTTCTACCACCTATCAGCAGTGTTACCTTTGGCAACTTATACATCTTCTCAATAAATTTTTCGTGATTTTTTAAAAGTTTTTTTTTGAGATGCAGTTTCGCTCTTATTGCCCAGGCTAAAATGCAATGGCATGATCTCTGCACACTGCAACCTCTGCTTCCCAGGTTCAAGTGATTCTCCCGCCTCAGCCTCCCAAGTAGCTGGAATTACAGGCATGCACCACCACGCTTGGCTAATTTTGTATTTCTAGTAGAGACGGGATTTCTCTGTGTTGGTCAGGCTGGTCTCTAACTCCTGATCTCAGGTGATCTGCCCACCTCGGCCTCCCAAAGTGCTGGGATTACAGGCGTGAGCCACTGCTCCTGGCCAAGTTTTGTATTTTTAAAAAGAGAATTATTAGTGGTACCTGTATCTTGTGGAGTTTTGTGAGGATTAATTGAAATAAATTATATACTATTCAGCACAGTACCTACCATAATGAGCACTTAATAAATCATATCTATTGTTATTTAAAATATTGAACTGTAATTAAATCACTCCAGATCCTCTCCTAATCTTTATTAATATACATCAATTCATTCTGTTAATAACAAGGCACCAGTAAGAAAGGAGAGAAATAGATTAATAATGTTGTAAGAGCTGTCAGGGAACTTGTAACCCTATGAAGGTGAAAGAATGAGCCAGAGAAGCATAAAATAGGGAGGAACGGGCCACAGATACTGTAGCATTGTTCCCACTGTACATGTGGGGAAAAGCTTCCTGGCCTTTAATTCAGAGTTAGAGGCTTCCACTCAGTTATCCTGTGACTTCCTGGGCCTCCCTCATAATGGTACTTCTTAGCCGGTATTGTGATTGTGGACTCTCTACCTTCCCAACTAGACTGTGAGGTCCTGGAGAGCAGAGGCTATCATTTCAATAAACTATTCCTAGTGTTCAGCTCAGGGCTAGGAAAATAGCAAGTTTTTAATAAATGTTGGCTGAATAAAGAACTATTGTAAAACTCTAATTCTAAAAGAAAATTGTGATCTTGGCCAGGCCAGGTACAGTGGCTCATGCTTGTAATCCCAGCACTTTGGGAGGCCAAGGTGGGTGGATCACCTGAGGTCAGGAGTTCGAGACCAGCCTAGCCAACATGGTGAAACCCCATTTCTACTAAAAATATAAAAATTAGCCAGGCATGGTGGTGCATGCCTGTAATCCCAGCTACTTGAGGCTGAGTCAGGAGAATTGCTTGAACCCGGGAGGCGGAAGTTGCAGTGAGCCGAGATCATGCCATTGCGCTCCAGCCTGGGAGACAAGAATGAAACTCCATTTCAAAAGAAGAAGAGAAAAGGAAAGAAAAGAAAAGAAAATTATGATTTTTTTCCTCTTGCCATCCTCCCTGTTAAGGGTAGAGATTCTGGAGGAGCAAAGGGCCCTCCAGGAGGCCTGAGAGGCAGATCTGAGAACAAGGGTGCAAGGGCAGGGTGTATGGTCTTTTGGGATCTGTAAAGGAGATACCTCTGTGGGTATGGAGTCATTCCATATGCAGGGACCCTGTCCTGCTTTTTGGTAAGTAGGAATAATTTGCTAAGAGTGAGTGGGGAGGTACAGGCAGGTGGCACGGCAGGGGGCTAATAGAGGGCGATGGAGGAAGAAATGTCTGGAATATCTTCCTTGATCCTCTCGTATATTCCCTCTCCTTCCTCACCCAGCCAGGCCTCACACATTTGCCTGTCCTCCTTACTCCACTGTTATTTGGCATCTGTCTCTGCCACTCACTGACAATGCTCTCACCAAAGTCATAACTGGCACTCTCAGGGTACTTTCTGTCTTTCTTTTATTTCACTTCTCTGCCGCACTAACATTTGGCCATTGTTTCCTGCTCAAAATCCTCTTCTCTTGATGTTTTAACCTTGTTCTCTTCAAACTCTGACCACCTCTGGTATTTCCTTCCCTGTTCTTTCTTGGCTCTCTCCTTTGCTGGCTCTAATGTGTCAAGGGAGGGTCCTTTCAGCCCCTTCTCTCTGCAATACACATTCTTTTTTTTTTTTCTTGAGACAGGGTCTTACTCTGTCACCCAGGCTGGAGTGCAGTGGTGTGATCTTGGCTCCCTGCAACCTCTGCCTCCCAGGTTAAAGCAATGCTCCTGCCTTAGCCTCGTAAGTAGGTGGGATTACAGGCACCTGCCACCATGACTGGATAATTTTTGTATTTTTAGTAGAGACAGGATTTTGCCATGTTGGCCAAGCTGGTCTCAAACTCCTGAACCTCAGGTAATCCACCTGCCTTGGCCTCCCAAAGTGCTGGGATTACAGGTGTGAGCCACCGTGCCTGTCCAGGACGTTGATTTTTATTCTGAGTGACATGAGGAAACAATGGAAAAGATGTTGACAAAGGTGACATGATTTGAATAATGACTTAAAAGGATCACTCTGGCTTCTATGTTAGAGGTGGAGAGGGTGGAACAGGGAGAGCAGTTAGAAGGTAGCTGCTGCTTCAGGTAATGGAGGCTTGGGTACAAAAGAAAAAAAAAAAGAAGGTAGCTGCAAAACTCCAGGTAAGGGATGATGGGGCTTGGATCACAGTGTTAGAAGTGGAGGTAGTGGCTGGTCTCGGTGGCTCATGCCTATAATCCCAGAACTTTAGGAGGCTGAAGCAGGGGGAGCACAAGGTCAGGAGTTTGAGACCAGCCTGGCCAATATGGTGAAATCCCGTCTCAACTAAAAATACAAAAATTAGCCAGGCATGGTGGCATGCGTCTGTAGCCCCAGCTACTCAGGAGGCTGAGGCAGGAGACTCACTTGAACCTGGGAGGCGGAGGTTGCAGTGAGCTGAGGTCATGCCACTGCACTCCAGTCTGGGCAACAGAGCGAGACTCCCTCTCAAAAAAAAAAAAAGAAAAAAAGTGGAGGTCGTGAGATGTGAACAGATTCTGGATATGCTATGAAAACAGAGCCGATAGTTTTTGCTGACATCCAAATGGAAATATGAATGTGGAGTGCAGTGAAATGCCTGGTTAAGTACACTCACTTGGGAGTTATTGGAGTAGAGATAACATTTACAGCCACAGGACTAGTTGAGATCACCTAGGAAATCAGGGTAAATGGAGGAGAGGTCTGAGCTCCCCAATATTTAGAGTCTGGGAAGATGAAGAGGAACCAGCAAAGGAGACAAAAAAGCAGCAGCCAGTGAGGTACAAGCTGAGCCAGGAGAGATTGATGTTTTGGAAGTCAAGTGAAGAAAGTAAACAAGAAGTAATAAATTGTGTTGCCTATCAAGTAGTATTAGAATTAAAAAGTGACACTGGGCCAGGCACGATGGCTCATGCCTTGTAACCCTAGCACTTTGGGAGGCCGAGGTAAGTGGATCATTTGAATTGAGGAGTTTAAAACCAACCTGGCTAACATGGTGAAACTCCATCTCTACTAAAAATTAAAAAAAAAAATAGTGGGGCCTGGTGGTGCAAACCTGTAATCCTAGCTACTAGGTGGTGCACACCTGTAATCCTAGCTACTAGGGAGGCTGAGGCAAGAGACTCACTTAAACCCAGGAAGCAGAAGTTGCAGTGAGTCGAGATTGCACCATTGTTCTCCAGCCTGGGCAACAGAGCAAGACTCTGTCTCAAAAAGAATAATAATAATAAAAGTGACCACCGGATTTGACAATCTAGAGGTCATACTGGCAATCTTGACAAGAGCTGTTTTCATGGAGTGGTTGGGACAAGAGCTTGATTTAAATGTTTCTAAAGAGAGGGAATAAGTAGAAATTCTGAGTTTTGCTTCAAAGAGAAGCAGAGAAACATGCCAGTACCTGGAATGTAATGTAGAGTCACAGAGGTATTTCAGGTTGGGAGATACTACACTAGTGTCAAAGATTACAATATTTGGGCATGGCAGGCCAGGCACGGTAGCTCGCATCTGTAATCTCAGTTCTTTGGGAGGCTAAAGCAGGAGAAATGCTTGAAGCCAGGAATTAGAAACCAGCCTGGGCAACAGTCTATACAAAAAAATTTTTTAAATAGCCAGGTGTAGTGGCTCACACCTATAATCCAAGGACTTTGGAGGCCAAGGCGGGCAGATCACCTGAGGTGGGGAGTTCAAGACCAGCCTGACCAACATGGTGAAACCCCGTCTCTACTAAAAATACAAAAATGAGCTGGGCATGGTGGCGCGTGCCTGTTATCCTAGCTACTCGGGAGGCTGAGGCAGGAGAATTGCCTGAACCCAAGAGGCGGAGGTTGCGGTGAGCCGAGATCGCGCCATTGCACTCCAGCCTGGGTAACAAGAGCGAAACTCCGCCTCAAAAAAAAAAAAAAAAAAGAAAAAAGAAAAAAAATAGTTGGGTGTGGTGGTGCACACCTGCAATCCTAGTTATTCAGGAGGCTGAGGTGGGACAACTGTGCCACAGCATTCTAGTCTAGGCTACAGGGCAAGATCTGCAAGATCTCTTCTGCAAAAGAAAAAAAGGCTCAGTAAATTCACGATATTTGATTTGGGTGTAACTGGTCAACTTGGTGAGATGTTTCAGGAGAGCCATAAAAGTAAAAAGATTTCCATGAATTAAATAATTAATGGATCATTAGACAAAATGGATAGTGTGTACAGATTTAGATGGGAAGGGCAGAAAAAAACTAGAAGGTGGTATAGAGTGAAGGTTTTTTGAATTCTTCATGTTTCTAGGCTGTGTGGAAAGAGCTAGTTGGACAGAAAAGCCTGAAGAGGCCAGGCGCCCTGGCTCACGCCTGTAATCCCAGCACTTGGGAGGCCGAGGCAGGCATTCATGAGGTCAAGAGTTCAAGACTAGCCTGACCAACATGGTGAAACCCTGTCTCTACTAAAGATACAAAAAGTTAGCTGGATGTGGGGGTGCTCACCTGTAATCCCAGCTACTCAGGAGGCTGAGGCAAGAGAATCACTTGAACCTGGGGGGCAGAAGTTGCAATGAGCTGAGATCATGCCATTGCACTCCAGCCTGGACGACAGGACAAGACTGTCTCAAAAAAAAAAAAAAAAAGAAAAGAAAAGGAAGAAAAAAGAGGCTGGACAAGGTGGTTTACACCTGTAATCCCAGCACTTTGGAAGGTCAAGGTAGGTGGATCACCTGAGGTTGGGAGTTCAAGACTAGCCTGACCAAGATGGAGAAACCTCATCTCTACAAAAAATACAAAATTGCCGGGCATGGTGGCACATGCCTGTAATCCTAGCTACTTGGGAGGCTGAGGTAGGAGAATTGCTTGAACCGAGGAGGCAAAGGTTGTGGGGAGCTGAGATCATGCCATTGCACTCCATTCTGGGCAACAAAATTTTGCCTCAAGAAAAAAAAAAGACATGCCTGAAGAATCAGGAGAAAGGGTAGCTGATGGTGGACTGGTGTCGGACATGTAAAGGGTTGTTTTAACCTATGACAGTAAGGGAAGGTAAGGAGGTAGGGAGAGAGTAAGGTAGGTAGAGGTTGAGGTAGGATGGCAAGAGGGGAATTCAGCCCTGATGGTCTCTAACTCCCTCATAAATGGCAATGAAAAGTTTCTTGTTGTGACAACAGACATTCTTGGTTTCAGGAGAATGATAAGGGTTTAGTGAAACTGTATGCTTCCCTAGGGGCACTTAGGCATGTGGCTGAGGCCGCATGGCTAGTGTCCTCAGGACCCTAGGATGGCACAGAAACAATGGATGGAGTGTAGAAGGCCTGGGGATGTAGACATATGCAGTGGATGGACATGGTAAGACACTGAGGGCACAAGTATGAGAGTGGTTTAAGGAGTGGTTAAGATGGTTGGGATTAAGCAGACACATAGAAAAGACATGTATCCCGGTTGGGCGCGGTGGCTCACGTCTCTAATCCTAGCACTCTGGGAGGCTCAGTGTGGGCGGATCACCTGAGGTCGGAAGTTCAAGACCAGCCTGACCAACATGGAGAAACCCCCTCTCTACTAAAAATACAAAATTAGCCAGGTGTAGTGGCACGTGCCTATAATCCCAGCTACTCGGGAGGCTGAGGCAGGAGAATTGCTTGAACCTGGGAGGTGGAGTTGCAGTGAGCTGAGTTGGTGCCATTGCACTCCAGCCTGGGCAACAAGAGCAAAACTCACTCAAAAAAAAAAAAAAAAAGAAAAAAAAGAAAGAAAAGACATATATCCTTTATAATTGGGGCGTTGGGGTGGCCCCAAGTAGATTTGGGGGTAAAGATGAGACTGCTAGAAGGATGGAGGCTGTGGCCAGAGTGGCACTGGATCTCAGAGGGGGGATAGATCTGAAAAGTAGATCCAGGGAGAGGGTGTGAGAGCTGATGTAGAGGAAGCAGCCACAGGATTAGAATTCATGAAATTTCTTCCCTGATGAGGTTGCCTGGGACGACTGGGTGGAGAAAGAGGCCTGAGCTCACACCAAAGCACAATGGAACAGGGCTCAGGATGAGTGGCAGGAGTGTGGGATCTGGGCTGGGTATCACTTTGGGTGTGAAAGACGTGGGTTGAGGAAGTCAGAGCCAAGAGTCTGGTTTGTGGTCTGAGTGTCTTGCCTGGTACAAAGAGTTTCTAATAGAGTCTGGGGTCTCTTTCAGAATAAGAAATGTGAGGGTATAAGAGGGATGCTTGGTGAAGAGATGTGCTCCTTTGTATGTGGTGAGAGCAGCACAGGAAGGGAGTTCACATGTGATGTGGGGAGGGAAGTTTTGGAGTTAGGGCTATGAAAAGTCTGGGCCAGTCCTGAAGTACAGATGGGAGGAAGCCAGTGTTTGGGAACTTGGGGTGTGAGGGAGTATGGACTCCTGGGGTCCCAGGTGTGGGAGGTGGAAGGGTAAGAGGGCCATGTTGTATGGAATGAAAAGCCCAGGGTATGTAGAGTTCAGGATCTGGCATGTATGGTGTGAGGAGATGGACGTGAGATGTACGGGGGTGGGGGACTGGGGTGAGAAATGTGGGGTGAGAGGGGTAGGGTGAGGGGTGTGGAGTGAGGAGAGCAGGGGATGGGGTGTGCAGTGAGGAGAGGGGTTGACGGGTGAGGTAGGATGAGGGGTGAGGTGGGGTGAAGGGTGAGGTGGGGCTGGGATAGGGGGGTGAGGGGTGAGGTGGAGTAAAGTGGGGTGAGGCGGGTGAAGTGAGGGGTGAGGTGGGAGGTAAGGGTTGAGGTGGGGTGAGGGTTGAGGTGGGTGAAGGGTGAGATGGGCGAAGGGTGAGGGACGAGGTGGGTGAGTTGGGTGAGGCGGGTGAGGGGCGAGGTGGGTGAGGCGGGTGAGGGGTGAGGTGGGTGAGGGGCAAGGTGGGTGAGGGGCGAGGTGGGTGAGGCGGGTGAGGGGTGAGGCGGGTGAGGGGCGAGGTGGGTGAGGGGTGAGGTGGGTGAGGTGGGTGAAGCGGGTGAGGTGGGTGAGGCGGGTGAGGGGTGAGGGGTGAGGCGGGTGAGGGGCGAGGCGGGTGAGGGGCGAGGCGGGTGAGGGGCGAGGCGGGTGAGGGGCGAGGAGGGTGAGGGGCGAGGCGGGTGAGGGGCGAGGCGGGTGAGGGGCGAGGCGGGTGAGGGGCGAGGAGGGTGAGGGGCGAGGAGGGTGAGGGGCGAGGCGGGTGAGGGGCGAGGCGGGTGAGGGGCGAGGCGGGTGAGGGGCGAGGCGGGTGAGGGGCGAGGCGGGTGAGGGGCGAGGCGGGTGAGGGGCGAGGCGGGTGAGGGGCGAGGCGGGTGAGGCGTGAGGCGGGTGAGGGGCGAGGCGGGTGAGGGGCGAGGCGGGTGAGGGGCGAGGAGGGTGAGGGGCGAGGCGGGTGAGGGGCGAGGCGGGTGAGGTGGGTGAGGCGGGTGAGGGGTGAGGCGGGTGAGGGGCGAGGCGGGTGAGGGGCGTTCCGGGACGGGGCATGGGGTGTCGGGTGAGTGGAGTCGGGTGAGGGGTGGGGTCGAATTCAAGGGTCTGGTTTGAGCTTGGTGCTGCCGCGAACGCCAGGACAGGGTCGGGGCAGCCGGGACGCGCGTCGGGAGGGCAGGGGCCGGGGACGGCGCGGCCTCGCTCACCTCCGGCTTGGCCCGCGCTCCGGTCCTGCTCTGGCGCCCCCAGCGGCCGCTTGAGGAAGAAGGCCGCCCCTCGGGAGCGATGCCCCGCCCTTTCCGCTAGCAGCCCCGCCCCGGAAGTGGCCTCTCGCTCTCCGAGGGCGTCGTCGGGAAAAGGGGCGGGGCCGCTCCTGAAGGGCGGCGGCGTCCGGGTCTGTGACTGGCTGGTGCGGTGCCGGGGTCGTCCTGACGTTCAGGGAGAATCCCGCGGAGATGAGGAGCTTCCGGGCCTGACAGTTTTCCCCCCACCTCCTTCTTGAGCTTAGGGACCTGTACGCGGGGCTCGTTTGCCCAGTGTCTAGGGCAGCGCTTGGTACCAAAGGTACTGGTAGAAATGTGTCCAATGAGTAGCTGGACGCCCAGCTGTTTCCACTGTCACAGCGACCACGTGTGGCCGGCATTGTGTGGCATGTGCCCTGCAGAGCAGGCAGCCCAGACTCAGGGAGGCGAGGCAGAGGCGCACGCAGGTCCTCGCGGGCTGGAAAGGCCGGGGGTCTCCCGGGCGCTCCTGGTCTCCAGGCGAGAACTAGAAGCAGAACCGCTCAGCACCTAGAGGGGCAGGGACAGAAAGCTCTGGCTGGGAGGAGGCTGACCAGAGGCCGGTCTGAGCTCAGCCTTTTTCTCAGAGGGCCATGGGCACCCTGGGAGGGTGGTAAGCAGGCGAGTGGCACAGTTGGGTCTCCGGCTGCCGAGGCGGGTGGTGACGGAGCCGGCCGTTGCTGCTGTTCGGCTGAGCGGTGGTGAGAGGAGGTTGGTCAGAGCCATTCCAAGATGGACTTGACAGGGCTTGGTAATGCGGGAGGGAGGGAGGAAGAAGGAACGGGCTTCTGTTCTTGCCGAGGTGTTACCACTGGCAGAGACGTGGAAGGGTGGGAGAGAAGCCAGCTTGGGAGGTTAACTTTGATTTTGAACAAAATCAAACAAAATCTCTGTGTGTTTGAGAATCCAGACAAACCTGAGACCTCCTGAATTTTCTCTCAGGGATTCTGATTCTTAGCAGCCTGATTCCAGAGGAGGAAAAATGGCTGCAGGCGAGCCAGACAGTTCTGGGCAAGGACTGAGCATTCGCCTGTTTATTGAGGAGGAGGCTGCTGCCTGGGCCAAACTCCATCCCCCAGCTGCCAGGTTCCTGCCCCTGTCAAACCTGGTTTTCTGGCCATCCGTTTCCACCTGTGGGCTGCTCTTCATAATTCCGTTTGCTTATACAGCCCAGAGCCAATTTCTGTTACTGCACCCCAGAGAAACATGAATCCGGAATATACATATATATTTTTGAGATAGTCTTGCTCTGTTGTCAGGGGGGGAGTGCAGTGGCATGATCTCGGCTTACTGCAACTTCTGCCTCCCGGGTTCAAGCGATTCTCCCGCCTCAGCCTCCCCAGTAGCTGGGATTACAAGTGCCCACCACCACACCTGGCTAGTTTTTGTATTTTTAGTAGAAACAGGGTTTTGCCATTTTGTCCAGGCTGGTCTCAAACTCCTGACCTCAGGCGATCCATCCACCTCGGCCTCCCAAAGTACTGGGATCACAGGCGTGAGCCACTGTGCCCAGCCCAAATCAGGAATAATTCCTATGGCTAATGAAACGGCTTCCAGGAAGAATAGGAAAAAGAGCACAGGATTCCAAGCAGAAGGTCCATCTAGGGCAAAGGCAGGGGTGTGGCTCAGCTGCCTCCTTTGGGGAATGCTGTGTTCTAGGCTCAGGATTCTTGGTAAGGGACAGAGAAGACTCAGGAAAGTGTCAATTGAGCTGGATACGGGGGCTCTTGAGTACCCTGCTCAGGAGCTGGAGGTGGGCTGCATGAAACACCTTGCAAACTCCAGTCCGTGAAGGCACCGGCTCTTGGGAAGCCCCAGATGTCAGGCTGGTCTTTCCATGCCTTTGTGTATCTGAGACCAACTAACTATCACTAAATGTTTCCTTTACACCCTGGACACACAGCTAGACTCTACTTCTCGAGTTCTCTTGAAATACAAGTCTTGGCCAGAGGGTATGGAGAGAAATGCTGTGTATCACTTTGAGGTTGAGGCCATCAAAGCCTCCCACAAGTGCCCCCCCGCCGTGTACTTATGATGTTGGTGCCCAAGGCAGCCTGAGAACAGGGCCTCTGTCACCACAGATCCCGGATAACAGTATGGAGCAGAGCCCTCATCTCAGCCAACATATTATATTTGACCTCTACAGTCCAACTTCTATTGGGTTGAGCCATGAGAGTTTAGGATATATGTATGGCTGCTGGCCTTTATTAATGCAGACTATGGGACACAGGAGAACTAATTCGGGTTTGGTGGGTTGTCACCAGAGATTTTATTTTTTGAGACAGTATGTCACTCTGTCACCTAGGCTGGAATGCAGTGGGTCAATCATGGCTCACTGCAGCCTCCATCTCCCAGGCCCTAGTAATCCTCCCACCTCAGTCTCCTAAGTAGCTGGGACCACAGGCAAATACCACCACACCTGGCAAATTAAAAAAAAATTTTGTAGAGATGGGGTCTCACTATGCTACCCAGCCTGGTCTGTTTCAAGCAGTCCTTCTGCCTTGGCCTCCCAAAGTACAGGGATTACAGGCATGAGCTACCGTGCCCAGCGGTCCCCAGAGGTTTATACCCCAGTTTAGCACTATTGTTCCTCATCTCACTTATTTTAACCCAGAACAAATCAAATAAAAGAACTTCAATGCGGGCCGGGCGTCGTGGCTCAAGCCTGTAATCCCAGCACTTTGGGAGGCCGAGGTGGGTGGATCACCAGGTCAAGAGATCGAGACCATCCTGGTCAACATGGTGAAACCCCGTCTCTACTAAAAATACAAAAATTAGCTGGGCATGATGGTGCCTGCCTGTAGTCCCAGCTACTCGGGAGGCTGAGGCAGGAGAATTGCCTGAACCCAGGAGGCGGAGGTTGCAGTGAGCCGAGATCGCACCATTGCACTCCAGCCTGGGTAACAAGAGTGAAACTCCGTCTCAAAAAAAAAAAAAAAACTTCAATGCTAATTTTGATGTGAATTAAAAGCTAGCTTGTTAGAAACTCTGTTCGCTGCTGTCTCGGTATGGGGTGAGCTGATGTCCCCAGAAACCTACCAAAACCCAGGCACTTTCCCAGGGGAGGCTTCACTGGTACCCAGACAGGCAGAGGTCTCTGAAAAGACTGTTGGAAGCTGAAGAAAGCTCTGATACGGAATGGAACATTTTGTGGGCAGAGGCGTACTTTTATGAGCTCATGAAGACTGGAAAGAGGTGAAGAGCCTCTGCCTTGGGAACCCTCTCATGTGCTTTCAAGGTTTTAACTATCTTTACAACTGTTATAAGGACCCCAGATCTCTCCTTAGGTTTCAATTTATATTTTCAAGAGTCTGAGACATTTCCTTTTTTTTTTTTTTTTCTGAGAAGGAGTTTCACTCTCATTACCCAGGCTGGAGTGCAATGGCACGATCTCGGCTCACCGCAACCTCTGCCTCCTGGGTTCAGGCAATTCTCCTGCCTCAGCCTCCTGAGTAGCTGGGATTACATGCACGCGCCACCATGCCCAGCTAATGTTTTGTATTTTTAGTAGAGACGGGGTTTCACCATGTTGGCCAGGACGGTCTCGATCTCTTGACCTTATGATCTGCCTGCCTCAGCCTCCCAAAGTACTGGGAGGCATACTCAGGCGTGAGGCACCACTTCCAGCCCAGGAGCAAATCTTAAAGCTGCATAAATCATGTTCAGTAGGCTGTACACAGTGGCTCACGCCTGTAATCCCAGCACTTTGAGAGGCTGAGGTTGGCGGTCACCTGAGGTTGGGAGTTCGAGACCACCCTGACCAACATGGAGAAACCCCACCTCTACTAAAAATACAAAATTAGCCAGGTATGGTGGCACATGACTGTAATCCCAGTTACTCAGGAGGCTGAGCCAGGGGAATCACTTGAACCCGAGAAGCAGAGGTTGTGGTGAGCCAAGATCCTGCCATTACACTCCAGCCTGGGCAAGAGGAGTGAAATTCCATCTCCCAAAAAAACCATATATATATATATATATATATATATATATATATATATATATATTTTATATATATATATAAAATCATGTTCAGTCGTTGACATCTGCTCCCTCACACTGTCCAGCAACTGCTGGTGTCGTATCTCCCTCCATCCCATCTTCATAACCTTATTGAATTTTCTGTCCTGACCCCAGCCATATTATACTGGCTGCTCCCTAGCGTTTAATACCATCTAACGTACTCTGTAATTTACATATTCCTCTTGGCAATTGTCTGTCTCCTTTACTAGACTCTAAGCTGCATGAGCAGGAACGGTTTGCCAGGTTTGTTCACTGCTGCATCGTGGTGCACACTGTAGGCGCTCAGTAAGTACAGACATGTAATGCATAACGATGATGTGGTCAGCAGTGGGCAGCATATACCACCGTGGTCCCATAAGATTATAAAGGAGCTGAAAAATTCCTGTTGCCAGTGAGGTGGTAGCCATGGAAACACTGTAGACAATGCATTCATTACTCACCTGTGCATGGTGATGCTGGTGTAACCTACTGCACTGCCTGCTGTGTGAAAGCACGGCACATACAACTATGTACAGTACATACTTGACAATACACAACTATCCACTGGTTTATGTACTTACTGTACTTTTAGTCATGATTTTAGAATGTATTATCCTAGATGACAGCTCCACGCACGTTATTACACCTGAAGACCTTCCGGTGGGACAAGATGCGGAGGTAGAAGATGGTGATATCGATGATCCTCACCCTATGTAGGCCTAGGCTAATGTGTGTGTTTGCATCTTGATTTTTATCAAAAAGTTTAAAAAGTAAAAGTAAGGCAGGGTGTGGTGGCTCACGCCTGTAATCCCAGCACTTTGGGAAGCCAAGGTGGGTGGATCACCTGAGGTCAGGAGTTTGAGACCAGCCTGACCAACATGGAGAAACCCTGTCTCTACTAAAAATTCAAAATTAGCTGGGTGAGGTGGTGCATGCCTGTAATCCCAGCTACTTGGGAGGCTGAGACAGGAGAATTGCCTGAACCCAGGAGGCGGAGGTTGTGGTGAGCTGAGATCCAGCCATTGCACTCCAGCCTGGGCAACAAGAGTGAGACTCCATCTCAAAATAAAAAATAAATAAAGCAAATATAAAAATAAACTTAAAATAGAAAAAAAACTATAGAATAAGGATATTAAGAAAAATATTTTTGTATAGCTGTACAATGTCTTTTTTAAGCTGTTAATAAAAAGTTAAAAAAATTAAAAAGCTTATAAAGTAAAAAAGTTACAGTAAACTAAGGTTTATTAAAGAAAGAAAAAAATTTATAAAATACTGTAGCCGAAGTGAACAATGTTTATAAAGTCTGTAATAAAATAACCTCCTAGGCCCTCACATTCACTCACCATTCACTCACTGACTCACCCAGAGAAACTCCCAATCCTGTAAGCTACGTTCACATAAGTGTCTTATATAAATGTACCATTTTTTAAGCTTTTATATAACATTTTTTTTTTTAGACAAAGTCTTGCTCTCGTTGACAGCATGAGCTTGACTCACTGCAACCTTTGCTTCCCAGGTTCAAGCGATTCTCCTGCCTCAGCCTCCCGAGTAGCTGGGGTTATAGGCACCTGCCACCACACTCAGCTAATTTTTGTATTTTTAGTAGAGATGGGGTTTCATCATGTTGGCCAGGCTGGTCTCGAACCCTTGACCTCAGGTGATCCATCCACTTCGGCCTCACAAAGTGCTGGGATTACAGGCATGAGCCACCGCACCCAGCCTATATAACATTTTTTACTGTACCTTTTCTATGTTTAGACACGTTTAGATACACAGACTTACCATTGTATTACAGTTGCCTACAGTATTCAGTATAGTAACATGCTGTAATGGGGTACAGCGCAGGAGCAACAGGGTATGCAATATCGCCCAGGTTTGTAGCAGGCTGTGCCATCCTGGTTTGTGTAAATGCACTCTAGAAAGTTTGCACAACAAAATCGCCTAACAATGCATTTCTCGGAATGTATCCCCTTCATTAAGCAACCCACGTCTGTATTTGCTAAGTGGATTATTCCAAAAGCCCCTGGTTTCTGTTCTGTCCTGTGACCACACTTGCCTCACCCAGTAGTGAATTCGACATGGGCAGGGACAGGACCTCGCTTGTCACTGAATACCCAGCACAGGGACAAGTCTATGGTGGGTGTTCAACAGACAGTGGTTCCTGGGCCGGCATGGTGGCTCACACCTGTACTCCTAGCACTTCGGAAGGTCGAGGTGGGAGGATCACTTGAGCTCAGGAGTTTGAGACCAGCCTGGGCAACATAGCGAGACCCCATCTCATGAAAAAAAAAAGAAAAGCAAAAACAGATGAAGACACTGGTTCTTAAATGAAGGTCCAGCACTGAATCTAATTCACTTCTGGGTTCTTAGCACGCAAGATATAGATTCATTCAAGCATGTGGCAACAGTAATTGAGGGCCTATTAATACTTTTCATAAAAATTATTTTTTATGGCTGGGTGCAGTGGCTCATGCCTGTAATCCCTGCACTTTGGGTGGCCAAGGCGGGTGGATCACCTGAGATCAAGTGTTTGAAACCAACATGGCCGACATGGTGAAACCCAGTTTCTACTAAAAGAATACAAAAATCAGCTGGGCGTGATGCGGGTGCCTATAATCCCAGCTACTTGGGAGGCTGAGGCAGGAGAATTGCTTGAACCTGAGAGGTGGAGTTTGCAGTGAGCTGAGATCATGCCATTGCACTCCAGCCTGGGCAACAGAATGAGACTCTGACTCAAAAAAAAAAGAAAGAAAAAAATTAGCTGGGCATGGTGGCGCGTGCCTGTAATCCCAGCTACTCAGGAGGCTGAGGCGGGAGAATTGCCTGAACCCAGGAGGCGGAGGTTGCGGTGAGCCGAGATTGTGCCATTGCACTCCAGCCTGGGTAACGAGCGAAACTCCGTCTCAATAAAAATATATATATATATTTTTTGTTTTACTGTTAACATGATTTTAGTAGCCAAGCCAACCTAAGTGAAAGAGCATCTGTTGCTGCACACCATCCCATGTGCCCTCTCGCAGACATGACCACTTGGCACCCCAAGACTTCAGGCCTTGGACTGCAGCCCCTTTTTATGCTGAGCAGAGGCTGCAGGGCCTCTGCAGGGTTGTGCCTCAGCCAAGAGGGGTGCATCGTACATCCCCCTGCACGGGAGGCAGGTGGGCTTGCTCTCCAGCAGACAGACAAACAGAAGTGGCCCCAGGGAACAGGTGAAGGTTCTGAAGCAAGAATTTATTCCAAGCACATATGTGGGCATGGACAGCTATCTCAGAGCCTACATCACTCGGCAAAGTCACACATTTCAATGCAGATCACACGAGTCCTTCATGGACAGTCTCTCAGCCCTAGTCCTTCTCTTGCCACCTCTCTGGTCTGAGCTGGGGTAAGGGGGATGGTGTCCTGATTCCCACATAAAACACAGGTACCTAAGGGCTGAGAGAAAATTACACAGCCTTATTTTTATTAGTATCTGTCGAGAGAAAAAAAATCAAAATTCCCTCCTGTTCCAAGCCCACCTCCACCCCGGGCCCTCAGGGACATGCATCTGCCCAGTGAGGGCCTGCTGACAGAGCTGTCACTGGAACCTGGGCACCTGTGCACGGCCACCCCTCATGCCTGTGAGCCGCCACAGGCCCCTTCCTCCACCACGTGGGGACAAAAGGGCAGCTGGCATTTCTCCAACCTTCAGCTGTCAGCCTTGGGAACTTGGAAAAGATCAGCGATGTCCAGTAGGGCTTGGCGGATGTGGTTCCCAAAGCGCTGGGCATTCTGTGGGAGCCAAGAGCTCAGATATGCACCCACCCCTCTGTCCCCACAAGCAAGGACTCCTCCCCAGCCAAAGACACCTGTGTTCCTGGGCAGCCCCAGGTGGTACCCCTGCCTCAGGCCTGAGCTGAGACAGGAGACTCACCGTCTCTGAGCTTGAGAACTTGCTGGAGACATGGAAAAAGATCATGTTCTCGCCTGCGATCATGTAGGAAACCCCGTAGCCATCATCTGCTACCTAAGGGCAACAGGAAGCACGAAGGAGAAGGCATAAACCAAACCCTGAAGGTCTGAAAGCCAAGCTCATACTGTACTTGTTCTTCCCACAGGATTTGCTAAACACTGCATTTTTCCTGAGGACCACCCCCAGGAAATGGTGGAAAGCAGAGAATGCCGCCCAGACCCCACCAAGGGATCTAGGGACCTCCCAGTTTCCCTCAGGGGCCTTATGCTCTTGGTCACTCCATTTCTCTCCAGAGTGTTTGTTCTCTGGCCTTCTGACAAACTGGCCCATGTGAAGGTTTCTCTGGAAGACAGATGCACTCTCCTGGATAAGCAGACTTCAGACGCACCCAGGGCAGCACTGCCTGGTACCCTGGAAACCAGCCCCGGGCACGGTCATGCCCCAGCAAGGAGGTATTTGGGATGGGTGGGTGCCAGGTACCTGGCTGCCTGAGTCCATAGCTAACATTCTGCTTCTCTGCAGGTCTGGGGTTATGCTCTCCTCTGAGCAAGGTGCTCCTGCCTCTGGTCTGACTTCAGGGCCTGCAACTCTCCACTGAAACCCCCAGGGCCCCGGGGGGGCTGCCCATCCACCCCCTTCAGGGGCACTCACAGGGCCAAAGCCACCTCCAGCACCCAGGTGGTTGGGATGCTGGTCTGGATCGAACATGCGGATCTGGGATTGAGGGATCTGGCTGGTGGAGAGACGCCAGGGTTCTGAGAGCACCTGCAACGGGGAGGCCGCAGCTGGTCAGAGGCCACATGCCCACAGCACCTGTCTGACCGGCGGCGTCTGTGACCAGCTCGGAGCCAGGCACTGTTCTGCTGAGCTGCGGGAGTGGACGTGAGTGCAGGAGCTCTCTGGCCATCGCCCCGCGGTCCCCTACATATCATGCCACATAAGACTCCTGTGACCTGCCCAGCCCTCCGCTCTGCCCCTCCCCATCCCCCTGAGCCTCACTAGTCTCAGTACTGCTGTCACCACCTGGCAGATTATACATTTGTCTGTTCCCTGTCACAAGAACACCAACACCATGTAGAGGCTGCTGCTCCTGCGCAGCCCCAGGACCAGAGGCCCAGGTCGGGTGTGGGCAGGAAAGCTGGCCTAGCCCTCCAGGGAGCTTCAGGGGAGCCAGACAGAAAACAGGCTGTGTCCCATCATGAGATGGCCCAGCCCCTGGGTGTAGGAGGGCAGTAAGACAAAGGACACACCCGGCCAGGTGCAGTGGCTCATGCCTGTAATCCCAGCACTTTGGGAGGCTGAGGCGGGTGGATCACAAGGTCAGGAGTTCAAGACCAGCCTGACCGATACGGTGAAACCCCATTTCTACAAAAATACAAAAATTAACTAGGTGTAGTGGTGGGTACCTGTAATCTCAGCTACTCAGGAGGTTGAGGCAAGAGAATCACTTGAACCCGGGCGGTGGAGGTTGCAGTGAGCTGAGATCGCGCCATTGCACTCCAGCCTGGGTGACAGAGCGAGACTCCGTCTCAAAAAAAAAAAAAAAAAAAGGACACGCCCATCAACAGTGCTAACCTCAGCTAGGAAAGGAGAGCTGACTCCCAGGTACTTGGAGACCAAGTAAAGGCAGAAGAGGTGCCTGTCGATCCCTGCCCCTGTCATGGCCAGGCGGTACATATTCTGGTGCTTCTTAGAAGCTTTCTGGAAGAGATCTCGCAGGTCTGCTTTCTGTGGGGCAGAAGTAAAGGAGTGAAGAGTGGCTTTGATCCACCAGGCAGATGGGAGGCAGAAGGGGCAACTCATCAGATGACTGTGACCCCCACGTCGGGCAGAGGAGACTCACCATGTGGGACCCCTCCATCATGGCCTGCACAAAGGCTGTGGACTCACTGGTACAGGAACGCACAGTCTCAGTCCGTCCCTCCCGGAACATTCTGGTCATTGAGGCCTCATAGGTCAGGCAGAACTTACCCCTGTCCTGGGGTATACAGAGGGGTGAATCTGGCAGGTGGACCCTGGTACCACCCTGCCCTCTCAGCAGCCGGAGGTGGGACTCCTACCCGGAAGTGAGCCAGCTGCAGTGCAATCTGCACAAAGGCATCCGGGCTGGTCCGGCACCTCTTGATGAGGCCTTTGCCAAAGGGCAGAAACTGGAAGCAGTACAACTCCACATCGTCTGCCAGAGCCTTGGCCACCTGGTAGGAACTCTCGATGACTGCCTGGCACTGCCAAGACATGGGAAGGGTCAGCTGCAGGCAGGGCTCTCCAAGCAGGACTCTAGGTCACGTCCAGAAGGCATGAAGTTTAGCTGGTGGAGGAAGGGCACAGCCAGCCAAGACATGGGAAGGGTCAGCCGAGGGCAGGGCTCTCCAAGCAGGACTCTAGGTCACATCCAGGAGGCATGAAGTTTAGCTGGTGGAGGAGGGGCACAGCTGGCCCCTACATCTTCAGGAGGAGGGTACATAAGGACAAACCTGAGGGGAATCAGCTGCCAGAGGCTGGGCTGAGCTTTGTGAAGATGGAAGGGCTGAAAGGAGCTTCAGGAGCCTGTGAGTGCCTCCTCCATCTCATGGCCTTCTCTGAACACAGACGGCCCCAGGGGCAGTGTGTGTGATCTCTGTCCTCCTTGAAGCCAGTTTGGACCCTACGGGTATCCTGAGTCCTCCTGTGCCTTCCTCTGAGGGTTGGGCCAGGCAGTGGGGCCAGCAGTGGGGGAGGAGAAGGGGGACTCGGGCCTTGCTGGGGTGGTACCTGCCTGCTGCTTTGTGGTCTCACATTTGCTCTGGGTGCTTCCGACCCACCTGTTTTGGAATGTCCCACTGCAGTCGCATAGGAGGTGCCAGAGCAGGGTTCGGTTTGCCCAGGCAGTGCCCAGTCTCCGTGTAGCCCAGGTGGAAGCTGTCTGTGCCCAGGACAAACTACAGGGAGAAGATGAGCCTGAGAGGCCAGCCTCATCCCCTACGGTCTGCCCTGTAGGCTCCCTCTGCAAGGCTGTTACCTCCCAGAGGTGCCCAATGATGGGAGCGTCTGCCCACGCATGTTCTGCGTTGAGACCCAACTGGCCATTCTTGAAGGAAATGAGAGTGAAGGATTTGTCAAACCACCTGCAGGAAGAGTACACGCATGAAGAACCAAAGCTTAGAATGTCCGCAGGATCCTGACCTGCAGCCCTAACCCTCTTTTTTTTTTTTTTTTTTTGAGGCGGAGTTTCGCTCTTGTTGCCCAGGCTGGAGTGCAATGGCGCGATCTCGGCTCACTGTAACCTCCGCCTCCTGGGTTCAGGCAATTCTCCTGCCTCAGCCTCCTGAGTAGCTGGGATTACAGGCACGTGCCACCGTGCCCAGCTAATTTTTTGTATCTTTAGTAGAGACGGGGTTTTACCATGTTGACCAGGATGGTCTTGATCTCTTGACCTCGTGATCCACCCGCCTCGGCCTCCCAAAATGCTGGGATGACAGGCGTGAGCCACCGCGCCCGGCCTGCAACCCTAACCTTTAACCCTAACTTGGATGTTACTCTAACCCTAACCCTAATACTAACACAACCCTAATTTCTAGCCCTATTCCTCTTTTTTTTAGATGGAGTCTTGCTCTGTTGCCCAGGCCAGAGTGCAGTGGTACGATCTTGGCTCCCTGCAACCTTCCGGGTTCAAGGGATTCTCCTGCCTCAGCCTCCTGACTAGCTGGGACTACAGGTGCCTGCCACCATGCCCAGCTTCTAACCCTATTCTCTAACCCAAACCCTAACCTTTAACCTAAGTGCTAACCCTACCTAACCACTAATCCTAGTCTTAACTCCTTCTTTTTAAGATGGGGTCTTGCTATGTTGCCCAAGCTGGTCTTGAGCTCCTGGACTCAAGTGATCCACCCACCTCGGCCTCCCAAAGTGCTAGGATCACAGGTGTGTGCCACTGCACCCAGCCCATAATCCTACCTTCTTTTATCTTTAATCCTCCAACTGTAACCCTAACCTTTAACCCTAACCTGTAATCTGTGGGACTGGGGTGTCCAACCTGTTGTAGCAGTTGCCATGTAGCAGGGCCTTGCCATAGAGGCTGAGGCTGGCCTCATCTTCGGGGTCGTACCAGTAGGACTCCTCATCCAGGGCCACAAAGAAAGCGGCACGCTCGATGGCCTCCAAGGCAGCCTTGTTCTTTCCGGAGCTGAAGAAGGCCTGGCGTGCCTGCGCCCACTCCACCCTGTGGCATAGGACAGAGTAAGCAGTGGGCACATGGACTTGGGATGGAGGGTGAATCCAAGGGCCTGGCTGGGTCTGGAGATGGGAGGGTACTAGGCTGGGCCTGCAGGTGGGCAGTGGTGCCAGGCTGGGCCCAGAGGTAGGGGGTGCCAGTCTGGGCCCGGAGGTGGGGGTTCCAAGCTGGGCCCAGAGGTGGGGGGCGCCAGGTTAGGCCTGCAGGTGGGGGATGCCCACCTTGCACACGTCAGGCTGTCTTAGAGGGTGTCCCCTGCCTTGCACACTCCCAGCTAGCTGCCACCCGTCAGAGGTAGGTTACGCAGGCTATGATTACCACCAATGCCCCTCCCTGGTTGTGCCTCCAGGCCCCAGTTCCAGGGTGGCAGGAAGGGCCACGCTCCTCTCCACATGGAGACCTGAACCTCAGGGTGAAGACAGTCCCTCCCCACAGGCCGATACCTTCCTCCAGCAGTGAGGGCTGCCAGCTTCTCCTCCCCAGGCTGAGGCGGGGAGGGGTCGTCCAGGATTCTCTGGAACTGCATCTGCAGATCCCGAGGCTGGAGCAGACGGGAGCCCTCATAGAGCCACAGCTTGAAGAAGCGCCCTTTGTGGTAGACAGCCACGTGCCGGCTGTCCGAGAGGTGTTGTAGCGTATCTGTGACAGAGGCCGGGGCAAGCTGAGGTGGGCCGTGGGAAGCAGCTCGTGGCCCCAGGTACATCCGAGAAAGGTCCACCCCCCATGCGCTAGGTGGCCCCTGCAGACTCCGCTTTACTCGGCCTCTGCCTGGGCCTTCCTGCCCCCTGGATGGGATCTGTGTGTCCCAAACCAGGACCCGTGCTGGGTGCTTCTGCTGCCTCTCATAACACCAACGACAATCCTATAAAGTATTTCACGGAAGAGGAAACGGAAGCACTAGGAGGTTATGCACATGGTCTGAGGATACGGTGTGCCCCTCCTCTCTCCTCTGCCAGGCCCCTGGGTGTGCCCCTCCTCTCTCCTCTGCCAGGCCCCTGGGTGTGCCCCTCCTCTCTCCTCTGCCAGGCCCCTGGGTGTGCCCCTCCTCTCTCCTCTGCCAGGCCCCTGGGTGTGCCCCTCCTCTCTCCTCTGCCAGGCCCCTGGGTGTGCCCCTCCTCTCTCCTCTGCCAGGCCCCTGGGTGTGCCCCTCCTCTCTCCTCTGCCAGGCCCCTGGGTGTGCCCCTCCTCTCTCCTCTGCCAGGCCCCTGGGTGTGCCCCTCCTCTCTCCTCTGCCAGGCCCCTGGGTGTGCCCCTCCTCTCTCCTCTGCCAGGCCCCTGGGTGTGCCCCTCCTCTCTCCTCTGCCAGGCCCCTGGGTGTGCCCCTCCTCTCTCCTCTGCCAGGCCCCTGGGTGTGCCCCTCCTCTCTCCTCTGCCAGGCCCCTGGGTGTGCCCCTCCTCTCTCCTCTGCCAGGCCCCTGGGTGTGCCCCTCCTCTCTCCTCTGCCAGGCCCCTGGGTGTGCCCCTCCTCTCTCCTCTGCCAGGCCCCTGGGTGTGCCCCTCCTCTCTCCTCTGCCAGGCCCCTGGGTGTGCCCCTCCTCTCTCCTCTGCCAGGCCCCTGGGTGTGCCCCTCCTCTCTCCTCTGCCAGGCCCCTGGGTGTGCCCCTCCTCTCTCCTCTGCCAGGCCCCTGGGTGTGCCCCTCCTCTCTCCTCTGCCAGGCCCCTGGGTGTGCCCCTCCTCTCTCCTCTGCCAGGCCCCTGGGTGTGCCCCTCCTCTCTCCTCTGCCAGGCCCCTGGGTGTGCCCCTCCTCTCTCCTCTGCCAGGCCCCTGGGTGTGCCCCTCCTCTCTCCTCTGCCAGGCCCCTGGGTGTGCCCCTCCTCTCTCCTCTGCCAGGCCCCTGGGTGTGCCCCTCCTCTCTCCTCTGCCAGGCCCCTGGGTGTGCCCCTCCTCTCTCCTCTGCCAGGCCCCTGGGTGTGCCCCTCCTCTCTCCTCTGCCAGGCCCCTGGGTGTGCCCCTCCTCTCTCCTCTGCCAGGCCCCTGGGTGTGCCCCTCCTCTCTCCTCTGCCAGGCCCCTGGGTGTGCCCCTCCTCTCTCCTCTGCCAGGCCCCTGGGTGTGCCCCTCCTCTCTCCTCTGCCAGGCCCCTGGGTGTGCCCCTCCTCTCTCCTCTGCCAGGCCCCTGGGTGTGCCCCTCCTCTCTCCTCTGCCAGGCCCCTGGGTGTGCCCCTCCTCTCTCCTCTGCCAGCTCATGGCAGCACCAGGCCCATCCTAAGCTTTGGGCTACAGCAGGACCCCCTTCTGCACACAGTGAACCCTGGATTGGGGGGCTCTGCTTTGGGCCCTGTGGGGTCCCAGCATCAGCAGCGTGAATAATAGATGTCTAGTACATGTCACAGATGATAGACTACTGTTCCCAGTTTCAGGACCTGAGGCACTGGGGGCACTTGGTGATGAGCAGATCGGAGGGCACCGAGCCCGATGGGCCACAGGTAGGAGGAAGCGGGCTCCATTACCTGTCTCCTCGCCCGGGATCCGAGTGGTGTTGAACATCCTCTCCATCTGGTAGGAGCACATGGGCACGATGCCCAGTGCCATCACCTAGGGGACGGCCCAGCATGGCTGAGACTCAGGTCTCCTCTCCCATCCCACCTTCCATCCTGATGCAACTCACAGGCTTGATTTCTTCACGGTCCAGTTTACGGCGATACATGATCATGGCATGGATGATGTTTCCCAGACGGGCCGCCTGCACCTCTGTATTCCTGATGAGCACAAGGTCCTACAGAGAAAGCAGAGCCCAGAGGGTGGGTGCCTCTGTCGGGGTGGCACCTGGATCTTGCTGACCCAAGGACCAATCCACCTGGGGGTCTGAGGTGTTGTCCCCCTCTTCCAGTACATCCTGCACATGCTGTGGCGGTGAACCTCCAGAAATGCACAACTGATCACAGTAACCCTCTGTTCCAGCTTTGGCCTGAGCTGCTTTTTTTATTCTTTATTTTTTAGAGTCAGGGTCTTGCTCTGTCACCCAGGCTGGAGTGTAGTGGGGCAAGCACGTCTCATTGCAGCCTCGAATTCCTGGCCCTAAGTGATCCTCCTGCCTCAGCCTCCTGAGTTGCAGGGATGAGAGGCATGCACCACCACGCCTGGCTCGGAGCTGCCTTTTCTAACCTATTTTATGTGCTCGTGTTCTACTTACTTTGCTTTGATAAAGGGGCTCTACCACTAAAAAGCAGTTTGAAACCTCCGATATGGACAAGATGTGTGTAAGTTCCAGGAAGGACAGTTTACGGAGAATTCCAGTAGACTCTCCCGAGTTAAGTGTGCTTTGGACAGTGGAAAAGGGGAGACGATGAGTGTCATGCAGCCCAGATGGCTGCAAGACCCAGAGACTCAGGAGGGCCAGAGGCAGACCGCGACCTCCTGAGCTCTAAGAGAAGGAGCCTGGCCTTCATTCTGCTGTCTGGCTCTGCAGAGGGACACAAAGCAAGACATGTTCTAGAAAATTCCCTGGTTATGGTGTCAGGACAGCTAGGAACCCATGGCCAGGAGGCCAGTAAGGAAACCCGGGAAAGAGATGACAGAGCCTGAGCTGGGCAGGGGCACTGACCCTGGGACTCTAAGAGAGGCAGTGACAGGCTGGGGGGGGGGTCTCCGCCCTGGGACTCTAAGAGAGGCAGTGACAGGCTGGGGGGGGGTCTCCACCCTGGGACTCTAAGAGAGGCAGTGACAGGCTGGGGGGGGTCTCCACCCTGGGACTCTAAGAGAGGCAGTGACAGGCTGGGGGGGGTCTCCACCCTGGGACTCTAAGAGAGGCAGTGACAGGCTGGGGGGGGTCTCCACCCTGGGACTCTAAGAGAGGCAGTGACAGGCTGGGGGAGGGTCTCCACTCTGGGGGGGGTCTCCACTCTCCCCATTCTCAGGATCCCCATCATCCCTAAGCTGCTTCTGGACTATTCTAGGATCTCCTCTCCCTCTTCCCTTTCCCTCAGGCCTCACTCCTTAACCCCCACTTCCCCACGGAAACTGCTACCAGAGCTCTGGGCTGTCCTCCAGGTCCTTTGCCTTGGAGTAGGGACAGAGCTGAGCATGTGCAGGGGCCCAGGGGCTCCGGTTCATACCATGACATAATAGTTGCTGTTCACCATGAGAGGGCTCCTGCCTCGAAGGTAAATGTACTCTTCCCACCAGTCACTCACCTGTGGGCAGGTGAAAGGTTAGAGCCAGGGTGGGGACAGCCAGGACACATGGCAGGGACAATGAACCCAAGGGCACAAACTTACATAGTTAGTTGCCCACCATGACTTGAGCACCAGATATTTCTGCAGCCTGGGGGCGGTCTTCTCCTTGAATTCTTTAGCCAGCATCTCCATGCGGTCATATTCCTCATCATCCAACAAGGGCCGCACAGACTCTAGGTACTGCCCAGCCAGTTATCATTACCATGGGGCCAGCTGGTGAGGACTGCCTCTATCTTCCTCTTCCCACCTCTCCCAGACCCATTATTCTCAAGCCCTTAAGGCCATTCTTTGCAAAGAACCTTATATTTGGAAACATCCCCTGAATCCAGCCTCCCCTGCCCACTGGGATGCCCAGGCGAGGTGCTCACCCGTTGAATTGTGGCTGACACCCTGGGCACAGGAAGCTTGGGCAGAGACGTCTGGAAGCTGTAGAGCATGGGGCGCCGGCTGGATAGAAGGCGGATACATATCTAGGGGTACAGAGCAGAGCGCTGGGGTGGGAGCCTGCGGAAAGAATGGAAACCAGCCAGCAATCCCGAGAACCTCAGAACCATCCCGGCCCCTCCAGGACAAACCCCACACCAGGCACCAGTGCCCTGTCTCCCCTCTAGCTCAGAACCCCAAAGGAGCCCAGAGAGTCTCAACCCAGATGCCCGAACCCCTGCACTGGCGGCTGCTCACAGCCCAGATCCTGGTCAAGTGGCTGGTCTTGCCATGCATCTCAAACATCCACCCATGGTAGGAAAGCAACAGCTTCAGAGTTTGGCGGAAGAAGAAGATGCCTGTTGCCCAGACGCCCGTGGAGAAGATGGCCATGCTGAGAAGCTCCCGGGTCTGCGGGGTCTGGTAGGGCTCACACCTATTGGAGAAGGCGTAAGGGCTGCAGATGGTCCTCTGAGGCTAGCCTCAGGTGGCTGTGGACTGTCTCAGGGAGGCACCAAGGGGAAGAACCTCCCTGGGCACACAAGTCTGACTGCACCAAGGAAGAGCTGATGTAGGGTTAAGACAATGCTTGTCATAAGGGAGGGCTTCCCTGTGATTGCCGATGGCTACTGTCCGTATCTGCCCAGCTCTGGAAACTCAGCCTAGGGAGCTGGGCGCAGCCCTCCCTGGTGACACCTGAGCCCTTCCAGCTTCACTCCTTACCCCCGAGGGAGGCATCTCTGGATGCAACCGACCAGCCCCAAGGAGATGTCCACGTTGCAGTAGGAGGAACCCACTGTTGCCATGACGACGACCAGCCAGCTGGTGGGGCTGCCAGGGTACACGCCCCTGAGGATGCCATTCTGTGGGCAGAAACAGGCACCCTTATGCAGCTGGAGGGCGTGAGTTAGCCTGCCTGTGAAGTGTTGGGAATGGGCTCCTGGTCTTGGCCTGAAAGGCTTTCTCTCTTGCCTTGCTGTGCTCCTTCCTCCTCCACACCCACGCCTGTAACTCCCCGGGTCCCACCACATCTTGTGCACCTCTCTGGTGTCTGTACTTCCAGAACCTGTACCCGGCAGGACTGCCAGCCAAGAGGACAGTGAGGGACCCTAACAGAGAGGTTGACAGCGGACACCCGGGCTCTGCCTCCGCTCCGAGAGCTCCCTTCTGCACCTGCTGAGAGCAAGAGGCTGGGAGAAGCACCTGTGCGCACCTTGATGCGGATCAGGCGTTTCTTCCAGGAGTTGATTCCGGACAGGTAGATGTGTTTCAGGGCCTCCCGACTGAGCCGGAAGTCGACCCCTTCTGGGGTCACCGTGAACTGGAAGGCCACAGCCTGGTGCGCTTCCGCCATCCTGGGGGTTGGTCGGCACCTGGGACAGGCGCAGGTGGGTGCGCGGGAGCGCTCAGACCGGCCCCGCCCCCAGCCGCGCCGAGGCCCACCCCCCCACAGCCAGTCCGCTATACCCCTCACCCCCCACCCCGCGACTAGCGGCTGTCCCCGGCCCGCGCCCCCCGCCAGGCCAACCGCCGCCAAATCCTCGCGCCAGCCTTTCGGTGGGCACGGCCACTGTGGAGCAGGGCTTTGGGCCTTGAAAGCTCCAGGAACCCCAAGGACGGTGAAGGGCAGGCTGGAGTAGGGGGCGTCAGCGAGGGCGCGGACAGGGGGAAGAGGTGCCCCTGGAAGCGGAGTCGGCCTGGACAGATGCAGGGTTCCCGCGTCCCCCTTTCCCCCCTGACCGCGTGGCCCCTGTGCCCCCTACTCACGGCTCGGGTTCACTCCTGTCCGTGCGTGGGGCTAGCCACTCTGGCCCGTGTCCCCACGTCCTTCAGACCTAGCCACCCCCGCCCCGCCCTCACCAGGAACCTGACACCTACCCCCAAATCGGGGGTGGGGTAAAACGCGGGATGGGAACTAGAACCCACCCACCTTCCGCGGTGGGAATTGCAGGGCGGGGCAGTTTCTGCGAGGTGAGGGTTGCTCAAAGGTTTGGGAGCCTGGGGGGCCCCAGAGAGTCTCGTGAGGATGGTGGCATTAGAGCTAAAAATAGCCAAATGTAGGGAAAAGGTCACCCATGTGTCAGCTGCTGCCTGTTTTCAGATCGCCGGTGCTCCAGGAACCACCCCCCAGGGCTGTCTTCACCCCCATCACTCTCTGGTCCTCCTCCCAAGTCCGAGTATTTATTATTCTAGGCTGGAGAAAGAAGAGTGGGGAGCGATGGGGGAGCCCAATCGGCCTCATGAACCCTCAACCACTTTGAAGCCCCGAATGCTGAAGACCGCGGCGGTCATTGTCCCTTTGTGTGCACTGCCGGGTTTGGGCGGTCACTGTCCCTTTGTGTGCACTGCCGGGTTTGGGCGGTCACTGTCCCTTTGTGTGCACTGCCGGGTTTGGGCGGTCACTGTCCCTTTGTGTGCACTGCCGGGTTTGGGCGGTCACTGTCCCTTTGTGTGCACTGCCGGGTTTGGGCGGTCACTGTCCCTTTGTGTGCACTGCCGGGTTTGGGCGGTCACTGTCCCTTTGTGTGCACTGCCGGGTTTGGGCGGTCACTGTCCCTTTGTGTGCACTGCCGGGTTTGGGCGGTCACTGTCCCTTTGTGTGCACTGCCGGGTTTGGGCGGTCACTGTCCCTTTGTGTGCACTGCCGGGTTTGGGCGGTCACTGTCCCTTTGTGTGCACTGCCGGGTTTGGGCGGTCACTGTCCCTTTGTGTGCACTGCCGGGTTTGGGCGGTCACTGTCCCTTTGTGTGCACTGCCGGGTTTGGGCGGTCACTGTCCCTTTGTGTGCACTGCCGGGTTTGGGCGGTCACTGTCCCTTTGTGTGCACTGCCGGGTTTGGGCGGTCACTGTCCCTTTGTGTGCACTGCCGGGTTTGGGCGGTCACTGTCCCTTTGTGTGCACTGCCGGGTTTGGGCGGTCACTGTCCCTTTGTGTGCACTGCCGGGTTTGGGCGGTCACTGTCCCTTTGTGTGCACTGCCGGGTTTGGGCGGTCACTGTCCCTTTGTGTGCACTGCCGGGTTTGGGCGGTCACTGTCCCTTTGTGTGCACTGCCGGGTTTGGGCGGTCACTGTCCCTTTGTGTGCACTGCCGGGTTTGGGCGGTCACTGTCCCTTTGTGTGCACTGCCGGGTTTGGGCGGTCACTGTCCCTTTGTGTGCACTGCCGGGTTTGGGCGGTCACTGTCCCTTTGTGTGCACTGCCGGGTTTGGGCGGTCACTGTCCCTTTGTGTGCACTGCCGGGTTTGGGCGGTCACTGTCCCTTTGTGTGCACTGCTGGGTTTCGGCGGTCACCGTCCCTTTGTGTGCACTGCTGGTTTTGGTACTTTCTGCGGCTGCTCAGCAGTGCCAGGAAAGGGTGTGAAGGAAGAAGCTTGTTTATTGTGTCACATACACAGCTCCGCGCTCTGGCCTGCCAGCCATGGGGACCTACTCTAACTCAGGAGGTGGCTTTCCTGAACCTCAGTTTCACTTGGGGGCTCAGCCCGGTCCCTAGGGTCTTCTGCTTGTTGCTCCTCCCTCCAAAGTCCTGCCCTGGAGGCTCCAGGAGTGGGAGGGTGGAGAGTCAGGATGAGTGGACACCGGTCAGCTGCCTCTTCTGCTGGAAGTAGAACTGGAACCGAGACTGGGCGTAGTCCTAGGGTGGTGAGGTGTGGGACCAGCATTCTTTTTATTTATTTTTGAGACAGAGTCCCGCTCTGTTGCCCAGGCGGGAGTGCAATGGCATGATCTCAGCTCATCACAACCTCTGCCTCTTGGGTTCAAGCAATTATCTTGCCTCAGCCTCCCAAAGTGCTGGGATTACAGGCGTGAGCCACCATGCCTGGCTAATATTTTGTATTATGAATAGAGACAGGGTTTCACCGTGTTGGCCAGGCTGATCTCGAATTCCTGATGTCACGTGATCTGCCCGCCTTGGCCTCCCAAAGTGCTGGGATTACAGGCGTGAGCCACCATGCCTGGCTAATATTTTGGTATTATGAATAGAGACAGGGTTTCGCCGTGTTGGCCAGGCTGATCTCGAATTCCTGATGTCACGTGATCTGCCCGCCTCGGCCTCCCAAAGTGCTGGGATTACAGGTGTGAGCCACCGCGCCCAGCCAGGACCAGCATTCTACACCCACCTCGGGCTGCCTGCAGCCACCCAGAACTTCCCAGGTCTCCTGGAAGAGCGTGGCTGCTGCTCCCCAGCCCCTCAGCTGCTCCCCAGCCCCTCAGCTAGCATTGCCATCCCCAGGGTCACTTACCAAGTAACCAAATTCTATCGTGGACATGGATGCTTGGAGGATGGACCACAGACCCCAGAAGAAATGGGACGCCAGAGCATACCTGCAGGGAGGGCAGGAAAATGAGGGGCATTCAAGAGCATGTCTGGCACTGCTTGGTTCCCCTCACCCAGGCTGGCCAATCCCTAAAGTTTGAACTTCTCCCCCACTGTCCTAACCCCGCTGTGCACAGGCACCTTACCTGCAGCTTGATAAATCTGCCTCTTCCCGTCTCCCCTTCCTCTGCTCTGCCCTACCCCACCCCATCCCTCCTTCCTCACCGATTGACTTCTACCAGCAAATCTTCTTCCAGTTTTCTCTGCTCCTCTTGGGAGAGGGTCTCACCTTTCTTTGCCTCTGCCAGGTAATGGCGAATAAAATGCAGCTACAATCAACGGCCAAGAGTCAGGAACTGGGGAGACTGTGGAGTATTTCCCAGGTAACATCCTTTCCAGCCATTTCTTCCAAACTCCACCGCCCTCCTTCCTGCTCCCCAGTCTCTGGCCCACATACCTGCTGTCCTTGAGTGGGGTAGTCTGTGGGCCTTGCTTTGTAGAAAGGCCATTCCTCATGAGTATAATCATAAACCCACTCACAAAAATGGTTCCCAATGTCAAAGCCCCTGGGAGAATAAGGTGGACAGTCAGTTCCCAAATGCCCTGGGCAGTTGGCCTGTTTTCATGCACCCTATGGGAACAGATCTATGGGAAGCCATCCTTCCACCCTCACCTATAGTTGTAACTGCTGTACTCGAAGTCCACCAGCATGAGGCTGTCGGCATTTTCTGGCTCTGAGAGCAGCAAGATGTTCCCTGGGGGAATGGGGTGAGGTTCTGCTCACTCCACAGCCCTCTGGCTCCTCCATCTTGGGTTGAAAAACTCAGATGCCTTCTCCTACCTTCCTGGATGTCATTGTGGCAGAAGACGACTGGCGACGGAGTAGACTCTAGTAACTTCCTGCAGGGGTTGGGAGCATGGGTCCTGAAGAGGAGCAGGGGTTGGGAGCATGGGTCCTGAAGAGGAGCAGGGGTTGGGAGCATGGGTCCTGAAGAGGAGCAGGGGTTGGGAGCATGGGTCCTGAAGAGGAGCAGGGGTTGGGAGCATGGGTCCTGAAGAGGAGCAGGGGTTGGGAGCATGGGTCCTGAAGAGGAGCAGGGGTTGGGAGCATGGGTCCTGAAGAGGAGCAGGGGTTGGGAGCATGGGTCCTGAAGAGGAGCAGGGGTTGGGAGCATGGGTCCTGAAGAGGAGCAGGGGTTGGGAGCATGGGTCCTGAAGAGGAGCAGGGGTTGGGAGCATGGGTCCTGAAGAGGAGCAGGGGTTGGGAGCATGGGTCCTGAAGAGGAGCAGGGGTTGGGAGCATGGGTCCTGAAGAGGAGCAGGGGTTGGGAGCATGGGTCCTGAAGAGGAGTGACTAAGGAGGATCAGAGCCACACTAACAGTCCAGGCCCTGACACCAGCCCTCATCAAATACTGGAAGGGCAGACACCATTACCATTACGTGCATGGCACCACCTCCCTAGCCTTGTCCTGCCTGCCCTCACCTGAGGTTGCCCATCTCATCCTTCAGGCTGTACATCTCCAGCAGGTTCATCTCAGGGAGGCCAGTTGGGGGCAGGTCCTGGATCTGTTTTAGGTACCTGAAGCCCAAAGAATAGGATACACTAGCTCTGCTATTCTTTCCCACCCCTCTCCTATCTACCCCTCAGGCCAGACTACTGTGCCCCTTTTCCTATCACTGTGTGACTTGTCTGGCGATCATTTCTTTTTTCTTGTTTTTTTTGAGATAGAGGCTTGCTCTGTCACCCAGGCTAGAATGCAGTGGTGCGATCTCAGCTTACTGCAACCTCCTCCTCCTGGGTTCAAGGAATTCCCCTGCCTCAGCCTCCTGAGTAGTTGGGACTAAAGGGGCACACAGCCATGCCGGGTTAATTTTTTCTATTTTAGTAGAGACGGTTTCGCCGTATTGCTGAAGCTGGTCTCTAACTCCTGAGCTCAGGTAATCCACTGTCTCAGCCTCCCAAAGTCCTGGGATTACAGGCATGAGGCACTGCACATGGCCTCTGGCAAGCATTTCAGAGCATATTCTGTGAGAGCCCATGCTAGACACTGGGACGTTGAATCCACTCAAGTGGAGGGCTGGATAGAGCCATGGACACATCCAGTCACAGGCCAGTGTGGTAACCACTGGCACGGAGGTTCAGTACAGGTGTACAGGAGGCCCGAGGGGGCTCCTGACTCACCGCTCCATGGTCCCAAACAGCCAGTGGGGCTCCTTGGTGAAAGGCATCTCCATGCCATGGAACCGTGCCATCTTCGTGGCAATGGCTGCTGACAACACTGGCTCTCGAAGCTCTTGAGTTTTCAATGGCCGGCTCTGCACCCAGGAACCTATTAGGGTGGTGATGGGGCTGGGGGAGAGGAGGGGGGACTATGGGGAGGTCGGGGTTTGGGGGGAAATTCCCTACTTGGGGGCATGGATGTGAAGGAAGACTTTGAGGTCTAGGGTAGGGTTAGGGAGTGGAGGTGCCTTGGGGAGGAGAGGGTAGGCTGGGCTCGTACTGGGATGTACTGTTCCAGCCGGCCCTCTGGAAAGACTCCATATAGCTGGGGTCCCAGCGACCGCTCTGCAAGGATGGCGAACATCACGCTTTCCAGCACCAGCGAGTCCACGCCCTGGAAAAAGATGGATAGCAAAGGAGCCAAGGCGAAGTGGCGCAGGGACACACACGAGGGCTTGCGTTCCTCCCACCAGAGCTGGGACTTCTGGTCCAATAGCCTGGAGGCTCTGGAGCACAGGCTTGAGTCCTAGGCTATTTTTTTTTTTTTTAGGCGGCGTTTCGCTCTTGTTACCCAGGCTGGAGTGCAATGGCGCGATCTCGGCTCACCGCAACCTCCGCCTCCTGGGTTCAGGCAATTCTCCTGCCTCAGCCTCCTGAGCAGCTGGGATTACAGGCACGCGCCACCATGCCCAGCTAATTTTTTTTTTGTATTTTTAGTAGAGACGGGGTTTCACCATGTTGACCAGGATGGTCTCGATCTCCTGACCTCGTGATCCACCCGCCTCGGCCTCCCAAAGTGCTGGGATCACAGGCTTGAGCCACCGCGCCCGGCCTATTTTTATTTAGATGGAGTCTCACTTTGTGGTCCAGGCTGCTCTGGAAACCCGTGCGCAAGAGATTCTCCCGCCTCAGCCTCCCAAAGCGCTGAGATCACAGGCCCAGCCTTCGGGATAATGGGGTAAGAGACCACGAGCCTTGGGGTCCTCAACTGCGCAACGCGGACAGCACTCCCCGCACCTTGTCGGCGCTGCGGCGCTCCCTCCCTCACCTGCAGGATGGCTCCGTAGAGCCGCAGCAGCACCTCCCGGGGCTCCTCGCCAACGCTGGGCAGGTGGTCCGGGAGCGAGCAGCGGAAGAGCAGGTTGCTGAGGCCGCCGCTGCAGACCCACAGCAGGAGCGCTCAGCCCGCGGGCGGCCCCACCTGCCGCGGCCCCGGCCCCGGCCCCCTCCCGGCCAGGCCGGCCCCGGCCCCGCCCCAGGCGCGGACGCAATTGGAGGACGAAAACATGGAGCGTCCCGAGGGCCCTGCGGCCGACCCTTAACCCCGATCCGCGCACCGGAGAGGCTGACCCCTGACCTCCCACCTCACGGGGTCAACCCGCAGCTCCTCGGGCTGCACTCGGCGCCAGGCCCCGCCCAAGTACTCCCGGCACCACTGGTAGGCTCGGCGCTCGGCGTCACGCGACAGCGACGAGGCGCGGCGCCGTTTTGGTGTCGTGTCCGGGCACTTAGAATGCTGCAAGCCGTCTTTGGCCGGGCAGCCGCCAACAGCCCCGCCTCCGACCACAGCTGTCCCGTCGGCCGCCATGGCGCGGCCTCGACCGGGCCCGACGCCCAGCTCCGCTCCGCTCCCTTCGGACGGGCTCGGCTCCTTCCGGCCGCGCTCGGCTCCTCTTCCGGCCGGCCTGCGCTTCTCGAATCATACTCGGGTCTCTCCGGCTCTATTCGGCTCTGCGCTGCGGCGTTCGGCTCTCTCCGTGACTCTGGTCCGGGGGCTCTTTCCGAAGGCTGAATGACGCACTTCGCCACTGTGCCCCGCCCCTATGGGCAAGGGCCAATGGCCTTTCTGGGCGGGGTCGCTGTTTGGACGGCCTGGGCCAATCCGGGGCGCCAGGGCCCATCCCGTGGCGGAGCGGCGCGTGCGCTTGCGAGCAGCCGGCCGGGTGCAGTGGCGAGATTAGGAGCTGCGCTTTGGCTCCGTGGGAGTCGGAGGGGCGGTGGCTGCGGCTCCGGCGCGAGTGCTCCCTTGCCGGGCCCTCTTCCCCCGCCCCCGGGGCGTTCCGACGAGGAAGAGCAGCCCAGCGCGCGTGCGTCCTGAGCGTGGGTAAGGCCTAGAGGAGGCGCGCGCTAGGTGGGGCCGCACACCGCGGGCGCAGTGCGGGCTGCGGGCACCCGGTGGGTTCGCAGTAAACATTTGCTGAAGGAATGAGACCCTTGGGACAGTTCCGATGACTCCAGGTGCATAATCCGCAATCACACGGGGATCTCCTGGCCGGTAGAGCCGCCTCTGAACAAGGAGGCTTTTGCTGTCCTGCTTGAGACGCGCGTCTTCATTCATGCCCCGCTCCACCTACCCTTCCCCTCTCCTCAAGGCCTGTAACCAATTACAGACTCAACCCCCAGAGCAGAAGGTGAAGACGCGCAGCTTGCAGCAGTTCCCTCCTTGGCCTGCGCACCTCACATTGAGGGCGTCCGGATTTAAATGCGTGCCTCCTGCGTTTCTGCTTCTGCACCAGGCTGGAGCGGCCACCAGGAACGCTGGACCCACGGGCATCTGTGGCGGTGGCATGGGGATCTGGTCGAACCATGGTGTTCTTTGGGACATCTGACTATTGTTTGATAACCAGAAAGAAATAAAAAATTGGTGATCACAAGGTTAATGTCACTTGCCGCAGTGGAAAAATCATCATTCTGTTTAAATCTGAGTCAGTTTTGAGACCCAGAGCCCCTTAATTGGCAAGGAGGCTTGGTTACTCTCAGGAATATACCAAAAAATACTCCTCCGATCCTTCCCTAAAGGGAACTGGAGCCACTTTAAAAAGTAACATGGCCAGGCGCGGTGGCTCACGCCTGTAATCCCAGAATTTTGGGACGCCAAGGCAGGTGGATCACTTGAGGTCAGAAGTTCGAGACCGGCTTGGCCAACATGGCAAAACCCATCTCCACTTAAAATACAAAATTAGCCAGGCGTGGTAGTGCACGCCTGTAATCACAGCTACTGTGGAGGCTGAGGCATGAGAATTGCTTGAACCCGGGAGGCAAAGGTTGCAACAAGCCACTGCTCTCCAGCCTGGGTGACAGAATGAGACTCTGTCTCAAAAAAAAAAGTAACTGATTCTTTCCGGGGCAGTGGGTGACACTTGTAATCCCTGTACTTTGGGAAGCTGAGGTAGGAGGATCGTTTGAGCCCAGGAGTTTGAGATCAGCCTGGGCAACATAGCGAAAACCCGTCTTTACAAAAAATTAAGAGATTAGCTGGGCGTGGGAGCAGGTGCCTGTGGTTCCAGCTACTCTGGATGCTTAGGTGGGAGGATCACTTAAGCCTGGGAGTTTGAGGCTGCAGTTGGTTGTGTTCACACCACTGCACTCCAGCCTGGGCAACACAGCAGGACCCTGTCTGAACAATAACAAAACACAAACTATTTTACTTTGGAAAAGGGACTATTTAGATCTCTCAAGGGCTGTGAGATACAGGGTCTGAGCTGACACTGTTACCAGGGCACCTGAGCATCATGGCCCTCTCACTAGGGTGCAGGCTTATGGAAATCAAATGATAAGCAGCATCCTGACCCAAGTGCTGTGATTACTTCTCTGGTCTCAGTGCATACTTGGGATGTTTGTCCCTAGCAGAGGGCAGAGCTTATACATTGATTCCAGGCCTTTAGTACTGTGTGGTAAGGAAGAACAAAATAGAAGTCTTTGAAACACCTCATCCTACTCAAACCTTTCCAAGATGGTAGGTCAGAAACAATACTGCGTTCCAGGTGTGATTGTAGAGGTATCTCGCCCTCAAAGACGTGAATTGGTGGTCACCATTTCATCCCTTCAGTTAACCTGAATGGCTCCTGCTAAATGTAGGTGGATACAAGTAAATTATGTCCTGCACAAACGTAGCCAAGTAGTTTCCCTGATCACACAGCTGTGCGAGATGTGGTATCCTTATTGGAACTGTTCAACGCACCTCTGGCACTCAATAACGCAATTGTTGACTTGGTGAACATTCTCTTCAATTCCCAGTGGTGAAGAGGATTAAAAGCAGTTCACATTTATATAGGAAGAAAAGCTAAACAAATTGTCTTGTTGCTTGCTGGTTTTTTTTTTGTTTTTTTTTTTTTGAGACGGAGTTCACTCTTGATACCCAGGCTGGAGTGCAATGGCGCGATCTCGGCTCACCGCAACCTTCGCCTCCTGGGTTCAGGCAATTCTCCTGCCTCAGCCTCCTGAGTAGCTGGGATTACAGGCACTCACCACCATGCCCAGCTAATTTTTTGTATCTTTATTAGAGACGGGGTTTCACCATGTTGACCAGGATGGTCTCGATCTCTTGACCTCATGATCCACCTGCCTCGGCCTCCCAAAGTACTGGGATTACAGGCGTGAGCCACCGCACCCGGCCTCTTGCTGTTTTAACTCTCCTGTTCTCTGTCACGATAGTCCTTAGGTACCTTATGTAGATATTCCGTGTAACACTGATGGCGTCATACTAATTGGAAGTGGTGAAGAAGGAAATGACAAATGCTCTGGCCTCGTCAAACAGTGCATGTCAGAGCATGAGCAAGAAGCCCTCAGAAGATCTGGACCTGCCATATCAGTGACATTTTCAGGGTGCAGCGTTTGAGGGCAAGCCACTTGTCCGCAGCCCCTGGAGGGTTTCCTATAGGAAACCCTTTAGGGTTACCCTGATGAATCTTGCATCCTTGTAAGGAAGAAAGAGGCACAGCATCGATGCACCTCTGAATTTTGGAGTCAGCATGCCCCACAATAGGGGATACAACTCTCACCCCTTTATTGGGTGAGAACTACCGATTTTGAGTAGGGCCCAGAGAAAAAGAGGGCTCTGCCAAGGATTTGGGTTGGGAGATGGGCTTCCCTGCTACTTAGACAGTGGGTTGTGGGGTGGCTTATTTGGGGTAGAAAGGACCCTATATGGCATCTCCGGCAAACTCCAATGGGAGAATTGCAGTGCACCCTCCTCGAGTTCCTGGGCAAGACCATGCCTTCTGCAGCAGAGAACTCACCAAGTGAAAACAGTGTCAGGCACACTACCAGACCCAAGCAGAGACCGAGCACCTGACTGGGGGCGTTGATGACCACGCAACAGAATCTGCCCAAGCCAGGTATTGCCACACCCACCAAGTCAGTAGATCAGAGGCTCGGTAGCAATTCGCTGTACAATGAAAATTCGCTGTACACTTGGCCTCGGGTCCAAGTGTGTCTAGCAGGTAACAGTCATTTACAGGAAGAGGTGGCAGTGGCCCCACATCTGCTCTGCACTGATATTTGTCTCTTAGTAGACAACAAACACTTCCAGTCTGGTTCATATATATAGGTCAGTTTGATGTTTCGATATGAACTGAAAATGAACCACAGCTACACTGCAGTCCCATTAGGGTGACCCTAAAGGACAATTATAGGAAGTCCTTCATGGGGCTGAGCTTCCAGCAGTGCATGTGAATATCCACTTTGTATGGAGGGAGCCTATGAACTTCTGGGTTGTGACGTCCTGCTGGCTGTTCAGAGGAAGAGGGGAAGATTGGAGACAAAGAGGTCTGGGGAAGATAGACCTACAGGAGTGGTCACAGAAGACGTGCATCTTTATGCCTCATGTTCATACTCACTGCAGAGGAGCCACTGAACAGCAGGACGGGTGGGGATGGATGTCGGGCAGCTGTGCCCTTGGCTACCCCTGTGCCTGCCCCGTGGAAGCATCACGCAGAAGGAGCACAGGCTATGGTCACCAGCACGGGCCTCTTACCAAGGCTTGTCTCATGACTAGTCCTGCTGAAGGTGTGACCTGTTAGCAGCTAAGATCGATGCTGAGCCCCTGCTGAGATTCCATCCCTCGAGCACACCAACTCGTTACTTAGTGGCAAATTGGTTACAGCCATTCATCCTTGCTGGAGTTGACGCCCCTCTGGATATGGGTTTGTCTTCTGTATTCACCGTGTCCCAGGCCAGCATCACTACCAGGAGCTTCAAGCATGCTCCATGCACCAACGTGGGATCATGGATAACATTGCCTCAAGCCAGGAAAGCCATTTTATAGTGAAAGAGGCATGGTAGTGTGTGGATTGCCATGGGATCCGCTGCTTCTCCAGTATCCGAATAGCCTGCGTTACGTAAAAGCAGCTAGGAGATTGGAAAGATGGAATGACTTCTTTTTTTTTTTGAGACGGAGTTTCACTCTTGTTACCCAGGCTGGAGTGCAATGGCGCGATCTCGGCTCACCGCAACCTCCGCCTCCTGGGTTCGGGCAATTCTCCTGCCTCAACCTCCCGAGTAGCTGGAACTATGGGTGTGTACCACCATGCCCAGCTAATTTTTTTGTATTTTTAGTAGAGACAAGGTTCCACCATGTTGACCAGGATGGTCTCGACCTCTTGACCTCGTGATCCACCCGCCTCGGCCTCCCAAAGTGCTGGGACTACAGGCGTGAGCCACCATGCTTGGTCCGGAATGACTTCTTAAGGACTTAGCTGAGGTCCTGGTTCTGGGACAGTACCCTGAGGAGTTGGGATATATACACCGAATCAAAGCTTAATGGGTGGTGCTCTGTCCCCAGGAGAAACATTATGTGGATCCAAGAGCAAAGATACAGGTCCAAGAACCCAAGGGTTGGGGTTAGCTACTTCTCACCATCATTCCCAGTGACTCACACGTAGAATTTGTACATTCTGTCTCCACAGCCTTAGGATCTGCTGGATTAGAACGTTTTTCCCAGGTAGGGAATGCTTCCACGAGAGCACTCCTACTGGTTGCAGGAAGGGTACCTCCACTGAGCCTGAATCTGCGCAGGAAGGGTACCTCCACTGAGCCTGAATCTGCACAGGAAGGGTACCTCCACTGAGCCTGAATCTGCGCAGGAAGGGTACCTCCACTGAGCCTGAATCTGCACAACCACCAGGCTCCCCATGCTGGTGCACCAGCAGGCCCCAAAGGAGGGGATACTCGATCCTGATAAATAGTGAGATGTAGTGTGGCTGCCGCATAATGGGGCAAGCAGGAACTGGTCTGGTACGTAGAGGATTCACCTGGGTCTGTCTTGGTGCTTCCATGCCAAGTAATGACAATGAAAGGTCTTTTCAGCAGCCATAGCCTCAAAGGGCTCAGACCCCTCCGGGTGGAATTCCGGGCAGTGTCCCCAGGCAAGCCATTCAGGCAAGCTGGAATGCTGGGATGCTGGTAAGGGTGAGGCCAAGGAGGTGGTGGGTGCTGAAGGTGTGTTACTCGGGAGACACTGTAGCAGTGGGGATTGTATTTGCTCTGCTAAGCCTCGTATGAAGGCATTTATAGGAGTTGTAACTAGCCTTTACCTTGAAGAACTGTGACAGAGTAGACTCAGTGTGGTAGCTGAGTAGACCCGAGGGGTGCAGGAGTTGGCGTCTTGACTGACGCCCTCAGCCCACCTTTCACTGCAGTGGCACAGAGGTGCATCTCTGCCTCTCTGCGTCTCTGTGTGTTTGCGCTACCCACTGCAGGCCTTTGACACCACAGACCCCTGAGCCTGTGGGGAGATTGTGCCCCTGCACTTCAGCCTGGGCAACAGAGCTAAACTCCGCCTCAAGAAAAAAAAGAAATGCAGGGTTGAGGGAAATACATGCGGGAATGGACTATGAGGATATAAAGCCGAGAATGAACCGTAGCTTGGTGCAAGTTTATCAACATGTATGCTCTTCAGAGAGAATCTGGACTCCACGTTTTGGCTGAAGCCTTGGGAGTAGCTGTGACTACCTGCTGGGCACAGTGGTTATGAACGAAGCCTGGACTCCCTGTGGTTTACACTGATGGGAAGATGAGAAAGTAGAGCGGACTTTCGTGTGTGTGACCCGACCTGGCTGCCACTCTCCTCTCTCTGTCCCTTCATTAGATCATTATGTAATTTAACAAAATCGGTGATATTATGAATTTCTTTTCAAGATTGTTAATAAAGAGGTACAGTCAACAAAATGAAAAGGCAACCCATGGCATGAGACAGAGTATTTGTAGGTCATGTCTGGTAAGGAGTTAATATCCAAATCTGTAAGGAATATAAAACTCAATAGCAAAAAAACAAAATAACCCAATTTTAAGATGTGCAAAGGACCCGAGTAGACATTTCTCCAGAGAAGACATAAATGGCCAATAAGTGTTTGAAAGGGCGCTCAGCGTCGCTAATCAGGGAAAAGGTGACACCTCAATGAGACATCCCCACAGTGTGCCACACCTTGCACCTGTTAGGTTGGCTAGTGTAAAAAAGGCAAGAGATAAATGTTAGCGAGGATGTGAACAGAGAACCCCTGCACACTGTTGGTGAGAAGGTACATTGCCACAGCCATTACGGAATACAGTATAGGGGTTCCTAAAAAGTTTAAAAATTAAAATCGAATGCCATGCAATCCAGCAATTCCAATTCTGGATGTATATCCAGAGAAATGAGTCAGCATCTTGAAGGATATCTGCACCACTGTGTTCACTGCATAGTGACAATATTATTCACAATAGCCAAGATAGGAAACACCCTCAGTGTGCATCGGCAGTGAATGGATAAAGAAAATGGGCGTGTGTGTGTGTGTGTGTGTGTGTGTGTGTGTGCGCGCGCGCGCATATGTACAATGAAATATTCAGCCATAGAAAGATGGAAATTATTTTATTTTATTTTAGAGATGGAGTCTTGCTCTGTCGCCCAGACTGGAGTGCAGTTGCACGATCTCGACTCAGTGCACCCTCCACCTCCCGAGTTCAAGTGCTTCTCCTACTTCAGCCTCCCATGTAGCTGACATTATAGGCATGCACCACCATGCCTGGCTAATTTTTGTGGTTTTTAGTAGAGACGGGGTTTTACCGTGTTGGCCAGGCTGGTCTCAAACTCCTGACCTCAAGTGATCTGCCCGCCTTGGCTTCTCAAAGTGCTGGGATTACAGGTGTGAGCCATCACTTTTTTTTTTTTGGAGACATAGTCGCGCTATGTCACCTAGGCTGGAGTGCAGTGGTGGCTCACTGCAACCTCCACCTCCCAGGTTCAAGCGATTCTCCTGCCTCAGCCTCTTGAGTAGGTGGATAACAGGCACGTGCCACCAAGCCTGCCAAATTTTTATATTTTTAATAGAGACAGAGTTTCACCGTGTTGGCCAGACTGGTCTCGAACTCCTGACCTCAAGTGATCCACCTGCCTCAGCCTCCCAAAGTGCTGGGATTACAGGCATGAGACACCACACCTAGCCCAGAAAAATCTTTAAATATTGGGAAACTAAGCTCATGGTGATGGATACAGGCTTTCCAAAATTCTAATTTTTGCTTAAAAGCTCAAATTGGCCAGGAACAGTGGCTCAAGCCTGTAATCCCAGCACTTTGGGAGGCTGAGGTGGGTGGATCACGAGGTCAAGAGATTGAGACCATCTTGGTCAACGTGGTGAAACCCCGTCTCTACTAAAAATACAAAAAATTAGCTGGGCATGGTGGCGTGTGCCTGTAATCCCAGCTACTCAGGAGGCTGAGGCAGGAGAATTGCCTGAACTCAGGAGGCGAAGGTTGCGGTGAGCCGAGATTGTGCCATTGCACACTCCAGCCTGGGTAACGAGCGAAACTCTGTCTCAAAAAAAAAAAAAAAAAAAGCTCAAATTCCGGCCAGGCGCGGTGGCTCACGCCTATAATCCCAGCGCTTTGGGAGGCCGAGGCAGGTGCATCACGAGGTCAAGAGATCAACACGAGGTCAAGAGATCGAGACCATCCTGGTCAACATGGTGAAACCCCATCTTTACTAAAAATACAAAAATTAGCTGGGCATGGTGGTGCACGCCTGTAATCCCAGCTACTCGGGAGGCTGAGGCAGGAGAATTGCTTGAACCCAGGAGGCGGAGGTTGCGGTGAGCCGAGATCGCGCCATTGCACTCCAGTCTGGGTAACAACAGCGAAACTCCGTCTCAAAAAAAAAAAACAAAACCAAACAAAAAAAGCTCAAATTCCATCATTGGTAACAAATACTATGAGTTGTTTTCATTGGAGTGATATGCTCACTTGGTTCATTTTTGAGAAAATGTCTGCCAAATACCCAGGTCCGAATAATACTACTAGTTTGTCCATTGTTCTTTCAAGCGTAGTGTTCCATAAAAATGGTGGACAATTCAACTAGCCACTTAAACACTTTCGTATTTGACAACCACTGTTCTTCAATATGCATACTTACGTATATTTGGTATGTCATGACCCTGAATATTAAAAAATATTCTTTAGTATCAATACTTGATAAAATTAATACTTTTTATTGCTTCATTAAGCAATAAAAAGTATTAATTTTTCTTTCCTGCCCTGCAAGTTGCCGTGAAGAATTTGATGACCGCTATTTTTTGTTTTTGAAAAGGAGTTTCCCTCTTGTTGCCCAGACTGGAATGCAATGGCACAATCTTGGCTCACCGCAACCTTCACCTCCTAGGTTCAAGCAGTTCTCCTGCCTCAGCCTCCCGAGTAGCTAGGATTACAGGCGGATGCCACGACACCCAGCTAATTTTTGTATTTTTAATACAGATGGGGTTTCACCATGTTGGTCAAGGCTGGTTTCAAACTCCCGACCTCAGGTGATCCACCTGCCTTGGCCTCACAGAGTGCTGGAATTACAGGCATGAGCCATTTTGCCCTGCCTCATCACCACTATTACAGTTTGGTACCACTTCCCTAAGCTGTGCTGAAGAGCCAGCAGTTTTACCAGACATTGTAGCTCAGTGCAGCCTTGACCTCCTGGGCTCAAGCAATCCTTCAGCCTCCCAAGTAGCTGGGACTACAGGTGTGTGCCACCACTTGGCTAGTGTGTGTGTGTGTGTGTGTGTGTGTGTGTGTGTGTGTGTGTGTGTAGATGGGGTCTCACTATGTTGTCCTGTCTGGTCTCGAACTCCTGGGCTCATGCTCTCCTACCACCCTGGCTCCCCAAAGTGCTGGAATTATAGGCATGAGCCACCCAGTTCATCTGTTTTTCTTTCTTTCTGGTGTATTCCTTTTAGCCTATCTTGGTGTTTATATTTAACATTCATTTCTTGAGGTAGCTTGTAGTTTGTGTCTCACTTTTTAAATACATCTCATCATCTCTGCCTTTCAATCTGAGTTTAGATCATTTCTATTTAATACAATCATTGGTATTACTGGGTTTACATCCATCATCTTGGTATTTCTTTCATTCGTCCTGTCTTGCCTTTGTTCCATTTCCACTTCTCTTCTGCTTTCTGATGGATTGATCAAGTACGTTCTAGTATTCCGTTTTATCACCACTCATAGCTTACTAACTCTGGTTTTTTTTGTAATTTTAAAAATGTTTTCTCTAGGATTTATAATACGCATTTTAACTTGTCATAGTCTACTCTCACATAATGTTGTAGCATCTCACATCCAGTGTCAGAGCCTCCTCACAGCAGGATGTTTTCATTTCTCCCTCCCACCCTCTGTATTGTTGCTGTGTTTCACATATGTGTGTGTTTTAGGGCTGGGCATGGTGGCTCATGCCTGTAATCCCAGCACTTTGGGAGGCCAAGTCTGGAAAATTCTTGAGCCCAGGAATTCGAGACCAATCTAGGCAACTTAGTGAGACCCTGTCTCTACAAAAAATTCAAAATTTAGCCAGAAATGGTGGTGTGCACCTGTAGTCCCAGCTACTTGGGAAGTGGGAGAATCACTTGAACACGGGAGGTTGAGGCTGCAGTGAGCCGTGATCATGCCACTGCATTCCAGCCTGAGCAACACAGCGAGACCCTGTCTCTAAAGAAGAGGAAGAAAACACGTGCAACACCTAAGAAACTATACAGAATAGTCAAGCAGTTTAAAAAGAACCAAATGAAAGTTCTAAAAGGAAAGTTTTAATTTAGTTGAATTTTAATTTCAACCAAATTAAAAACTTAGTATGCAGCTTTAACAGAAGATTATAAATAACTGAAGAGAGACTTCATGAGCTAAAAGATAATTATGAATAAGAATGCTGCCTGGAAAGACACAGATATGGAGAACCTGGAAGAAGGGTTAAGAGACATAAAGACTCGGCCGGGCGCGGTGGCTCAAGCCTGTAGTCCCAGCACTTTGGGAGGCCGAGGCGGGTGGATCACGAGGTCAGGAGATCGAGACCATCCTGGTCAACATGGTGAAACCCCGTCTCTACTAAAAATACAAAAAATTAGCTGGGCATGGTGGCGCGTGCCTGTAATCCCAGATACTCGGGAGGCTGAGGCAGGAGAATTGCCTGAACCCAGGAGGCGGAGGTTGCGGTGAGCCGAGATCGCGCCATTGCACTCCAGCCTGGGTAACAAGAGCGAAACTCCGTCTCAAAAAAAAAAAAAACAGAGACATAAAGGCTAGAATAGGAAAAATCCAACATGAGTCTAATTAGAGTACCAGCAGGAGAAGAGATGGAATGGAGCAGAGGAAATATTTGAAGAGATGACGGCTGTGGAATCTCTAAACTAATGAAAATCATATAATTGAGAACCTCAGCCAGAAAAGCAAATACAAAATAAACCCACACCTAGATACACCACGTTGAAATTTTAGAACACCAGAGACAGAGAAGTCCTAAATGCAGTTGGAGATGCGTGAAAAACAACCTTCAGGAGAATGACTGAGAGATGATGCTTTCTTAGCAATGACGAAAGCCAGACGAGACGGGGGATGAGACCTTTGAGGTGATAATGGCAGCTGGTGACCTGACCCAGAATTCTACATCCTGTAAAAATATCTTTCAGGAACCAGGACAAAAGGAAGACATTTCCGGACAAACTGAGTTTACTACCAAAGATTCTCATTAAAGAAGTATTTAAAGGCCGGGCACGGTGGCTCATGCCTGTAATCCCAGCACTTTGGGAGGCTGAGGTGGATGGATCACCTGAGGTCAGGACTTTGAGACCAGCCTGGCCATCATGGAGAAACCTTATCTCTACTGAAAACAAAAAAATTAGGGGGCCCAAAGTGGCTCCGGCCGGATGTCGTGGCGCTTGTGAAGGCGAGGCCAAGAGTTCAAGGCCAACCAACCTCAGCAACCTTACAAGCTTTCAATGATTGGCAAAAAAAAAAAAAAAAAATTAGCCAGATGTGGTGGTGTGTGCCTATAATCCCAGCTACTCAGGTGGCTGAACCCAGGAGGCAGAGCCGGCAGCCATTGCACTCCAGTCATTGTACTCCAACCAGGGCAACAAGAGCGAAACTCCATCAAAAAAAAAAAAAAAAAATTTAAAAGGTGTACCTCATGCAAAAAGAAGTGGTATCACAGGATGATCTGACATGGAAAAAGGAATGAAGAATATAGAAAGAGGTAACATCTGCGTAAATGTAAGTAAACATCGATGGTTTAAAGCAACAATAACAATTCCTATGGGTCTTGAAGAGAATAATAGCCAGGCACAGTGGCTCACACCGTGAATCCCAGTACTTTGGGAGGATGAAGCAGGAGGATTGCTTGAGCCTGGGAGGTCGAGGCTGCAGTGAGCCAAGATTATGCCACTGCGCTCCATCCTTGATGACAAAAGCATCCTGATGTCTCAAAAACGGAAAAGGAAAAATAAAGAATACTAAACTACATAATAAAATATAAGTTGGGACTGGAGTGAACAGTTAACTTCTGCTAGGGTCCTTGTGTTGTTCAGGAAAATGGTAAAAATATTGATTAACTTCAGGCTTTGATAATTTAAGTGTGAGTGTTATAATTAACAGGATGCTTTAGATTCTTTCAGAGGAATTAGCTGAGACAAGGATTCATATGCGAGTAGTTTGTTTGTTTGAAGATGCAGGAAATACAGGTGGGTGGGTGAGAAAGTGAGGCAGGGGAGGGAAGAAGTGTCATCCCAGCAGCCTGGTCTCTCTATCCTGTGGCCTACGCAGCAAGATTGTACTGAGAACTTACGTATTAGATCCAGAGGATAAAGACAGTTTTTGAGGCTGTGCATGGTGGCTCATGCTTGTAATCACAGCACATTGGGAGGCTGAGGCAGGTGGATCACTTGAGCCCAGGAGTTGGAGACCAGTCTGGACAACGTGGTGAAACCTTGTCTCTACAAAAAAAAATACAAAAATTAGCCAGGCATGATGGTGGGTATGTAGTCCCAGCTGCTCGGGAGGGTGAGGTGGAAGATGGCTTGAGCCCAGGAGGCGGAGGTTGCAGTGAGCCGAGATCACATCACTGCACTCCAGTCTGGGTGACACAGTGAGTCCCTGTCTCAAAAAGAAAAAAATTGTTAATCAAATGAGGTAATTATGCCGGGAGTTCCAGGATGACAAGTTTGTGGATATAAGAGGCCTGGTAAATCTCTGTTCAGAGTCTCCAACAACCTATCAGGAACTCCCTCTGTCAGGTAGAGCTGTGTCACCACCAACTTCAGTGCCTCTTTGGGAGGAATTGGGGAAATCTGCGAAGCTGTGCTCACCAAACATTCTCTAGCTTGACGGTTCCTGGAACACTTTCCTGGGAGTGTTCCCTTTGCACCCAGCACAGTAAATGGAAAGCTCTCCAAAATGTGTAGTCAGAGAGAGATTCCTCCAGGCTCCAGTGCTGTCTTCCTTGGGGCTTTAACAGACTTCCTTGCTGCAGTGCGGACCTTCGTGAACGTGTATAACGCTGTTCTTTATTCAGTTATTATAAGTGTCTTTGGGCATGTACGTTCTATGAAGGAGTCTAGTAAGACACTGAGATTTCAGAGATTTACAACATTTCCTGGTCAGGCATGGTGGCTTATGCCTGTAATCCGAGCACTCTGAGAGACAGAGGCAGGTGGATCACTTGAGTTCAGGAGTTCGAGACCAGCCTGGCCAACCTGGTGAAACCCCATCTCTACTAAAACACAAAAATTAGCCTGGTGTGGTGGTGCACACCTTTTGTCTCAGCGATTTGGGAGGCTGAAGGGAGAGAATGGGAGCCTGGGAGGTGGAGGTTGCAGTGAACTATGATTGCACCGTTGCATTCCAGCCTGGGCAACAGAGTGAAACCCTGTCTCAAAAACAAAAAACAAAAATTCCTGATAGTAGCAATCTCTTTAAAAACTTCAACTTATGCTGGGCGTGGTGGCTCATGGCTGTAATCCCAGCACTTTGGGAGGCTGAGGCAGGCAGATCACAAGGTCAAGAGATGGAGACCATCCTGGCCAAGATGGTGAAACCCCGTCTCTACTAAAAATACAAAAATTAGCTGGGCGTGGCGGCATAGCTACTTGGGAGGCTGAGGCAGGAGAACGGCTTGAACCCAGGAGGTAGAGGTTGCCGAGTGAGCTGAGATCACGCCACTGAACTCCAGCCTGGGCAAGAGTGAGACTTGGTCTCAAAAAAACAAACAAACAAACAAAAAACTTCAACTCTGATGCATATTATAACCATCTTCTGCACTGGTAGAAATCTGCTTTCTGAAAGGTATAATTATGTGTGAGATTTCTTTCTTAAACTACAAGAAGGTTTTTTTTTTAATTGTCACTTCCTTTAAGGCATAACAGTGTTGTAAATGCCATGATACTGGATGTCTGATACCATCAGGTGAGAATTACCATTTTCTTTAACATAGGTTGTGTTTGTTTGCTGATGGAAATGATCTAGAAGAGAAGGGCAAGTTGACGATGGAGAGGGTTAATGTCGGACAAGAAACTGGAGTGGATGACGGGACAAGTGTGAGTTCAATGAACTGGAGATTTGTAGTGTGAGTGACAGCTCCCAAGTTCTTTGACAGTCTTCCCATGGAGGGGTAGGGTCTGTGACCCCCTCTGGAGGCTGGGTAGGCTTGCAACTGCTTTGACCGATAGGCACGGCAGCGGTGACGCCACAGGACTTCCAAGGTTAGACTGGAAAAGGCCACGCCCTCCAAGGACCCTACTCTGATGGGAACCAGCCATCATGTAAGAATCTACCCTTAGCTGGGCACCGTGGCTCATGCCTGTCGTCCTAGCACTTTGGGAGGCCAAGGTGGGTGGATCACCTGAGATCAGGAGTTCAAGACCAGCCTGGCCCACACGGCGAAAACTCGTTTCTACTAAAAATACAAAATAAATTAGCTGGGCATTTTGGTGGGCACCTGTAGTCCCAGGTACTCCAGAGGCTGAAGTAGGAGAATCACTTGAACCCGGGAGGCAGAGGTTGCAGTGAGCCAAGATCATGCCACTGCACACTCCAGCCTGGGTGACAGAGTGAGATTCTGTCTCAATGAAGAAGAAGAAACTCTACTCTGAGACCACCATGCTGGAGAGCCCAGTGACTGTGCTGGTGACAGCCACAGCACACTCAGCATCCTCTGCCAACTTTCGGAATGAACCATCTCAGACCTCGAGCCCAGCTCACCTCCAGCTTCCACCAAACCTCGAAAGAGGCCCAGGCAAGAATTTCCCACTGGAGTCCTTCCTGAATTTCCGCCCTCGAAACAAACAATTGTAAATAACAACTTAATTGTTTTAATTCACAAAATTTGAGTATAATTTGATAAACTGTAATAGTTATGGAAGCACTTTTCTTATGGAGTTGAAAAGAAAGGACCAGGCGCAGTGGCTCATGCCTGTAATCCTGGCACTTTGGGAGGCTGAAGTGAGTGGATCGCTTGAGCTCAGGAGTTTGAGACCAGCCTGAGCAACATGGCAAAACCCTGTCTCTACAAAAAAATGCAAAAATTAGCCAGGTATGGTGGTACATACCTATAGTCCTGACTACTCTGGGGACTGAAGTGGGAGGACTGCTTGAACCCAGGAGGCAGAGGTTGCAGTGAGCTGAGATTGCACCACTACACTTCAGCCTGGGTGACAGAGCAAGACCCTGTCTCAAAAAATAATAATTTTTTTCTAATGTGGGTATTGTAGTAATGCAGCAAGAGACCAAGAAAAGTAGGAGGTTGTGGTCAGAGATCTATATGGGTAGAATGAAGGTTCAGGAAATGGTGACATTAGGACTTCCCATGATTAAGGTAGGACTCTTAATTTTCATCTTAAGCCAGGCGTGGTGGCTCACCCCTGTAATCCCAGCACTTTGGGAGGCTGAGGTGGGTGGATCACGAGGTCAAGAGATCGAGACCATCCATTCAACAAGGTGAAACCCCGTCTCTACTAAAAATACAAAAATTAGCTGGGCACGGTGGCGTGTGCCTGTAGTCCCAGGTACTCAGGAGGCTGAGGCAGGAGAATTGCCTGAACCCAGGAGGCGGAGGTTGCGGTGAGCTGAGATCGCGCCATTGCACTCCAGCCTGGGTAACAAGAGCGAGACTCCGTCTCAAAAAAAAAAAAAATTCATCTTTATTCAATATTTCTGTTTGCAGTTTAACCATTGGCATATTTATTTTGTGTTTGTGATTTCTGTGCAATATAAGTACAATAAAAGACCGATAGTTTTCATTTGTTTTCTGCTAAGAAAGCTGTCAGAAAGTGTTCTCTGACTTTTTAGAATTGCTGTGGTCAGGATTGTTGAAACTGTTGCTATTCCAACTCTCCCTTATTAGTCCAGTCAATTTTGTGCTTTATGCTGTCTATGCCGTTCATGTACCATAGAGGGGAAAAAGGGTTAAAAACGTCAGGACACTGATAAGGGATGGTGGTGCCCGTGGCCTGCAGGCCGGAGGGAGAGGACGTCAAGGAGGGATTGTTCGGCTCCCATAGCCCTCTGTTTGTCCATCCATACAATCTTGCTCTGAGGAGCACACGAGGAAGATACAAGTTTGATAAAATGTGCAGGATGTAAGGAGCGTAACCCCCCTCAGGAAAGGGATGCTGCCTTTCACCAATGTATTCCCGAGCTGCACAGAGCAGTCCTGAAGGACTGGAGGCCATGGCCCCAGTGTGAGGAGCAGGGGAAAGGTGAGCCTTAAATGATCACGAACAAACACCAGTGCCTGTGCCTGGGGCTTACACAATGGTGTGTGGTCCTCACAGCACCATTGCTCAGAGGAAGAACCCAAGATCTGGAGCGATTGAGTAACTTGCCCATGTTCAAAAAGTTGGTGGCAAAATGAAGATTGGCACCACTCTTTCAGACTTTAAGGCTGACCATCTTCCATATGTGCTCTGGGGGCAAGACAGAAGGTCCACAGATACAACTGGGGGCGGGATCCCCATCTCATGGTGTTTATGCTAATGGGATCCGAGAGTGGCCATCTGATTAGAGGGAGGGAAGGAACGGGAGAGGCTTGAGGAAGGGGTTAGGATCTAAGACGAAATTTGAGACTAAAAGGCTTCAGGTCACATGCTGTGTCTCACACCTGTAATCTCAGCACTCGGAGGCCATCGCTTGGGCCCAGGAGTTTAAGATAAGCCTGAGTAACAGTGAGACCCTATCTTTTTTTTTTTTTTTTTTTTAATTAAAAACAGCCAGGTGTGGTAGTGTGCACCTGTGGTCCTAGCTACTCAGGAGGCTGAAGTAGGGGGATTCCTTGAGCCCAGGAGTTTGAGGCTACAGTGAGCTAGGTACACACCACTGCACTCCAGCCTGGGTGCAGAGTGAGACCCTATCTCAAAAAGATAACAGAAAAAAGATTTTTAAGATTGCTGCAATTCCAGATGAAGGTAGATCCCGGAGGCTGTTTGTGGGAGAGGTCACTACAGTTGAGCATCAAAGACTGTTGACAGATCAGAAGTCAAGGAACTGACTGACCAGGGTGTTGGATGGGTCATTTATGTGGATGTCCAGATTAACCCATTTGATGACAAGACTCAGGATGAAAATGAAGTCCAGAAAGTTGGGGTCAAACTCTTTGTGAATTCTGGGAAGAGATCTGGAGTTTTATGGGAAAGGCAGGGCATGGGGAATAGGCCCAGACTCCTTAAACCTCAGAAATGGGGAATGTTCTTAGTGCTTCTAAAATGGAGAAGACAGTGTTAAGGCAAAAACTTGATGCCCCAGGCTGGGCAAGAGCCATAGTTCTGTCATTCATTCATTTACATGTTTGCTAAGCACCTACTGTGTGCCAGGCACTCTCTTCTCTCCAGTCACCCCAAGTCAAGGAGGCAAGCATAAACGAGTCAATGCTTTTTTTTTTTTCTGAGATAGGGTCTCATTCTGTCTCCCAGGCTGGAGTGCAGTGGTGTGATCTCAGCTCACTGCAACCTTAGCCTACTGGGCTCAGTTAATTTTTTGTATTTTTGGTGGAGACATGTTTCCCAGGTTGGTCTCAAACTCTTGAGCTCAAGGGACTCACCCACCTTGGCCTCCCAAAGTGCTGGGATTACAGGTGTGAGCCACTGTGCCCAGCTAAGTAAATGCCATTCTTAGAAAAATACTGTAATTGGCATAAAATGTAATTGTGATGGGGTACCAAAGTGCATGCTCAACCAGGCCCTGGCCACAGGCCTCTCTCTGAGCTGGAACGGCGATACCCCTTCTCGACTTGCATGAGCTCCTTCCACCGTGTAGTTTCTGCTGTTTGTCACTCAAGTGCCTCATCCTTTCCTAGGAAATAATTTTCCAGGCCGGGCGCAGTGGCTCACACCTGTCATCCCAGCACTTTGGGAGGCCAAGGTGTGTGGATCACCTGAGGTCAGGAGTTCGAAACCATTGGCCAACATGGTGAAACCCCGTGTCTACTAAAAATACAAAAATTAGCTGTGTGGTGTGATGGTGGTTGCCTGTTATCCCAGCTACCGGGAAGACTGAGGCAGGAGAATCGCTTGAACCTGGAAGGTGGAAGTTACAGTGAGTGGAGATAACGCCACTGCACTCCAGCCTGGGCGACAGACTCTGTCTCAAAAAAAAAATGAAGAAATAATTTTCCACAGAACTAAGACATGAAGAATTCTTACAGCACAGAACTTTTATCAAGAGTGAAAAGGAATTGGACTCCTGTTGAAACTCCAGCCTCCTTCTTTAGCCAATATTTAGCCAGGTGCTGGGGTTCGCACCTGTAGTCCCAGCACTTTGGAAGGCTAAAGCCAGAGGATCGCTCAGCCCAGGAGCTCGAGGCCAACCTGGGCAACATAGAGAGACCAGGTCTCTATTTTAGAAAGAAAGGGGGGGGGGGGAAGCCAGTGTTCTGCAGTCTCCCTAGTTCTGACCCCTCAACCCTCATCTGCCTCCTCCCACAGCCACCCCCTCGAGCTCAACTTCAACCACGGCCCTCCCCACGGGGCTCCATCTCCAGCCAGAGCGGGTCAGCTCCCTACAGAGGCCCAGCAAGACCGTGCCCAAGAAAAAGTGTTTCCGATGGGCGGACGTGGCTCGGGGTGGTACCTTCTCCCGGTGCGGGTCGGTGCCTCTGTCCGGCTGCGCCGTCTCTCCTGAGCGCTCAGAGTCCGGCTTGAGCCCCGCCAGCTTCAGTCCGGCCAGCTCGACTCTGAATCCAGTCTCATCAGCAGCGCCGTCAGCACCGGGCGGGGACAGCTCCGGTCAGCACCAGGCGGCGGACAGCTCCTCCCGCCTCCCGCCCCGCGGCCGCCCCGCTCCGGCCGCGCCACGTGAGGGTCCCTGGGGGTCCTGGGGCCGCCGCGGCCCCTCCCGGAGGAAACAGCCCGCTGCGAACCGAGGCCTGCGGACCCCGGCGCTGCCTCCCCGGCCTCCGCCCCGCCCCTCCCCGCCCGCCCCTCCCCGGGGAGAGTCCTCGTCGCACGCCCGGTCCGTCCCCACCAGCGCCCGGCAGTGCAGCCGCCGCCTCTCCGCCAACCAGCGTCCCCGGCCGCGTCCCTCCCCCGCCGCCCCCGCCGCCCTCCCTGCGCCGCCGCGGAGTCCGGGCGAGGTGCGCGGGGCGGGCGCCGCAAGGCGTGTCACGAGGTGAGCGGGGCGGGCCGAGCGCGGGCGCGGGGCGCGGCGAGGCTCCCGCACCCCCCGCCGCAGTCGCGGGCCTCTCCCGGAGAAGATGGCGGATCGCGCGGAGATGTTTTCCCTCTCCACCTTCCACTCGCTGTCGCCGCCGGGCTGCAGGTATCCCCCGGGCGCTCCCTGCGCTCCGTGAGCCCGGCCCGGACCCCCGAACCCGCCGCCCCAGGCCCCGCGCCGGCGCGGCCCGGGCCCCCTGCGGTCCTTGAGCCTCGGCTCGGGCGCCCCACCCCCACCCGCTGCCGCTCCCTCGATCTTCGGCGCGCGTCCCCAGCCTCAGTGACCCCCCCGCAGGGCCCGCGGGGATTCGGAGCCGCGCCTGGCCGGGGCCGCTGACCTGTCAACGGTGGAGGCCCTGGGCCGCCCCTCTGCGGGGGAGGATGCGGGCGGGACGCGGGCACACCCTCCCGGCCCGGCATGTCCCGGTGGCCTTGGCCTCCTTCAGGGGACGCCAGGACCTGGCCGGCCAGGCCGGGCTGAGCCGGGAGAGAGTGGAGCCCTGCGGGAAGGGACGGGTGGGGAGGACGCTGTGCCTCTGGGTTTAGGCCCCGCTCCGCTGGAGAAGAGACAAACAGGCCAGACTCTCCTCCCAGAGCAGGCGCGACCCCTCCCCGTCTGCGGCCGCCGCAGTTTCCGCTCCCCCCTCCCCTGCTCTGCAAGACCCTGACCCCAGGGGCCAGGAGCTGGAGCGGAGGGAGGAGAGGCTGCTGGCTCTCCCGGGAGGAGGGGTGGGAGGGGTGGGGGCAGGGCTGGCTCCTCCAGGCAGGCCTGGCTCTGATGGGGGAGGGGAGCCACAGGAGAGCAGAGCTTGGGGGTCAAGATGATGGCAGGCTGTGTTCCGGGAGTTGGGGGCTGTGGAGACCACGGGGCCCGGGAGCTGAGGCCTCCCTCTGCCCCATCCTCAGGACCAGTTCCCAGGCAGGGCCCAGGGCTGGTGGTACTCTGACCCTGGTCTCCTTTCCAGGCCTCCCCAGGACATAAGCCTGGAAGAATTTGACGACGAAGATCTGTCTGAGATCACTGATGACTGTGGCCTGGGCCTCAGCTACGACTCAGACCACTGTGAGAAGGTGGGGGAATAGTTAGGGGCACAGATCCAACTCCAGGGAGGGCCTCATCAGGCTCTTCTTAGCTTTCACTTGGGGTTTTAGGGTGGGTGTGAGCTCAGCCTGGACCCTGGGAATCCTCTGATGGCTCCTCCTCACTAACCCTTGAGGTTTCCTTGGTATCAACCCTCTCTTATTCCAACACACTGCAGGCCTCCACGGAGGCCCTTCCCCAGCATTCTCCACCACCCCATCAGTGGCCAGCCTGGGGCAGGGAGGTGTTCCTTTGCTTTGGGTGCCCTCTGTCTTCAGATCCCTCCCAGAAAGATCTAACCCCTGCCAGCTGCCATCACAACCTTGTACCCTCTGCAGCCCTGTCCCCGCTTCTGCGGCTTCCATCTGTCTGTCTCATGTCCCCGCTGCTGAAGTCTTTTCTCCCTCATCTGCTGCTTCCCCTCCTTGTCTCTTCACATTTCTGTTTTCATTTATTCAAGAACATTTCTGAGCAACTGCCATGTGGCAAGTGCTGGGGGCTTCCAGGTGCTGGAAGTGGAACAAGACAGCTGCCCTCCAGAGCTGCAACTTAGTAGGGGAGAAAGACTTGTAAGGGACAATGGCTGCCCACGTGTCAAGGGTGGCATTCCAACAGGGACATAAGTTCCATGAGTGGGAAGAGAACCCAATCCACACTGAGGGAATCAGGGAGAATTTCCGGAGGAAATGTCAACCATGCCCTGAGGTTGGCAGAGCCAGGCAGATGGGGTAGGTAGGAGGGAAGGGAGGAGAAGAACTGCCAGCATGGGGATTCACTGTGCCAAAGGCCCTGGGGTTGGTGCAAAGTTGTGAATCCTCAGAGTGCAGGCTGTCTCTCCGTGTATGCATGTGTTTGATATTTACTGAACATCCACTGAGCCCCAGGTCTTATTCTTGGGGGTGGGTGCACCGGAGCACAACATGGACATGACCCTGCCCTGGTGGGGCTTGCAACAGACCAAAAACCATGCCCAGTAACTGTCAGTTGTGTTAAAATGCTGTGAAAGGAACACAGTGCTGTTGTTAAATGTGATGGGGTTTTGCAGTGAGATGAGTCTAAAAGGTGGGCTGGGGCTGCTCTAAGAATCCCTGTGGTTCAGCTGTAGAGTTTGGGCCCTTCCCAAGAACTGGAGTGATCCCGAGGTGTCTTAAGCAGATTTTGAAGACATAGCTCTGAAGACGGAGGGGCGGAGTGAGCTGGAAGGGGCTCTCCTTTGACTGACTTTGACTCTGCTTTCCCTTCTCCTAGCACCTGGGCCTCTGGGCCGCTACTGCCCTCTGGCCCAGCCCTGCCATCTCCCTCTGTCCTGCAGGACAGCCTCTCCCTGGGGCGCTCGGAGCAGCCGCACCCCATCTGCTCCTTCCAGGATGACTTCCAGGAGTTTGAGATGATCGATGACAATGAAGAGGAGGACGATGAGGACGACGAAGAGGAGGAGGAGGACGAGGAGGGAGATGGGGAGGGCCAGGAGGGAGGAGACCCTGGCTCAGGGACACCTGCCCCCAGGCCCCTTATCCCCTCCCCTTCCCTGGAGGAGCCCCAGAAGCACCGGCCCACCACGCTCCATCTGACCACACTGGGAGCCCAGGTGAGTACCCTGACCAACAGCTTCCTGGAGCTCAGCCTGGGTTCAGAGCCCCTGGGACCCTTCAGCCAGCCCTGCTCACCCCTGGGAGCTGGAGGCCCTTCTCAGGACGGCCGCCATATCCCTCCACCCCAGGACTCCCTGAACAACAACGGAGGCTTTGACCTGGTGCCTCCTGCCTCCTGGCAGGAGACAGTGCTGTGTTCACCCGCCCAGGAGGCCCTCAGAGGTGAGGGGTGGTGGGCCCGCGGGGCACCGGGAAGCGTGGAAGGAGGGGAGGGAGGATGGGCTGGCTGCTGGAAGAGACCTGGATCTTGGTGAGAGGGTGACCCCACCTCCCCGCCCAGCAGAGCTCCCTGGCCCCCTCCCTCCCACGGACGCAGGGCCTGGCGGGGCGCAGTCGCCGGTGCGCCCCGGTTGCGACTGCGAAGGGAATCAGCCTGCGGAGCCCCCGGCGCCAGGGGGGACTTCGCCCTCCTCAGATCCCGGCATCGAGGCTGACCTGAGAAGCCGCTCGAGCGGGGGCCATGGGGGACGTCGCAGCAGCCAGGAGCTGTCCTCGCCGGGCTCCGACTCGGAGGACGCGGGCGGCGCGCGCCTGGGGCGCATGATCTCGTCCATCTCGGAGACGGAGCTGGAGCTGAGCAGCGATGGCGGGAGCAGCAGCAGCGGCCGCTCCTCGCACCTCACCAACTCCATCGAGGAGGCCTCGTCGCCCGCCTCGGAGCCGGAGCCCGAGCCGGAGCCGGAGCCCCTGCGCGAACCCCCGCGCCGCCCCGCCTTCCTGCCAGTGGGCCCCGACGACACCAACAGCGAGTACGAGTCGGGGTCGGAGTCGGAGCCGGACCTCAGCGAGGACGCGGACTCGCCCTGGCTGCTCAGCAACCTGGTGAGCCGCATGATCTCCGAGGGCTCCTCGCCCATTCGCTGCCCCAGCCAGTGCCTGTCTCCTGCGCAGCGCCCGCCCGGGGAGCCCGTGTCGCCGGCCGGCGGGGCCGCCCAGGACTCCCAGGACCCCGAGGCGGGCACGGCGCCCGGCGGTGTGGAGCTGGTGGACATGGAGACGCTGTGCGCGCCGCCGCCGCCCGCACCCGCCGCGCCTCGGCCCGGCCCGGCACAGCCCGGGCCCTGCCTGTTCCTCAGCAACCCCACGCGCGACACCATCACGCCGCTGTGGGCCGCGCCCGGCCGCGCCGCCCGCCCGGGCCGAGCCTGCTCTGCCGCCTGCTCCGAGGAGGAGGACGAAGAGGACGACGAAGATGAGGAGGAGGCCGAGGACAGTGTGGGCCCCCCCGGGGGCAGGGGTACTGGCCCCTCGGCGCCCCGGGACGCCTCACTGGTGTACGACGCCGTCAAGTACACGCTGGTGGTGGATGAGCACACGCAGCTGGAGCTGGTGAGCCTGCGGCGCTGCGCCAGCCTGGGCCACGACAGCGAGGAGGACAGCGGCGGGGAGGCCAGTGAGGAGGAGGCAGGCGCCGCGCTGCTAGGCGGCAGTCAGGTCCCGGGGGACTCCTCGCCCGACAGCCCTGACCTCACTTTCTCCAAGAAGTTCCTCAATGTCTTCGTCAACAGCACGTCTAGGTCCTCCAGTGAGTGAGAGGCGGTGGGTAAAAAGGGGGTGGCCCGAGGAACGTCTGCACTCCCTGGCCCTAGTCCCACAGGTGCCCCACAGTTCCCAGGGCCACCTGAGGGTCTGGCCGTGGTCAGGGCTGGCCACACTCTCCCACCCAGGACACGGCAAGAGGTGGCCTGCTCTGCCTCAGTCCCTTCCCCCTCCCAGGACACCCACATCAGACTGCAGAGGGGAGGGGATTTGGCCTCTGCCCAAGGCCGGGCCTTTAAGCACCTTCCTTCCCCCACTGCCTTGCTGCCTCTGTCCCGCCGAATCTCTCAGGCACTGAGTCCTTTGGCCTTTTCTCCTGTCTGGTCAACGGTGAGGAGCGAGAACAGACGCACCGGGCTGTGTTCAGGTACAGCCTCCCTCCTTGCTGGTAGTGGCCCTGGCCTCAGTCCGTGGTATCACAGGACACCAGTGGATATGACCCTCAGCCCTGCCCGCCTCCCCAGTGACCTGTCTCCCAATGGCAGGTTCATCCCACGGCATCCAGACGAGCTGGAGCTGGATGTGGATGACCCTGTGTTGGTGGAGGCGGAGGAGGATGACTTCTGGTTCCGAGGCTTCAACATGCGCACAGGGGAGCGAGGGGTGTTCCCCGCCTTCTACGCCCATGCGGTGCCTGGCCCTGCCAAGGACCTGCTGGGTGAGGCCCCAACCCTGAGGGATGGCTTGTCACCCCAGATGCTCTGCCCCTGCCTGACCTGGGCCCTCTGTGCCCCCCAGGGAGCAAACGGAGCCCCTGCTGGGTGGAGCGCTTCGATGTGCAGTTCCTGGGCTCTGTGGAGGTGCCCTGTCACCAGGGAAATGGCATCCTGTGTGCAGCCATGCAGAAGGTCAGTGTGGAGGCCAGGCAAGTACAGGCTGAGGGTCCGCATGGCAGCCACACCAGCGCCACAGGCTGGCACAGGGCCTCGACTTCCTACAGGGAGGGCAGCTCAGGGTGGGTGCTCCAGGCCCCGGTTCAGAGGCCTGAGCAGGTGAGTCCAGGACAGAGCTCACCTCTGGGTCTCGGGGCCACAGACCTTCCAGGCACTGCCATCAGCCCTTCCTCTTCCTGTCTGAAATTGAGACCAGCTCTCACAGCCCCTTCCCTGAGAGTCATCTACTCAGTGGACATTTAGTGAGCACCTGCCCATCCACCAGTCCTGAGACTGAGGCTGGGGGCTGTAGGGAGCAGAGCAGACCAGCCCTGCATCTGAGAGCTCCATCTCGCTCATGGGGCCAGGCAGTGAAGAGGCCAGGGTGGGTGGGGTCTGTGTTCCCGGCTCCCAAGCCAAGTGCAGCAGTCTGCCTAGAGGAGCAGAAGGGAGATGAAGCAAACTGACTGCAGAGAGGCGACTGCTCCTCCTGAGCCTGAGAAGTGGCCAAGCCCACCCCCTCATGTCTTCCAGAATTGCATCTCGGGGGTCCTCAACATGAGTGTCTGTAAACATAAGCTAAAAGGAGCAGAGGCATAGTCCCACCAAGGGGAAAGAAAGTGGCCCTTGTGGGCTCCTCAAGACCCTCTTCTCCCCCACCTTCTTCCTTAGATTGCCACTGCCCGGAAACTGACCGTCCACTTGCGCCCTCCTGCCTCCTGTGACCTTGAGATCTCTCTTCGGGGAGTCAAGCTGAGTCTGAGTGGAGGAGGCCCCGAGGTGGGGGTGTGGGGGACTGGGGTTGGGGACTAGGGTAGGGCAACGCCGAGGAGTCTGGCAGGGGCATCCAGCAGGCGGGAGGCAGGAGTGGCCCCAGGCCTTTCTGACACGGGGGCTCCTGCCCCTTCTGCTTTAGTTCCAGCGCTGCAGCCATTTCTTCCAGATGAAGAACATCTCATTCTGCGGCTGCCACCCCCGCAACAGCTGGTGAGAGCCTAACTGTCCCCCAGAGTCCCCACACACCCTGAGGGCTGCCCACACCCGACCCCAAGAGCTCCACCTGCACCCACCTGGCTCTGTGAGCTGAGCATGCAGTGATGTCCACTCTGAGCCGGACTCGGGAGGTGCAGGTCAGACGGGCTTGCATCGGGTCTGGGTGGAGAGAGACACACGGGCAAAGGACATGAGCAGTCGCTTTGGGTGTGGAGGATGCCTGAGCGGGCCCTGGGGAGCAGACCCCCATAGGTGGGCAAGTCCTCCTGGGGCTCAGGATGGCCAGCCCGGAAAAACAGCAGGCGACAGGGATGGGGAAGTGGCTCTTTCCTGGTAGGGTCCGGCTGAGCCAAGGGTGTGGGATGCGCTGGTGGGGCGCTACGGGCTCTGAGGCCTGTGAGTAAGGGTAGCAGGTAGAAGTGTCGGTGGAGACCTGGACCCTTTCGATTATGCCAAGGAGCTGTACTTCCCCTGCTGGTAATGAGGCCATAGGAGGCTCCTAATGGAAGGAGGTGATGCAGTCAGGTTGACATGCTGGTTCTGGCCACCGTGACAACTGCTTTGATGCAGGTGCTGCTAGAAGGGAACCTAGTGGCTGCTGAGGTTATACAGGTCCTACATGTCCTGAGACCAAGTGTGTAGATGCAAGAGGCATGAAGAGGTAACACAGGCTGGACCTAGGTTGGTGGCTGTAGAGGCCGACCTGGAAGAGACCCAGGGTGACATCTCCCTGGGGATGGTTGGACTGCAGCCCACACACCAAGAGGGGATGCAGATCAATCACAGACACAGTGACACTGGGCTGCCATGGGTCTGGAGTTTAGGAGGGAGACCTGGAGGGGAGATCCCAGGTTGGAGCAGGTAGATCACTGAGACATGAGGGGCATGGTCAGGCAGGGTGAGGGGACGAGAGGAGGGGAGGAGGGGATGCTGGCACAGGAGCAGCGGGCCAAGCCGGGCTGCCGGCTTTCCTCCAGGCACAGGCCCCTGCCCTCTGTATCCCAGCACCCTAGAGGAAGGAGATGGGGAGGAAGCAGAGAGACAGAGCCAGTCAGAGGCTGGACAGGACTTGGCGGGAGTTGGAGGAAGCAGGCTCACAGGCAGGCAGGATGCGGTGCTGTAGGACTGAGGCATGGCACAGACATCAGGGCATCTTGGAAGCCTCGTGGACTCTCGTGGTCAAGAGTGAGGGCAGTGCCTGCTGGAATATACAGAGGTCTTTTGTGTCGTTCCCTCGAGGGTGGAGATGATCTGATGGGCTCCATGTGGAGACCCTACTCAGTGGGGTGGAGAGGTGGGACACAGTCTGGGGGCTCAGACCAGACAGCGGGGCCAGCTCTGGGGCCACTGGGACAGTGGGCACTGCCAAGAGAGGAAGGACAACCAGAATTTCTCATCAGAAGGAAACTGGGTGAAGCTGAGGCCTCGGGCTGGACGTGGCCCCAGCTAGAATTCCCTGAGAGGAAGGTGGTCAGTGGAGTTTGGGGTTTGGGGTCGAGATGTGGAGTGGGATTGTGGTGAGACAGAGGAGCTGCTGCCCTGGCCTTTAATATGGGTCACCCCAGGCCCTCCCCCACCCACCGGTCCCTTGCCACAAGGAGGCACGGAGGAAACGGTGTGAAGGGAAAGGTTAACTCGTTTTGTTGTGGCAGTGGTGGTAGGTCAGGAGTGTGTGGGGTGTGCTGTGTTGGGATGTGTGATATTGGACTCTCAGGGATCACACAGCCTGGCTGTGTCCTGGGTGAGCACCCAACCCTCTGTGTCTGGCTCTCCATCAGGGCCCTACTTCAGAGGGCTGCTGTGAGGCTTCTGTGTTCATTGAAAGGACCGAGGTGGTGACTGAGTAACGCAGAAAGCCAGGTCTGCGGGTCAGCGCTTACTGCCTTGATGACTTGAACGTGGCGTCTGAGGCGGGTCCTGTGCTCTGTCTGTGGGCGGCGTGCACACACTGTTCTGGCAACCAGACCATCATGTGGCTTCCCATCTGGCAGGACTGCAAAGCCCCAAAGCCATGGGGGAATGGACGGTTGGCCAGTTTCAGGGGTGGGGGGGGTGGGGGGGTGGCCTGCTGCAGACCTCTGACCGACACCCTCCAGACCATGATTTTTGCTGTCTGGGAGAAGACAGCATATGTGGAGGAGCTGGGCGGTGACTCCATGAGTGAGGCCAAGCGAGGAGTTACTTTCCAGCGGGAGTGAGGGACAGACTGCAGGAGGGTTTTACAGACCAGGGGTAACGTTCAGCCCTGCCTCAGAGCTGGGCAAGGGACTGTGAGTCTGGAAGACCCACAGGAGGAGGCCTGAGCTGGCAGGAGACATGGGCCAGCAGCCGGGCAGAGCCTTGCTCCGTGGTCCTGGGGCAGGCGCTGAACAGGGCCACAGAGGGCGACAGCGCCAGCTCAGAGAAGGGAGATGTGTCCACGGAGTGGGCCGGACGCCCTGGTCACCACAGAATCAACTCAGCACATGAACTCTTTGTAGGTGCCCAGCCCTGTGCTTGGGCTAAAACCAATGAAAGACGACTTCAAATCTTGAAACTGTGCGACCCCCACACTCCTGTTGTCCCCTAACCCTCTCCCCAAGCCCTTTTTCCTGCGTCTTCTGTCTGCATCGTTTGTGGGGTGCCCGAGGCTGGGCCATATCTCTGACCTGCCCTCCACACTGACTTGCCCGCAGCTATTTCGGCTTCATCACCAAACACCCGCTGCTGAGCCGGTTCGCCTGCCACGTCTTTGTCTCCCAGGAATCCATGAGGCCGGTGGCGCAGAGCGTGGGGTGAGTGGGGCCCCAGGGTGTGGGTGGGGACGCAGAACAGGTGCAGGGGTGAGAACGGGGGATGCGGAGGGGAGCAGGTGGGGGCAGGAGCCTTGTAGGGGAAGGGGAACTGGATGTGCTGTGTAGAGAGGGCAGTGGTGGGTGATGATTTGGGAGGGTTTCTGGGTGTGAGGTGAGGATAGACACTCCGGCAGGGGTAGAATTGCTGGGCCGGGAGAGCTGAGGGTCAGACTAGAGAGTGACGTGCCCATGCCCAGGTCGGGGGTTGTGGATGGCAGCGAGGGAGGAAGGAGGGAGAGCTCAGAGGTGTTGCAGTAGGTGGTTTAGGGGTTGAGGACTAGCTGGTGAAGGACTGTCTTCCCCCAGCCGCGCCTTCCTGGAGTACTACCAGGAGCACCTGGCATACGCCTGCCCCACGGAGGACATCTACCTGGAGTAGCCCTCCCACTGCTCTCCGTCTCCTGCCCATCTGCTCCAGGCGCAGCTGGGGCTGAGGATATTTCAATAGGCCACCATGGCTTTGGCAAGGACTAGATTGGGGGATGTGGGACCTTATGCTTGTAGGAGTCTGCGGGCTGGGAACTCTTGTCCTTGGTCCCCAGGGCACAGCTGTGGGGGCTGCGGGAAACTGGAGCCCCCGTTCCCCCTGCTTTTCCTCAGATCTGCTCTTTCTCTGTGTTGTCCTCCTCCATCCCTCCCCAGCCTCCCTCTTCTCTCTCCTGGGTGTCTCTGCCCCTTTCTGTGCCTGCAAACCTTCCCCTCTATTCTTTTCTTTGGGGTCAGAACTTCAGCGGTGTGGAGGAGGCGCGGCTCTACGTGACGGGTAATGCCGCCTTCCAAGTGATGCCCTCTTGCCACTCCCCTGCGATTTATAAGGGAATTTTAATTTTTATAGTGATCTCAAGGGATCATCCCATCCTCAACCACAGGGACAAGAGGGGCCCCCTCACACCACCGCCACCCCACACAGAGCTCAGGGGGAAGCAGGGAGGGGTTCCCAAAATAGTCCTGTGGAGGTTAGGAGTGGTTCTTGATGCTCACCTGAAGTCCCCAGACGCTGCTAGGAGGAGGGTGCCCCTCCCGGGCCCCCCATACTCCTCCGCTTGCCGCTGCTAGTGTACCCCTGCAGTCCAGCGTGCATCCGCCCCACGCACGCCCCATGCTGTGTACCTGGGCCCCGCCCATGGCCTCAATAAACTCTCTGCTTGGTGTGACACTGGCTGTTTCTAGGGGGTGCTGAGACATGGGGCCAGGCGCCCAGGGGCTGCCATGGTGGTGGGGACAGAGAGACTCCAGTGATGAGGTGGGGGATCATAGGAACCTCACCCTTTTAGTGCTTCCCGAAATTATGCAGAAGGTCCCTGCAGTGCTGCTCTGGAGCCATATCTAGAAGCACCCATGGGAATTCTCCCCAAATACCCTTTTGGCCACAGAGGAAGCTGAGGTTGCACAAAGGTTGTCCTTTCCACAGGCACGGACTGAGGGCCACTGTGGTTCAGGTCAGTGTGTAGTGGCGGCGTGAACTCCTTGAGAAACAATCTGGCCGGGCACAGTGGTTCACGCCTGTAACCCCAGCACTTTGGGAGGCTGAGGTGGGCGGATCACCTGAAGTCAGGAGTTTGAGACCAGCTTGGCCAACATGGTGAAACCCCCTCTCTACAAAAAATACAAAACTTAGCCAGGCGTCGTGGTGCACACCTGGCATCTCAGCTACTCAGGAGGCTGAGGCACAAAAATCGCTTGAACCTGGGAGGTGGAGGTTGCAGTGAGCTGAGATCGTGCCACTGCACTCCAGCTTGGGTGACAGAGGGAGACTCCATCTCAGAAAAAGAAAAAGAAAAACAATCTACTTGGATCTTTTTTTTTTTTAAAGACGGAGTTTCGCTGTTGTTACCCAGGCTGGAGTGCAATGGCACGATCTCGGCTCACCGCAACCTCCGCCTCCTGGGTTCAAGCAATTCTCCTGCCTCAGCCTCCCGAGTAGCTGGGACTACAGGCACGTACCACCATGCCCAGCTAATTTTTGTATTTTTAGTAGAGACCTTGTTAACCAGGATGGTCTCGATCTCTTGACCTCCTGATCCACCTGCCTCGGCCTCCCACAGTGCTGGGATTACAGGCGTGAGCCACCGCGCCCGGCCCTACTTGGATCTTATATTTGGTATTTAAAAAATTCTCCAGAGAAAGCCAGAAGAAAATAGGTGGCTTTTCCACTATGCCCTTAGGTGGCTGTAGATGTCCTCCCAGGCCCTCCTGGGTGAGCCCTCCTCCCAGGCCCTCCTGGGTGAGCCCACCTCCCAGGCCCTCCTGGGTGAGCCCACCTCCCAGGCCCTCCTGGGTGAGCCCTCCTCCCAGGCCCTCCTGGGTGAGCCCACCTCCCAGGCCCTCCTGGGTGAGCCCACCTCCCAGGCCCTCCTGGGTGAGCCCACCTCCCAGGCCCTCCTGGGTGAGCCCACCTCCCAGGCCCTCCTGGGTGAGCCCACCTCCCAGGCCCTCCTGGGTGAGCCCACCTCCCAGGCCCTCCTGGGTGAGCCCACCTCCCAGGCCCTCCTGGGTGAGCCCACCTCCCAGGCCCTCCTGGGTGAGCCCACCTCCCAGGCCCTCCTGGGTGAGCCCACCTCCCAGGCCCTCCTGGGTGAGCCCACCTCCCAGGCCCTCCTGGGTGAGCCCACCTCCCAGGCCCTCCTGGGTGAGCCCACCTCCCAGGCAGGGAACAGCATGGCCTGGGTCCCTCTGTCTGAGCCCAGAATTCCTGCATCACCAGGAAGACAACCGGTGAAGGCTCCTCAGTGAGCTGAGGGAAGTTTACACGAACTTACAGACAAACATTAAAAAGTGCGGTCCGTCAAATACTCATCTCTACAGAGCCAACAAACAGAAAAATAGCTGCAGTGTAAGGAAATGCATCATGATCCAGAGACTTAGCACCCGTGCAGCGCACAGACCTGAGACTCCAGAGAGATCCATGATGTGACCCGTGGCACGACAGAAACACAGAACGTGTATGAGAAAACCTTCCTGTTGATTAAGATAAAGCTATAAAGAGGCAGACGGTCCCACTGGGTGTGTCCATTTGAAACTTGTGCCCCCTGTGCTAGGGGACTCAGTGGCTCAGTCCCTTGTAGCTGCAGCCTGGAAGCCGTTGCCACCCACCCACCTCCTCCCTCTGCTCTTCCACTCAGGTGAGAATTCTCCAAGCCCTGCCCTTTGGCGCCCCCGTCCCCACCCCTGCCTAGCCTGGCCCTGGCATGGCCTGGCCCGGCCCCGCAACGTGTCTCCAGCTCCCGTGGTTAACCTTTCCCTCCAGCTGGCCCTTCGGACGGCTGTTGACGTGCTCGTGAGTTCTTCACCTCTCTGTCTGCCACGTCTCTGCGGTTCTCCAATGTCAGGGTCTCCTCTGAGCCTGGCCGCCCTCCAGGCCCCCTTCTGGGCTCAGCGGTTCCTGGGGTCTCCCTCACTGGCTTCATCCCTCCCACAGATTCGAGGGTGTCTGTGCTCAGGGCCCTGGCAGCTGCCCCCTGTGCAGACCACTGGCCACTCCCAGCTGATCTCCAGGGGCACTTCCTCAGCTGCTCACTGGGGTGGTGCTCTGCAGAATGAGCTGTGAGGGCCGCTGTGGCTGCCCACAGGGCGCCACTCACAGTCACTTCAGACTCACAGGAGCCCTCGCCCGCCCCTGCATTCATGTGTGGTCTTTCGCAGTCAGCTGAGCTGCAGGCCCTGGCTACTCCCGACTCCTCCCTCACCCATCACCTTTACATCTGCCCCTGGCTCCATTTCCCCCTCGTCTGCCTGGACCAGATCGCCCTGAGTTTCCTCCTGGATCCTCGTGCACAAACAGCCTGCTCCGCCACTGCCTCACTGCACCTGCAAATCCACCTGCACCCACACCCAGGCCAGGCTTTTTAAACAGAGCCGAAGCAGATCCCTCTCTCTGGTCAGCTCCGAAGCAGGTGCCTGTTGAACCTCAGCATGACCTGCCCCAACCCCTGCATCCGCGTCCGCTCCGGGAGCCTCTGGGTTCCTGCTGCCCTTTCCCATTTGTCATGGGGTGACCCCCTGTCCTTCTGGGCTCTCCCGGGCTCTGGCCTTGGGCTTTCTGAGGACTCCTGGCTGCTCCCCTGGTAGCGGCTGCTGACTGAGCCCAGACAGCAGCGGCGTAGCTGTTAACCTTAGGTCCTGCCAGGACCTGGCAGAACACCTGGCTCACCAGCAGGAGGCACTGCGTGATGCCGCCTGCTTCTGCCAATCTAGGCCAAGGATGGCATCCCAAATAAAATGCGTTCTACAGAAAAGTGTTTATTGCATTCCTGTTTGAAATAATGTAAGCCTAAAGATAATCTGAATATTGAGCAATAGGGTCAATTGATTAAGGTATATTTACCTATTGAAATATTGGCCAGATGTAAAAAGAAGTGTGCTTGGTGTTGGGGCGTGAGCCATCACGCCTATAATCCCAGCACTTTGGGAGGCCGAGGCAGGCGGATCACAAGGCCAAGAGATGGAGACTGTTCCGGCCAACGTGGTGAACCACGGTCTCTACTAAAATACAAAAAATTAGCCAGGGGTGGTGGCGGGCACCTGTAGTCCCATCTACCTGGGAAGCTGAGGCAGGAGAATTGCTTGGAAGCAGAGGCAGAGGTTGCAGTGAGCTGAGATCGTGCCACTGCACTCCAGCCTGCTGACAGAAGGAGACTCTGTCTCCAAAAAAAAAAAAAAGTTTACTTGCCAACATTTGTAATTATACTGAAAATATCTGTTATGCTATTAAGCAAAAATAAATTGCCCGGTACAGCCGCTCTTGCTACTATGTAATGTCAGCACTTCGGTAGGCCGAGGCTGGCAGATCCTTTTCAGTAGGTCGAGGCTGGCAGAGCCTTTTCGGTAGGCCGAGGCTGGCAGAGCCTTTTCGGTAGGCCGAGGCTGGCAGATCCTTTTCGGTAGGCCGAGGCTGGCAGAGCCTTTTCGGTAGGCCGAGGCTGGCAGAGCCTTTTCGGTAGGCCGAGGCTGGCAGATCCTTTTCGGTAGGCCGAGGCTGGCAGATCCTTTGAGATCAGGAGTTCAAGGCCAGCCTGAGGAACACAGCGAGACTCCCATCTCTACAAAAAACAAAAACAAAACCTATCTAGGTATGGCGGCACACACCTGTGATCCCAGCTACTTGGGAGGCTGGCGTAGGATAGCTTGAGTCCAGGAGGTCGACGGTGCAGTGAGCTGTGATCATGCCACTGCGCTCCAGCTGGGAAGAGCAAGACCCTGGATTAACAACAAAAAAGAAAGAAAGAAAGAAAAGTGCGACAGAGAAAAGGAAAGGAAAAAGAAAGAAAATAGGCAGGATCATACTTAGTATGTGAGAAACTATGTGTTAAAAAATGCTGAAAGGGGCCGGGCGCGGTGGCTCACGCCTGTAATCCCAGCACTTTGGGAGGCCGAGGCGGGTGGATCACGAGGTCAAGAGATCGAGACCATCCTGGTCAACATGGTGAAACCCCGTCTCTACTAAAAGTACAAAAAAAAAAAATTAGCTGGGCATGGTGGCGCGTGCCTGTAATCCCAGCTACTCGGGAGGCTGAGGCAGGAGAATTGCCTGAACCCAGGAGGCGGAGGTTGCGGTGAGCCGAGATCGCGCCATTGCACTCCAGCCTGGGTAACAAGAGCGAAACTCCGTCTCAAAAAAAAAAGAAAAAAAAAATGCTGAAAGGAAACAAAAGAAGTTAAGTCATTTTTGCTGAAGTTGAGCTGAGGCTGTTTCTCATCTCTTAATTCCTGCAGCAAGCATGTCTTAATGTTTTGAAGTATTATTTGCTGCTTATTAGATACCTCCAAATGCAAATAGAAATATCCGCAGTTGGGGCCCAAAGTGGCTCCGGCCGGATGTCACGGCGCTTGCGAAGGCCAGGCCGAGAGTTCAAGGCCAACCAACCTCAGCAACCTTACAAGCTCTCATTGACTGGCAAAAAAGAAAAGAAAAGAAAAGAAATATCCGCAGTAAAACTAAAAAGAAAAAAAGTTAAGATGAATTAATCAAACTCAAACAAAAAAGTTATTTGGTCTCAAGAAAATGCCACCCCATAAAGTTATCATAAGGGTTAAATGAATCTGCCAGATAGGCCAAGGGCAGTGCTTGGGTGAGTTACTATTTATATAAATGCCATAAAAGTAGAGTTTCTCTATTTATTCTAAAGAGATTAACTTTCCCTATAAAGAGTAATTGTCATTGTAGGCATTTTGGAGACTGCAGCCGATAGAAGAAAGGCTAAAATCAACTGTGTTTTAGAACCCAGAGATGACTATTCCCAATACCCAGAGATGACTATTCCTAATATTTTGGTGTATTTTTTCCAGTCTCCTGTCTACATGAGGGTTGAAGACAGAGGGAGGTTACAGGGATCAAGAATTTAAGGCAAAAGATAAAAGCAAAATAGCAGAGCTTGTTGCAGGCACACCCTGGAGATTCTGCAGGTTTGGTTCTAAACCACCCCAATAAAACTGGCTGCAATAAAATGAGCCACACACATTTTGTTTCCCAGTGTACATAAAAGTTATGGCCGGGTGCAGTGGCTCACGCCTGTAATCCCAGAACTTTGGGAGGCCGTGCTGGGCGGATCACCTGAGGTCAGGAGTTTGAGACCAGCCTGGCCAACATGGTGAAACCCCGTCTCTACTAAAAATACAAAAATTAGCTGGGTGTGGTGGTGGGCCCCCGTAATCCCAGCTACTCCGGAGGCTGAGGCGAGATAATTGCTTGAATCAGGGAGGTAGAGGTTGCAGTGAGGCAAGATGGCACATTGCATTCCAGCCTGGGCAACGACAGTAAAACTCCATCTCAAAAAAAGTTATGTTGGCCAGGAGCAGTGGCTCATGCTACAATCTCAGCACTTTGGGAGGCCAATGCAAGCGCATCACTTGAGCCCAGGAGTCTGAGACCAGCATGTGATCCTGTCTGATGGCATTTTATTCACAGTAGAATTAATTTCTTTCAGCCGGGCGCGGTGGCTCAAGCCTGTAATCCCAGCACTTTGGGAGGCCGAGGCGGGTGGATCACAAGGTCAAGAGATCGAGACCATCCTGGTCAACATGGTGAAACCCCGTCTCTACTAAAGATAAAAAAAAAAAAAAAAAAAAATTAGCTGGGCGTGGTGGCGCGTGCCTGTAATCCCAGCTACTCAGGAGGCTGAGGCAGGAGAATTGCCTGAACCCAGGAGGCGGAGGTTGCGGTGAGCCGAGATCGCGCCATTGTACTCCAGCATGGGTGACAAGAGAGAAACTCCATCTCAAAAAAAAAATAATAATAATAATTAATTTCTTTCAAAATTGAAGTCAATCCTCTCCAACTAAGTTTATGTGATATTCCTTTTTTTTTTTTTTTTTGAGATAGAGTCTCGCTTTATCCCCAGGCTGGAGTGCAGTGGTGTGATCTCTGCTCACCGCAACCTCCACCTCCTGGGTTCAGGCAATTCTCCTGCCTCAGCCTCCCGAGTAGCTGGGATTACAGGCACACGCCACCATGCCCAGCTAATTTTTGTATTTTTAATAGAGATGGGGTTTCACCATGTTGGCCAGGATGGTCTGGATCTCTTGACCTTGTGATCCGCCCGCCTCGGCCTCCCAAAGTGCTGGGATTACGGGCGTGAGCCAGCGCACCGGGCCATTTTTTTTTTTAAGAGACAGGGTCTCGGCCCATCACCTACTCTGAAGTGCTGTGGTACAATAATGGCTCACTGCAGCCGCGACATCCTGGGTTCAAGTATCCTCCCACCTTGGCTCCCCAGTAACTAGAGCCTAAAGCGAGTGCCATCACGCCTAGCTAACGTTTTTTTGAGAGATGGGGTCTCACTATGTTGTCCAGACAGGTCTCAAATGCCTGGTCTCAGGTGATCCTCCCACTTCAGCCTCCCAAAGCTCTGGAATTACAGGCCTGAGCTACTGCACTCGGCCTTCGGTAATATTCGAAAACTTCGTTGTCATTTCAACAACGTCCATAGCATCTTCACCAAGAGTAGATTCTAGCTTCATAAACCACTTTCAGTCGGGCGCGGTGGCTCATGCCTGTAATCCCAGCAATTTGGGAGGCTTAGGCAGGAGAATCACTTGAGCACAGAAGTTTGAGACCAGCCTGGGCAATATGGCGAGATCCCCGTCTCTACCAAAATAAATAAATACATAAGAAATAAAAAATATATTTTTATAAAGCCCCTTTCTTTGTTCGTCTGTAAGAAGCAATTCATCTGTTCTCAGGTTTCACCCTGAGATGGCTGCAATTGAGTCACACCTTTGGGCTCCACGTTTAACTCTAATTCTTGCTATTATAATATTTGCAAGTTACTTCCTCCGCTTGGACAGCTCACCTCAAAGTCGTCCATGAGGGCTGGAATCAACTTCCTTCAACATCTGTTAATGATGGTATTTTGACCTATTCCTGTGGATCACGAATGTTCTTAATGGCATCTAGAATGGTGAATGACTTCCGGAAGGTTTTCAATGGACTTTGCACAGTTCCGTTAGAGAAATCGCTATCACAGCTATGGCCTTATGAAATGTATTTTTTTTGAGATGGAGTCTTGTTTTGTCACCCAGGCTGGAGTGCAGTGATGTGATCTCAGCTCACTGCAACATCTACCTACCAGGTTCAAGTGATTCTCCTGCCTCAGCCTCCCAATTAGCTGAGATTACAGCCACACCTGGTTAATTTTTTTTTTTTTGTATTTTTAGTAGAGACAGGGTTTCACCATGTTGGCCAGGTGGGTCTCTAACTTCTGACCTCAGGTGATCCAGCTGCCTCAGCCTCCCAAAGTGCTGGGATTACAGGTGTGAGACACCATGCCTGGCCATGAAATGGATTTCTTTCTTTCCTTTTTTTTTTTTGAGATGGAATTTTTCTCTGTTACCCAGGCTGGAGTGCAGTGGCGCAATCTCAGCTCACTGCAACCTCCACCTCCCAGGTTCAAGTGATTCTTCTGCCTCAGCCTCCTGAATAGCTGGGATTACAGGTGTGAGCCAGCATGCCCAGCTGAAATATATTCCTTTTTCTTTTCTTTCTTTCTTTCTTTTTTTTTTTTTTTTTGAGTCAAAGTCTTACTCTGTTGCCCAAGCTAGAGTGCAGTGGTGCAATCTCTCAGTTCACTGCAACCTCTGTCTCCCAGGTCCAAGTGATTCTCCTGCCTCAGCCTCCCAAGTAGCTGGGACTACAGGCGTGTACCACCATTCCCGGCTAATTTTGGTATTTTTAGTAGAGACGGGGTTTCACCATGTTGGCCAGGCTGGTCTTGAACTTCTGACCTCATAATTCACCCGCCTCAGCCTCCCAAGTGTGTACGCCTCTCAGTCGTGTAATCTCACACCTGAGATTACAGGTGTGTAATCTCACACCTGAGATTACAGGTGTGTAATCTCACACCTGAGATTACAGGTGTGTAATCTCACACCTGAGATTACAGGTGTGTAATCTCACACCTGAGATTACAGGTGTGTAATCTCACACCTGAGATTACAGGTGTGTAATCTCACACCTGAGATTACAGGTGTGTAATCTCACACCTGAGATTACAGGTGTGTAATCTCACACCTGAGATTACAGGTGTGTAATCTCACACCTGAGATTACAGGTGTGTAATCTCACACCTGAGATTACAGGTGTGTAATCTCACACCTGAGATTACAGGTGTGTAATCTCACACCTGAGATTACAGGTATGAGCCACCGCACCCAGCCCAAAATGCATTTCTTTTTTTTTTTTTTTCTTTGAGACGGAGTTTCGCTCTTGTTAACCAGGCTGGAGTGCAATGGCGCGACCTTGGCTCACTGCAACCTCCGCCTCCTGGGTTCGGGCAATTCTCCTGCCTCAGCCTCCCGAGTAGCTGGGATTACAGGCACGCGCCACCATGCCCAGCTAATTTTTTGCATTTTTAGTAGAGACGGGGTTTCACCATGTTGACCAGGATGGTCTCGATCTGTTGACCTCGTGATCCACCCGCCTCGGCCTCCCAAAGTGCTGGGATTACAGGTGTGAGCCACCGCGCCCGGCCCAAAATGCATTTCTTAAATGATAAGACTTGAAAGTAGTACTTACTCCTTGATCCATGGGTTGCAGAATGGAGGTTGTGTTAGCAGGTGTGAAAACAACATTAATCTCTTTGTACATCTCCATCAGAGCTCCTGGGTGGCCAGGAACACTGTCAATGAGCAGCAATATTTTGAAGGAAATATTTTTTTCTGAGCAGTAGGTCTCAACACTGTGCTTAAACTATTCAGTAAATCAGGCCATAAACAGATGCATTCTCATCTAAGCTTTGCTGTTCCATTTATAGTGCACAGGCAGAGTAGATTTAGCATCTGTCTTAAGGACCCTAGGATTTTCAGAATGGTAAATGAGAATTTGACTTAAAATCACCAGCTGCATTAGCCCCTAACAAGAGAGTCAGCCTGTGCTTTGAAGCTTTTTTTTTTTTTTTTTTTTTTTGAGACGGAGTTTCGCTCTTGTTGCCCAGGCTGGAGTGCAATGGCGCGATCTCGGCTCACCGCAACCTCCGCCTCCTGGGTTCAGGCAATTCTCCTGCCTCAGCCTCCCGAGTAGCTGGGATTACAGGCACATGCCACCATGCCCAGCTAATTTTTGTATTTTTAGTAGAGACAGGGTTTTACCATGTTGACCAGGATGGTCTCGATTTCTTGACCTCGTGATCCACCCGCCTCGGCCTCCCAAAGTGCTGGGATTACAGGTGTGAGCCACCCCGCCCGGCCGCTTTGAAGCTTTAAAGACAGGCATTGACCTCTCTCTAGCTATGAAAGTCATAGATGGCATCTTCTTCCAATACAAGATGGTTTTGTCTACATTGGAAATCTATTGCTTACTGTAACCACCCTCCTCACTTACCTTAGCTAGATCTCGTGGAGAACTTGCTGCCGTTCCTCTGTCATCTTGTACTTTTACATTAAGGACACAGCTTCTTTCCTTAACTGAATGAACCAACCTCTGCTACTTCCAGCTTTTCTTCTGCAACTTCATCACCTCTCTCAGCTTTCATAGAATCAAAGAGAATTAGGGCCTTGCTCTGGATTAGGCTTTGGCTTAAGGAAATGTTTTGGCTGGTTTGATCTTCTCTGCAGACCACTTAAACTTTCTGCATATCGGCCGGGCACGGTGGCTCAAGCCTGTAATCCCAGCACTTTGGGAGGCCGAGGCGGGTGGATCATGAGGTCAAGAGATCGAGACCATCCTGGTCAACATGGTGAAACCCCGTCTCTACTAAAGATACAAAAATTAGCTGGGCACGGTGGCACGTGCCTGTAATCCCAGCTACTCAGGAGGCTGAGGCAGGAGAATTGCCTGAACCCAGGAGGCGGAGGTTGCAGTGAGCCGAGATCGCGCCATTGCACTCCAGCCTGGGTAACGAGAGCGAAACTCTGTCTCAAAAAAAAAAAAAAAAAAAAAGAAAGAAAAAGAAAAAAAAAAAACTTTCTCCATATCAGCAAATAGACTGCTTTGCTTTCTGAACTCCCATGTTCACTGCAGTAGCATTTTACTTTCTTTCTTTTTTTTTTTTTTGAGACGGAGTTCCGCTCTTATTACCCAGGCTGGAGTGCAATGGCGCGATCTCGGCTCACCGCAACCTCCGCCTCCTGGGTTCAGGCAATTCTCCCGCCTCAGCCTCCTGAGTAGCTGGGATTACAGGCACGCGCCACCGTGCCCAGCTAATTTTTTGTATCTTTAGTAGAGACGGGGTTTCACCATGTTGACCAGGATGGTCTCGATCTCTTGACCTCATGATCCAACCGCCTCGGCCTCCCAAAGTGCTGGGATTACAGGCGTGAGCCACCGCACCCGGCCCCATTTTACTTTCTTTCAACAACTTTTCCTTTGCATTCAAAAGGTGGCTGACTGGCTCAGGAGGCCTGACTTTCTGTCTCAGCTTTCAAAATGCCTAAGCATCATCATCTCTAGTTTTTGATCTGAAATGAAAAATGTGTACCTTTTCCTTTCACTTGAACAGTTAAGAGACCACTGTAGGGTTATTAACTGACCTAATTTTAATGTTCGTCTCGGAGAATAGAGAGGCCTGATCAGAGAGAGAGAGAGACAGAAACGTGGGTCAGTGGAGCAGGTAGGACACACACAACACTGAGCGATTAAGTTTGTCATCTCGGCCGGGCGCGGTGGCTCACGCCTGTAATCCCAGCACTTTGGGAGGCCGAGACGGGTGGATCACGAGGTCGAGAGATCGAGACCATCCTGGTCAACATGGTGAAACCCCGTCTCTACTAAAAATACAAAAAATTAGCTGGGCACGGTGGCGCGTGCCTGTAATCCCAGCTACTCAGGAGGCTGAGGCGGGAGAATTGCCTGAACCCAGGAGGCGGAGGTTGCGGTGAGCCGAGATCGCGCCATTGCACTCCAGTCTGGGTAACGAGAGCGAAACAACATCTCAAAAAAAAAAAAAAAAAAAAGATCGTCATCTCACACAGGCGCAGTCCGCGGCATCTCAAGACAATGACAGTAGCAGCTTCAAAGATCAGTGATCCGGCAGGAGGTGTTTAGGGATGGCAAAGGAGAGGCAGGAAGTCACATTTTTCAGATGTGACTCTTCCCTCAGGAGGGAACAGACCCCAGGAGGCGGTGGGAGGGTGGGCACTGGTGGATCCCCAGGAAGTGGTCTCCAGTCCTTCACCCAACACTCTGCAGGTTATGCAGAACCTGCACCCATGTCAGCACCCATGTCCTGGCCTTGGCTCCATGAGGACAGCAGGGACATGTCCAATTCCTCTCACTCAGTACACATTTGCTAGGAGGAGGGTGGGGTGTCAGTATTTACTTTCATTCTGTACCAGTTAGCATTCAGGGGTCGCGATCAACCTGTAGAAACTGACTTTGGGTAACTTAACCAAAATGAAACTGATTGGGAGGATGTTGGAGACTCTCGGAGTTTAAAAGATGGCAGAACAAGGGGCACTAAAGAGGGGCTATGACCCCTCCTCAGGAGATGAGTGGGCAGCAGCTCCTGCCCACAGCCCAGCCCAATTCTGCTGTAGACATGTGAACTGACTGCCAACCCCCACCCTTGGTGGGGTTCTCACCATCTCAAGACCCACCTCCTGGCGTGGGGCAGACAGCTTGATTGACGTTCCTATGGACACTGCCCAGCAGAGGCCTGGAATCCCCACCTCCCTGAGGTGGGCAGGCACCCAATGGCTAATGTGGCCACTCGTTCTGTATTGTTACAGTGTCTGCGAAACGACTGGGAAGTGCTTTCATTCTTGCTGTGGAATCCTGTATCCAGCCACACCCTCCTCCTTCCAGGGCTTGGGAGAGGGTTGGCTTCTGTCACCCCTGGGAGTCTCTTTCCCTTGGGTCTCTTTCTCCTGAACTTCCTGAGGAGAGTCCCAGCTCTCCTTTCTCCAGGGGCTGCCAAGGCAATGCTGTTTGTGTGCCACGTAACAGTGCCCACTGGACGTGGCTTGTGGCTGTGGGGCTGCACGGCTGCATCCACAAGGAAGGCTGTCTTTCTTCACACAAAGGAGCGAAGGAGGCTGGAAGGGGCATAAATAAATGCACTCCCCCTTCATTGCTACTGAACCTCTGCACCAGGCTCAGGGTTGCAAAGGGGAGAGGACACGGTGCAGCAGGAGGTGAGGTTAGCGTTGAATCAACGCCTGGGGCCAGAATACATTATTTGCATGAATGTGGCATTTGTCCGCCCTTCCATCCCCAAACTGATAGCACCTGGGACTGAGATGAGCCGACATTGCTTGACTTTCTCTAACGAGTATGCATTACTTTCGTAATTAAAAATATTCAGAGGGAAATTTAAACATTCTTCCGTTGAAACGTTCCCTGGGCTCCCCCTTCTGGTCACTTGGGGGACAGGTGAGCACACGGGCAAGGAGGGGCCCCAGGGGGGCGGGGGAGGGTTTCCCTGCAGGAGCCGCCCCTCATCCTGTCATTCACACAGTCGCTTGGGCTCCGGATATCTCCTCTTCCTTCCTAACGCACCTGAGGGGAAGCCACAGAATCAACTTGTTTGCTCTGTACACTCCGAAACACACTTAGCCCCTTCCAGAGGACACTGGGCTCCCCGAGGAAGCTGCTCTGTGGGAATGGATGACTGCCAGCCTGGTGAATGGATTATCTTAGGCTCACAGGAAAGGGGCAGTTTTGTAAATCAACAGTAGCAGTGAAGAAAGGAAAGTGCAGGGACATCGTGGCAAGCTTTTGGGGCCACAGTAACAGTGTGTATGTCAGCACAAATATGCATGCATATGCCAGCTTGTGTGCACGTGAGTGCTTGTGCATGTGAGTGATAGCTTGTGTGCACGTGTGTGCCTGTGCATGAGTGAGTGCCTGTGTGTATGAGTGTGTGTGTGAGTATGCATATTTCTGTTTGCATACACGTGTGCATACACATAAGTACATGCCTGTGTGAGGAGGGTGCATCCAGCTAAAACAGCTAAATGATAAAAAAAACAAGCATTTCTGCACACAAACAAATCAGAGCAAAACCGAAAGAGGAATGGGGGAGTGGGAAAATCTGCTTCTCTTTCCAACGTTGGGTGCAGAGTGCATTTGAACACCCGTCCTCAGAGCTCAGGCAATGGGAGGCATCTCTGACTGGCTCACTTATCTTTCCACCCCACCTCAAGGTTATGTGCTTGTAAAACCAGGTACCCTTCCTTTGTAGCATTTATCATGGTTAGATTGTTCTGAAATAGAAAATACACAGGCCAAGTGCAGTGGCTCACACCTGTAATCCCAGCACTTTGGGAGGCCAAGGTGGGTGATTCATGAGGTCAGGAGTTCGAGACCAGCCTGGCCAACGTGATGAAACCCCATCTCTACTAAAAATACAAACAAATTAGCCGGGCATGGTGGTGAGTGCCTGTAATCTCAGAACTCGGAGGCTGAGGCAGGAGAGTTGCTTGAACCCAGGAAGTGAAGGTTGCAGTGAGCCGAGATGGTGCGACTGCATCCAGCCTGGGTGACGGAGTGAGACTCCATCTCTGCCTCAAAAAAAAGAAAGAAAATACACAATGACATCATAAAGTATGCACATCTTCCGTGTGTGGCTCGATTGCTTGATTCATATGCATGCATCATGTAATGCCCTGTCAAGATCTGGAACATTTACAGTACCCTCAGGTTCTCTGGTGTCCCTGGTCAGGCAATGCCACACACCCTATCCCACCAGAGGCAGTGACTTCTATCACACGGAACTCTCAGGTGCATCTGACATCCTGGGATTAAGCCGATCTCCTTTGCTAGACTGTAAGCACAGTGAGTGCAGGGCAGGTCTCCTCTGAGAATGCCATGCCCCAGCATTGCACGGTGCGGGTGATTGGATTAGTCCAGTTATGCACGAGGCATACGACCCAAGTGAGAGGAAGTGGGGAAGCAGAGCTGCAGGAGGTCCCTGACGACTGTGCTTGGGTGTTAGTATTTATTTAGTTCTTGCTGGGAGTTTGGTCTTTCCATGTGATAACGGGGTCACGCAGCCAGCTCAGTTCCTCTCTGCCCTCGCTGTGAATCACAGCGGCTTCTGGGGTCAATGTCACCACTCGGACCACAAGTACATGAGGACCCTCCTTGAGCCGGCATCAGGGGCTGTTGGGCACCCCAAGGAAACAACCACTCTATGGGGGTGACTCCAAGACAGCAGATTTCGGGTGTGGTCAATGCAGCCCTCAAACCAGATGAAAAGTGTTCATCACGAAGGGTCCCCAGCACAGTCTGACGCCACAGGCTCACACAGGCAGAGGAGACCGCCACACAAACCATTCACAGGCCACATTCCAGCAAGGCGTTTGGCTGCAAGAAACAGAACCCTCACTAGCAGTGGCTTCAACAGGCAGGGCTTATTTTCTTGCACTTGGAGCTCTCCAGGTAGGCAGCTGGAGATGCCGCCCCGTGTCCAGTCGGAGCCTGTGGCTGCTTCGGCAAGGTCCTCACCCGCAGGCTGCCCCAGTTTTCACTACCAGGACTCCTGGTCACAGGCTACTCCTGAACCAATCACCGGATTGACTGGCTCAGTCTGGTCACTGCCCTCCTGGGACATAAAGAGGCTACAACTTCAAGATCAAGGGGCCTTTGCCCAGCACTGAAAAATGTGGGCGCCCATAAGGAAGGAGGCGGCCGTTTGGTGGGCAACGAATGGCGTTTGCCACGGGGAGGGGTCTGAACACCGGATGGTGCTCCTCTCCGTTGGCCAACACTGAGGGAGCACCTGCTGTGTGACTGGCCTTCTGGGCATGCACGTGGGCCTGGCGTCAATGTGCCATGCCATGCAGACACAGGCAGGTTCTCAGACAGGCCCTCCCTGCAGAGGAGGCCAACAATGGAGGCAGAGCATTGCTGTTGGAAGGAACAGCCAGGCCAGCCCACTAAGACTCGGGGGGACAGGGGCAGGGGTGGAGGCCTCGGGCAAACTGGGTCACTGTAAGGAGTCTGGATTTTGAGAAGCCTGTGGAATAGATGCTCAAGCCTAACCTCATGTTTTATTTATTTATTTACAGGCCGGGTCTCACTCTGTCTCCAAGGCTGGAGTACAATGGTACGATTACAACTCACTACAGCCTCGACCTACTGGGCTCAAGCGATCCTCCCCTCTCAGCCTCCCAAATTTCTAGGACAACTGCCACCAAGCCTGGCTAATTAAACAGATATTGTTGGCTGGGTACGGTGGCTCATGCCTGTAATCCCAGCACTTTGGGAAGCTGAGGTAGATGGATCTCCTGAGGTCAGGAGTTTGAGACCAGCCTGGCCAACATGGTAAAATCCTGTATCTACTAAATAAAAAAAAAATTAGCTGGGTGTGGTGGCACGCACCTGTAGTCCCAGCTACTCAGGAGGCAGAGATTGCAGTGAGCCAACATCACGCCATTGTACTCCAGCTTGGGTGACAGAGTGAGACTCCGTCTCAAAAAACAAAAAAAAAGTTATTTTAGAGCTGCGTTCTCACCAAGTTGCCCAGGCTGGTCTGAATTCTTGGTCTCAGGCAATCCTTTCACCTCAGCCCCGCAAAGCACTGGGATTACAGGAATGAGCCACCACTTCCAGCCTAACAGATGGTGTTTTTTTTTTTGAGACAGAGTTTCACTCTTGTTATCCAGGCTTGAGTGCAGTGGCGCGAACTTGGCTCACCACAACCTCTGCCTCCTTGATTCAAGTGATTCTCTGCGTCAGTCTCCTGAATAGCTGGGATTACAGGCATGCACCACCATACCCAGCTAGTTTTGTATATTTGGTAGAGACAGGGTTTCTCTATGTTGGTCAGGTTGGTCTTAAACTCCTGACCCCAGGTGATCCGCCAGAGTGCTGGGATTATAAGCATGAGCCACCCCATCCGGCCAACAGCTGTTTTTAAGAGATCACTTTATCTGCTGGGTGGAGAATCATTGGTTGTGGGTCAAAAGGTGAAGGCAGGAGACGGAAGGTGAGTGCAGGTGAAATGCAGAGCCCTAGGCAGGTGGGGGCCCAGCAGGGCTGTCTCAGGGGCTGCTGCTGTGCCGTCCTAGGGGCTCTGGGCCCCTTATCCCCACCTGGAATGTACGACTCATCACCTGACTTCGGACAGGCTCTGATAAGAACCAAGGAGGTCTAGAGTGTGGTGTGTGCCTCTAAGAACTCTTCTTCTTGGGGAAAATCCTGTCTCTCTCTCTGGCACTTCGCATCTTCTGCGTCTTCTGGCCACTGCACCCTCACACCCTCCCCACCGTGTTCCTGGCACTTACAGGCTGTGGTGCTGCTCCCATGAACAAATGTGCCCATGTTTTCATGGCTGACATGTGCATGTGTGCAATGACCCACGCAGATTGCCAAAGTGCCAGGGCAGCTTCTAGACCCATGACACCTGGGTTCAAATCCCAGCCCAACTTCTTTGTGGCTGGGTGATCTAGCTGGACTTGGACAAGTACTGAACCTCTCTGGACCTCAGTTTTCTCATTTGTGCCACGGGGGAACGGCACCGACATCACAGTATGACCACAGGATTAAATGAATTGTCACACCTGCAAGTCTCAACTGCTGTTATTACATTATCAGGTACAAACACCTCCAGACACCTGCACCTCCCCACAGGCTCACAGTCATGAGCCATCACATGCCCAGGCAGGCCCAGGGGCCCTCAGGCATGGGGATCTGGGCAGTGGCAGCAGGCTGGGTGAGGGGTACAGCTGGGCTGGCAGCAGATTTGCAGGCTGGGGTCCTCACCCCGGGCCACCTGGCTGGGGCCGAAGGTCACAGAAGCATCTAACTGGGCCTTGAGCAGCTGAAGCTGCTTCATGGCCTGCAGCACCTCTGGGGTGGCCTTAGCCACACCTGCCAGCAGGTTGTAGTTTTCACCAGGGTCCTCGGACAGGTCGTAGAGCAGAGGGGGCTCATGAGCTGTCAGAGAGCTGGAGGCATGGCAGGCAGGGTCTGGAGTGGTCTCACTGTGGGCAGAGCCTGGGGAGGGGGCCAATTCTGAGCACAGGCAAGAACGAGAGAAGAGGCCAGGGATCTGGGGCTCCTGGGAGGGGTCTGCAGGTCAGGGGAAGGGATCCATGGGGAGGGAGTTACCCTGGGTGAAGAAGTGAGCTTTGTATTTTCCACTCCTCACAGCAAAAACCCCACGGACCTCATCTGGGTAGGACGGGTAGAAGAAGAGAGACTGCCGAGGGCTCTGGGGACAGAGTCAGGGGTCACATGGTGGGACAGGCCCTGAGCATCACACATACCCGGAGCTGCAAGACCTGGTGTGAAGGCCTGGAAGTGGACCACTTCTCACCCACCCAAGAACCTGAAAAGTGCCACCACTTGGATGCCACTCAATGCAGGAGGCGCTGAGGCATGGACTCTCAGGCACTGCCCACACCCACCCCAGGACAGGGGCCGAGGAGCCGGGATCAGGGGTCACTGGTCTTACCTTGCCTGTGCCCAGCAGCAGGGGGCTGAGGTCAAAGCCATCCAAGGTGACGTTGGGCAGTGGGGCCCCAGCCAGGGCTGCCAGGGTAGGCAGCAGGTCCAGGGAGCTGGACAGCTCGTGGGTCACGCCTGGGGGCAGGAGGCTGTTCAGTCACTCAGTTCACCATCAAGGTTGGGATGGTAGGGCCAGGGTTCCAAAGGAGAAGGCCTGCGGACTGACCAGGAGCGATGTGACCCGGCCAGAAGGCCAAGGCAGGCTCTCGGACACCCCCCTCGTAGGTCGTCCCCTTTCCACACCTCAGGAGGCCAGAGCAGCCGCCTCTGGACATGCGCATCGTCTCCGGTCTGGACACAGGAGGAGATCATGAGCCACGGAGCCACAGCCTCTGAGCCACCGAAGCTGACCAGCGGCCCCACATCTCTAAGTCACAAAACTTGCCCGGAAGTGCCCAGCATGAGCCTGGGGCCTCCCAGGCCTACCAAAACCAGTTCTTTGTGCACTCATGTCTCCTGACGCACCGTGGGTCCCAGCAATGTGGCCAGCATCTCCTGACACCACCTTAACCACTATGTTCTTGAACTGCAAGGCACTCGGGGTCCCGGCCTGAGACAGGTGGGAGCACTCCGCCACCCTGCTGGCGTACCCGTTGTCTGCCGTGAAGATGACCAGCGTCTCTTCAAGCAGTCCCAGGTCCCCTATGGCTGTCATCAGGGCCCCCACAGCTGCATCCAGCTCCATCAGGGAGTCCCCAAATGGCCCTCGGCCTGAACGCTCTGCAGAGCTCTGCCCACTGAACTGAGGGTAGTGGGTGTGCTGGGGGCAAAGACTGGAGTTAGCACTGGATAGGGGTCACGGGCAGCTGGAGGGTGGGGCCAAGATCACTTACGTGAGAGGCGTAGTACAGGAAGAAGGGGCGATCCTGGCGCTGGGCGTCAGCCATGAGGTCACGGGCGAATGCGATGTAGCGGGCCTCTAGTCCAGGCAGCCAGGGGGGCTGTGCCTCCACTGACAGGTTGGCCAACAGTGGGATGGGGACCAGGCCCTGGTCACAGCCGCCATCACAGGGTGTATCCGGGGGGAAGCAGGTCAGGTTCTGGCAGGGGCCCTGAGGGGGGCAGCTCCAGTGAGGGCTGGGCTGGCAGATGGGGCGGAGGGAGCATCAAGGGCTGGGGACTTTGGGAGGTGGGTGGGTAGCTGAGGGTCCCGGGGGTTCCTACCTGGTCGTGGGAGTATGGAATGCCTAGAAATCGATGGAAGCCCTGATGCGGGGGCAGGAAAGCCCCCTCAGGCCCCACCCCAAGGTGCCACTTGCCAGCCATTCCTGTGAGGTAGCCTTGGGCAGCCAGGATCTCGGCCAGGGTCACCTCCTCCAGGGGCAGGCCCCCCCGGGAGCTGGGCACCAGGACTCCAGGGTACATGCCCATCCGAACCGGAAGCCGGCCGGTCAGGAGGGCGGCCCTGCAGGACAAGTCAGACAGAAATGTGGCCTGAGAGAGAGAGAGGGAGGTTTTCCCCTCCCTCCTGCAATCCATTGCACATCTGGGAGGAACGGATGGAGGGGCAGGGAAGGCGCCCCTTCCTTACCGAGAGGGTGTGCACAGAGACACAGGCACGTAGAAGTCTGTGAACCGCAGCCCCCCTGCTGCCAGCTGGTCCAGGTTGGGGGTGGTGGAGCTGGGGTGCCCATAGCAGCCCAAATCCCCATAGCCGAGGTCGTCAGCAAAGATCAGCAAGACGTTGGGTGGGCGGGCAGCGGCCAGGCCAGCGGCCAGGACCAGGAGGAGGGTCCGCGGTGCCCCCATGGACACGGGACCTGTCCCGAGGGGTCTGTCCCAAGAGAGGAAGGGCCCCTTGGCTCCAGCAGGCTCTTTCCGAGACCCCAGACCCAGACCCCGCCCTCCCCTGGGACCCCAGACCCCAACACTCCCCGACCCTGCCGGCCGCTTCCTCGAGTTCCGGAGGACCGGGGCCGGACGGGGGCAGGAGACCGTGGGCTGGGATATGACTGCCCAAGACCCTCCTCCAGGACCGCGACACCTCCAGATTCTCGATCGTCTTCCGCTAGCGGTCCGGGCTCAGGGTCGGGGCGGAAGTCACCCGACGCTGAGCCGCGGAGTCGGGGCCCAGGAGGGGCGGGGCCGGGGCTGCAGGCGCTTCCGCCTCGGCCCCGCCCCGTGACCCGCGTTCTCGCGAGGCGGGGCGGGGGCGGTCCGGCGTGAGGGGCGTGGCCGCGCGTGCTCACTCCGAGTCCGCGGTTTGCGCTCCGAGGCGGGGCCGGGGGCGGTCCGGGGTGAGGGGCGTGGCCGCGCGTGCTCACTCCGAGCTCGCGGTCTGCGCTCCGAGGCGGGGCCGGGGGCGGCCCGGGGTGAGGGGCGTGGCCGCGCGTGCTCACTCCGAGTCCGCGGTCTGCGCTCCGAGGCGGGGCCGGGGGCGGTCCGGGGTGAGGGGCGTGGCCGCGCGTGCTCACTCCGAGTCCGCGGTTTGCGCTCCGAGGCGTTTTTGCCGCGGTCTGGAACGGGTTCCGGGCGCTTCTGCGCGGTCGGCTCCGGCCGAGGCGTCCCGGGCTGCGCGGGGCTCGGCGCTGCGCATGGTCGGGCGGCCTCTCGGTCCGGATCTTCTCCCGAGGAGGAGCGGCGCGCCCCAGACCTGCGCTCCTGGGAGACTCGGGCCCCTTTGAGAGACCTGAGCGCGGACAGAAATGGCCATCCGGTGAATGAGCAAAGCGCAAGGAAAACCGTGCGGGCCCACCGACTAGCGAAAGCCCTTTCTCCTCGTAGGTGTGTCTGCGTGTGAGCTGCGGTGTGGGTGCGGGGGCTTGCGTGTGTCGTTTGAGGGGTGCGTGTGTCGTTTGAGGGCTGCGTGTGTCGTTTGAGGGGTGTGTGGCATTTGAGGGGTGTGTGTCGTTTCAGGGGTGCGTGTGTCGTTTGAGGTGTGTGTCGTTTGAGGGGTGTGTGGCGTTTGGGGGTGTGTGGCGTTCGAGGGGTGTGTGGCGTTTGGGGGTGTGTGGCGTTCGAGGGGTGTGTGGCGTTTGGGGGTGTGTGGCGTTCGAGGGGTGTGTGGCGTTTGGGGGTGTGTGGCGTTCGAGGGGTGTGTGCGGCGTTCGAGGGGGGTGTGTGGCGTTCGAGGGGGGTTTGTTGTTTTTTGAGGTGTGTGTGGCGTTTGAGGGGTGTGTGGCGTTTGGGGGTGTGTGGCGTTTGGGGGGTGTGTGTGGCGTTCGAGGGGTGTGTAATGTTTGAGGTTTGTGTGTGGTGTTTGAGAGGTATATTTAGGTGGTATCTGAGGGGTGTGTGTGTAGTGTTAGAGGTGTGGCATGAGTGTGTTTGCAGTGGGTGTGTGTGTGGTGTGTGTGTTTGTGGTGTGTGTGTGTTTGCAGTGGTTGTGTGTGGTGTGTGTGTTTGTGGTGGTTGTGTGTTTGCAGTGGTTGTGTGTGTGGTGTGTGTGTGTGTGTGGTGGCTGAGGCATGCTGTGGTGTGGAATGTGTGTCTGGGGTCCAGTATGGCCTGTGTGTTTGCAGTGGTGTGTGTGTGTGTGTGTGTGTGTGTGTGTGGTGTGTGTGTGTTTGCGGTGGTTGTGTGTGTATGGTGTGTGTGTGTGGCATGCGTGTGTTTGCAGTGGTTTGGTGTGTGTGTGTGGTGTGTGTGTGGTGGTGTGTGTGGTGTGTGTGTGGCATGCGTGTGTTTGCAGTGGTTGTGTGTGTGTGGTGTGTGTGTGTTTGTGGTGGTTGAGGCATGCTGTGGGGTGGAATGTGTGTCTGGGGTCCAGTCTGGCCTGTCTGTGTGTTTGCAGTGGTGTGTGTGTGTGTGTGTTTGTGTGTGTGTGGTGTGTGTGTGTTTGCGGTGGTTGTGTGTGTGTGGTGTGTGTGTGTGTTTGCAGTGGTTGTGTGTGTGTGGTGTGTGTGTGTTTGTGGTGGTTGAGGCATGCTGTGGTGTGAAATGTGTGTCTGGGGTCCAGTCTGGCCTGTGTGTTTGCAGTGGTGTGTGTGTGTGTGTGTGGTGTGTGTGTTTGTGGTGGTTGAGGCATGCTGTGGTGTGGAATGTGTGTCTGGGGTCCAGTCTGGCCTGTCTGTGTGTTTGCAGTGGGGTGTGTGTGTGTGTGGCATGCGTGTGTTTGCGGTGGTTGTGTGTGTGTGGTGTGTGGTGTGTGTGTGTGGTGGTTGTGTGTGTGTGTGGTGTGTGTGTGGCATGCGTGTGTTTGCAGTGGTTGTGTGTGTGTGTGGTGTGTGTGGTGGTTGTGTGTTTGCAGTGGTTGTGTGGTGTGTGTGTTGTGTGTGTTTGTGGTGGTTGAGGCATGCTGTGGTGTGAAATGTGTGTCTGGGGTCCAGTCTGGCCTGTCTGTTTGCAGTGGTGTGTGTGTGTGTGTTGTGTGTGTGTGTTTGTGGTGGTTGTGTGTGTGTGGTGTGTGTGTGTGGCATGCGTGTGTTTGCAGTGGTTGTGTGTGTGGTGTGTGTGTGTTTGTGGTGGTTGTGTGTTTGCAGTGGTTGTGTGGTGTGTGTGTGTTTGTGGTGGTTGAGGCATGCTGTGGGGTGAAATGTGTGTCGGGGGTCCAGTCTGGCCTGTCTGTGTGTTTGCAGTGGTGTGTGTGTGTGTGTGTGGTGTGTGTGTGTTTGTGGTGGTTGTGTGTTTGCAGTGGTTGTGTGGTGTGTGTGTGTGGTGTGTGTGTTTGTGGTGGTTGAGGCATGCTGTGGGGTGAAATGTGTGTCTGGGGTCCAGTCTGGCCTGTCTGTGTGTTTGCAGTGGTGTGTGTGTGTGTGTGTGTGTGTGTGGTGTGTGTGTGTTTGCAGTGGTTGTGTGTGTGTGGTGTGTGTGTTTGTGGTGGTTGAGGCATGCTGTGGTGTGAAATGTGTGTCTGGGGTCCAGTCTGGCCTGTGTGTTTGCAGTGGTGTGTGTGTGTGTGGTATGTGTGTTTGTGGTGGTTGTGTGTTTGCAGTGGTTGTGTGGTGTGTGTGTGTGGTGTGTGTGTTTGTGGTGGTTGAGGCATGCTGTGGTGTGAAATGTGTGTCTGGGGTCCAGTCTGGCCTGTGTGTTTGCAGTGGTGTGTGTGTGTGTGTGTGTGTGGTGTGTGTGGTGGTTGTGTGTTTGCAGTGGTTGTGTAGTGTGTGTGTGGGGTGTGTGTGTTTGTGGTGGTTGTGTGTTTGCAGTGGTTGTGTGGTGCGTGTGTGGTGTGTGTGTGTTTGCAATGGTTGTGTGGTGTGTGTGTGTTTGTGGTGATTGTGTGTTTGCAGTGGTTGTGTGGTGTGTGGTGTGTGTGTTTTTGGTGGTTGAGGCATGCTGTGGGGTGGAATGTGTGTCTGGGGTCCAGTCTGGCCTGTGTGTTTGCAGTGGTGTGTGTGTGTGTGTCTGGTGTGTGTGTGGCATGCGTGTGTTTGCAGTGGTGTGTGTGTGTGTGTCTGTGTGGCATGCGTGTGTTTGCAGTGGTTGTGTGTGGTGTGTGTGTTTGTAGTGGTTGTGTGTTTGCAGTGGTTGTGTGTGTGTGTTTGCAGTGGTTGTGTGTGTGGTGTGTGTGTGTGGCATGCGTGTGTTTGCAGTGGTTGTGTGTGTGGTGTGTGTGTGTTTGTGGTGGTTGTGTGTTTGCAGTGGTTGTGTGTGTGTGGTGTGTGTGTGTGTGGTGGCTGAGGCATGCTGTGGGGTGGAATGTGTGTCTGGGGTCCAGTCTGGCCTGTCTGTGTGTTTGCAGTGGTGTGTGTGTGTGTGTGGTGTGTGTGTGTTTGTGGTGGTTGTGTGTTTGCAGTGGTTGTGTGTGTGTGGTGTGTGTGTGTGTGTGGTGGCTGAGGCATGCTGTGGGGTGGAATGTGTGTCTGGGGTCCAGTCTGGCCTGTCTGTGTGTTTGCAGTGGTGTGTGTTTGCAGTGGTGTGTGTGTGTGTTTGTGGTGGTTGTGTGTTTGCAGTGGTTGTGTGTGTGTGGTGTGTGTGTGTGTGGTGGCTGAGGCATGCTGTGGGGTGGAATGTGTGTCTGGGGTCCAGTCTGGCCTGTCTGAGGGTTACGCTGCTGGGGAAAATCTCATCTGAAGGCAGCATGATTGGGCCCTCGCTCCCTCCCTGGACAGCCTCGGACTTAACCTTCTTGATCTTGAAGGAAACCAAAATACGTCACCTTAAAAAAATCTCCTTGACATGGCTGAAGACAGTTACTCAGAAGCACTGGAAATAGAGTAGCTAAAAAGCTGTCTTTTGTGGAGAGATTTGTATTTGTGGGGAGAATCTACTGATGAGGCTGGGGCTTCTCTGAGGCCCTCCCTTGCCTGATGCAGGAGAGTAACAGAGTCTGACACCTTTAAAGGTCTGAAGGGAACATTCCCCATCTGTTGTCTCTGAGGGCGGCTACCTGTGAGGTTTCATCCATAGCACAAGGCCGCCTTTGGAGCCAGGCCTCCTCTCCTCTCCCTCCTGTAACTGGTCTTGCTGCTGTAACCTGATTTTCCACCATAAGCTGTTTATGGCCGTGCTTTGAGTCCCCGTTCTTTCTGTAACCCCAAGATGGTATGTCAGCTTCCGAATCCCATTGGGAGGTTGGGGCCGTCGCCCTGGCTCTCACCGTGTGTGTGAATAAACCTGTATATGAGCTTCCGAATCCCATTGGGAGGTTGGGGTCGTCACCCTGGCTCTCACCATGTGTGTGAATAAACCTGTATATGAGCTTCCGAATCCCATTGGGAGGTTGGGGCCGTCGCCCTGGCTCTCACCGTGTGTGTGAATAAACCTGTATATGAGCTTCCGAATCCCATTGGGAGGTTGGGGTCGTCACCCTGGCTCTCACCGTGTGTGTGAATAAACCTGTATATGAGCTTCCGAATCCCATTGGGAGGTTGGGGTCGTCACCCTGGCTCTCACCGTGTGTGTGAATGAACCTGTATATGAGCTTCCGAATCCCATTGGGAGGTTGGGGCCGTCACCCTGGCTCTCACCGTGTGTCTGAATGAACCTGTATATGAGCTTCCGAATCCCATTGGGAGGTTGGGGCCGTCACCCTGGCTCTCACCGTGTGTGTGAATGAACCTGTATATGAGCTTCCGAATCCCATTGGGAGGTTGGGGCCGTCACCCTGGCTCTCACCGTGTGTGTGAATGAACCTGTATATGAGCTTCCGAATCCCACTGGGAGGTTGGGGTCGTCACCCTGGCTCTCACCGTGTGTGTGAATGAACCTGTATATGAGCTTCCGAATCCCATTGGGAGGTTGGGGTCGTCACCCTGGCTCTCACCGTGTGTGTGAATGAACCTGTATATGAGCTTCCGAATCCCATTGGGAGGTTGGGGTCGTCACCCTGGCTCTCAGTGTGTGTGTGAATAAACCTGTATATGAGCTTCCGAATCCCATTGGGAGGTTGGGGTCGTCGCCCTGGCTCTCACCGTGTGTGTGAATAAACCTGTGTATGAGCTTCCGAATCCCATTGGGAGGTTGGGGCCGTCACTCTGGCTCTCACCGTGTGTGTGAATGAACCTGTATATGAGCTTCCGAATCCCATTGGGAGGTTGGGGCCGTCACTCTGGCTCTCACTGTGTCTGTGAATAAACCTGTATGCCTTTTGTCTTGTTAATCTGGCTATTTCAGTTGATTTTCTGTGAACTCTCCAAGTGCAGACGGTTTTCTCTAGGCTCCTACAGTTTTGGTGTAGTCAGTAGGATTACCAAAGTCACTCTACTGGGAGCCTCCATCATGGGAACCCAGGATCTGACAAGCTGACAGAAGGGTAAGAAAGTTTTAGCAGCTAGGCTCCTGGGCTCTCTGTGGAATCTTGTCAAACCAGTGGTAAAATCACCGTTTATCTTGTTTTCTTCTTCTAAGTCTTTTTTTTTTTTTTGAGATGGGCTTTCACTCTTGTTGCCCAGGTTGGAGTGTAATGGCATGATCTTGGCTCACTGCAACCTCCACCTCCCAGGTTGAAGCAGTTCTCCTGCCTCAGCCTCCCAAGTAGCTGGGATTAAAGGCATATACCACCACATCGGACTCATTTTTTTGTATTTTTAGTACAGACAGGGTTTCTCCATGTTGGTCAGGCTGGTCTCAAACTCCAGACCTCAGGTGACCCGCCTGCCTTGGCCTCCTGAAGTGCTGGGATTACAGGCGTGAGGCACCGTGCCCGGCGCCTCTTCAAAGTCTTAATGAGACAAATGTATTCATATTGTTTGATCGCTTTTTCCCCAGAAATAGTTATCCTTCATCCTTGTCTTTCTGTGTTATTCTGTCATAAAGAGGGGTGTCATAGAGTAGAACACAGGCCTAAAACCTCTCAAGCCCAGGGTTCGAGCCGGCCCTGCAGGCTAGTCAGTTTTGCTGCTCTGATCAGATGCGTCTAGTTAGACAAACTTTACTGTGGGTCCCTGAAATGAAAACTGGTTGAGATTCTCCCTCCTTGAAAGCTTGAGTTGTGACCAGGTAGGGGTGATGCAGGGCAGGCAAACCCCAAAGTGGAGCTCAGGGAGGGTTCTTGGCTTTGCCCAGGAAAGAATTCAAAGACAAGCCAGAGGTAGAAGAAAGGGGCTTTCCTGCATAGGTGGCGGTACAGCCCTGTGACTGCTCCTGCAGGGCGGGGCTACCCCGAATAGGTGGCGGTACAGCCCTGTGACTGCTCCTGCAGGGCGGGGCTACCCCGCATAGGTGGCGGAACAGCCCTGTGACTGCTCCTGCAGGGCGGGGCTACCCCGAATAGGTGGCGGTACAGCCCTGTGACTGCTCCTGCAGGACGGGGCTACCCCGAATAGGTGGCGGTACAGCCCTGTGACTGCTCCTGCAGGACGGGGCTACCCCGAATAGGTGGCGGTACAGCCCTGTGACTGCTCCTGCAGGACGGGGCTACCCCGCATAGGTGGCGGAACAGCCCTGTGACTGCTCCTGCAGGACGGGGCTACCCCGAATAGGTGGCGGTACAGCCCTGTGACTGCTCCTGCAGGGCGGGGCTACCCCGCATAGGTGGCGGTACAGCCCTGTGACTGCTCCTGCAGAGCGGGGCTACCCCGTAGGCGGAGAGTAACCGCTCAGGGCAGTTTTGCAGTCATTTATACCCACTTTTGATTGCTCGAAGATTAAAGGATGGTTTATGCAGACATTTCTAGGGAAGGAGTAGTAATCATGGGGTCATTGCCATGGAAAGGGGTGGTAACTCCTGGGTGTTACCGTGGCAATGGTAAGCTGACGTGGCACAGTGGTGGGCATATCTGATTGAAACCTGCTTTTGCCCCAACCCTGTTTCAGTCCTCAACCTGGTCAACTGTCCAAGCCCCGCCTCTGGAACACTCTCTTGGTCTCTGCCATTCAGAGGTAGTGATTGGCAGGTCACATCCTGTGGTCAGTCTGAAAATGGTTGGGAACCCAAGACAGGTCAGATTTTAAGCAGCACAGTTTTTGTTCTGAATGTGTCAAGCTCTGTTTGTCTTAAGAAGTCCCTGCCAGGTGAGGTGTCAGAGCCTCAGCATTGGGAAGTGGTCAACTTTCGCGTTGGTAAAAAGTTTACTGACAACAGTATAGGTTTGAAAAAGGACAGTTTGGCTGGGCATCTTGGCTCTTGCGGGGAATCCCAGCACTTTGGGAGGCCAAGGTGGGTGAATCACCTGAGGTCAGGAGTTTGAGATCAGCCTGGCCAACATGGAGAAACCCTGTCTCTACTGAAATATAAAAATTAGCCAGGTGTGGTGGCACGTGCCTGTGATCCCAGCTACTCAGGAGGCTGAGGCAGGAGAATCGCTTGAACTTAGGAGTTGGAGGGTGCTGGCCGGGCGTGGTGGCTCATGCCTGTAATCCAAGCACTTTGCAGGCCAAGGCGGGCAGATCACCGGAGATAGGGAGTTCAAGGAGTTGGAGGGTGCAGTGAACTGAGACAGAGCAAGACTCTGTCTGGGGAAAAAAAAAAAAAAGAAGTTTGCTAGGCACAGTGGCTCACACCTGTAATCCCAGCACTTTGGGAGTCTGAGGCGGGTGGATCACCTGAGGTCAGGAGTTCAAGACCAGCTTGGCCAACATGATGAAACCCCCCTCTACTAAAAATACCAAAAAAAAAAATTAGCTGGGCATGGTGGTGGTAGACTGTAATCCCAGCTACTTGGGAGGCTGAGGCAGGAGAATCGCTTGAACCTGGGAGGCGAAGGTGGCAGTGAGCTGAGATTGTGCCATTGCACTCCAGCCTGGGCAACAAGAGTGAAACTCCGTCTGAGGGAGGGAACAAAGTTTGTAAGTTCATTAGCAAGAGCGCTACAGAAGAGTGCAGTGGGGTGCCTCATCCGGAGGACTGAGCATGCTGGGTGGATTTTTACTTAGGGGTATTTATAGATCTTAAAGTGGGGGCATAACAGTAATTTGGACCATATTAGCCGTGTAGGTCATGATAAACGATGACATTTGTAGTAATTTTGCTGCCTTAATATCAGCAACGGTTGCACAATGAGTTTCGGCATGGCATTCCAGAGATGTATAGAAATTCTAGTTACTTATAAATTTTTTTGGGGAAAAGAAATCCGGAACCAGATGCCTGCTTTAGATAACGGAAGTCTAGACACTTCTGATTTTCCCGGATAAGGAGTTTGGCCTCTGATGGCCTGTTTAATGGCTGCCAGGTGGTCTTTGCTCCCTCCTAAATTCCTCAGATAAGGAGTTTGTCTCTGGGGCCTGTTAAATGGTCACCAGGTGATTTTCATTCTCCTCAGTCCCATCCATAAAGGGCTTTTGTTGTCTTAATCCTTGTTGCCTGGTCAGTCCTCAGAAAGTCCAATCCCAGCAGGGCCGACCCTGTGCCACAGGTGAATGAGTCTGTGACTGGCAGCCCCTACAAATCTGGGTTACTGCAGACACTGTATGTATAAACACCATCCTTAACGGTCTCTGGCAACGAGAGTCTTTTGCTGTCTCTGCGTATTCCTGGGAGTGAATTTTGGGGGCATCATTGGATCTGCCTCTTTTGTGTCCTCTCTCAATCTGGGAAATTGCCTTTTGGGCTTTCCATGAAGAGGCTTATTGCATTGAGTTGCTACTGGAATAAATACATCATTGGAAATTCTGATTGTCAATAGCCAAAAGATGAATCCTTTAAATTAGAAAGATCTAAATTAAAAAAAGATTTTAGAGGTCTCTTATTCTAAACAAATGCCTTATTTGTATTTGTGGGAAAAATTGAAGGAAAGACACACAATAGTGTTGTGGCTAGCCTTAGAAACCCTCTTCACAAAATTAAAGAGCAAAAATCTGACTTAGAACAAGTTAAAGTCCCTTAGATGCTCAAACCGCTTGCTTTGGATCCTTGCAGGATTCACAATGAAGACTGCTCCATCTTGGAAAGCACTTAAAATTCTGTAGTTTCACTACCATGGCCTGAGTTCAAGTCCCAATAGAGGAACCAGTCCCTTTTGGTTTGATATTTGTGTGACTTTTGACTTGCTTTCCCCCCCCCCCAAGATGGAGTCTTGTTCTGTCGCCAGGCTGGAGTGCAGTGGCGTGATCTTGGCTCCCTGCAACCTCTGTCTCCTGGATTTAAGCAATTCTGCCCCAGCCTCCAGAGTAGCTTGGATTACAGGCACGCGCAGCTACGCCCGGCTAATTTTGTGTGTGTGTGTGTGTTTTTAGTAGAGACGGGTTTCACCATGTTGAACAGGCTGCTCTCGAACTCCTGACCTCATGATCTGCCTGCCTTAACCTCCCAAAGTGTTGGGATTACAGGCATGAGCCACTGCACCTGGCCGACCTTTGACTTTCGGGGGTACTCATTTGTTATTGATCCCTTCCCCTTCCACGGACAGCTTTGGTTTCCTTTCTTTTAACTGTCTTTGGGGTGTTCTGGGTGTTGTAAGAACTGCTTTGTGCCTCTTTGAAGATGCCTGTTTGTCCTTGTTAAGTCTATAACTTTGGTTAAGGCTTATTGGTTTTGATGAATCATTTGGGAGAGTACCTTTGGTTAAAAAAAAAAAAGCTCAAAAGCCGTGGATATCAGCTGTTTGTCTCAGCTAGAATATGATAAGATATTTGAAAGGAATTTTTTTTTAAAGACGGAGTTTTGCTCCTGTTGCCCGGGCTGGAGTGCAATGGCGCGATCTCGGCTCACCACAACCTCCGCCTCCTGGGTTCAAGCAGTGCTCCTCCCTCTGCCTCATGAGTAGCTGGGATTACAGGCATGCATATCAGTTTTATTTGGTATGTAAACATACAGAAAGCATGGTCAAATAAGAAATAATGTTTAACTTTCCAGGTTGGAGTGTAATGGCGTCATCTCTGCTTACTGCAACCTCCGCCTCGCGGGTTCAAGTGATTCTCTTGCCTCAGCCTCCAAGTAGCCGGAATTACAGGTATGCGCCACCGTGCCCAGCTTATTTTTTGCATTTTTAGTAGAGACGGTGATTCTCCATGTTGGTCAGGCTGGCCTGAAACTCCTGACCTCAGGTGTTCTGCCTGCCTCAGCTTCCCGAAGTGCTGGGATTACAGGCATGAACCAACGTACCCGGCAACTTCCTTTGAGTTCTGTTGAATAAAGGTGTTATTAATGTGTTCCAAAATGTTATGAAATTCCTAAAATTCTGCCGTATCTTGCTATGTTATAAGTCATAAGTATTACGTTAAATTGTTGTGTGTCACACAAAAAAACAGATTTCCTTGTCAATTGCATCTTTAACTATCATTATTCCAAGTCATCTGTCACCCACAGTCAAGTATTGTTTTACTTTGATTCTTTTTAAAAAGCAGCTTGCCGGGCGCGGTGGCTCAAGCCTGTAATCCCAGCACTTTGGGAGGCCGAGGCGGTGGATCACGAGGTTAAGAGATCGAGACCATCCTGGTCAACATGGTGAAACCCCATCTCTGCTAAAAATACAAAGAATTAGCTGGGCATGGTGGTGCATGCCTGTAATCCCAGCTACTCAGGAGGCTGAGGCAGGAGAATTGCCTGAACCCAGGAGGCGGAGGTTGCGGTGAGCCGAGATCGCGCCATTGCACTCCAGTCTGGGTAACAAGAGCCAAACTCCGTCTCAAAAAAAAAAAAAAAAAAAAAAAAGCAGCTTGTAATTAACTACAGTTCAAGTCCTGCTTCTCCCTGGAGGAAAGTCATGTGAAGTACCCTGACAAGTACTTTTGAATACAGGTTTCTGGTAACTTTGGAGATCATCCCACTGGACTAGGTAAAAAAAACTTTCCAGGACTCTAATAAAAACACACAGAAACACTGATGGGTTCATGAAGATTGACAGCCTAGCATCAAGCAGAACAAGAGCTAATCACATGGACTGAACTGACACAGCACTAAAGTTATTATAATTATTATTTGAGATGGAGTCTCACTCTGTCGCCCAGGCTGGAGTGCAGTGGTGCTGTCTTGGCTCACTGCAACCTCTGCCCCCTGGGTTGGAGCAATTCTCCTGCCTCAGTTTCCCAAGTAGCTGTGATTACAGGTGTGTGTGCCACCATGCCTAATTTCTGTACTTTTAGTAGAGATAGGGTTTTGCCATGTTGGCCAGGCTAGTCTTGAACTCCTGACCTTAGGTGATCCTCCTACCTTGGACTCCCAGAGTGTTGGGATTACAGGCATGAGCCACTGTGCCTGGCCTGAAATAATTTTTTTTTATGACTTTGTTTGAAGCATTGTTGATTTTTTTTTTTCCTTCTTTTGAGATGGAATCTCACTCTGTCACCCAGGCTGGAGTGCAATAATGTGGTCTCGGCTGACTGCAACCTCCGCCTCCTGGGTTTAAGTGATTCTCCTGCCTTAGCCTCCCGAGTAGCTGAGATTACTGGTGTGCACCACCACAACTGGCTAATTTTTGTATTTTTAGTAGATACAGCATTTTGCTATGTTGACCAGGCTGGTCTGGAACTCCTGACCTTGTGATCTGCCCGTCTTGGCCTCCCAAAGTGTTGGGATTACAGGTGTGAGCCACTGCACCTGGCCTATTGATTCTTTATGGTTTGCTTTCCAGAGTCAAGAAAACATTTTTTCTCTTAAGCTGTTATAGCTTATAGCAATTGGGTAAATTAGACTTTTGTGAGCAAAATGGAAACATTTACCTTTCTTTTTACCTGGTTTCTCCAAATTCAGGACCTGTTTGTGAGTTTTTCTATTTTGTGGCAATATAGTTATTTTCGTAAGTTCAAAAAGCATCTGTTTTCTGGCTGGGTGTGGGGGCTCAGGCCTGTAATACTAGTACTTTGGGAGGCTGAGATTGGAGGATTGCTTGAGCATGGGCGTTTAAGACCAGCCTAGGCAACATAGTGAGACCCCATCTATATTTAAAAAATTTTTTTTAAAAAAAAAAGGCCAGGTGTGGTGGCCCATGCCTGTAATCCCAGCACTTTGGGAAGCCAAGGTGGGTGGATCACCAGAGGTCAGGGGTTCAAGACCAGCCTGGCCAACATGGTGAAACCCCGTCTCTACTAAAAAAATACAAAAATTAGCTGGGCACAGTGGCAGGCACCTGTAATCCCAGCTACTCAGGAGGCTGAGGCAGGAGAATCTCTTGAACCCGGGAGATGGAGGTTGCAGTGAGCTGAGATTGCTGTGCCATTGTACTCTAGCCTGGGAGACAGAGCAAGACTTCATATATATATATATATATATATATATATATATATATATATATATATAAAATCCATGTTCTTCTTTAACAGGATGCAATTGGAGGCACTGGTTATTTTACAAATGCTTTGACTAGATATGATTAGACTGCTTTGAGGAATTGAGGTTGCTTTATAGAGCCAATAAAAAGCCCCTTGGAAAGACTGGCCTGGTACCTGTATACACGGTTCCCTTACAAGGTTCCTGCCCTTTCAGTAAGTAAAAAATGTCACTTTGCTGGGCGCAGTGGCTCACGCCTGTGATCCCAGCATTTTGGGAGGCCAAGGCAGGCGGATCATGAGGTCAGGAGTTCGAGACCAGCCTGTCCAAAATAGTGAAACCCCGTCTCTACTAAAAATACAAAAAATTAGTCAGGCGCAGGAACCACAAGATATGTTGGAACCTGAAAGAGGAATTCACCCAATTCATACTGGTATTACAGGCATAGTCTGATGGCAAATACTTGGGTTGGCTTCCTAGACTCAAGATGCCTTTAAAAGTCTAATTTGAGGCGGGCACAGTGGCTCATGCCTGTAATCCTAGCACTTTGGGAGGCTGAGGCGGTGGATCACGAGGTCAGGAGTTTGACACTAGCCTGGGCAACACAGTGAAACCCTGTCTCTACTAAAATACAAAAAATTAGCCAGGCATGGTTGTGGACACCTGTAATCCCAGCTAATCAGGAGGCTAAGGCAGGAGAATCACTTGAACCTAGGAGGCGGAGACTGTAGTGAGCCACTGCACTCCAGCCTGAGCGACAGAGCGAGACTGTGTCTCTAAAACAAAAAAAAAAAAGTCTAGTCTGAGATTCCTTTTCTTAAATAAATTTATTTATTATAGTTTAAGTTCTGGGGTACATGTGCAGATCGTGCAGGTTTGTTACATGGGTATACATGTGCCATGGTGCTTTGCTGCACCCATCACCCTGTCATCTACATGAAGTATTTCTCCTAATGCTATCCCTCCCCAGTACCTCCACCGCCTGCTATTCCTCCCCTAGACCCCGCTCCTCAGTCCCCCGTGTGTGATGTTCCCCTCCCTGTGTCCATGTGTTCTCATTGTTCAACACCCACTTGTGAGTGAGGAAATGCGCTGTTCGGTTTTTCTATTCTTGTATCAGTTTGCTGAGAATGATGGTGGTTTCCAGTTTCATCCATGCCCCTGCAAAGGAAATGAACGCATCCTTTTTATGGCTGCATAGTATTCCATGGTGTATATGTGCCACATTTTCTTTATCCAGTCTATCATTGATGGGCATTTGGGTTGGTTCCGGTCTTTGCTACTGTGAGCAGCGCCACAATAAACTGAGATTCCTTATGAAAAAGTTGTGGCAAAGCCAGCTTTAAAAGATCCCGAATGGCCAGTCACCATTCTTGCTGTACTTTATGCAAATAATCAGGCCAATTATAAGACTAAAACTTATTTTGCAAATTGTTGGTCTTACTATAATTTATCTTGTAGAAAAGGGGGACTCGGAGAAAAAGTGTGTTTTAGAAAAGTATAGTACACCTCTTGTTGGATTCTGGACTGACTGTTGTTTCTGAGGTGTTATCATTTGCCTGTAGTTTGGACTGAATCCTGCATTCTTTCCTAGCTCCAGGTCTGTAAACTAATACTTTCAAATTCTTCTCCCATTTTTCTGATTGAAAACCATTGGAAATTAAAACAGCTTTTTTTGAAGCCCTGCAGCTGAAGCTAGAGGACTTAAAAACTTAAGGAGAAATCATCACAGGAACTTATATATAAACAGCCTTTGTTCCTGTTGATATATGGACTACTTAGAAAGTTCACTTGAACACCCCGTTGATCCAGGAAAATCTGTCAAATTGCCATTGCAGTCTGAAGAGGCTCCAGATGCTTCGGATTGAGGCAAGCTGTAAAAGCCAGTCTACGGATGATTCCAGATACTCACCTTTTTTTTCCCTTCTGTTTCCATAGAATTGTCTCTTGTTAAAGATCCGTTTATGTGAATTACATACAAAGTCCCAGCCCGTCTGCAGTGCCACAGCTTGGAAAGGGACACGGCTGTTTAACTGAGCTGATCTAGTCTCAGGACTGAGAGACTGATTCGAGAAAATACAGCATGATACACCTATATTTTTTAGAGACAGGGTCTCACTCAGTTACTCAGGAAGTGGTACGATCACAGCTCTCTGCAGCGTTGACTTCCCGGGCCCAGGTCATCCTTCTGCATCAGCCTCCCAAGTAGCTGGAACCACAGGCACATACCATGCCTGGCTATTTTTTTGTTTTTTGTAGCAATAGGGTCTCCTTGTGTTGACCAGGCTGGTCAACACATCAAGTGATCCTCCTGCTTCAGCCTCCCAAAGTGCTGAGATTACAGCTGTGAGCCACGGTGCCCTGCCAGGAGGACATTTAAATTTGTCCTTTTCTGCTTATCCCGATTCGTTTTTCTCCACCTTTGCCTATCTCTCATCTAACAGTCTCTAACTCAAATCTCTTCAAAGCTATCAACTTTCCTTTTCCTATGGGAAACTTTCTGAAAGTAAAGTCTCAAAATGGGGACTGAAGAAAACCAAAATATTGTGCCCCAAAACGTATTTCTAGGACTGGGCGCGATGGCTCACACCCGTAATCCCAGCACTCTGGGGGGCCGTGGTGGGCAGATCACCTGAGGCCAGGACTTCAAGACCGTCGTGGTCAACGTGATGAGACCCCGTCTATACCAAAAATACAAAAATTAGCCAGGCATGGTGGTGTACACTTGTAATCCCAGCTACACAGGAGGCTGAGGCAGGAGAATTGCTTGAACCCAGGAGGCAGAAGTTGCAGTGAGCCGAGATTGCACCACTGCACTGCAGCCTGGGCAACAGAGTGAGACCTGCCTCAAAACAAACAAACAAGTATTTCCTTGACATGGCTGAAGACAGTTACTCAGAAGCACTGGAAATAGAGTAGCTAAAAAGCTGTCTTTTGTGGGGAGATTTGTATTTGTGGGGAGAATCTACTGATGAGGCTGGGGCTTCTCTGAGGCCCTCCCTTGCCTGATGCAGGAGAGTAACAGAGTCTGACACCTTTAAAGGTCTGAAGGGAACATTCCCCATCTGTTGTCTCTGAGGGCGGCTACCTGTGAGGTTTCATCCATAGAACAAGGCCGCCTTTGGAGCCAGGCCTCCTCTCCTCTCCCTCCTGTAACTGGTCTTGCTGCTGTAACCTGATTTTCCACCATAAGCTGTTTATGGCCGTGCTTTGAGTCCCCGTTCTTTCTGTAACCCCAAGATGGTATGTCAGCTTCCGAATCCCATTGGGAGGTTGGGGCCGTCGCCCTGGCTCTCACCGTGTGTGTGTGAATAAACCTGTATATGAGCTTCCGAATCCCATTGGGAGGTTGGGGTCGTCGACCTGGCTCTCACCGTGTGTGTGAATAAACCTGTATGAGCTTCCGAATCCCATTGGGAGGTTGGGGCCGTCACCCTGGCTCTCACCGTGTGTGTGAATGAACCTGTATGAGCTTCCGAATCCCATTGGGAGATTGGGGTCGTCACCCTGGCTCTCACCGTGTGTGTGAATAAACCTGTATATGAGCTTCCGAATCCCATTGGGAGGTTGGGGTCGTCACCCTGGCTCCCACCGTGTGTGTGAATAAACCTGTATATGAGCTTCCGAATCCCATTGGGAGGTTGGGGCCGTCGCCCTGGCTCTCACCGTGTGTGTGAATAAACCTGTATATGAGCTTCCGAATCCCATTGGGAGGTTGGGGCCGTCACCCTGGCTCTCACCGTGTGTGTGAATAAACCTGTATATGAGCTTCCGAATCCCATTGGGAGGTTGGGGCCGTCGACCTGGCTCTCAGTGTGTGTGTGAATGAACCTGTATGAGCTTCCGAATCCCATTGGGAGGTTGGGGCCGTCACCCTGGCTCTCACCGTGTGTGTGAATAAACCTGTGTATGAGCTTCCGAATCCCATTGGGAGGTTGGGGCCGTCACCCTGGCTCTCACCGTGTGTGTGAATAAACCTGTATATGAGCTTCCGAATCCCATTGGGAGGTTGGGGCCGTCACCCTGGCTCTCAGTGTGTGTGTGAATAAACCTGTATGCCTTTTGTCTCATTAATCTGTCTTTTGTCAGTTGATTTTCTGTGAATCTTTAGAGAGCAGAGGGGAATCTGCAGTCTCCAGTTTGTTTGTCAAATGGAAATGCCAAACGCACATCTGAATGTTGACCTAAAAGAAATTTTGCTGAGGCAAAATTAACATAAGTAGAGAGTTTATTTGGGCCAAGCTTGAGGATTGCAACCTGGGAGCCGAGATTCAAGTTGCTCTGAATATACATCCCAATTGGCAACAGTTACGGTAGTTTTTCAAAGGAAAAGAGGTGGCTGGGGCAGTGGCTCACGCCTGTAATCCCAGCACTTTGGGAGGCTGAGGCGGGCTGATCACTTGAGGTCAGGAGTTCAAGACCAGCCTGGCCAACATGGCAAAACCCTGACTCTGCTAAGAATACAAAAATTAGCCAGGCCTGGCGGCTTGTGTCTGTAATCTCAGCTACTTGGGAGGCTGAGGCAGGAGGATTGCTTGAACCTGGGAGATGGAGGTTGCCGTGCGCCGAGATTGTGCCATTGCCCTCCAGCCTGGATGACAGAGCGAGACTCTGTCTCAAAAACAAAAACAGGCCGGGCACAGTGGCTCACAGCTGCAGTCCCAGCACTTAGGGAGGCCGAGGCAGGTGGATAACGAGGTCAAGAGATTGAGACCTCGTTAAAGGTCTGGCCAACATGGTGAAACCCCGTCTCTACTAAAAAATACAAAAAATTAGCTGGGCATGGTAGCGCACCCCTGTAGTCCCAGTTACTCAGGAGGCTGAGGCAGGAGAATTGTTTGAACCCAGGAGGCGGAGGTTGCAGTGAGCGAAGACCACGCTCCAGCCTGGTGCCTGGTGACAGAGTGAGACTCTGTCTCAAAACAAACAAACGAAAGACAGAAATGGATAACATTGGCTATACATTGTTTTGTTTTGTTTTTTTCTGAGACAGAGTCTCATTCTGTTGCCCAGGCTGGAGTGTTCACTGTACCCTCCACCTCAAGCGATTCTTGTGCCTCAGCCTCCTCCGTAGCTGGGATTACAGGCATGAGCGACTGCCCTCGGCCTACATTGTTCTTTGTGTCACAGATTCCAAGAACATGGAGATAATGGGTGATGCAGCTGGCCTGGAACAACGTGTCCTGAAACAATTGTCCCCAGCCCTGTTTGCAGAAGTACAGGATGACTGAGGCCCCACACTCATTGCTCTCAGCTGCACACCCCAGATTGTTCAGACTCTGCTCTGAGCTACTGCTTTTCTCATCAGTGTGAGAGCAAACCCCAGAAGGGGCTCCAGTGGGTATTTCATTCTGTGTGGCTGTGGGCCCCGTGGTTAGTGTGGGAACTGGGCCCTGCCAGGGCATCCCCTCTCCGTCGTCCCTGCACAGTTCTGCCCAGGACATCTCCCTCAGGGTGGTTCCCCCTAGTGTTACAGAAAAGGGGTCCCAATCCAGACCCCAAGAAAGGTCTTGAATCTTGCAGTGCAAGAATAAATTCAGGGCAAGTCTGCAGTGCAAAGTGAAAGCAAGTTTATTAAGAAAGTGGGTCACGTGCCGTGGCTCACACCTGTAATCCCAGCACTTTGGGAAGTTGAGGTGGGCGGGTCACCTGAGGTCGGGAGTTTGAGACCAGCCTAACTTGGAAAAACCCCATCTCTACTAAAAATACAAAATTAGTCGGGCATAGTGGCACATGCCTGTAATCCCAGCTACTGTGGAGACTAAGGCAGGAGAATCACTTGAACCCGGGAGATGGAGGTTATAGTGAGCAGAGGTCATGCCATTGCACTCCAGCTTGGGCAACAAGAGCAAAACTCCGTCTCGACACAAAAAGGAAAGTAAAATGGTGAAAGGACAGCTGCTGATAGACAGTAGGACGTTCCCAAAAGTAGAGGAGGAACGGACCGCCCTAGGTACAATGCTTGTAAATGTGGGGAGATGTCTGCTACAAGGGTTTCTGACAAAGGATTACTTTTCGTAATTACTATATTTTGCAAGAATCGATGTTATTATCCTTAAAGCAAAATTAGGAATGCCTTTGTTCTGAAGTCTGGGTCTGTTTAGGAAACATGATTAATTTGTTCCTGAGCCATAAATTTCTAGAGGCTAGGAATGCCTGACTTCATGAGAATGCAGCCAAGCGAGTCTCAGCCTTGATTTCTCAGCCCGCACTCAAAATGGAGTCGCTCGGTTGGAACACCTTTGACACTACGGTGGTTCCCAGGGCAGCTCCCTCAGCGTGGCCCCTCCTAGCGTGGTTCCCAGGACACCTCCCTCAGCGTGGCCCCTCCTAGGGTGGTTCCCAGGGCAGCTCCCTCAGCGTGGCCCCTCCTAGGGTGGTTCCCAGGACACCTCCCTCAGCATGGCCCCTCCTAGCATGGTTCCCAGGACAGCTCCCTCAGCGTGGCCCCTCCTAGGGTGGTTCCCAGGGCAGCTCCCTCAGCGTGGCCCCTCCTAGCGTGGTTCCCAGGACACCTCCCTCAGCGTGGCTCCTCCTACGGTGGTTCCCAGGACACCTCCCTCAGCGTGGCCCCTCCTAGCGTGGTTCCCAGGGCAGCTCCCTCAGCGTGGCCCCTCCTAGGGTGGTTCCCAGGGCAGCTCCCTCAGCGTGGCCCCTCCTAGGGTGGTTCCCAGGACACCTCCCTCAGCGTGGCCCCTCCTAGGGTGGTTCCCAGGACACCTCCCTCAGCGTGGCCCCTCCTAGCGTGGTTCCCAGGGCAGCTCCCTCAGCGTGGCCCCTCCTAGGGTGGTTCCCAGGGCACCTCCCTCAGCGTGGCCCCTCCTAGGGTGGTTCCCAGGACACCTCCCTCAGCGTGGCCCCTCCTAGGGTGGTTCCCAGGACACCTCCCTCAGCGTGGCCCCTCCTAGCGTGGTTCCCAGGGCAGCTCCCTCAGCGTGGCCCCTCCTAGGGTGGTTCCCAGGGCACCTCCCTCAGCGTGGCTCCTCCTAGGGTGGTTCCCAGGACACCTCCCTCAGCGTGGCTCCTCCTAGGGTGGTTCCCAGGGCAGCTCCCTCAGCGTGGCCCCTCCTAGAGTGGTTCCCAGGGCAGCTCCCTCAGCGTGGCCCCTCCTAGGGTGGTTCCCAGGGCAGCTCCTTGACCTTGGGTTTCCCCACAAGCTCAGGTTGCCCCTCGGGGACACGTGACCCCAGAAAGAGCAGGACCTGGTCTCCTGATGGGGAGTACTTCCCTGGTCACTGACCCTGGAGCCAGTGGGAAGGTGGACAGGGCTCTGGAAGGGCCTCTGGGGACTGGGGTGAGGGTTCAGGACTCGACTTCCACTGAGGCCCAGCTGTGTGTGGCATTTATCTGAGGATACATGAAAGCTCTAAGACAAGAGGCCATGTGGGAGCAAAGTTTGAAGGGCAGGGACTCCCAGAGATAGGGTGGGAAGAGGATGGGCCTGAGGCTGCCGCTGACCTCGTGGGGAGCAGGAGGAGCCAGTCTCTGCCAGTGAGCCCCTGGATGTCACATTCCAGTGTGGTTTCTGCGCCTGTGCATGGCAGGGCTGGGGGGCGGGGGTGTGCTGCTGGCGCTTCCATCTGGAGCCGGAATAGAAAGCTGCTTGGTGGCCCAGAAATCTTTGAACCTGTAATTGGAGCTATCACAGCTGGTCGGCGCTGTGAATTGGAGTTTAAAAGGAAACAATCAAAAGCACTTTCTTCTCTTTCAACTGCAAGCTGGGAACTACCCCAGGACGTGCCCCTTCTTCAGAGAAGAGCCTGCTGAGGGTTGTAGTGTGATGCAAATGGTGGCACCTTCCCCCTGGTTCTCGAGGCTGCTCAGGTGTGTGCCCACGTGACAGCTGCCTCAGCACAGCCCTGACCTCCTGGCCTGGAGGATGGGAGGCATTTGCTGCCAGCTATGTTTGTTCAAAGCCAAGCTCTGCAGGCCATCCTGCCTTTTGGAGATGTGAGCTCTTTTTCTGCATCGACAGAGCCCCAGTTGGAGGCAGCCTGCTGGGGTTCGGGAAGTGGCTCTGGAAGCCTGGGGCATTGCTAATTTGGGACTAACGCCCACAGTCAGGAGAGGGCCTTGAAATGAGGGGCATGGGTCTTGTCTTTCTGCACCTTGGACAAGGGATGGAAGACGCCTCTGCATGGGGAAGGTAGGGAGTCGAGCTGCTTCAGCAGGAACATGTGGCCTGAGTGGAGGAATTCTGCAGCAGTTCATGAGAGCTGCGGACAAGGAGATCCACCTTGGGCCCCTGTGTAGCCTTCACCTTCCTCACCCCTGTGGGCCTGCTCCATCCTCATCCCTTTGATAACCACCCTGAGGCTCTGTGGTTGGTCCCAACTCCAAAAGGGCTCTGCTGGTCCCAGCCGAGCAGATACATGGCCTGGCCAAGGGGGTGGCAGGTACCACCTGGGAGGTTCTTGTGGAACCCACTGGAAGGGAGAGGAAGCAGGAGGTTCCCAGAAAGGGGGGCACAGTCTTGAGCATCTGAGAGAGGCATCCACTGCCCACAAGAACTGTGGCAGGTATGAGGTGGCTGCCGTGTGGCACCGAAAGCTCCTCTGCTTGAGCAGACTGCAGCTCCTAAACCTTCTCCGAAGCCCATCTGTGCACTTCCTGGTAAAATCCAGTTTTAGCAAGGACCTGCCACCCTCAATACCTGATCACCCTTTATGTAACCACCCGGTGGGTTCCCTTTGCCCGCTGCCTGCACAGAGCTGATTTATCAAGACAGGGGAATTGCAATAGAGAAAGAGTAATCACGCAGAGCTGGCCGTATGGGAGACCAGAGTTTTATTACTCAAATCAGTCTCCCTGAGCATTCAGGGAGCGGAGTTTTTAAGGATAATGTGGTGAGTGGGGGAAGCCAGTCAATTGAGAGTGCTGATTGGTTGGGTCGGAGATGAAATCATGGGAAGCTGAAGCTGTCCTCTCGTGCTGAGTCAGTTCCTGGGTGGGGGCCACAAGATCAGATGAGCCAGTTTGTGGATCTGGGTGGTGCCGGCTGGTCCATCAAGTGCAGGGTCTGCAAAATGTCTCAAGCACTGTTGTTAGGAGCAGTTTAGGGAGGGTCAGAATCTTGTGGCCTCCAGCTGCGTGACTCCTACACCATAATTTCTAATCTTGTGGCTAATTTGTTGGTGTTGTGAAGGCAGGCTAGTCTCCTGAGTACTTCCCAAAGTTACTTCAGCATATGCCCGGAAGGAGCAAGGACAGCTTAAAGGTTACAAGGAAGATGGAGTTGGTTAGATCTCCTTCACTGCCTCAGTCATAATTTTGCAAAGGCGGTTTCCATCTTCTCTGGTCAGATTCCTCACCCTCCACCACCTGCCACGTGGTGTTGGTCACCCTGTCCTGTCCTCAGAAGAGTCCTTCACACCTGCTGTTTTCCCTTAGTACGGTCACACCCCCTGCCCCCACCCTGCTCCTTGGCTGTAAACTCCTGCTTACCCAGGCTGTATCTGGGGTTGAGTCCAGTCCCTTTCCAGTGGTCCTGAATGAAGTGTGCCTGACTGTGCTGTAACATGTCACTGGGCCACTTCTCTCTGATGTACTGCCCTTTAGCCCTCTGCCCCAGCTGGCTGAGGCCTCCTCCCGCTTCTGGCCACTGAGCTTGCTGTTTTCCCAACCTGGAATCCTGCTCCCTTGACTCCTTCAGGCCACCACTGAAGGAGCCTGGACCCCAAGCTCTGCCCTCCATTCTTGTGCCCAGGCATGACCTTGTGAAAGGAAAATAAATCTCGGGGCTCCAAAATCACTAAGCTAAAGGGAAGAGTCAAGCTGGGAACTGCCTCCCATTCTATTCAAAGTCACACCCCTCTGCTCACTGAGATAGGTGCTATCTGATTGCCTTCTTTGGAGAGGCTAATCAGAAACTCAATAGAATGCAACCACGGGTCTCTTATTTGTCTGTGACCTGGAAGTCCCCTAGTTGTCCTGCCTTTCTGGACAGAATCAGTGTTCATCTTACATATGTTGACTGATTTCTCGTATCTCCCTACAAGGTATAAAAGGAAAGTGTGCTCTGACCACCTTGGGCACGTCGTCAGGACCTCTGAGGCTGTGTCACAGGTACGTGTCCTCAACCCTGGCAAAATAAACTTTCTAAATTAACTGAGATCGGTCTCAGATATTTGGGGTTCACATTTTGGTAACGACAGAGGGATTCTGAGTGGAGATTCCCCTTTTCTTTGACAAATCTATTAGTGCTTGGTGTCAGCATGAGCTAACTTTATGGCTCAAACCAACAGGACAATTTGCTGAGAGGTCTGGGAGCACCCCCTCCAGAGAATCCCTGATCTTACAAAATTTGGTTAAGATCTAAAATTTGTGGCCGGGCGCGGTGGCTCACGCCTGTAATCCCACCACTTTGGGAGGCCGAGGCGGGTGGATCACGAGGTCAAGAGATCGAGACCATCCTGGTCAACATGGTGAAACCCCGTCTCTACTAAAGATACAAAAATTAGCTGGGCATGGTGGCGCGTGCCTGTAATCCCAGCTACTCGGGAGGCTGAGGCAGGAGAACTGCCTGAACCCAGGAGGCGGAGGTTGCAGTGAGCCGAGATCGCACCATTGTGCTCCAGCCTGGGTAACAAGAGTGAAACTCCGTCTCAAAAAAAAAAAAAAAAAAGATCTAAAATTTACATGCTGTACAACTCTCCCCCCCACCACGCTTTTTTTGGAGATTTTCTTGCTTCCAACAGAAAGTCAAGATTCCCTGCTTCCATGATGATGAAAGGCAGTGACTCCTTTTAGGGAGGTTGAGCTTGCTCCCAGCAGGGGAGATGAGTTCGAGGTTTTTCCCGTTTCCAGGATGGTAGAGAGCCGTCCTCAGCCTGAAACCCATCCCTAGATAAGTAGCCAAGTTGGGGTTTTGTCTTGGCTAATGTTTAACCGTCAGCTGGTCTTCATTTCTCCTAACCCTTAGACCCCAGTGATCACACTGTTGGCGTTTTTGTTACAGCTGTTTGTTCTGCTGTTTCTCCCAGACTTAGTCGGAGTGAGAGTTCCAAATTGTGGATAACAAAGCCTGTCTAATTTGGGTAAAATTCCTTGCAGCTGCAAGAGAGGAAAAAGAACAAAAACAAAAACACAACAGAAAACAAAACAATAAAAAAACAACACAAAACACTATGCCCTTGGTTTCTGTGTTTGCTCCCTGCTTTAAAGAAACAAACGTGGCCGGGCGCGGTGGCTCACGCCCGTAATCCCAACACTTTGGGAGGCCGAGGCGGGTGGATCATGAGGTCAAGAGATCGAGACCATCCTGGTCAACATGGTGAAAACCTCGTCTCTAATAAAAATACAAAAAATTAGCTGGGCATGGTGGCGCGTGCCTGTAATCCCAGCTACTCAGGAGGCTGAGGCGGGAGAATTGCCTGAACCCAGGAGGCGGAGGTTGCGGTGAGCCGAGATCGCGCCATTGCACTCCAGCCTGGGAAACAAGAGCAAAACTCCGTCTCAAAAAAAAAAAAAAAAAAGAATTCAGAACAAAGGCACCACTTATCCCTTCTGTGGAGTTTCAAGAGTCATAGACCTAGGATTCCTCTTAGATCTAAAGCTCTGTTTTCCTGATTTGCATGACCCGACCTTTTTGGCTTTGGGGGTACCAGAGATGACCTTGTACTGTGATTTTTTTTTTTTTTTTTTTTTCTGAGACGGAGTTTCGCTCGTTACCCAGGCTGGAGTGCAATGGCGCGATCTCGGCTCACCGCAACCTCCGCCTCCTGGGTTCAGGCAATTCTCCCGCCTCAGCCTCCTGAGTAGCTGGGATTACAGGCACGCGCCACCATGCCCAGCTAATTTTTTGTATTTTTAGTAGAGACGAGGTTTCACCATGTTGACCAGGATGGTCTCGGTCTCTTGACCTCGTGATCCACCCGCCTCGGCCTCCCAAAGTGCTGGGATTACAGGCTTGAGCCATCGCGTCCGGCCACTGTGAGAGGATTTGACCTTGGCATGTGTGATTGTGAACAACAGCTACAAAGTTAGGAGTGGCTGAGCACAGTTTACAGGAAGTAGTCATGGCTGGTTGTTTTTTTCTTCTTCTTGGAAGCTGTTGTTTAATGATCTTAATTCTATCTTGGAGATGTATCCTACAGGGCCTTCTCTATTGCTTCTTTTTTTTTTTTTTGAGACGGAGTTTCGCTCTTGTTACCCAGGCTGGAGTGCAATGGCCCGATCTCAGCTCACTGCAACCTCCGCCTCCTGGGTTCAGGCAATTCTCCTGCCTCAGCCTCCCGAGTAGCTGGGATTACAGGCACGCGCCACCGTGTCCAGCTCATTTTTTGTATTTTTAGTAGAGACGGGGTTTCACCTCGTTGACCAGGATGGTCTCGATCTCTTGACCTTGTGATCCACCCACCTCGGCCTCCCAAAGTGCTGGGATTACAGGTGTGAGCCACCGCGCCCGGCCCCTCTATTGCTTCTTCTCCCAAAATTAATCTTGATTTTGCTTGTCTATGTGCATTTGAGTGTGAAACTGAACTGTTGTTCTCATAGATAGATGAGAGACTAAGTTTTCTCAACTCGGAAGAGAAAGGGCATTTTGCTCCTCCCAGCCGAAAGGTGCCCTGGGTGACTGGGGGCCACATGGGAGTGTCTGGGAGGTTGACCCCCATGATGTGCATTGTCCTACAGGGAAATCACCAACAAAAATTCATTAAAAAAAAAGGCTCCTCCAGGAAACACACATAATGCCTGATCACCCTGTGTTTTGTGTCCTCTCAGAGGTCTATGACCTCTGAGAGAGAAACTGAGACACCTAAGAGGCTGGAAATGACTCAGTGGTGACACACTGCAGAGTCCGGCCTGCAAACAGCACACACTGATTTACCACACAAAAACCCTAGGCCACAGCTCAGCTCCTCCTCTTAAGAAAAAAAGTGGGGGCTGGGTGCAGTGGCTGATGCCTGTAATCTCAGCAGTTTGGGAGGCTGAGGTGGGTGGAACATTTGAGGTCAGGTGTTTGAGGCCAGCTTGGACAACATGGTGAAACGCTGTCTACAAAAACAAAACAAAAACAAAAAATTCAAACAAACAAAAATTAGCTAGGTATGGTGGTGCATGCCTGTAGTCTCAGCTGCTTAGGAGGCTGAGGCAGAAGAGTCACTTGAACCCGGGAGGCAGAGGTCACACTGAGCTGAGATCGTGCCACTGCACTCCAGTCTGGGTCACAGAGTGAGACTGTGTCTCAAAAAAAAAAAAGTGGAAAGCAATCTAAGAATGAGGAGAGAACAAGGAGAACAACCCCCTTTTGAGCACTCCCCCTTTCGGCACTACTGCCAGAGTTTATGTAAAATGGAAGAAATGTCTTTGTGCACGTTTACATTAAGGGAAAAGAGCTCTAAGGTTGACCTGCAAACTGTTGAGTTCCTAGGTCCTCTTTTTCTCTACTTTCTTTTCTGCCTGCTTTAAAGCTGCTGTTATGTATTTATTTATTTTTGGAGACAGAGTCTCACTCTGCCAGGCAGGCTGAAGTGCAGTGGTGAGATCTCACCTCACTACAACCTGTGCCTCCTGGGTTCAAGTGATTCTCCTGCCTCAGCCTCCCGAGTAGCTGGGATTACAGGCACGCACCACCACACCTGGCTAATTTTTGCATTTTTAGTAGAGATGGGGTTTCACCATGTTAGCCAGGCTGGTCTTGAACTCCTGACCTTAGGTGATTCACCCGCCTTGGCCTCCCAAAGTGCTGGGATTATAGGTATGAGCCAGTGCACCCAGCCAATTTTTTTTTTTTTTTTGAGACGGAGTTTCGCTCTTGTTACCCAGGCTGGAGTGCAACGGCGCGATCTCGGCTCACCGCAACCTCCGCCTCCTGGGTTCAGGCAATTCTCCTGCCTCAGCCTCCCGAGTAGCTGGGATTACAGGCACGCGCCACCATGCCCAGCTAATTTTTTGTATTTTTAGTAGAGACGGGGTTTCACCATGTTGACCAGGATGGTCTCGATATCTTGACCTCGTGATCCACCCGCCTCGGCCTCCCAAAGTGTTGGGATTACAGGCGTGAGCCACCGCGCCCGGCCCCCAGCCAATTTTTCTATTAAGATAAAAACCACTGTTTGTATCTAACAGATTTTTTTTTTTTTTGGCATGCAGGTGAATTCGTATTTATTTCATGGGTAAAGTTCTGAAGTAAAAGCTCCTGTCCTCAAGTAATTCACCTGCCTCGGCCTCCCAAAGTTCTGGGATTAAGGTGTGAGCCACTGTGCCCGGCTTTCGTTTTGTTGAGATAGTGTCTTGCTGTGTTGCCCAGGCTGGAGTGCAATGGCACAATCTCAGCTCACTGCAGCCTCGACTTCCTGGCCTCAGGCGATCCAACATCAGCCTCCCAGATAGCTGGGACTGCACAGGTTTGGGCCACCATGCCCAGTTAAGTTTTTGTATTTTTAGTAGAGATGGGTTTCGCCATGTTGCCCAGGTTGGTCTTGAACTCCTGGGCTAAAGTCATCTGCCCAGCTCAGCCTCCCAAGGTGCTGGGGCTACAGGCTTGAGCCACCTTGCCCAGCCCAGAAATGCTAATTTCTTCTCAGAAAGAAGTTCTGCCCTGATCATGTTCTTTTCCAGTGCTTTCAGGGAACCAAGCAGAGCTGAGAAGGAAGCTCTTCTAAAGCAGATCTGAAGTGGCTGCAGAGAGTAGCCTCCAGAACTGGTGTCTGTGGCAGCTAAGACTTCCACAGTGCAGAGCCTGTGGCAGGTCTGGCCAGGATGGGTGGACAGGCAGCCATCATTGCACAGTTCCAAGAGCTCGAGGAATGCAAGGTCTGTGGGTGAACCCACGAGTAGGTCACAGTTCAGTCTTTCAGGGCGGGGCAGGGGTAACTTAAACCCAGGAAGAGATGACAGACACCAAACCAATGGCGTCGTTTTGCAAATCTCATTCAGACAAGTCCAGAGGAATGGATGTTGGAGGAAGATGATCGTAAATCCTGTGGAACTGAGAAAAGCACCGTGGGTCCTGGACTGGAGGGGCCGGTGCACTGTTTGGGAGGGACTGCTTGTGCTCTGGTTCTTAAAACCAAGGCTCGGCCGGGCGCGGTGGCTGACACCTGTAATCCCAGCACTTTGGGAGGCCGAGGCGGGTGGATCACGAGGTCAAGAGATTGAGACCATCCTGGTCAACATGGTGAAACCCCATCTCTACTAAAAATACAAAAAATTAGCTGGGCACGGTGGTGCGTGCCTGTAATCCCAGCTACTCAGGAGGCTGAGGCAGGAGAATTGCCTGAACCCAGGAGGCGAAGGTCGTGGTGAGCTGAGATCGCGCCATTGCACTCCAGCCTGGGTAACGAATGAAACTCCGTCTCAAAAAAAAAAAAAAAAAAAAAAACCAAGGCTCGTGTAACCCCAGGGGAATGAAGGTAACATAGTAGAAACTCCTTGGCTTATTGGGGAAAAGGCATCCAAAGCCTGACGCAGACAAGGATGTGCTGTGCTCCGCCTGCCCTGCTGTCACCTAACTGTCCTGGGAGATGTCCCGCAGGACACCCCTCACCAAGATGTTAAGGGGCTGACTGTGAGGTGGGGAGGGGAGGGACACCCTTGGAAACTCAGAAGGCCACTGGGGACGAAGGGGACAAAGCTGTCAAGAAACCAAGGGAGGAGATCCTGGGGCGGCACAGGCCACATGGCCGTCTAGGCAGGCGAGGTCATTGTGCTGGGCAAGCAGAGTGGTGCGGCCTCACCGACCCTGGACTCCAGGACAAGGAGTTTCCCTCCAGGACAAAAGCAGAGGGCAGCACAAGGGTGAAGGGGCGGCCATGGTGGAAACACCCTGGGTCTCAGGCCTGGGCTTGGTCACAGTCCAAGGGGGTTGAAGTTCCTCTTGCAATTCCTGGATATGAGTCATTCCCAGACCCTCTGCTAGAAGGACACATCTGATGGAAACACCAAGGCTGCGGATGGCTTCCCCAGCCTCCCCTGAAGGGAGGCAAAGCCCTCGGCAGGACGGCTGTGCACCGGCGGAAGGGACACCCAGGCGCTCGGGGATTGCTGGGCACTGGCTCTGAGCTGATGCCACTTCCCAGACACTGGTGATGTCTCCACAGTCCCCTGAGCAGAGGAGGGCTTTGGAAGTTAGGTGAGACATGCTTCTGGTCACAGTCCATCTCACAATGGACACAGTGAGTGTGTGTGAATCTATCTTGTGTTAATTTCCCCAGCTGTCTTTTTTCTTTTCTTTCTGAGACGGAGTCTCACTCTGTCACCCAGGCTGGAATGCAGTGACACAGACCCGGCTCACCACAGCCTCCTGGGTAGCTGGAACTCCGGCGTGTACCACACCGGGCTAATTTTTCAATGTTCTGTAGACCCTGTGTTGCTCAGGCTTGTCTAATACTCTTGAGCTTAAGCAATCTGCTCTCCTCAGCCTCCCAAGGTGCTGGGATTATAGGTGTGAGCCACTGTGCCTGGCCATCTCCCTAGTTCTCAGGTATATGATCTGAGTTCTGAGCAGCTGGCCAGCATGCACACGGTCATGCTGACTCGGGGAAGGGCTCTTGAGGTGGGAAGCCTAACGCAGGCTCCCGGAGCTCCCTCCTTTATCAGTTGAGGCAACACCAACTACTCTGCCACATGAAAGTCCAAATCGCAGTGGCTTAATATAAGGATGTTTCTTTTTTTGAGACAGGGTCTCACTCTATCACCCAGGCTGGAGTGCGGTGGCATGATCACCGTTCACTGTAGCCTCTACCTCCTGGGCTCAAGCGTTCCTCCCACCTCAGCCTCCCAAGTAGCTGGGACTGCAGGCACTCACCACCATGCCTGGCTAATTTGTGTATTTCTTGTAGAGATGCAGGTCTCTGTTGCCCAGGCTGGTTTGAACTCCTGGCCTCAAGCAATCCTCCTACCTCGGCCTTCCAGTGCCGGGATCACAGGCTTGAACCACCACGCCCAAGCGGAACCACTGCTACTTTCGCTGTGGATTTAAGGGCATCATGGAAGTCCATAACCAGCCAGCAGGAGGGTGAAGAGAAAGCATGCAGGTCTGTACAGGCTTAGGAGTGGCACACATCATTTCTACCCAAATCAATTCCAGAACTCAGTAACATGACCTAGATGCGAAAGGGACTAGAAAACACAGGCCTTGGCTGAGAAGTGTGTTCTATCTTGAGCCAGTAGTTAGGACATCAGCTTTCTGAATCCTCAGTTTGTCAACTATGGCAGAGAAAGCCGCTCTCCAGGGGCACCTGTGGTATGGTGTCATTCAGGGAGGTGTTTTTCTAGAAGCTTATACTAGACACTTCCCTTTAAGTCCTCCCAATGATCCTGTGGGCACCAGTTTTCTGTATTAAATCCCTTTCTGCTCAAAGTAGGCATATATGGGTCTGAAATCCATACCTGAACTGTGGCTTTTACAGTCAGTGAGACTGAGGAACTGCAAAGCCATGGTGTGAGGGGTCACTTGGAGGGATGTGGATGATGTCAGAACTCGGGGTGAGCAACCTGTCACCTAGGTGCCAAAGTCCTCAGTGAATGATAGGATGTGCTTGACCCAGTGGGATCTGTTTGGTCACTGATCTATTGCCAGGCCTCACCTCAGGGCGTGTGCATGTGAGATAAACGTTTTAAAACGCAGAGTGTCTTTCTGTTCATTTCTGCATTAGTTGATTATCCAGCATGCAATCATTTGGCATTTATGTGTGCGCAGTGCTGTGGCTGAATAAGAAAAGCAGATTTCCAACAATATAATCTAAAACCTGTCTATTGCACTAGATGCTGATTAAGATATAGTAAGCCTTCTTCTTCTTCTTCTTTTTTTTTTTTGAGAGGCAGTCTCCCATTGTCATCTGGGCTGGAGTGTGAAGGCACAATCTCAGCTCGCTACAACCTCCACCTCCCGGGTTCAAGTGATTCTCCTGCCTCAGCCTCCCAAGTAGCTGGGATCACAGGTCCCCGCCACCATGCCTGGCTAATTTTTTTGTATTTTTAGTAGAGACGATGTTTCACTATGTTGGCCAGGCTGGTCTCAAATTCCTGAGCTTGTGACCCACCTCAGCCTCCCAAAGTGCTGGGATTACAGGCGTGAGCCACCGTGCCTGGTCATAAGCATTCTTCCATATATGTATCTGAGCTTGAAAATAAAACAAAGGCTATCCTGAGAGACATAAAATGAAGAGGAGAGTGAAACCAACAGGGTAAATCAGTATGAAATCTGGGGCTTTCTCAATACCGGGAACTGAAAGCATTGGGTTTTAAGGCTGCATAGGGGGCAAAAGGCAGAGACTTGGGCCCATGCAGATGCTCACATAGAATCAGGACTTTTGAAGACCCACAGTCTCAGTAAGAGGCTAGAAAGACTAGGAAAAAAAATCTGCTTTCCAGGAAAGAAAAATGAATTTTTTTTTTTTTTTTTTTCCAATCATTGAGAGCTTGTAAGGTTGCTGAGGTTGGTTGGCCTTGAACTCTTGGCCTCGCCTTCGCAAGCGCCACAACATCCGGCCGGAGCCACTTTGGGCCCCTTTTTTTTTTTTTTAAGACAGAGTCTCCCTCTGTTGCCCAGGCTGGAGTGCGGTGGTAGGATCTCGATTCACTGCAACCTCTGCCTCCCAGGTTGAAGTGATTCTTGTGCCTCAGCCTCCTGAGTAGCTGGGACTAAGGCATGCACCACCTAGCCTGGCTAATATTTGTATTTTTAGTAGAGACGGCGTTTCAGCATGTTGGCCAGGCTAGTCTTGAACTCTTGGCCTCAAGCAATCTGCTTGCCTTGGACTCCCAAAGTGCTGAGATTACAGGTGTCAGCCACCATGCCTAGCTGAGAAACGAAATAACCTTACCACTAGATAGAAATCAGTGACAATTTATATGTATAAATTTGCCTCCAAATGGGCATGGGGTTTAAATACAAAATATCTTGGTGGTTTGGAGCCGAGTTGAAGCGGTTGCAGGTTGGCCGGACTAAAGCACTTGGCAGGAAGAAATGTTACATCACCTCTGAAGGAGAGTCCTCCACGTTCCTACAGATTAAGATCAGTCAAACATGACGTCACAATCTAAAAATCACAAAATAGGGGGCCCAAAGTGGCTCCGGCCGGATGTCGTGGCGCTTACGAAGGCGAGGCCAAGAGTTCAAGGCCAACCAACCTCAGCAACCTTACAAGCTCTCATTGATTGGCAAGAAAAAAAAAATCACAAAACATGTAAGAATGCAAAATGTTCACAGAGGTAAATGATGCAAATGAAAACATTAACAAGAATTGAGGAAACTATCAGAAAGAACAGGAACTAACCTGGTAGATTTGAAAAGGAACAATATATATCTTTTAAAATTAGAAAAATAATTGAAATTTATTTTTTCCTTTTCCTCTTCTGAAAACATTTTTTCACCAATCTCATGCTTAAATGAATGAGAACTATGATTCTGAATTAATGGTTATTTTTTTTTTTTTGAGACGGAATCTTGGTTTGTCACCCAGGCTGGAGTGCAGTGGTGCGATCTTGGCTCACTGCAACCTCTGCCTCTTGGGTTCAAGCAATTCCCTTTCCTCGGCCTCCCAAGTAGCTGGGACTACAGGTATGCGCCATCACGCCTGGCTGATTTTTTGTATTTTAGTAGAGACGGGGTTTCACCATGTTGGCCATGATGGTCTTGATCTCCTGACCTCATGGTCCGCCTGCCTGGGCCTCCCAAAGTGCTGGGATTGCATGTGTGAGCCACTGTGCTGGCCTATTCTTCTTCTTCTTCTTTTTTTTTTTTTGAGACAGAGTTTTATTCTCGTTACCCAGGCTGGAGTGCAGTGGCGCGATCTTGGCTCACTGCAACCTCCGCCTCCTGGGTTCAGGCAATTCTCTTGCCTCAGCCTCCTGAGTAGCTGGATTACAGGCGCGCGCCACCATGCCCAGCTAATTTTTTGTATTTTTGGTAGAGACGGGGTTTCACCATGTTGACCAGGATGGTCTCGATCTGTTGACCTCATGATCCACCCGCCTCAGCCTCCCAAAGTGCTGGGATTATAGGCATGAGCCACCGCGCCCAGCCCAACTCTCTTTCTTGACCCTCACTGTTCTGGTCAGTCTAATTATTTCTTTGGGAGATATTTATCTTTTCTTTTTGACTGTTTTTTTTTTTTTCTAAATTGACAAATGAAATTTATATATATTTACCACATGTAACATATTGTTTCAAAATATATAGGTATACACTGTGGAATGGCTAAATTGAGCTAATCAATATATATATTACCTCACATTATTGTTATTATTATTATTATTTTCAGACGGAGTTTCGCTCTTGTTACCCAGGCTGGAGTGCAATGGCGCAATCTCAGCTCACTGCAACCTCCGCCTCCTGGGTTCAGGCAATTCTCCTGCCTCAGCCTCCTGAGTAGCTGGGATTACAGGCACGCGCCACCGTGCCCAGCTAATGTTTTGTATCTTTAGTAGAGATGGGGTTTCACCATTTTGACCAGGATGGTCACAATCTCTTGACCTCGTGATCCACCCGCCTCGGCCTCCCAAAGTGCTGGGATTACAGGCGTGAGCCACCGCGCCCAGCCTACCTCACACCATTTTTTTATGGTGATAACACAAAATATACTCTCAACAATTTTCAAGTACACTATATGTTGTTATTAACTATAGCCAACATGTTGTACACTAGAGCTCTCGAACTTATTCCTTCCATCTAATTAAAATTTTGAATCCCCTGACCGACATCTCCCCAATAACCCCCTTGCCCCTGATAACCACCATTCTACCCTCTACTTCTGAGTTCTTTTTCTGTTTCATATATATGTGAGATTATGCCGTGTTTGTCTTTCTGTGCCTGGCTTATTTCACTTAACATGATGTCTTGCAGGTTCATCCATGTTATCCAAAATAGGAGGCTAACCTGGGTGGATTGCTTGAGTTCAGGAGTTTGAGACCAGCCTGGGCAGCATGGTAAGACCTCATCTCGAGAAAGAGAGAGACAGAGAGAGAGAGAGAGATATCTATTTAAAATTGATAAATTGGTAATGTAATCCAAGCTTTTTAATTTATTTTTTTAAGAGACGAGGTCCCACTGTGTTGCCCAGGCTGGTCTCGAACTCTTGAGCTCAAGCGATTCTCCCATCTCAGCCTCTCAAAGTGCTCGGATTACAGGTGTGAACCACCATGCCCAGCCTAAATCTTTTTTTTTTTTTGAGACGCAGTTTCGCTCGTTACCCAGGCTGGAGTGCAATGGCGCGATCTCGGCTCACCGCAACCTCCGCCTCCTGGGTTCAGGCAATTCTCCTGCCTCAGCCTCCTGAGTAGCTTGGACCATGTTGAAGTTGTTCACTTTAACATTTCATTAAGTATATTCACAATGTTGCAAAATCATTGTCACCATCTACAGAACTTCTTCATCATCCCGAACAGGAACTCTGTGCCCATTAAATAAGAACTACTATTCTCTCCTACACCGTCTCCTGCTAACCTCCATTCTGCTTTGTCTCCATGAATTTGTCTGTTCTTATGCCTCAGATAAGTGGGATCATATGTTTGTCTTTTTGCATCTGGCTTATTTTACTTCACATAAGGTTTTCAAGGTTCACCCATGAGGTCTAGCATTTTAAATAAAAGATACTGAGGAGTTCAGTATTCAGAAAGAAAAATTTCAGATTTCATGAAAACATAAATACTCAGATCCAGGAATTATGGCAAATCCCAAACAGGGTAAGTAAAACTAAAATGACAAGTAGGCAGATCATGTTGAAACTGAATAATATTAAAGACAACAGGGTCTTAAAAGTAGACGAAAGACCAGATTACCCACAGAAAGAAGGACAAGTTGATCAACAGCATTTGTTCTGATGGCAACAGAATAGTAAGTGTAAAACATGGAGTGTAAATCACTGTTATCTAGAACTGCATTCCCAGGGCAGCAGGTTGCTGGTCGGCTATTTTAATAACCATTCTGTCTTCCTTATTAATATAGCCCTGGTACCTGCCACCACATCTGGCAATTTTTTTTGTAATTTTGTAGACCTGGAGTCTCACTTTGTTGCCCGGGTTGGTCTTAAACTCTTGAGCTCAAGAGACCCGCTCACCTTGGCTTCCTAAAGTGCTGGGATTACAAGTATGAACCACGTTGGCCAGCCAGTTCCACATTTTAATGTCAAAATAATATTTTAAATTTAACACTCTTTCTGAGAATATACAACAGAGATCAGCCATCCCTTCCAATGCTGTTTTGCTGCTACATATGGAGAACACCCTCTCAATTAGGGTACACTCCAAAATTTGAACTAGCTTTTGATGATAAAATTTAGCGTTTACCATGTGCTAGGCATGTGCTAAGCATTTTACACACACACGCCTCATGTAGCCCACACAATGGCCCAGGAGGCTGAGAACTGACCTGTGAGCCTCTGAAGGCAGATACCTCGCATCTCAACCAGGCCTGCCACCTGGCCAGAATGATTGAGGAAATGAAACAGTTTGTATTACTGTCCCCAGCCTAGCCGAGCATACCTGGAGATACAGGAAGGCTAGGAAGCTTTGCAGGTCACCTGGGTATCTGGTGGCTGAGCTGGGCATTTGCTCTAAGTCCAGCTCTTGAACTTGTCTCGGAAATTTTTTGTTCCTTGAAACCAAACTGCAAGAAAAGCAAAAGTGCTATCAGATTTTAGGGACTAGAATTAGAAACTCAAACCCCTTCAGAACCTTTCCTGTCTCTCAAATCCATGTTTCTTTCAACGTGGCTTTCTTCTTAAGGCACGCACCTTGGTCGCCGGAAGCTCCTGAGTTCACATCTCTCCTCTACATCTCAAGAGTGGAACAGGTCTCCTTATTTTAAGAGACGTACAATCGCAGAGCAGGACTCAACGGTGGCCCCGCTCAGGCAACATACCCACGGGCTTCTCTGCTGACCAGCCACAGTGACCACGGACAAGTTAAGTTACCAAGGACAGTAACGGTGGCTTACCCAGCGACTTGGTGATGATTGAATGAACTAATATGTGTGATACAGTTAGAGTCGCATGTTTGTGCTCAAAAACCTTAGTGAACAATCCATTTTCTTAATTCTCACTGCATATTTTTTTTTATTTAAACAATTTTCATAAGTCTTTGTGGTACTCTCCAAGCAAAAAAGGTTTTTCTGTGAAACTGTCATTATTGCCGGCTTTGGAGTTTATATTATTCTTTGTGGTCCTGGCCAGAGAGCCAAGACATTGACATAAAAAGAAATGGTGGGCTAGCGGTACGCCTCTGAAGGGACACATCTTGGTTATTCAGCGTTCTCACATAAATCCAGGCCCAACACGAGCTCATGACCCCTGGTCATAAAATTCTCACAGAAACAATCCACCAAGAGTCAGAATTATGTCACAAAAAGCAGAATCAGACCATCAAACAGTTGATATAATGAAACTATTGACTAGAAATTTTAAAATAGATATTTTTGAAATAATTAAAAACAAGAGGCCGGGCGCAGTGGCTCATGCCTGTAATCCCAGCACTTTGCGAGGCTGAGGCGGGTGGACTGCTTGAGTGTCAGGAGTTTGAGACCAGCCTGGGCAACACGGGGAAACCCTGTCTTTATAAAAAATTTTAAAAGTTAGCTGGGTGTGGTGTTGCATGTCTGTAATCCCAGCTACTTGGGAGGCTGATGCAGAAGAATCACTTAAACCCAGGGGGCAGAGGCTGTACTGAGCTGAGATCGTGACATTGCACTCTAGCCTGGGCAACAGAGTGAGACTCTATCTCAAGAATGAATGAATGAATGAAGGGTAAAGGATGCACTCTTAGGGAAAAGAAAATTAAACCTAGCAGGAAAGAATGAGAGGCAAGAAGGCTGGGCACGGTAGCTCATGCCTGTAATCCCAGCATTTTGGGAGGCTGAGGTGGATTACTTGAGGTCAGGAGTTCAAGACCAGCCTGAACAACATGGTGAAACCCTTTCTCTACTGAAAATCCAAAAATTAACAGGGTGTGGTGGCGATGCCTGTAATCCCAGCTACTTGGGAGGCTGAGGCAGAATTGCTTGCACCCAAGAGTCGGAGGTTTCAGTGAGCTGAGATTGCGCCACTGCACTTCAGCCTGGGCAACAAGAGTAAAACTGTAACAAGCAAACAAACAAACAAACTGGTTAACATGTGACTAAGTCTAAACAAGCATTTGTTTTTCTACAGTGATGGTAATAACAGACATGACTAATTTGGAGGTGAAAACATGGACAAAAGCCAGGATGAGAGAATTGACTGAAGGTTAAGTATTCTAAATTCTTTTTGTTACAGAGACACTAATTAACTTTAGACCTTGTTAATTATGCATGTGGAAAGTTTACTTCTAAAAATGACAGAAAAAGAATGCAGAAATTCCAAACCAATGGGAGTTGGAGGAAAGGGGAATAAAGAAAACGTGATCAATGCAATAGAGGCAGAAAGAAAAAAGAAGCATAGAGGAAAAAGTACAAACCAACAGCACAAAATAAGATGGTAAAAATCAGTTAAAGCATGTCATTAATTACGACATACATACCACTAAAGATTGAAAATTGTCAGACCGGGTCTAAAAAAAAATCCAGCTGTATATGCTATTTGCCAGAAGCACACTGAAGAATATAAAACAGAAAGGATAAAAGGAAACTGATGGAAAGAGAGACACGAGGCCACGAAGAAGTGTGTTGTAGCTACTTTCACTGTTGGAAAAAATACAATTAAGACAAAAAGCTTAATTAAACAGTGGACTTATGCTAAAAGGATGAATTTTTCAGGAAGCTGTGATAATTCTAAGCTTGTTAGCATTTAATGACATAAAGTCTATAAAACCAAAACTGGCAAAATTTAAAGAAGAGACTGACAAAGCCACAGCCACCACAGAGATTTGAACACATCTCTCTCAGTCATTTATAAATCAAGGAGACAGCATATTAGAAAGTACAGCACCTGTGAATAAAATAAACAAGCTTGATCTCATGGAGGTTATATATGAATAAAATGAATATGTGAATTAATATGTATCATGGATATGAATTGATTCATATATATGAATCAATATATATGAAATAGATGATATCAATATTTATGATAAGAACAGATATACCTGTATCCAGCAATTCCTACTGAATAAATAGGAAACGTTTACAAAAATGGACCATGTAGAAGGATAGAATTCACAGAACCCCAAAATACCAGTATTATGGATATAACTTCTCTGACCATAATGTAAAAAATATCAATAACCAAGGGCTAGTCTTCCCCCAACAAAAAAAATATGCATTTGAAAGTATTTTTATTTTTATTTATTTTTGAGAAGGAGTTTTGCTCTTATTGCAAAGGCTGGAGTGCAATGGTGCGTTCTCAGCTCACTGTGACCTCCGCCTCCTGGGTTCAGGCAATTCTCCTGCCTCAGCCTCCAGAGTAGCTGGGACTACAGGCATGCACCACACCAGCTAATTTTTGTATTTTTAGTGGAGATGGGGTATCACCATGTTGGCCAGGATGGTCTCGAACTTCTGACCTCAGGTGATCCACCTTGGCTTCCCAAAGTGCTGGGACTACAGGTGTGAGCCACCACGCCCAGCACATTAAAAAATATAAATAAGCATACTTTTCAGCAATTCCCAAGCCAAAATATATAATTGATATTAGAAAATCAGAACAAAATGGCTAGGTTCAGTGGCTCATGCCTGTAATCCCAGCACTTTGGGAGGCAGAGGCGGGTGGATTACCTGAGGTCAAGAGTTCAGGACCAGCCTGGCCAACATGGTGAAACCCCGGGCATCTTAGCCGGTGCCTATAATCTGAGCTTCTCAGGAGGCTGAGACAGAATTGCTTGAACCGGGGAGGTGGAGGTTGCAGGGAGCCAAGATTGTGCCACTGCATTCCAGCTTGGGCAACAAGAGCGAAAATCTGTCTTGAAAAGAAAAGAAAAGAAAAAATCAGAACACAATGAAATTAAAATACTGGCCGGCGAGGTGGCTCAAGCCTGTAATCCCAGCACTTTGGGAGGCCAAGGCGGGTGGATCACGAGGTCAAGAGATCGAGACCATCCTGGTCAACGTGGTGAAACCCCGTCTCTATTAAAGATACAAAAAATTAGCTGGGCATGGTGGCGCATGCCTGTAATCCCAGCTACTCAGGAAGCTGAGGCAGGAGAATTGCCTGAACCCAGGAGGCGGAGGTTGCGGTGAGCCGAGATCGCGCCGTTGCACTCCAGCCTGGGTAACAAGAGCAAAACTCCATCTCAAAAAAAAAGAAAAAAAAAAAAGAAATTAAAATACTACTTATCAAGAATTAAGAGGACAGGCATGTGCCTGTAGTCTCAACTACTCGGGAGGCTGGGGCAGGAGGACGGTTTGAGCCTAGGAGTGGGAGAGTAGCAGACTGCAGTGAGCTCTGATCCCACCAGTCAAGGCAACAGAGTGCAGTGGTGTTTACAGCTAATTGACCCTAACCAGCCACAGTTACCTGTTCCTTCTTCACTCTGTTTCACTTGACTAGCTTTAAAAAGTAAAAATAAAAATAAAAAGGAAAGCTTGAGGGACATAAGTAAAGTGACATTTGGAAATGTATAGGTTTATGAAGAAACACTGAAAATTAGTAAGCATCCAGCTCAATTTAGAAAAAGAATCAGGCCAGGCACAGTGGCTCACGCCTGTAATCCCAGCACTTTGGGAGGCTGAGGCAGGTGGATCATGAGGTTAGGAGTTCGAGACCAGCCTGACCAACATGGTAAAACCCCGTCTCTACTAAAAATATAAAAGTTAGGCATGGTGGCGCGCGCCTGTAATCCCAGCTACTCAGGAGGCTGAGGCAGGAGAATTGCTTGAATCCAGGAGGCGGAGGTTGCAGTGAGCCGAGATCGACCCACTGCACTCCAGCCTGGCGACAGATCAAGACTCTGTCTCAAAACAAAACAAAAAACCAGAAAAAGAAAAAGAATCCTAAAGAAATAAGAACAGAATACAACAGAAAACAGAGATGATAAAAAAATGAAAAGCTGATTCTTTATACATTTGTATTCCTAGAAAAATAAAATTTAAGAGTCAAGATAAAATGGAGCCTAAATATAACTATAGATAGATATTCAAGAACTAGAAGCAATACAAACTCTCCTCCCTGAAAATACACCAGATCCAGTTTTATTATCAACTGATCCTCCAAGGATGCCTGCCTTCCACAAGCTGGTCTGGAGCCTGGAAGAGGGACTGCTCTGGGGAGGGGAAGTTGGACTTGCAGACGGAGGCTGGAGCACTGACCCAGTACACAGCAGGATCCCTGCCACGCATCAGGGCTGTGCCAGGGGCTTGGACACATCAGTGAACCTAACCGGCCAAGGTCTCTCTCCACTGGGTGCCTAGTGAGAGGCAGGGAAAGAAAGACACTAAACCACAAATAAGTGAGTCAGAGTATGCCAGAAGGCCACAGAAGGAAGGCAGGGGACCAGAGGGAGGGAGTGGAGCAGTGTGGAGCCAGGCAGGTGCACCTGAGAAAGGAAGGTGGAGGGGATCGCCTGAGAGCAGAGGGTCCTCTCCCCGACCAGGGTGTGGCAGCCAAGGGAGGTGACGTTCCCCAGGAAGTCAAGTGGGACAGGACAGAAATGTGCCCGCTGGGTTACCACAGGGTCCTTGTGCTGCCTTTGGGAATCTTCAGGGAAATGGTCCTCACAGGGACTGTGGGCTGACTGAGAGGGAGGGTTAAGGAGTGGGTGAGAGGGGCAGGAGCGATGGTGGGAGATCTGGATGGGACAGCTCTGAGTGCAGCTGAAGTGAGGCCAACGGCTCTGATAAGAGAGAAGGCAGTGGTTGGCAAACCCAGGCCCACCTGAGGTCCTGAAGGTGGGTGGGGGCGTGAGCCCCCTTGCTGCAGAGTGTATTAGGACAGGAGGGCTTAGGCAGGGAGGGCCCTTGCAGTGGCCTCAGCGGGGGGCGGGGGGCAGCGGGGCAGTGGGCTGTGGTCCATCCAGAGGTTGGTTTGCCCCCCCACCCCTGTGTCCAGCACTATTCTGGGTGCTTTGCCCACATGAGCTCTCCCAGGCCTTGTGAGGCCTATTTGTGTCTAAATGTGTGTGGGGGGAAGAAGTGGGGATGGTGAGAAGGACGGATCTTTCTGGATCCTTTGGCCCTGTTGGAAGGAAGGGAAAGCTAGGGGCTGTGGTGTCCTGTAAAACCCCACCTTCCAGGTCAGAGACAGGAGAGAAGAGGGCATAAGGCTGGGCCCAGGGTGGCCCTGCCTGGCAGGTGGGGTCTGGTGGGCCTGAGGGAGGGTGCTCAGGAAGCATGGGAAGGCCCTGGGGAACCTGGGGATTATTCTCAACAAAATAAGGGGCAAAGACACCCCGTGTCCCTTGGCTTCCTCACCAGGAATCCACCCGGAGGACGTCATGTGTGTAAGTGCTTGTGGGCATCGTTATTTTTGCTGTTTGCCGGGGTGGCGGTGGAGCTGGAGAGTGACTCAGGCTTGGACTCTGTTCACGATGTGAGCATCACGCGTGCCAGGCACTGTGCAGAACTCAGGCTCAGGGCGGCACTGGGCAGGCACTCCGGTGTTGCCCTGGGCAGTGGGTCTTCAACCCAGTTGAGTCTGGGGACCATCAATCTGTTGGCTGCTGGTTGGCAAAGATGTGAGATTTTTCTCTTGAAAGTCTCCGTGGTCACAGCCTGTGCTGGCATGGGGTGGCTGGATTCACCTGGGCTGGTGGGTTGGCAGGAGGAGGCTGGCAGGGCCCAGAGGTCTAGTCTGGGGGTAGGGGGAGTGCCACCCAGGGGTTCTGGGTCCGTCCACCCAAGGGCAGGCTTGTAGGGAGAGCCCAAAGGAGAGGGAGGAGGCCCACGGCTGTGGAAGACCTGGCTGTGGAGACAGGTGTGGCCCCATCCACCACGTTGCCCTGGCCAAAGTCGTGGTTGTGGTGGGAAGAACGGTAGGGAGGGTTAGGGTTAGGGCTGAAGGCGGGGTTGGGAGGGAGCTGGGGGCCTGGGTGACTAGGGAGGAGAGAGGGGGCAGCAGGAAGACGGTGGAGACACGAGGTGGGCCGGGAAGCACTAGCTTCCTCTCTCCATGGCTGGGGCACAGGAAATCCAGCCCTGGTGCCTTCCAAGGTGCTTCCTGCAGATAAGGGAGCTTCGAGGGCCCCTTCCTGCTCCCTGCTCCCGGGACCCCCACCCCTCCCATCCTGCCCCCTCCCCTGGGAGACCCTCAGCTGCACCACTCAGGCCAGGCCAATGGCCTTGGGAGGGGCCTGGGAGGTCTGTGATGCTGGGACCACAGTTCCTGGGCAGGCAGTAACCGTCCAGGCGAGGGAAGAACGCGGGAGGGACGTGACCCACACACCGCATTGGAGGCTCTACTCTACCGGGTCAGTGGCCTCCCGGGGAGGCGGGAGGAGCAAGCCAGGCTGGTCCCAGGGAAGAGGCTCTGCTCTGGGGTTGACCAGAGGCTGTTCCGAGGGCAGAGGGTTCATCAGAAACTCTGCATGGGGTCAGGGGTGCTCTGGGGTGGGCAGTTGGTGGTCGAGGGGGATCTGTGGGGGACTGTCAAGCCCTGTGCTGTGTGAGTGGGTATTTAGGATGGTCCAGGCTGTCCAGGGGACGGGAGGGAGGTTTTTCTGCGTGTATGGGGGCCGCGGCAGTTCAAGGTTATTCCCGGGAGGCTCAGGCAAAATCCGTTTTGTGGGTGATCTGGGGCTGCTCTTGGAGAGGCTGGGAATTAGGGGCTGCTTTTCTCTTTAGGCAGAGGGGTTCCCTAGGCTGGGCTCTTCTGTGAACGTTCTCAAGCTCTGCCCTCAGGGGGCCAGCGGCTCTTCTCCCGGGATCTGGGGCTGAGGGGGGCGGCGGGCGCCAGGCAAAGTGGGTTGGGAGAGTTCCGTGGGAGTCGGAGCTATTTCGATTTAGGGGCTGCTCCTGGGGGAACAGGGGCTCGCAGAGCTGGACAGTTCGGAGAGGCCGCTCGGGGCCGGGGGCCTGGTGCGCCCCGATGGGGCGGCGGTGCCTGAGCTAGTTTCTTTACTGAGCTCCCCCCTCCTCCGCCCACTCATCACCCCCTCCCGCGTTGCCACGACAACGCGTAAAACTAAAATTCACTTTCCAGTCGCAGGTGGAGACTAGTAGCGCCCCCTCCCCTAGGCCCTTCCCCGTAGGTCGCGCCCCCATCCCGCCGTCGCTAAGGTGACGGGGAGGGGGCGACACGCGAAGGGTCCCGGCCGGCCAGGGGGCCTTGGGGGGGAAGTCCGGAGCAAACTCCCCAAACTCGGCTGGGGTCGGGGAGCCGCCAGGGCGTGGTCAAAAGGGTTAATTCGGAGGGCCTCGCGCTGCGGCGGTGGGAACGGCCCCGGACTCTCTCGTTCTGGAGGTCCCCAGCCTCCGACCCCCAGGCCTGGGGCAGGGGTGGTCCCCGCCATCTCCTCCGGGACCGGAGCTGGGGGGTCGGTGGAGCGGGGGGAGAAACCGCCACCTCCGGAAATTAATTGTTTTTCTTTCCCCTTCTCCCCCTACCTCGGTCTTCCTGCCCCAACGCGGCCCCCACCCCAGCTCTGGGACCCCTTCCTCCGCCGCACCCTCCCCGGTGGTCCGGGCATGCCCGCCCGCGGCGGAAGGGCGGCGCGGCCCTCGCCGCTCAGCCACTCCCCCCCCGCCGAGGCCTAGGACTCCCCCCGCCCCCCGGCACAGCCCCCCAGCCCCCCGCCCCGGGGCCTGGCCCCCGCCCTCCTCACGAGCCTCCCACCCCCACCCGGGACCCCGCAAGCCGCCCCCCCACACTGGCCCCGAGCCCTCCCGGCCCCCGCCTCCGGCGCAGCCCCCTCGCCACCCCCGCTTCCCTCCCGTCTCAGGCCCCCTCCCCCCGCCGCCCCCGCCCCCGGGGAAGGCAGGCGCCGAGCTGAGCCGGGGCCGATGCAGCTGAGCCGCGCCGCCGCCGCCGCCGCCGCCGCCCCAGCGGAGCCCCCGGAGCCGCTGTCCCCCGCGCCGGCCCCGGCCCCGGCCCCCCCCCGGCCCCCTCCCGCGCAGCGCGGCCGACGGGGCTCCGGCGGGGGGGAAGGGGGGGCCGGGGCGCCGCGCGGAGTCCCCGGGCGCTCCGTTCCCCGGCGCGAGAGGCCCCGGCCCCGGCCCCGGCGCGGGGATGGACGGCCCCGGGGCCAGCGCCGTGGTCGTGCGCGTCGGCATCCCGGACCTGCAGCAGACGGTGAGCCCCGCCGCCCTGGGCCCGGCCGCGCCCCTGCGCTCCCCGCCCGGCATCCTCCCCGCCCCCGTCCCGCCCGGGCGCCTCCCCGCGCCTCGGACCCCCGGCCCACGGCTACTCACCCCTCCCCCGCCGCCTCCGCCGGGACCCTCCCCATCGCCAGGGCGGGGCGCGAGGAAGCCCGGCCCCCGGGGCGGGGCCTGGACCGCAGTTCGCGGAGGCGCGGGGTCCTGGACGCCGGCTCCCGAGCCCCGGACTCCTTCGGCGCTGGGGGGGGCCCGGGGCTCGGCACCCCGCGTGCAGCGGGCGGGGCGGGTCGCGCTGCCGGAGTCCGAGCTGACGAGCCCGCCCCGCTGCAGAAGTGCCTGCGCCTGGACCCGACCGCGCCCGTGTGGGCCGCCAAGCAGCGCGTGCTCTGCGCCCTCAACCACAGCCTCCAGGACGCGCTCAACTATGGGCTTTTCCAGCCGCCCTCCCGGGGCCGCGCCGGCAAGTTCCTGGACGAGGAGCGGCTCCTGCAGGACTACCCGCCTAACCTGGACACGCCCCTGCCCTACCTGGAGGTGAGCGGAGGCACGGGGCGAGGCGAGCAGCGCGCAGAGTAGACCCCCAAGCTGCAGGGTGGAGGCGGGGTGTGCGTGTGTGTCCGCGCGCGCACAGTGTGTGCAGTCAGGATGTGCAGTGTGAGTGGGCAGTGTGTGCAGTGAGCGGCTACAGTGTGCAGTAAGGATGTGCAGTGAGCGGGCAGTGCAGTGGGTGCACAGTGCACGCAGTGAGCATGTACAGGGTGTGCAGTGAGCATGTGTAGTCGGTAGACAGTGCAGTGGGTGCGCACGATGCATGCAGTGAGCCTGTACAGTGTGTGCAGAGCACATGCCGTGTGTGCAGTGAGCATGTGCAGTGAGCGGCATGCAGGGCGTGCAGTATGTGCAGTGAGCGGGCAATGCAGTGGGTGCACACGATGCATGCAGTGAGCATGTACAGGGCGTGCAGAGAGCCTGTGTAGTGGGTGGACAGTGCAGTGGGTGCGCACGATGCATGCAGTGAGCATGTGCAGTGTGTGCAGAGCACATGCCGTGTGTGCACTGAGTGGTGTGCAGTGTGTGCAGAGAGCCTGTGTAGTGAGCAGGCAGTGCAGCAGGTGTGTACAGGGTGTGGTGAGTGGCACACTGTGTGTGCAGCGAGTGTGTGCACTGCATGCAGTGAGCCACGTGTACAGCATTGCTGTCTGGGGCAGTGAGTACCGTGTGAGCCGCGTTGTAATTGCGGCAAGCAGCATGTGCAGTACACAGTGAGAGGCGTGCACAGTGTGTGTGTGTGTAGTGTGCCACACGTACAGATTGTGTATGTGTGCAGTTTGAACAGTGCGTGCATTGAGCAGTGTGTGTGGTATCAATGCATTGTTCTCCAGGGAGGAGTGTGAGCAGGAATGAGTGCCCGAGGGGTGTGTGGTGTGAGCAGGGTTGTCTGTGTGCACGTTTGTTCCTTTCTCTTCACGAGCTGTGAAGTCCTGTGAAGGCCAACCTAAGTCTCCTCCTTTGCTCACCCATGTATGCTGTGAAGATATATTGAGTGCCCTGCCGGGCATGGGGACACAGACTCACAGACTGGTTTGGTCCTGTGGAGGGTCGTGGAGTTTGGCAGGGTGGAGGGGGGCACTCAACTGCAATGAGCATTGAATAAAGATTTTGGAAGCTGAGCTCAAAATTGGGCTGGTCTCCATGATGGCACGGGAAAGGGGGGTCAGTTCTACCTGGAAAGTGGAGGGGGATGTCTAGGAAGGTGAGCCTGGAGTGAGGCCTTCAGAGAGGCGTGGGATTTTTAGGGAATCCTGGGGATGGGAAGGAGACAGGACGCTGCAGGCTGCGGGCAGCTCGCGTGTGCCTTCCACCACGCTGCCTGATGCCTGGGTGTGGTGGGTGCATGGCAGCTGTTAGTTCTGTCCATCGTGGTAGTATGTGCATCTGGGTTTGGTGGCACTGTGGCCAGCATGAGTGGGACAGGGTTTGCGCGTGGACTCCCTTAGCCGGGATGAGGGCGTTTTCTCTACCTTTTCTTTATCTGAGCAGTTTCGATACAAGCGGCGAGTTTATGCCCAGAACCTCATCGATGATAAGCAGTTTGCAAAGCTTCACACAAAGGTAAAGGGTTATGGTGAGGGGGGTGCTCCTGAGGTTCTCTCCTGCCTCCCTGTGGCTGCTGCCCCCACTCCAGCTTGGGGCTGACCACAGTCCCCCCCAGCTTCAGCTCAGTCTATTTACCCTACTGTCAGGGGCCCAGAGACAGTGCTGGGTATGGCTGGAGGGCTGGGCACAGATTCCAAGCACCATAGCTGGGGGAGCAGGTGGTCCAGTGGTGTGTTCCAGTTAGACTCTTACCGACCCCCTGGCTTAGGGGCTAGAGTGTCCTGTGCGAAGCTGGGTGGCAGAGAGAATGGACAAGCATCTGACGTGATGGCTGTCGGGGAACAGGCACCCAGCACTGAGTGGTCAGCCACTGGGCATTTGTAATGAGACCTCTCCTTAATCCTCCTCTGGAGGGACTCATAGAACCCCATGTGGCACACGGGGACACAGAGTGCCACTGGGCATTTGTAATGAGACCTCTCCTTAATCCTCTTCTGGAGGGACTCATAGAACCCCATGTGGCACACGGGGACACAGAGTGCCACTGGGCATTTGTAATGAGACCTCTCCTTAATCCTCTTCTGGAGGGACTCATAGAACCCCATGTGGCACACGGGGACACAGAGTGCCACTGGGCATTTGTAATGAGACCTCTCTTTAATCCTCTTCTGGAGGGACTCATAGAACCCCATATGGCACACGGGGACACAGAGTGCCACTGGACATTTGTAATGAGACCTCTCCTTAATCGTCCTCTGGAGGGACTCATAGAACCCCATGTGGCACACGGGGACACAGAGTGCCACTGGGCATTTGTAATGAGACCTCTCCTTAATCCTCTTCTGGAGGGACTCATAGAACCTCATGTGGCACACGGGGACACAGAGTGCCACTGGGCATTTGTAATGAGACCTCTCCTTAATCCTCCTCTGGAGGGACTCATAGAACCCCATGTGGCACACGGGGACATAGAGTGCCACTGGGCATTTGTAATGAGACCTCTCCTTAATCCTCTTCTGGAGGGACTCATAGAACCCCATGTGGCACACGGGGACACAGAGTGCCACTGGGCATTTGTAATGAGACCTCTCCTTAATCCTCTTCTGGAGGGACTCATAGAACCCCATGTGGCACACGGGGACACAGAGTGCCACTGGGCATTTGTAATGAGACCTCTCCTTAATCCTCTTCTGGAGGGACTCATAGAACCCCATATGGCACACGGGGACACAGAATGCCACTGGGCATTTGTAATGAGACCTCTCTTTAATCCTCTTCTGGAGGGACTCATAGAACCCCATGTGGCACACGGGGACACAGAGTGCCACTGGGCATTTGTAATGAGACCTCTCCTTAATCCTCTTCTGGAGGGATTCATAGAACCCCATATGGCACACGGGGACACAGAGTGCCAGATAAGCTAAGTCACTTGTTCACGACTTTGTAGACGGTGAAGCTGGGGCTGAACCCAGGTCTGTCTGATTCCAGACCCAGTCCCCAAGCATGCCTGTGAGGTGTCTTTACTGCTGGATGCCACCTCCAGCTGGGCCTGACCCCAAATGCTGTTGAGGGGCAGCTTTCTACCACCTCTGAATGTCGGAGGGGCAGTGTTGGTGCCGTAGCCTCTCCCCATGGGCTCCCACCCCAAGCTCATGGGCCGGCAGGCGCTTGCTTGCGGATACTTTACAGACGAGCTCTGGAGCTCAGGAGAAGGGTCAGAACGCTGTCACCCCTGTGCCCTAATGGTCCCGTCAGTGACCTTGGAGCCTCGGGCTCCTGCGTCAGACTTTTCTGCTGTCCCTGGGCAGGTGGTGGCCAATGCCTTGGCACTGTGGATGGGCAGAGGCCACTGTGGAAAATTCCCCTTCTCCCTCCACTGGCCCTCACTCGACCCTGCCAGCCTGGGTTCCCTCCCCCGTGACCTGGTCTGGCTCTCAGGATGCAAGAAAGGGCTCTGAGTCTCCCTCCAGATCTCCCCGCAGTGACCAACAAGACACGAATGACTCGTTCTTCAGTGGGTCTCGTCTGTTTTCGGGATGAGCTTAAACTTCTCACACAGCCCCACGTTCCTGCCTCCCTGGGCTCCGTCCGGCCTTTCCCTCTCCCCTTGTAGTGAGCACTCCCTTCTCTTTCACTGCCTGGCAGGGGTCCCTGTGGTGCCCTCCCCTACTTCCGCTGTACATGGTGGGTTTATGGAAGGGCCTGGGTCTTTGAACAGGGGACCTGCCTTGTGTGTGTGGTATCTGTAGAGCCACCTGGGCAAGTGTGGTCTTGTGGGGCAAGTGGATAAACTGAGTGAGTACAGGGCCATCAGAGTCGTCACAGGAGGGGTCCCTGGGGTGGGGTGTGCCGTGGGGTGAGCTGGAGAGGAAGATGGGCTGGAGAAGGAGTAGGTCGTCTCAGGGTGCTGAGGGTTCAGGGCTGCTGTGGGGCTGGTTCCCACCTGGGTAGACTTCGGGCTCTTCCAGGCCAGGCAGGTTGGGGCAGCAGGGCCGGAGACACAGAGGCAGGGCAGGGACCGAGTCTGGAGTGAGGGACTTGACTGGGGCACGACCTGGGGGACCTGGCCTTGGTGAGGGGCTACTTGGGTTCAGGCTGGTGGTCGTGGCTGGTTTGACTCCCAGGATGTAAGGAAGGGCTTCGAGCTGTGCATGGGCCTTGCCAAGTAGGAACTGGGGCCGTGGGGGGAGCGCAGGGCTGTGGGTGACGATGGTGATGTCAGGTGACAGGTCAGACGGGTAGGGATGTGGTGGGGATGCCCGAAGGGGGCCTGAGGCTTGCAGGAGGAAGGCGGATGACGGTCAGATGACAGAGGCATTGGTGCCAGGCTGACTGGCGGCTGGTGTTCCAGGCGAACCTGAAGAAGTTCATGGACTATGTCCAGCTGCATAGCACAGAGAAGGTGGCCCGCCTGCTGGACAAGGGGCTGGACCCCAACTTCCATGACCCTGACTCAGGAGGTGAGGAGCAGAGTAGGGAGGGGCATGGCCTCTGAGTGGCTGGGAGCCTGACCCTCATCTGTCTCTGAATCCAGAGTGCCCCCTGAGCCTTGCAGCCCAGCTGGACAATGCCACGGACCTGCTGAAGGTGCTGAAGAACGGCGGTGCCCACCTGGACTTTCGCACTCGTGATGGGCTCACTGCTGTGCACTGTGCCACACGCCAGCGGAATGCAGCGGCGTTGACGGTCAGTGAGGGCAGGCCCTGGCCCGGGGGGGCTCTCTCCTGGTGGTGGGGCTGGGGGCTGCTGTGCCTGCTGTGGATACTGAGGCTGCTCACCCTCAGACCCTGCTGGACCTGGGGGCATCACCTGACTACAAGGACAGCCGCGGCTTGACACCCCTCTACCACAGCGCCCTGGGGGGTGGGGATGCCCTCTGCTGTGAGCTGCTTCTCCACGACCATGCTCAGCTGGGGACCACCGACGAGAATGGCTGGCAGGAGATCCACCAGGTGTGCAGGGAGCTGAGGTGGGGTCCCGACCTCTGTGTTCTGGGTGGGGGGTCCTGGGTTCTGTCTGTAGGGGTGGGGGCCCTAGCCTGTGGGTAACACCCCCAGGGGCACCAAGGAAACTGTGCAGACCCCAGGCACAATTAGTGCCTGAAGTATAACTCACTGCTTACTTATATCTAGCTTATGTATATAATCATACTTCGTCCTATATAGGTTTTCTGTATAATCATATAATAACTTACTGCTTACTATACCAGCTTATATGTACCTAGCATACTTAGTCCTGTGTAATATTTCTATAAAGTGACACAGGTATTGTAGTCGGAGCTGTACTGACACATTTAGTGCTGATTTACAGAATCCTTCTATATAACCATATAGTAGTTTGTAGTAGGAGGGATGCCCAGAGCAGTCACAGAACAGAAGCAGACATGGGAAAACAGCAAGACCAGGACGAGAACCAAAGACCCCGGCGGAGGCGTGCCTGCCTGAAAGGGCGTACGCTGCATGGCAGGCTTGGAGCAGGAGCCTCTCCTGATAAAGGAGCTGTGGGACCTGCATCCAGTTCCTGTGGAAAGTCGGCCTCAGGCCTGAGATCCTGGAAGTAACGGAGGGAGAAGAACCCTCTGGTGTGGCCGGTCACGGCGCTGTACACCCTGTCAGCCTTTTCTCTCTTTTGTGGTAGCTCAAATCATCCTCCCATAAATATCGTAAGAGAAGAGCACACGTCCGTCAGCTCCCACTGCACTGGCTTACAGTGTCCTTCTATTAGAAACCCTTTGAAGTCTCCAGCCCCCAGACAGGAAGTGTTGCTCACGACACCTTTTGCACACGGCCCACCTCCTTGCCTCAGTGACCTAATGGGGGTGGACCCCTTTTCTGTACATGACCCTCTACTACTGTGCACGGCCCACCTCTGCCCAGGTGACCTAATGGGGTGGCCTCCTCGCTTGTGACTTGTGATTCTATGCCCTGTTACTAAGCCTCTAGATGACCTCACTTATGACCCTGCCCCCTGCTTGTACCTAGTAAATACAGACGCTTCTGGGCATTTGGGGCTCTCGCCGGTCTCCATTCATAGATGGCGAGGCCCCCCGAGCCCAGCTGCCCTTCTCCAGTTCTTCAGTGTTCCGTCTCTACTTCTCGGATACTGCTCCTTAGCACAGCATCAGGGACACCCTACGACCCTGTGGGGACCCGCAGCCCTGCACTAGCCCCTGCCCAGGGACCCTGCAGCACCTTTCTCCTCCCCTAGGCCTGCCGCTTCGGGCACGTGCAGCACGTGGAGCACCTGCTCTTCTACGGGGCAGACATGGGGGCCCAGAACGCCTCAGGGAACACAGCCCTGCACATCTGTGCCCTCTACAACCAGGTGTGTCTGCGTGTGCTGCACACGTGTGCACTGGGGAGTGTGGATGTACCTGCCTGTGCAGGGGGCGTACGTGTGTGTGCACACGGGTGATCCTGTACAGTGGTTGTATATGTGCATGCCTGTGCGGGGGGCGTACGTGTGTGTGCACACGGGTGATCCTGTACAGTGGTTGTATATGTGCATGCCTGTGCGGGGGGCGTACGTGTGTGTGCACACGGGTGATCCTGTACAGTGGTTGTGTATGTGTATTCCTGTGCGGGGGGCGTACATGTGTGTGCACACGGGTGATCCTGTACAGTGGTTGTATATGTGCATGCCTGTGCGGGGGGCGTACATGTGTGTGCACACGGGTGATCCTGTACAGTGGTTGTGTATGTGCATGCCTGTGCGGGGGGCGTACGTGTGTGTGCACACGGGTGATCCTGTACAGTGGTTGTGTATGTGCATGCCTGTGCGGGGGGCGTACGTGTGTGTGCACACGGGTGATCCTGTACAGTGGTTGTGTATGTGCATGCCTGTGCGGGGGGCGTACGTGTGTGTGCACACGGGTGATTCTGTACAGTGGTTGTGTATCTGCATGCCTGTGCGGGGGGCGTACGTGTGTGTGCACACGGGTGATCCTGTACAGTGGTTGTGTATCTGCATGCCTGTGCTCTGGGTTCTGCAGAGAGTCGTGGTCACAGCACAGCCTCATAGGCCCACATATGCACCTCTGTTCTCTGAACACGCGTGCTTCACACGTGTGCACGTGTGTTCTGAATAGCCAGGTATGAATTGGGTACATCTAGGCCCTCTGGGCCAGGTGATCCCTGGACACCTACCTGTTTGTCCCTGTGCCACTCAGGTATACATTGAGTGCATAGGTGTGAGTCCGTGCGTGTGTGGGCCTGTGCGCTGCACGCACCACGTGTGTGTTCCCGTGTGCACATGTGCTGTTGTGCTCGGATGGTCTCTCCAGCCACCCAGCTGTGACCCCCTCTTCCCCCCAACAGGAGAGCTGTGCTCGTGTCCTGCTCTTCCGTGGAGCCAACAGGGATGTGCGCAACTACAACAGCCAGACAGCCTTCCAGGTACCGTGGGGCTTGCAGGAGCGCAAGGCCGCCCCCGAGGTGTCCGTCTCTGGGGCGGTGACTTGACTTCTCCGAACCGTGGTTCTTCCCTGGAAGGCCCTAAGGGAGCACCTCCCCCAGGACCGCTGCAGGAGGAGGTGGGGGGGGGCAAGCCCAGCACGTGAGGAGGTGTTTGGGGCTGGTGTTCCCTTCGTCCCCCTGCCAGGGAGAGAAGAGGGTCGGAAGGGCTCTGGGGGCAGAGGAATGGGGAGGATGAGAAGACTGGGATGGCGGGTACGGGTCTGACTCCCCCCCACCCGCTGGCCCCAGCCACGGAGAGACCAGCAGGGGTGCAGAAGCTGAACTGGAGATGGGGTGTGGTCCCAGCTGCTGAAGTAATTCAGGGGAGGTTTCCGAGCCCCTTCTCTGGCCAGGTCTGTTGGCACTGACGACCAGGTGGATATGGTCTCTGTGACTTGGAGTCTGTTGGGAACTCAGGGGAATATCGTGGGGGTTTGTGGCCCAGGAGAGGAGCCAGAACTCTATGACCGTTAGGAGGGAGGTGCAGAAGTAGTCAGACTGCCGAGGTGTGTGGTCGTGGGCAGCGAAGCAGCAGTGGGGCTGTGGGTTTGGGCACATCTGGAAGCAGATACTCCAGGGCCCGTTGGAAGACTGGCTGCAGGGTCATGGGAAGTGGGGATGAGCTTAGCGGCTTGGGCAGCGGTGGGGCCTTGGCTGAGACTGGAAACGTGGCGAACGTGGCCACATGTTGGGACAGACCAGTGTGCCCATTTGCTTGGGACTGCTGGTTTTAGCTCTGAACTTCTCCTGGCTGTCAGCCTCTCGGTCCCAGGCAGATGGCGGGTCAGTCTAGTTATGGGGCATGCCTGTGGCGTCCCAGTTACAGGAGTGTGTGTCGATAGAGAAGAGGAATGGGCTGGGGTCTCTGTGGCCCCCAACCAAGAAAGACTCCACATGGGAGCTCGAGAAGGAGCAGCTGGGGCTGGCTGGGGAGGCCAGGCTGGCACTGCCCAGCCCCTCCCTGCCCCCCCCACCTTGGCTCCCACTTTCCCGCAGGTGGCCATCATCGCAGGGGAGGCCAGGCTGGCACTGCCCAGCCCCTCCCTGCCGCCCCACACCTTGACCCCCACTCTGCGGCAGGTGGCCATCATCGCAGGGGAGGCTAGGCTGGCACTGCCCAGCCCCTCCCTGCCACCCCACACCTTGACCCCCACTCTCCCACAGGTGGCCATCATCGCAGGGAACTTCGAGCTTGCAGAGGTCATCAAGACCCACAAAGACTCGGATGTTGGTGAGTTCTGCCCACCTGGGTGTCCTTGTTGAATGTAGATTCATGTGGTTTTCTGGGGCCCAGCAGATGTGGGGGTCAGTGGTGACGTAACAAAGGGGCCCCATGCCCCACATCTTCTCTGTGTGGCCAGTGATCTCTGGGTGGCCACTGCGGGCATGAGGAACAGGCCAAGGGAGGGGCCTGTGTTGAGTGGACACTGGTCTTGGTCTGGGAGAGGAGCATGGTGAGGTTTGGGCTGTGGGGGTGGCCTAGCACTGGGCTTAGGGGGCAGCGTAGGTTGAGAGTGGGGTTGAAGTTAGGGTCAGAGTTCCTGTTTCCCATTAAATCCTAGAAAGGGCCAGCAGGAGACATGGGGATGGTGGGTTTGACTTCACCCTGGAGCAAGAGTGAGTCTAGGTGGTCCGTAGCAAGCTGTCAACATGGAAAGATCACAAATGACACGTAAAGAAAACAAAACAGTGATGGGAAAGCAGAGTGGGGCTGGGAATAGTGCTATGGCTGTCCTCAGGGCAGGAGCTCTGGGCCCCCTGCTGCCTGCGTGCGGAGGAAAGCCTGCCGTGTGTGCGACTCATCGTCCTGGCAGGAAAACCGGAAGACACACGTGTGGCCTCAGCTGGGACACCTGAGCCTCTGGGAGGTCTATCGTGGGTGTGGCGCTAGGCTGGGACCGTCCAGTTGTGGCTGCTGGAGAGGGTAGGCTCCCTCTGGGAGCGTTGCTGCTGGCCAGAGGCTCCTTCCAGCCCCCTGGCTGCACAGGAGCTCCCTTGCTGACCCCTCCTGTCCCGGGTGGGCCGGGCTTTTCTGCCCGTGCCTCTCTCTGGAACATGGACTCCCAGGATGCCCTTCCTGCCATGCGTGCTTACTTGCAGGTGTCCTCAACTGTTGTTTTTGTTTTAATTTGAAGTGACGGTGAGGCACCAAGTGTTTGGGGCAGTTGTAAAGGTTGGAATCTCACTTGGTTCTAATGTGAGGTTATGGTCAGGGCTGGAGTTGAATTTCGGACTGAGGTTAAGATCAAGGTGAGGTTTCATGTTTAAGGGCCCTCCTTCTGCAGAGTTCCCCGTGAACATCCCCCTGTAAGGCTTGGCTCTGGGCCCCTCCACCCCAGGCTGTGTCAGGGCCACCTTAACAGTTGAACCACCCGAGGCTGTGGCAGGCCCTCAGTGCCACGGTTGCCAGCTGCTCTCATGGCCGCTGTAGGGAAGTGTGTGAACTGGGCCAGTGGGATGGGTGGGGTCGGAGTCCAGGGTCAGGTCAGGGGAGAATGGTGGTAAGGTTTGGGGTTTGCAGAAGGGGCAAGGGATAAGTTACCGCTGATTTGGGCTGGGGAATGTTCCGGAGGTGGCCCTTAGCCGTGGAGGAGCCTGGTTTGTACATGTGTGAGGCCTTTTTTTCTGCCTGTAGTTGGCTAAGCATGAGAAAGCTGTCCAGGACCTCACTTCTCTTGAGTGAAACATGGTCTCTTAAGGTCATCTGCATCCCCCCTCCCTGTGGCCTCCTGTGGCATTTGGTTCTGGGCGGGGCTGGGCTCTGGCTGGTGGCCTTGGTTTAGTGGCTTGGCGGGAGGGCGGGAAGACCCCATCTGCCCCTCATCTGTGTGCTGTGGACAGATAGCCCAGGGCTCTTGGGGTCACCATAGTTGTGACTTCCTGGCCATCCAACCCAGGTGTGCTTGCTTGGTTGAGGTTAGATACACCATCCCTGAGTGGCAAGGAACGGGGGCACCTGTGTCAGTTTGTTCTGATGTGGTCATTGGCTCCAGGGGCCAGCAACACCCTTAGCTGCTCAGCTGTCACACACAGACACAAGAGGGGCACCGCCAGATTTTCTGAGTACAGGCAACATATCTGTCAGGATTTCATACAAGCCCCTTATCTCTCAACAGCTCCCCAAGGAGTGATTGTTAGACTGTTTTACAGAGAAGGAAACTGAGGCACAGGGGTGTTAATTCAGACCTGATTGATTCACAGTCTGCCCTTGTCACTCTCATGCCATCTGTATACGTTTGCTCCAAGGATGTGACAGTCACGGCTTGCCACGTCCTACCCCCACTGGGGTCCCAGGGTGGGGCCTGTGCACAGAAGAGGACTGGAAGGAAGGCCTTTTCTGGTGGGAAGGTCCCACCTCGTAGGATCTGGTAGACTGGGACCTGTGTCCACCCTTCATGGGACAGGATACCTGGCTGCCTCTTGACAGCCCTGCTTGTCCCCTCCAGACTGCAGGCCCTGGGTGGGTCCCTGGCTTGGGGGTGGAATTGGTAACCCACAATGCTTTTGATGAGTCCCTTGGGGGAATGCTTCTCCAGGGAGAACACAGCTGTGCCTGGGGTGTGTGCATGAGAGAGGGTAAGAGACAGTGTGGCCCCCAAGACTGGCCCAAGGTGCCAGAGGCAGTTCGTCCCCAGGCCAGAATGATTCAGTGGCATTTTGTCTATTCGCGGTGTTGTATACAGCCAAGTCTATTGAATTCCAAAACGTTTTCATCACCACAAAAGACAACCCTGGACACATTAAGCAATAATTCTGCATTAATTACCCTCTCCCTCCAACCCTGTCAGCCGTTAACACACTTTCTGTCTCTGCGTATTATGGATTTACCTATTCTTCATATTTCTTTTTTTTTTTTTTTGAGACGGAGTTTCGCTCTTGTTGCCCAGGCTGGAGTGCAATGGCGCGATCTCGGCTCACTGCAACCTCCGCCTCCTGGGTTCAGGCAATTCTCCTGCCTCAGCCTCCTGAGTAGCTGGGACTACAGGCACGCGCCACCATGCCCAGCTAATTTTTGTATTTTTAGTAGAGACGGGGTTTCACCATGTTGACCAGGATGGTCTCGATCTCTTGACCTCGTGATCCACCCGCCTCGGCCTCCCAAAGTGCTGGGATTACAGGCGTGAGCCACCGCGCCTGGCCTTCTACTCTTGATATTTCACGTAAATGGAATGATGTCATACCTGACACTCAGTGTCTGGCTTCTTTTGCTCAGCGTGTTTTTGAGCTTCCTCCGCCTTGTAGGATGTATCACTACTTCATTCCTTCTGGCTGAATCCCACCTCATTGTTGGGATAAATGACATTTTGTTTACGCATTCATCTGTCAACGGAAAGGTGGGTTGTTTCTACCTTTTACCATTTTGAACATTGCTGCTCTGAACATGTGTGTACATGTATTCGAATACCTATTTTCAATATCTCAGGTACATACCTAGGAATGGAATTTTGGAGTCACATAATTCCACATTTAACTTTTTGAGGAATCGCCAAACTGGTTTCCACCATTTTGCATTCTCACCAGTGATGTATGAGGCTTCCAATTTCTTCACATCTTCAAGAACCAACAGTTGTTACTATTTTTTTTTTTTTCTGACTGTAGATATCCCAGTTAAGTGTGAAATAGTATTTCACCGTGGCTTTGACTTGTATTCCCCTAGTGACTAATGATGATGTGCCTCCTTTCACGGGCTTATTGGCTATTTGCGTGTCTTCTTTGGAGAAAAGTCAAGTTCTTTGTCCATTTTAAAATTGGGTGGTTTATTTTTGTTGTTGTTGAGTTGTAAGGGTTCTTTATATATTCTGAGAACTAAACTTGTATGAAGTATGTGATTTTAAAATGTTTTTTCTGTAGCATAGCAGATCCTTGTTCCTTTTGTTTTTTGAGGCAGAGCCTTGCTCTGTGACCCACACTGGAGTGCAGGGACATGATCTCAGCTCCCTGCGGCCTCCACCTCCTGGGTTCCACCAGTTCTCCTGCCTCAGCCTCCCGAGTAGCTGTGACTACAGGCATGTGGCACCACGCCCAGCTAATTTTTTGTATTTTTAGTAGAGACAGGGTTTCACCGTGTTAGCCAGGATGGTCTCGATCTCCTGATCTCATGATCTGTCCCCCTTGGCCTCCCAAAGTGTTGGGATTACAGGCGTGAGCCACCGCGCCCGGCCCCTTGTCACTTTTTGATAATGCCCTTTAATGTACAAGAAATTTTAATTTTGATAAATTCAACGTGTCTACTTTTTTTTTTTTTGCCAATCAATGAGAGCTTGTAAGGTTGCTGAGGTTGGTTGGCCTTGAACTCTTGGCCTCGCCTTTGCAAGCGCCACGACATCCGGCCGGAGCCACTTTGGGCCCCTACGTGTCTCCTTTTTTCTTTTGTTGTTCATGCTTTCGTTGTCATAGGTAAGAGTCTGTTGCCAAATCTAAGGTCACGAGGGTCTACCCTCTTTGATTTCTTCTAAAAATACTAAGGTTTTCACTCATATATTTAGGTCACTGATCCATTTTGAGTTAACTTTTTTTCTTTTTTTTTTGAGACGGAGTTTCGCTCTTGTTACCCAGGCTGGAGTGCAATGGCGCGATCTCGGCTCACCGCAACCTCCGCCTCCTGGGTTCAGGGAATTCTCCTGCCTCAGCCTCCTGAGTAGCTGGGATTACAGGCACGCACCACCATGCCCAGCTAATTCTTTGTATTTTTAGTAGAGACGGGGTTTCACCATGTTGACCAGGATGGTCTCGATCTCTTGACCTCGTGATCCACGTGCCTCGGCCTCCCAAAGTGCTGGGATTACAGGCGTGAGCCACCGCGCCCAGCTGAGTTAACTTTTGTTAATGGTGTGAGGTAGGGTGCCATCTTCATTCTTTTGCATATGAATATCCAGTTGTCGAGCACTGTTTATGGAAGACACTATTCTTTTCCCAGTGAATACTCTTGGCACCATTATTGAAAATCAGTTGATCCTAGATATGTGGGTTTATTTTGACTCTCAATTCTTTTTTTTTTTTTTTTTTGAGATGGAGTCTTGCTCCGTCACCCGGGCTGGAGTGCAGTCGTGCAATCTTGGCTCCCTGCAACCTCTGCGTTGTGGGTTCAAGCGATTACAGGCACATGCCATCACACGCGGCTAATTTTTGTATTTTTAGTAGAGATGGGGTTTCACCATGTTGGCCAGGCTGGTTACAAACTCCTGACCTTGTGATCCACCCACCTCGGCCTCCCAAAGTGCTGGGATTACAGGCATGAGCCACTGCGCCGGCCGGGACTCTCAATTCTGTCCCAGTGGTTTACATGTCTGTTCTTACGACAATACCACATGGTTTTGATTATTGAAGCTTTGTAGTAACTTTCTATTTTTTTTTTTTTTGAGACGGAGTTTCGCTCTTCTTACCCAGGCTGGAGTGCAATGGCGCGATGTCGGCTCACCGCAACCTCCGCCTCCTGGGTTCAGGCAATTCTCCTGCCTCAGCCTCCTGAGTAGCTGGGATTACAGGCACGCGCCACCATGCCCAGCTCATTTTTTGTATTTTTAGTAGAGACGGGGTTTCACCTTGTTGACCAGGATGGTCTCGATCTCTTGACCTCATGATCCACCTGCCGCAGCCTCCCAAAGTGCTGGGATTACAGGCTTGAGCCACCGCGCCCGGCAACTTTCTATTTTTTTTTTTTGAGATGGAGTTTCACTCTTGTCACACAGGGTGGAGTGCAGTGGTGCGATCTTGGCTCACTGCAACCTCCGCCTCCCAGGTTAAAGCGATTCTCCTGCCTCAGTCTTCTGAGTTGCTGGGATTACAGGCACGCACCAGCACGCCCAGCTAATTTTTGTATTGTTAGTAGAGATGGGGTTCACCATGTTGGCCAGGCTGGTCTCAAACTCCTGACCTCAGGTGATCCACCCACCTCAGTCTCCCAAAGTGTTGGGATTACAGGCGTGAGCCACTGTGCCCGGCGTTTTAGTAACTTAAATTCAGGAGGTTTGAGTGCTTCGACTTTGCAAATCTTCTTTTTTGTTATTGTTTGGGTAATCAGGGCCCCTTGCAATTCCATATAGATTTGCACATTGCTTTTCTATTTGTGAAAAAAGGCACATTGGAATTTTGCGTTGAATCTGTCAGTCACTCTGGGTGACATTAACATTTTAACGCTATTTACTGTCTTCCAATTAATGAACATGGGATGTCCTTTTTTTTTTCATTTAAGTCATCTCTAAGCAGTGTTTTGTCATTTTCAGTTACAGATCTTTTTATTTCCTTAAATTTGTTCCTGAGTATTTTCTTCTTTTGGATGCTATTATAAATGAAATTATTTTCTTAATTTCTTTTTTGGATTGTTCATTGCTGGTGCATAAAAACAAGTGATTTTCGTGTGCTGATCTTGTACCCTACAACTATGCTGATTTTGTTTATTAGCTCTAGGAGCTCTTTTGGTGTATTCTTTGGGATTTTCTATATATAGGATCATGCCATCTGCAAATAGAGATAGTTTTACTTCTTCCTTCCCAGTTTGGGTGCCTTTTTAAATTTTATTTTTGTCGGTCTAGAACTTCCAGTACAATGTTGAATATCAGTAGTGAAAGTAGTCTTTGCTTGGTTCGCGACCCTAGGGGGAAAGCATTCCATCTTTTACCATTGCATGTGATGTTATCTATGCGTGTTTTTTTTTTTGTTTGTTTGTGTGTGTTGTTTTTAAATATGGAATGCTTCATGAATTTGCATTTCATCCTTGTGCAGGGCCCATGCTAATCTCTGTATCATTCCAAGTTTAGTGTATGTGCTGCTGAAGCAAGCACTATGGATTTTTTTTTTTTTTTTTTTTTGAGACAGAGTCTCGCTCTTGTTACCAGGCTGGAGTGCAATGGCGCGATCTCGGCTCACTGCAACCTCTGCCTCCTGGGTTCAGGCAATTCTCCTGCCTCAGCCTCCCGAGTAGCTGGGATTACAGGCATGCACCACCATGCCCAGCTAATGTTTTGTATTTTTAGTAGAGACGGGGTTTCACCATGTTGACCAGGATGGTCTCGATCTCTTGACCTCGTGATCCACCCGCCTCGGCCTCCCAAAGTGCTGGGATTACAGGCTTGAGCCACCGCGCCCGGCCTTTTCTTTTTTTTTTTGAGACCGAGTTTTGCTCTTGTTACCCAGGCTGGAGTGCAATGGCACGATCTCGGCTCACCACAACCTCCGCCTCCTGGGTTCAGGCAATTCTCCTGCCTCAGCCTCCTGAGTACCTGGGACTACAGGCACGCACCACCATGCCCAGATGATTTTTGTATTTTTAGTAGAGACGGGGTTTCACCGTGTTGACCAGGATGGTCTCGATCTCTTGACCTTGTGATCCACCCGCCTCAGCTTCCCAAAGTGCTGGGATTATAGGCTTGAGCCACCGCACCTGGACTGGATTTTTAATAACTGTCCTTTATCATGTCGAGGAAGTTACCAGTCTCTCTTGCTAGTTTTCCGAGTGTTTTTATAATGAAAGCATGTTGGATTATGGCAAATGCTTTTTCTGCATCAATTGAAATGATCATCTTTTTTTTTCCCCTTTGTCCTATTAATGTGATGTATTATATTGATTACATTGGTCTGTAGATTTCTTTTCTTGTAATGCCCTTATCTAGGTTTGATATCAGGATAATATTGGCCTCATGAAATGAGGGAGTGTTCCTTCTATTTTTTGGAAGAATTTGTGTCAGTTCTTTGAATTTCTGGTAGAGGGCACCAGTGAGGCCATCTGGTGGCGGAGTTTTCTTTGTTGGGAGGTTTGTGGTTACTGATTCAATCTGTGCTTATTACAGGTCTGTTTAAATTTTCTGTTTCTTCTTGAGTCAGTTTTGATAATTTGTGATTTTCTAGAAATTTGCCCACCTCATCTAGCTTTCTAGTTGTTGGCATATAATTGTTCATAGTATTATCTCATATTCCTTTTTTTTTTTTTTTTTGAGACGGAGTTTCACTCTTGTTACCCAGGCTGGAGTGCAATGGCGCGATCTCGGCTCACCACAACCTCCGCCTCCTGGGTTCAGGCAATTCTCCTGCCTCAGCCTCCTGAGTAGCTGGGATTACAGGCACGCGCCACCATGCCCAGCTAATTTTTGTGTTTTTAGTAGAGACGGGGTTTCACCATGTTGACCAGGATGGTCTCGATCTCTTGACCTCGTGATCCACCCGCCTCGGCCTCCCAAAGTGCTGGGATCACAGGCGTGAGCCACCGCGCCCGGCCTCATACTCCTTTTTAACTTCTGTAATACTGGTAGTAAGACCCCAGATTTCATTTGTGATTTTAGTTAATTCTGTCCATCTTCTTTCCTTACTAGTCAGTCCAACTAAAGGTTGGTCAATGATGTTCGGATTGTCCAAGAAACAACCTTTTTTTTTTTTTTAATTCTCCACAGTTTTTCTGTTTTGTTTCTCTCCACTTTAATATTAACTGTTTCCTCCCTTCTGCTAGCTTTCCTTTGTTTGCTAGTCTGGTTTGTTCTTCCTGTAGCTTCGTCCTCCCTCCCTCCCTTCCTTTCCACTTCTTTGTCAAGCTTCTTCTTTTCTTTTTCTTTTTTTTTGGAGACGGAGTTTCGCTCTTGTTGCCAGCTGGAGTGGGATGGTGCGATCTTGGCTCACCGCAGCCTCCACCTTCCGGGTTCAAGTGATTCTCCTGCCTCGGCCTCCTGAGTAGCTGGGATTACAGGCATGTGCCAGCACACCCGGCTGATTTTGTGTTTTTAGTAGAGATGGGGTTTCTCCATGTTGGTCAGGCTGGTCTCAAACTCCCGACCTCAGGTGATCTGCCTGCCTTGGCCTCCCAAAGTGCTGGGATTACAGGCATGAGGCATTGATCCTGGCCATCTCTTGTTTATTAAGATGTATAATTAGGTTATTGATTTGAGATTGTTCTCCTTTTTAAAAGTAAGTGTTAACAGCTATACATTTCCCTTACCTTTGCTCCATACGTTGTATTTTTGTTCTCATTTGTCTTAAGGCGTTTTCTAATTTTCCTTATGATTTCTTTTCTTTTCTTTCTTCTTTTTTTAAGAGATAGGCTGTCATTCTGTGGCCCTGGCTTGATTATAGCTCACTGCAGCCTCAACCTCCTGGTTTCCAGTCATCCTCTGACCTCAGTTTCCTGAGTAGCAGGAACTACAGGGTAAACCACCACACCTGGCTGTCTTTTTCTTTATAGAGATGGGGGTCTCACTATGTTGTCCAGGCTGGTCTCAAACTCCTGGCTTCAACTGATCCTCCTGCCTTGACCTGTCAAAGTACTGGATTACAGGCTTGAGCCACCATGCCTAGGCTGATTTCTTTTTTGACACATTGGTCGTTTAGGAGTGTGGTGTTTAATTTCCACATATTTGTGAAGTTTCCAGTTTTCTTTCACTTCTCGATTTCTAGCTTCGTCTTACTGTGATTGAAAAAGATACTTTGTGTGATTTCAGTCTTTTAAAACTTCATTGAGACTTGTTTTGTGGCCGTACGGTCTGTCCTAGAGAATGTTCCCTGCGTACTTGAGAAGAATTGGTGACTACATTCTGCTCTTGTTGGGTGGCATGTTCTGTGTGTATCATTAGGTCTAATGGGTTCAGTTTTCTGTGTCCTGATTGATCTCAGGATGTTCTACCCATTATTGAAAGCGAGGTATTAAAGTCTTTTACTAGTATTGTGGAACTATTTCTCTGTAATTACGTTGTTTGTATCATTTCTGACGTTCTGTTTTTCGCTGTGTATATGTTAATAATTGTTAGTCAGCATATAATGCGCTTCTCTGTCTCTTGTTACGGTTTTTATCTTAAAGTCTGTTTTGTATGACATTAATATAGCCACCCAGCTATGTTTTGGTTACTCTTTACATGAGATCTTTTTTTTTCTTTTTTTTTTTTTTGAGACAGAGTCTTGCTCTGTTGCCCAGGCTGGAGTGCAATGGCACGGTCTTGACTCACTGCAGCCTCTGCCTCCCGGGTTCAAGCAATTCTCCTGTCTCAGCCTCCTGAGTAGCTGAGATTACAGGTGCCTGCCACCATGCCCAGCTAATTTTTGTATTTTTAGTAACGAGGGGGTTTCACCATGCTTGCCAGGCTGGTCTCAAACTCCTGACCTCGTGATCTACCCGCCCTGGCCTCCCAAAGGGCTGGGATTACACTTGTGAGCCACTGCCCCCGGCTGAGATGGCTTTTTTTATCCTTTCACTTTCAACCTGTTTGTGTCTTTGAACTTCGAGTGATTATTTTGTAAGTAGCATGTAGTTGGGTCATATTTTGTAATCACCATCTGCTTTTTAAGTAAAATTCTATTGGAACACAAACTCCCCTGTTGGCTTGGATGTTGTCTGTGGTGGTTTTCATGCCGTGGTGGCAGAGTGGAGTCATCACAACAGACCACACAGCTTGCAAAGCTTTAAATCGTTCCTGTCCGATTCCTGACGGAAAAGGTGTGCCGAAAATGTCTTTTGTAGTTTCCCCGGTTATAGTTAACTGCAGACGGTCCTGTTCAGCAGGAGTCTGGTGATATTTGTCACATGCAGCCTGTTTTGTCTCTCCCAAAGCTTGTAAAATGCAGTTCTTAGCATCCTCCAGGCCTCGTTTGGCTGAGAGGAGAAGCAGGCTTCTACCTCCAAAGCTCGAGTGAGAGGCAGTTTGACTGGGATGTGTCCCCTCAGGGGTGGCTTCGTTCGTTGGGTGGCCAATTCCTTTAACCAAGGCAGTTCCTGGAATATAGGATTTAGTTTTAAAATTCGGAAAGGCTGGGCAAAGTGGACAAGTTGGTCACCCAGCTGCCTGTTCAGAGTCTTAACTATGCCTCCTTACCCCAGTACCATTCAGGGAAACTCCCAGCTATGCGAAGCGGCGGCGACTGGCTGGCCCCAGTGGCTTGGCATCCCCTCGGCCTCTGCAGCGCTCAGCCAGCGATATCAACCTGAAGGGGGAGGCGCAGCCGGCAGCTTCTCCTGGACCCTCGCTGAGAAGCCTCCCCCACCAGCTGCTGCTCCAGCGGCTGCAAGAGGAGAAAGATCGTGACCGGGATGCCGACCAGGAGAGCAACATCAGTGGCCCCTTAGCAGGCAGGGGCAGCCAGAGCAAGATCAGGTAGGAGGGAGCTGGGAGGCCCTGGCGGGGCAGGTAGGGTGGGGCGCCGGGACCCAAGCCAGGAGGCAGAGAGGCACCTGTGTAGCAATGGGCTAGGCCTTCCTGGTTGGGGAAGGGAAGAAGGTATCTCTGTAGGCAGGGATAGGCTGATTTCTGGTCGGAGCTGGGCTTGCTGTGAGGACAGTGGGCAGTTGAGGGAGTGTGCTAGGTGTGGAGAGGGTATGTTCCCATGTGTGATTTAGAAAACACACTGCAGTATCAAGCATGGCTTGATGGAAGAATCAGGGCTGGTGGCCTGTGATAAGGGGGGTCAGGGATGGAGCTGCCTTTCCAGGAGAGCTCAAAACCTACAGGTAAGCCCCAGCCCTGCCCCCAGGCTGTATTCTTGGTTTTCCCCATCCCCAGCCCTGATGCACCCACAGGACTCTGTGTCGTTACATCCACCCTAAGTCCTGGGACCCTGAGAAGCCAGGGATGCTTGAGGTATCCCCAGAAGTTAGAGTAGGAGGCCTGGCCTGGAGCCCTGTGGCCTCTATGGGCTGTGCACTGGATGCTGAGGTGGGCACTGGTTCTCAGCCACTTTGCGCCTGGGCGTCTCATCAGTAAGCGGGATCGGTCCTACCCAAGTCACTGTCTTTGGGAAGCCTTCCAGAATGCCCTGGGCAGGTGAGGCATCACCTGGCAGAGCCGAGCAACTGCTGATCGTAGCATCTGCCCTCCCTGTGCCTCGGGGGCAGACACCGTCTTTCTTGTTGCCTTTGGTTTCTTCAGAGCCGGGCATGGAGGAGGGTGTTTAGCAGACACTGTTGAATGAAAGAGTGATGTAAACAGTACGTGGTCGTGAGGATGGCCGGTGGCCTTTCCAGTCCTGTCACTCCGTGCCCGCTGTGGGGCCGAGTGGCATGTGTATACTAAGTTCCTTTAGCCTTGACAGCGTACATGTTCATGCCCTGTTAATACCATGTTACAGATGAGCCTGCTGGTGGTACTCGGGGGGGTCTATAATGGGTCCAGGGCCGCAGAGCTAGGCATCTGCTTAACTGGGTCCCAGGTAGACCCAGTCCCCAACTTTCTAAGCCTGAGTGCAGGGCTCAGGTGCGGCAGGCCCTGTGGAAGGCGGTCCTCCCTGTGCAGGCTCAGGTGCGGCAGGCCCTGTGGAAGGCGGTCCTCCCTGTGCAGGCTCAGGTGCAGCAGGCCCTGTGGAAGGCGGTCCTCCCTGTGCAGGCTCAGGTGCGGCAGGCCCTGTGGAAGGCGCCCTCCCTGTGCAGGCTCAGGTGCGGCAGGCCCTGTGGAAGGCGCCCCTCCGTGTGCAGGGCTCAGGTGTGGCAGGCCCTGTGGAAGGCGGTCCTCCCTGTGCAGGCTCAGGTGCAGCAGGCCCTGTGGAAGGCGCCCTCCCTGTGCAGGCTCAGGTGCGGCAGGCCCTGTGGAAGGCGCCCTCCCTGTGCAGGCTCAGGTGCGGCAGGCCCTGTGGAAGGCGGTCCTCCCTGTGCAGGCTCAGGTGCGGCAGGCCCTGTGGAAGGCGGTCCTCCCTGTGCAGGCTCAGGTGCGGCAGGCCCTGTGGAAGGCGCCCTCCCTGTGCAGGCTCAGGTGCGGCAGGCCCTGTGGAAGGCGGTCCTCCCTGTGCAGGCTCAGGTGCGGCAGGCCCTGTGGAAGGCGGTCCTCCCTGTGCAGGCTCAGGTGCGGCAGGCCCTGTGGAAGGCGGTCCTCCCTGTGCAGGCTCAGGTGCGGCAGGCCCTGTGGAAGGCGGTCCTCCCTGTGCAGGCTCAGGTGCGGCAGGCCCTGTGGAAGGCGGTCCTCCCTGTGCAGGCTCAGGTGCGGCAGGCCCTGTGGAAGGCTCCCCTCCCTGTGCAGGCTCAGGTGCGGCAGGCCCTGTGGAAGGCGGTCCTCCGTGTGCAGGCTCAGGTGCGGCAGGCCCTGTGGAAGGCGGTCCTCCCTGTGCAGGCTCAGGTGTGGCAGGCCCTGTGGAAGGCTCCCCTCCCTGTGCAGGCTCAGGTGTGGCAGGCCCTGTGGAAGGCTCCCCTCCCTGTGCAGGCTCAGGTGCGGCAGGCCCTGTGGAAGGCGGTCCTCCCTGTGCAGGCTCAGGTGCGGCAGGCCCTGTGGAAGGTGGTCCTCCCTGTGCAGGCTCAGGTGTGGCAGGCCCTGTGGAAGGCGCCCTCCCTGTGCAGGCTCAGGTGTGGCAGGCCCTGTGGAAGGCTCCCCTCCCTGTGCAGGCTCAGGTGTAGCAGGCCCTGTGGAAGGCGGTCCTCCGTGTGCAGGCTCAGGTGTGGCAGGCCCTGTGGAAGGCGGTCCTCCCTGTGCAGGCTCAGGTGTGGCAGGCCCTGTGGAAGGCTCCCCTCCCTGTGCAGGCTCAGGTGTGGCAGGCCCTGTGGAAGGCTCCCCTCCCTGTGCAGGCTCAGGTGCGGCAGGCCCTGTGGAAGGCGGTCCTCCCTGTGCTGCTGCCTTTGCTCTGCAGCCCCCTCTCAGCCATGTCTGTGTCTGTCTCTGCCTGGAGCTACTGGACTCCCGAGGCTGGCTGTCCTGCCCCGAATCTCAGTTCTCCCCTGAAACTTTTGCATAGTCCTGTGGATTTTCTAAGGGTTGGATGGCCCAGTGGCTAAAATAACCCATTCTGGATGTTTCCATCGTGCAGAAAGCCTGCCCCCAAGTTGGAGGTGCGCATTGCCACAGGCTCCTCTCCGTATTCATATTTCGTGTGTTCGTTTATCCTTTCAGCAGACACAAAACTAAGACCTGCTGAGTGACGGGCTCCAGCTCACCCGCTTTGCGGGGATGGCAGAATTCTGGTGTTTTCTTCCTTGCAGACGTTTATTAGGTGCCAAGTGCGTCAGAGGTGCTGACAGCAGGGGTCCTAACTGGGTCTCAGGAGGTTGGCAGCTGAGGCCCCAGGCTGAGCAGCCGTTACACGGGCAGTAATCCCCGTATGGGGCTGCCTGGGTGAGTGGGTGAGGGTCTGCAGCCCTCGGGAGGGACTCAGGAAGGTCAGTGGCCGAGGAGGCGGAGGCCGTGGAGGAGGTCACCTGTGGGGGGAGAGGCCGTGGAGGAGGTCACCTGTGGGGGAGAGGCCGTGGAGGAGGTCACCTGTGTGGGGAGAGGCCGTGGAGGAGGTCACCTGTGGGGGGAGAGGCCGTGGAGGAGATCACCTGTGGGGGAGAGGCCGTGGAGGAGGTCACCTGTGGGGCAGGTGAGGTCGGGCCCTGAGCGCGGGTCTCTGTCGGCGGCGGCTCCGCAGCGCCCTCTGTCGGCCGAGCGGAGCCGCGCCCGACCCCCTGCAGCCGCCCCAGCCGCGCACGGGGCACGACGGGGCGAGTTTGGGCTGCGAGTCAGCGACTTCCCAGCTGGCCCGGGGGTCAGGCTTAGCGGAGTGCCCGTGTTGGCAGCCCACGGGAGGGGCAGGAAGGTGCCCACGTGTGACCGGGGTCGCAAATGCCCCAGCCCCAGGGAGCCTGGCTCTTGGAGGAGCTTGTGGCTCTGGCCTGCCTGGGTACTAGGGAGCCAGTGCAGGCTTCGGAGCGAGAGTTGAGGCTGTGACCCAGCTGGGGAGTAGCCTGGGGAAGGGGCCTCACGCAGTGGGCGGGGGCGGGGGCCGGGGCCGGTATCCAGGACGAGGCCACACAGGCCTGGAGGGGGACGGGGCGCCCCCTCCCCTTCCTCGCGGGCGCCTAAGCCCCCGCCCCGTCCCGTCCCCGCTCGACCCGGGTTGCCCCGACCCCTGTCCCGCATCCCGTCGGAACTCCCCCTCCCGGGGGTCGGCGGCGCGGGGAGGGCGCGAGGGCCGCCGCCGCCGCCCGCAGAGGGAGGAGCCCGGCCACGGAGGAGGCGGGGCGCGGGGCGGCCGCGGCATGGAGCGAGCCTGGCGCGCCCAGGAGCGCAGCCCCGCGGCCCCGGAGCCCTGAGCGGGCGCGGCTCGTGCGCTGGCGGGAGCGGGCCGGGCGCGGCGGCGCGGCCCATGGAGCGGCCCCGGGCCGGGCCCCCGGCGGGCAGGCGGGCGGCGGGCGGCGGGCGGCGGGCGCTGCGGCGGCGGCTGCGGTGAGGCCGGAGGCGGCGGGGCCGGGCCGCGCGCCATGGAGGCCCCGGGCGCCGGCTTCGCGTGCCCGCTGCCCCCCGGCATCGCGTCCGTCACCTACGTGTTCGTCTACAGCCCGAGCGGGCCCGGCGGCCCCGGCCCTGCGCCCGGCCCCGGCCCCGCGCCCCCCGCGCCCCCCGCGCCGCCGCCCCGGGGCCCGAAGCGGAAACTTTACAGCGCAGTCCCCGGCCGCAAGTTCATCGCTGTGAAGGCGCACAGCCCGCAGGGCGAAGGCGAGATCCCGCTGCACCGCGGCGAGGCCGTGAAGGGTGAGGGGCGCGGGGGGCGGGCCCGGGGCGGGGAGGAGGCGGCGCCGCGCGGCGCGGGCCGGTGGGGCCGGGGATGCCTCCGGGGTCTGCGCCGCCGCCTCGGCCCGTGCGGGGTCCCGGGTCGTTCCGGGCCCCCTGTGTCACCACGGAGGCAGGCGCCGCTCTCGCCTTGGGCATTTCTGTGTCCCCGGGGGTCTCTGCCTGCGGGACTCGGTCGCACCACACAGCTTGGCCGGGTTCCCTGGCACTTCCGCAGCTTCTTCACTGGAGGCCCCGTGATGTGGGGGACCCTTGCCGTCGTGGGGTGTCTGTGACCGTCATGTGGGTGTCAGTGTTATGCAGGCATCTGTCACTGGGGCCTCCCGTGTTCCGGAGCCTCGCGTGCCATGACAGACCCCTCTCCTTATGGGGATCTCGTGTGCCATGACAGACCCCTCTCCCTATGGGGGTGTCGGCGTCATCACTGGGGTCGTAGCCTCAGGGCCGGCTGAGGTGGAAACAGCCCAGCTGGTGCATCACGTGGCCTCACCCACTGGCCACAGCACGATGACCCCGAGCTCTTGGCAGTGACCCCTGGGTGGGTGGTAGAGCCAGGATGGGGGTTGGTTCAAGGGGCTGGGGGAGCGTGGTCAGCTGGGGGGCAGTGGTAGGAGCGTGGCCCTTGCCCCTGCCTGCGCCCCTCCATGAGTGTGTTCGTCTGTGTGTCTCCGTGTCCTCCACATGCCCACCGTGTGCCCAGCCCATCTGTTCCTTTCTCTCTCCTTTGTGGATCCCGAAATCTTCCCAGAGAAAAAGCCGGGAGAAAGTGGGAAGGGAAGGAGGGAAAGGGCAGGGGGTGGGTGGGCAGAACCTGTGCCTGAGGAGGGGTGGGCACCCAGCTCTGCTCCCCACTGACAGCCTGTCTGGCTTCTTCCTCCAGTGCTCAGCATTGGGGAGGGCGGTTTCTGGGAGGGAACCGTGAAAGGCCGCACGGGCTGGTTCCCGGCTGACTGCGTGGAGGAGGTGCAGATGAGGCAGCATGACACGCGGCCTGGTGAGTGACCCCCGACCCCTGGGCAGCTCCCAAGGGGACGACTTCTTCTGGTTTCCCTTTGGTCTCTCTTGGTGCTAAATCCACGTGGATATTCACAGAGAAAAGACTAGAGGTAAACTCAAACGAACACTCAAAGTAGACACAAACTTGCGTACATGACACGGACACGCATGCACACACTGCGTACACCTGGGAATGTGTGTGTGACCTGACCCTTCGTGTGCCGTGGAGACACAGGGGTCGTGCACCGGGAGGGGCACATGGGTGATGATGCCTCTGTCTGTGGGATCCCACACTGACTCCCAGTGACTGCCACGCCCTGCCAGCGCCATCCCTACAGAAACACCAGGTGTGTGGAACGCATGATTCCTGCATAGCTGGCAGACACGTAAGGAGGTCAGTGTGAGAAAAGAGGCGTTTTTCCAAAGTGGACAGATTGTCCAAGTGGGCAGAGCAGGGAGGCCCGGAGCAGCCAAGAGGAAATGAGGCCGGTTGGGCCTGGAGTTGCCCTGGTGGGTGCCCTGGGGCAGGGATGGTCTGAGGGCAGCAGGTGAGGGAGGGACTAGTCCTCAGCCTGCAGGGAGGATGTGAAGGTTCTGGGGTTGGGGAGTGGCCTCTGTCCAGCCCTGCTGGCCACCTGGGCCTCCTGGAAGGATCCCTCTGGGTGCTGCAGTCCAAGGGGTGCCGCTGGTAGAAGGCAGCATCTGGTCGTTAAGCTGGATACATGTCTTGGGGGTGTCCTTGCGAGGAACCCTCAGGGGTCCCAGGTTCATGCATATTGCTTCTGGCCTGGAGAACTGGTGGGCCAAGCAGACCTCTCCTGAGTGATGGTCACTGGGAGTCATTGGTGGTGTGTCTGAATCAAGGGTTCACGCATCCTCCCTCTGCACGTGAGAGGCCCAGCCCCGGGGTTACTGTGTCCCCATCTCTAGGATGAGTTTCCCAGCGACTCCACCCCTGTATAGCCTGGACCCCTGCCCTGTACTGAGCTTAGCAGAGGTTCAGGGACGCAGGAGCTTGGCCACTGACCCTTTCCTGGGCAGGGGCCGTTTCCTCCTCCTTTGGCATTGTCTTGCCTTGTTCTGACGACTCTCTTGGTGGCTTAGCGTGTGGAAGGGACCTGGCCCCGTGTTCTCAGCCCGTGGAGGGTGGATAGGGCAGGGTCCAGATGGGAAGTGATTTCAGAGATTTGGGCCCTGGTTCAGGCAGTATGGGAGAGGGGAGGTGAAGGAGAGGTGGGGGGGGGGCGGGGATCCACACCTGTGGTGGAAGCGGGTCTGGAGCTCCCCCACGTGGTGGTGGTGAGGAAGGTTCTGGTTTGAGGACTGTGTGGAGTGAGGGGCATTTGGATCTAAGTCTGAAGCTGAAGGGCCAGGAGGGAGGTTTAGACTGGAGTCAGACTGGAGAGCAGCAAGTATTCTTTAGGTATTTATCGTGTGCTGGGAGCCAGGATCACAGAGGTTCGGCTGGAAGCCTTGTGGGAGCAGTGGCTGTGACGGGGGCCGTGTGCGTGTGGGAGCTCCCTGGGTTGGCCTGAAGGAGTGAGAGGGCCTCGTCTCAGCTGAGTCCTCTTGGCAGTCAGTGGGTGGGCTGAGGGGCTAGCCATGTGTGCAGGGTCCGTGTGGCGCTCTGCAGCTGCGTGTGTCGGCGTGGCCTGCTCTGAGTACCTGGCACAGCTTTAGTATTTCCACACGTACAAGTCGTTGACTCATCCCAGCAGTCCTGAGAGGTGGGGCCACTTGTTATTATTCCATTTCTTGGGGGTCACATGGCCCTGAGGGTGAGGTCTTGTTTGTGACATAGGCAACAAGTTCTGTGAGTGAAGCACCTGCTGGGATGAGGGGCGAGGCCGGCGTGGGGACCATGAGGTGGTCAGGTGGCCGCGGGGTCAAGGGACAGCGTGGCATCATGGTGGAGGGAGCCCAGCAGCAGCTGTCTGATTGTGCAGGCTGTGCAGGATTAAAGCCTGGGCTGGGCAGAGCAGGGAGGTGGAGAGGAGGGGTGGGGTCACAGCAGCCAGTGTGGGGTTGGGTCTAGGCTCCAGGCAGCAGCCATGGTGTGTGTGAGCCGGGGAGTGAGCGGGGAGGTCCCTGGGTAGACGGGAGTATTTCATGAGTGGGCAGAGGGAGAGGGACCTGTGGGGGCTGCCTATGAGGGGCAGGCAGTGGGAGCAGTGACAGCCCCCTCTGACCTTGGCTGCAGGCCCAGCTGGCCACTCTGCACAGAGCCTCTGCTCTGGGGCCGCGGGGCTGAGTTCTGCCAGAGGTGAGTGTACAGCCCAGGAACAGTAACCTGCTTCCAATACGCCCATGTCCCCCTTTCCCCAAAATATCTATTTCTGGGGTTGGAGTGGGGACAGAAAAGGACTGAAGGGTCAGGGAGGGGCACAGTCCTGTGCAGACGGGGTCTGTGCCCAAGGTCTGTGCCCATTGTGGGATCAGGAGTTGAGTCCTGGTCACTTACCGAGCAGAGAGCACCCTCCCACGGCACCTCCTGGCAGGCAGAGGGTGGAGCTGAGAGAGAGGGAATGGTGTGTTCTGGGGCCCAGCATGACCGGGGCCCTGTGCCGTCCCTCCCGTCCCTCCTTCCCTTCATAGCAAGGTCAGCACTAGGGCGGGTAGTAGGGGAGGGTTGGGCATGTTATCTTCAGCTGTGTCTTTTATGTGTCTTATTAAGAAAATTGGAAAAATGAATTTGTGTTATGTAATGCCTACAATTTGTTTGGTTGAAAAATCTGCAAACGGGAGGCTAGTGAAGTGCAGGTCTCGGGGTGCTTCAGCAGGGAGCCACCGTGAACATGTCTGGCAGGTCGACGCGGAGAAGGGTGTGATGGAGGAAAGGAGGGGTCTGATGCCCCGCCTGAGCGGTGATGAGGCGTGGCCTGAGCTGGCCTTAGGTTCGGTGGCATGAGGGGTGCAGATATGGCTAGGGAATGCCGGGAAGATAAGATAACAGATTATCAGAACCAAAGGGGTTCTCCAAGTTGGATTTTTCTGTTCTATATGGGGAGGCTTACAGGTGACTGTTGACTTGTGACTGTCACACAAGTTAGTAGCTGGGACCTGGAATCCAGCCCAGTACTTTTTTGATACCTGTGTCTTCTGTTAGGAAATAGGTGCTCTTTCCTCTTTCCATCTGGCCACTGCTCCATCGGTGTTTATAGCCATCTATCCTTTTTTTTTTTTTTTTTTGAGACAGAGTTTCGCTTGTTACCCAGGCTGGAGTGCAATGGCGCGATCTCGGCTCACCGCAACCTCCGCCTCCTGGGTTCAGGCAATTCTCCTGCCCCAGCCTCCTGAGTAGCTGGGATTACAGGCACGCACCACCATGCCCAGATAATTTTTTGTACTTTTAGTAGAGACGGGGTTTTCACCATGTTGACCAGGATGGTCTCGATCTCTTGACCTCGTGATCCACCCGCCTCGGCCTCCCAAAGTGCTGGGGTTACAGGCATGAGCCACCGCTCCCGGCCACCATCTATCCTTTGACTCACCCACCCATCCCACCATCATTTCTCACCCATTGACTCGCCAGCCAACCCAGTGCACCACCCTTCCTTCCTCCATCCATCCATCATCCATCCGCCTCTCCGCCTGTCTACCCAGCCAGTCCACCCACCCATGTATCTGTCTGCTCTTTGGCCTGTCCACCCATCGTCTTCTCCTTCCCTCCCTCCATCTACCCATTCAGTGCCTTTGGATACACCCTTCCGTCTGTCTGTCTTAGATGTACCTGTCCACCCATTACTCTCCTAGTCAGCACGCCGGGTGCTGGGCACCAGGATCACAGAGGTAAAGAACATGTGGTCCTTGCCCTCGGGGAGCTCACAGTTAGTTTGGGAAACAGGTCATTGCAAGCTGCAGGTTCTCTTTCAGATCTCATTTCCTGCCACTGTCTCTAGCTCCCTCTGCTCCAGCTGCACAGGCTCTGAACTCCCTCAGATGCTGCAGGCTGATGGCTGCCGTGGGCTTCCCCCGACCACCCCCACGCCTGGGAAGGCCTTTGCCCACATATCCGCAGGATGCTCCCCATCCTCGGCCTCTGCTCAGCCCTCCCGTGGGGGTGAGGCCTGTAGGTGCCTCTCTCCGCACTCCCTGGTCTGCTCGCTGATCTCTTCAGCACTTGCCAGCACTCACATGCTACATCTTTATCCTGTGTTTATCCTGTCTCCCTGAACAGATTATAAACCCCACAAGTACAGACTTTATTCTCTTCTCTGCTGTATTTGCAGAGCTGGTGCACAGTAGGAGCTCAATAAATACTTGCTGAAGGAAAGCATGGCCCTTGAGGAACGATACTGAGGGAGGAAACGAGGAAGGTGCTGAGGGATGGAAGCGAGGCAGTGGTGGTGCTGCCATGGGACCTCTGTGGTCCCGGAGTGTGAAGCTGTGGGGCTGGGAAGTTGGCAGGTGGGGCTCACAGGCAGCTGTAGGAGCCCGTGGGAGCAGAGAGGTCATGGCTGGAGATGCGGCTTGAACGTTCAGGTCAGCGAGGGTGGAGCGATGGGCAGACAGCTGGCTGGCTTGGTGCTGGCCTTGTGGGACCTTGAGATCAACAGGACAGTGGGGACGAAGCTGTGCGGGATGCACTGAAGTCAGGACAGGAGACCCAGCCCCCACACCTGGATCCCCGACCCCACTCAGAGGCAGTGGGAAGCAGGGACCCCATGAGGTTGGCATCGAGGAGCTGTGATGAAGCAGTTGGTGAAGACACAACGCTGCTTCCCTGGCGGCGATGTAGGCACATAGAACGGCGTTTGTACATGAGTGTGGGTCACGCAGACATGGACGTGCGTGAACACACCTCGCGTGCACGTTGCACAGACACTCATCAGTACGGCTCTTGCACATAGACAGGTGCATGGGCACAGCATGTACACGTGACCACAGGTCACACACACACACACGTGCACACCCCCTCTGCTCACAGCCGTGGGGCTCACTGACACTCTGGGGATGCCTCTGGCCTCGTTTGGACTCCGTGCGTTCAGCTGCTACTTAGACAAGACATGAGCTGCTTCCCCCTCTTGGGCCCCGACCCACAGAGGTCAGAACTCCCCTCAGCCTTCTTGCCTCAGGACCTCTGAACCCAAGATCCCAGGATTTGGGGCCCCTGACTTCCATCCGGACACAACCAGGCCAAGGGGGTGTGTGTGGACAGAGACTGGTGACCAGCATGGGTGAGGGCAGTTCAGGCAGGCCAGCTGGAGGCCACGACTGTCCATCAGCTCCTGATGCTCCCCCAGAAACCCGCGAGGATCGGACAAAACGGCTCTTCCGGCACTACACCGTGGGCTCCTACGACAGCCTCACCTCACACAGGTACACGCAGGGACGCTGGCAGGGGCGTGCAGACGGGACGTGGGGCGGGACGTGAAGCGTAGAGGGAGGCCAGGGGCGAAGAGGTCGGAGGGAGGCAAGGGAAGGTGCCCGGCCCACCTCTCTTCGGTATGGCCCGTCCGTCCCAGGGTGACTGCAGGGTGGACTGTGTCTGGATGGCCAGCCCCGTGGCAGGGCTTACCTCACTCCTCCCTGCGTTCTCCCATCAGCGATTATGTCATTGATGACAAAGTGGCTGTCCTGCAGAAACGGGACCACGAGGGCTTCGGTTTTGTGCTCCGGGGAGCCAAAGGTAACAGGCAGGGGCTGCATGCCGCTCGGGGACGGCTTCAGCGTCCTGCCTCTGCCCCCAACTCTGCTCTCCCCTACACACCTGCCCTGCCTCGCCCTGCGCCTCCCTGCGTTTGCCCTTCGATGCTCCTCTGCTGCTGTGGCGACTGTCATGGTTTGCAATGTCCCAGCCGAGGTGGCAGTTCCTTCCCTTTGCCGGAGAGTCTAACGGAGTGGGCCCTTTCTGCTGTGGGTGAAGGGGGTTTTGCAGAGGGTCACGTCCAGGATCCCTGCGCTCCCTGGCCCTCCCCCAGCCCCGGGTCACTGCCCTCTGCAGTCGTCCCTTGCCTGTGTGGAGCCACCCGCGGAGGTTGCTGTGTGGCAGTCGCCCCCACCTGAACCTCACTGGTGAAGTGCCTTCCTACTTGCCCCCCGCAGCGGAGACCCCCATCGAGGAGTTCACGCCCACACCAGCCTTCCCGGCGCTGCAGTATCTGGAGTCGGTGGACGTGGAGGGTGTGGCCTGGAGGGCCGGGCTGCGCACAGGAGACTTCCTCATTGAGGTGAGGCTGTCCTGGCCGGCCCTGCCCGGGGGGTGCTGACCCCGATCCCTGTGGTGGACGCAGCTGCCTGTCTGTCCCAGGTGAATGGGGTGAACGTGGTGAAGGTCGGACACAAGCAGGTGGTAGCTCTGATCCGCCAGGGTGGCAACCGCCTTGTCATGAAGGTCGTGTCTGTGACGAGAAAGCCGGAAGAGGATGGGGCTCGGCGCAGAGGTGAGGGGTCACGCTTCAGGCCTCTGTGCCCAGACGTTCCCCTGACCTCAGACCTTTGACCTCAGGCCCACATTCCTCTTCCCATCCCTGACCCCCAACTCCTGAACCTCCATGAACCACCCACACTCGTGGGTTGGGGCCCCTCCCAAACCCTGGTGTTACACCGCCAGTCCTGTCCCCTGGCCTGAGGCCTTTGACCCCTGACCCCCGACCCCAGGCTGCCCCTCCACAGATCCCTGCCCCCTCCTTCCCGGCGTTCCCCCAGCCCCTGGTGTGGCAGAGCCCTCCTTCCCTACACTGCCAGCAGCTGCCTGGAGGCCGGGGTTGCCATAGCAACTGTGAGGTTGACGCTGCTTATTGTCGGAGGGAAGGGGGAGGCGGCACCTGAGGGAAGAGGAAAAGCGTCTTCTCCCCGCGACGACGCGGCACAGCCTGGGCCTGGGAGGCTTTGCCGGCCAGGCCCAGCCCAGGCCGTGGCTTGGCTGACCACACCCTGGCCCCACTGAGGGCAGTGGCCACCCGGGCCTGGGGGGAGCCCTGGAGCAGCAGGAGCCCCACCCGAAAGGAGACCCCCTCCCAGCCCCCACCTCATGGCTCTGGTGCCCCCTCACTTAGCCCTCGGAGCCTGCAGGGTGGGTGCCCGGGCCAGAGCCAGCCAGCACCGTGACCCCCACCAGCACCCTTGATCGCGTCCCAAGGCCCTGGCTCTGGGGGTTCCCAGGGCCCCTGAGGCCCTGACCTCCTGGGCCCCCCCCCTCCCCTGAGCTCCTTACGCCATGAAGAAGTTTGCGTCCAGCCGTAGCCTGAACAAGATCCTGGCACAGTGCGACTCATCCTCGCGGGAGTACGAGGAGATCCAGGCAGTGGAGCGCAAGTGGCACCTGCACCTGGCCACGCCGCGCCGCCTGCTGCTGGACAGGAGGTCCAAGGCCTCCCTCTTCTTTGCAGCCCCGCCGCCCCCTAAGAGGGCCCCCAGCACCACACTGACCCTGCGCTCCAAGTCCATGACGGCTGAGCTCGAGGAACTCGGTGAGTGGCTGGGGTAGAAGTGGACGCGGGTGGATGGTCCGGGGTGGGCAGACGGGCCGGGAGACACAGGTCGTATGGGAGGCCGGGGGGTAGAGCCATTGAGGAGGAAGGACAGGTGGATGTAAGAACAGGTCAGAGGTCAATGGGTGGGTGCTGGAGCGATGGGGACATTTGGCGTTTGTGGGGTGAGGAGGGGCATGAGGTGTGGGAGGGGTGAGATGTGAGGGGCTGGGGATGGAGAGTGGGGTGTCCAGGACAGATGATGGGGAGCAGGCCCCGGCCCACCGGTGTGTTTGCATGAGTGTGCATGTGTGTGCCTGTGCTGCCTCTGGTTCAAGTGAGGAAACAGCAGTAGTGAGGTGACCAGGTGATCAGGGTCCGCTTCTGGCTCTGCCAGGCACTGGCTGTGCCCGCTTTGTGCTTATTTTATCCACTTGGTGTCTGTGCACTCATTGGCCAGGCGGTCCTGCTGGCCCCACAGGCCCCAGGAACACTGCTGGTGGGATGATGGGGCAGGGCCTAGATCGAGGCAGGAGGGGAGCAGGAGTGCGCTGAACTTCGATGGGGCACATCCTGGGCACAAGCCCTGGTTGACCCTCAGCAATCTCTTCATGGGCATGTCTTACATATGTGTCTGTTAACAGTCTTGTGGGCATGTCCAGATATACTTGATCATGTCCTGACACGTGACAGTAGCGTCTTCATGGGCATGTCCCAGTACGTGTGATTGCGGGTTCGTGCTGTACGTGTGCCCAACAGCCTCGTCATGGACACATCCTACTGTACGGCAGGTGTCCACTGGGGTGTCTGGCTCTGGTCACAGAAGGAATCCCACCTCTGGTACTGAACTGAATTCTTAAGTCCTGGCCACAGGCAGGGACCTGATTCTGTTTTTAGGCTGAGCCCCGTCCCTGGATTCAGTCTTGGTTCTATCCCAGCCGTAGATGGAACCCTTTCCCTGGCCCCCAGAATTATCCCTGACCGCACTTGTGGACCAAGCCCTGACCCTGTCCTGGCCACAGGCTGAGCTGCCCCATGCCAAGCAGGTGTTCTTTCTTTATTTATTTTTTTTATTTTTATTTATTTTTTTTTTGAGACGGAGTTTCGCTCTTGTTACCCAGGCTGGAGTGCAATGGCGCGATCTCGGCTCACCACAACCTCCGCCTCCTGGGTTCAGGCAATTCTCCTGCCTCAGCCTCCTGAGTAGCTGAGATTACAGGGACATGCCACCATGCCCAGCTAATTTTTGTATTTTTAGTAGAGACGGGGTTTCACCATTTTGACCAGGATGGTCTCGATCTCTTGACCTCGTGATCCACCCGCCTTGGCCTCCCAAAGTGCTGGGATTATAGGCGTGAGCCACCGCGCCCGGCCTATTTTTTTAATTTTCTTGCCAAATTCTTCAATATTGAAGTAGGTGCTCTTAAATGCAGTTTAGTTCAATGTGGAAAATGGCTACCAGCATACATTGGGCTGACATGGTCAGAATTTTCTTTAGCAAATAAAACCAAAGAAAAAATCCATATAGATAATTCAAAATGAAGAGGGAAGAAACCAAAGCCAGGGGCTTCCATAGCTCATTATATAGCACCCAAGGGCGAGGGGCTGGGGTCCTGAGACCCCACAAGGCTAGGAGACATGGCTGGACCTGTGAGAAGTGGTTAGGTTAAAACCAAGCCCGACAGCTGAAATTAGCATAAAAAGAACTAGAAATCAGAGAAGAATATGAAAAACAGTAAAATAAATTGTCACTAAGATTAAAAGAACTAACAGAACTCTTAATGCAAGAATAGGACAGAAAATAGCCAAAAAAAAAAAAAAAAAGAGGAAGCACATTTTAGAAGGATTCTTAAAGAACTGGTATTGAAACAAAAAGTATAGTCACTGAGATAAAAAAGAAAGCTATGGCTGGATAAACAGTGCACTAGACCCAGGTGAAGAAAAAGGGAGTTAGAAGATAAATCTGAGGTTACCCAGAATATAGCACAGAAATATCAGGAGATACAAAATATCAAAGAGCAGTGAAGAGAAACTTACAGAAAAAACCCAGTAGGTAATTCAGTGGGAGTTTTGGGACAGTCCCAGCATCTACTTAATGCAAAAGTCCTGGAAGCAAAGAATGGAAAGAATAGAGAAGGGGCAGTACTTGGAGGTTAGATGACTCACGCATGTCGCAAAGCTCAACAAAGACGTGATACTTCAGTTTAAAGAAATACTGAGTCTCTTACAGCAAGGAAATGGAAACAAATCTGTATCCAGATTGTTCACAGTAAAACTGTAGAACACAGTCACAAGCAGAAATCTGTAAAACAATGAGAGGGGCTGGGCGCGGTGGCTCACGCCTGTAATCCCAGCACTTTGGGAGGCCAACACAGGTGCATCACTTGAGTCCAGGAGTTTGAGACCAGCCTGGGCAACATGGCGAAACTCTTTCTCTGCTAAAAATACAAAAATTATCCCGGCATGGTGGCGTGTGCCTGTGGTCTCAGCTACTTGGGAGGTTGAGGTTGCAGTGAGCCGAGATCGTGCCACTGCACTCCAGCCTGGGCGACAGAGTGAGACCCTGTCTCAAAACAAAGCAAAAAATGATGAGAAAGAGACTGGCCGCTAGATGTGTTATTTGGAGCAATGGTTCAACTGACAACAGACTTCTCATCAGCAATAGCAGATGACAGCGGAGGATGGAAGAAGAGCCTGAGAGTGTTGAGTCCAAATTCTTTTCCACCTAGAACTAGAATTCTGTACCCTACTAATCCTCCTCATTCAGGGGTGAGGCAGAGAGGCTAGCAGACTTCTGGACCTAGGGTCGTGAGGGGGTCCAAGGTCAGTCAAGGGAGTGGACACATCAATTGAAGATCCAAACTGATCAATAAGCCAGCACCAGTAGGCAGCTGGGTCCCTGGATTCTCCCGCCGGAGGCTGTCACGTGGCCACGGTCAGCTGAATGTTCAGAAGGGACTCTTCTTTTCAGCACTATGATAGCCAAAAAAAAAAAAAAAAAAAAAGAAGCAGCACATGGATGGTGGGATGGTCCCTTAGGTACCTGGGCAGCCTGAGACCTATAATCCCAGGACCCAGGCACTCTGCCCTGTGAAAATGAAAGAACTGGCCGGGCGCGGTGGCTCACGCCTGTAGTCCCAGCACTTTGGGAGGCCGAGGCGGGTGGATCATGAGGTCAAGAAATCGAGACCATCCTGGTCAACATATGCTGACACCCCGTCTCTACTAAAGATACAAAAAATCAGCTGGGCATGGTGGCGCGTGCCTGTAATCCCAGCTACTCAGGAGGCTGAGGCAGGAGAATTGCCTGAACCCAGGAGGCGGAGGTTGCGGTGAGCCGAGATCGCGCCATTGCACTCCAGCCTGGGTAACAAGAGCGAAACTCCGTCTTGAGAAAAAAAAAAAGAAAGAAAATGAAAGAACTGCCCTTTGCTCTCTGGGCCTTTCTACTTGAAGAAACCAGTTAATGGAAGAAGTTCCTCTCCCCGTCTCCCCTGGACTGGGTGTTCCCTCTTCTGCAGCAAGCCTCGGGACAGGGTGCTGCAGTCACCCTATGGACCCTGGCCTCCCAGAGCAGTTGCTCACAGCTTCAGGCCTTCATAATTTTCCAGGTTTTTTTCCTGAGCAGAGTCTGGGGGAGGATGAAGGGACAGCTTAGCACAGAGCCTCTACCCACACTTCTGGAGCCTGGGAAGCCACCCTGTCCCTAGAAGACAGCTGTCCCGGGAAGCCAGGCTGGCTTCCTTCTGGAAGTCCCCTGTGGAATGTCTAATTTGAGGAAGCCATGCCAGCATCAGAGTTTCCCCATGTACCTAAGGGACCATCCCACCATCCAGTGTTTTTGCTTTCAGAAGATAAAAATGAGGCCTGTTGGTCATTACCGGCATGAGCACATGAGAACTGCCTCATACTGTCAAGGGCTGTTAGAGCCCTGTAGGATCCATAGTCTATCAAGAAGGTACCTGAACACCTAGAAAGAAAGCAAAGTGAGGTGTCAGAGGAAGCAGGTGCAAGGTGGCGGCTCCTGTCCAGGTAGCTGTTTGCTGCTCAGAGGATGTGGGAGAGGCAGGGCCCTGTCTGAGGAAGGGAAGGGAAGGGGTATTCTCTGGGGGAATGGGGTGAGCAAAGGCTAGTGCCCGGGAAATGCAGAGATGGGAGTGAGAGGAAGGGGCAGGGTGGGGACGCTCCTGAGACAAGTGGAGAGAGAAAGAGGGCAAGAGCACCCCCCTCCCCTCAGCAATGGGGGCTCCTCATGGTTGCCACGTGCAGTCTGCTCAGCTTGAACCAGGGATGAGCTGGGGCCACAGGGCAGTGGATACCCAGGCCAGGGGAGGCCCAGGTGCGTCCAAGCCCTTCCTGTGGATTCCCGTTCCCGGGAGAGATCTGGACTTCACTGTAATTTCTGGGTCCCGTTTTCTTTTGTGGTGAGAACATCAGGGTAGGTGCCACATCTAGCGTCTGTGTGAGTGGCCTTGGCCTGGAAAAGGTTTCTATGCCAAACACACTTGACCTGCTTTTTGTTTTGAGACGATCTTTGCACAGGACACACAGGTGACCACCTTGGTTTTCAGCGACAGCTGAACTTGTTTTTTTTTTGGGGGGGGTTTGCCTTTTTTCTGAACGGACGTTTGACCAAGCCAAGCATGACTGAGTTGTGCATGTCTGTGCATGGGTGAGTGGGCCTGCACTGGACGCGCCTGCATGCGTGTGCACACACAAGGCCCCGCTTGTGGTGGTTTCCTCCTTGGGTTTCAAGGCATGTACCAACTGACTTGGCATTTGGGCAGGTTTGCTCTCTGCGGTCTGTTAAAGACGTGTAGGCTGGGGGAAGATCTGGGAGGTCGTGCTTGTTGGGGAAGGTGGTGGTGCAGGGATGGGGTGGGGAAAGGAAACGGGTGTGGAGAACGGGCCCCAGTGCCAAGCCTGCCTCTGACTCCCTTTACTCTGTTTCTTGATTCCAAGCCTCCATTCGGAGAAGAAAAGGGGGTGAGTCAACTGCTTGTGTCCCCAGGGCCTTGGCTTTGCCTGACCCCTGTCTGGGGGAGTGCTGGTGTGTGAGGAAGCTCCAGTGCAAGTTAGGGTGGCCCAGAAGCCTGGGCTGCACCCTCTTGTTGGCCTTCTCCCTGGGGATCTGGTAGAGGCTGAGAGAAGGACCTGGCAGGATCGATGGGGAGTTCCCAGGGCTGTGACCCTCTGGGACTGGGATGGCCTTGGGGGCTCAGCTGAGCCAGGGGCCTGTGAGCTGTGCAGATGGCCTGGTGGAGGCAACCCGGGGGAGGAGCTGGAGAGCCCCCATGGGTGGAGGCCACTGCATGTGCCATGGCCGGAAAGCAGGAGGGAAAGGGCTCCGAGGGCTCAGCAGGGAGCTCTTGGGAGCAGGGAGACTGGGCTGTGCCAACATACCCAGCCCGGCCTGCGTTGCTGCTTTCTGCTGGTGCTCTCGGGGCCCGTGCTTAGGCTGTAGGACCCACTCCCATGCCGGTTGGTCGTAGGGCCAAGCCCAGAGCTGATGGTCCCTTCAGAGCAGGGGTCTGAGTCGCACAGCACTGGGGAGGGAGCTTGGAGCTCCCCTGCCCAACAGCCCCCCAGGCTGTTGACTTGACCCTCCAGAACCCCCGTTCAGGCCTCCCTCTACCCTTTGGGGCTCCTCCCTGTGTGTCCTGTATGTTCAGGCCTCCCTCTACCCTTTGGGTCCTGTATGTTCAGCCTGGCTGCAGGGGAGGGAGCATTCAGGGACAGTCACCTGGGCCTGGGTACCGAGGTCCAGTGTCTGGTGAGGTCCTGGGACCTGGCTTCTGGTGGCCTCTTCTGCCTCTCGGGTGGATGGGAATGAGGGCCCAGACAAGCTTGAGGTGGCTTGCTCAACCCAGGCCTGTGTATTCGCTCCATGTCCGTGTGCCTGATGCCCATCCCTCCCTCTCTTTGGACCCACTGGGCTTCTCCTGGGTGAGGACACATCTGCCAGGCCGCTGGCCCAGCCCTCTTGAGGTCCCCTTGCTGCCTCTTGCCCCGGTCCAGGTGACAGGCTTCCCCAGCGTCTGCTTAGGTGTTACTAACAGGTGACAAGGTCTCTTCCAGTGACCTTTCCTGCATGCCTTTGGGACAGACACACAGACTCGTTCTGCAACATTGTGGTGCTGTCCTCCAGCTCATTATTGGGCCTCCCAGAGTGCCGTGCTGAAGCCCATGTGCTGCCTCCAGTTGTGGAAGAAGTGATGGCCGGTTGGTCCCCTTCAGGCTGGGGCCCTGTTGACCAGACAGCCGTACCCTGCTGAGCACCCAGAGGGCCCTGGGAGTGAGTGGGTCCACTGGCTCCTAACAGGCTTCATTTCCCTCAAGTATCTGAAATAATTTATTTGAGAATATATTCTGTAATACTGGGGGTCGGGGTGGAATTCATGTCAACCTCATCAGTTTGTAATTTTCAAAGTTCTTGATTAATCCTTTCCCTTTTGAAAACACTTCTCACCTGGCTCCAGCACCATCGCCCGACGACCAAAAAGCTGCCTCACTAAACGTTATGCACGTCCCGCTGTGGGTCTCTGGGCTGGGTCTTCCGGACCTGGAGACACAGCTTCCCCTAGCCCGTGGCTCAGGTGCCACCGTTGTCTCGAACGGTGCTGTCCCGTGTGTGCCCCCCGGAGTTCTCTCTCTTTCTGGGGAGTGTGGTTTTTAAGTCTGATCTCTTACTTCCTGGGTTAGTGATCTGGGGCAGCTCCTCTCTCTGAGCTTCAGTTTGCCCCTGGTAGGATGAGGGTGGTGGTCAAATCCTCGTGCGGTTGTGGGATGAGAGGAGAGAGTTCACATAAAAAGTCCTGCGTGTTCTAGAAATCAAGAACTTAACAAATGGTGGCGATGGCGACTTAAGCTTCCAAAAAGAAATCGTTCACTTCGTGACAAAAGCAAACAGTAAATCCCCTGAAAGCAGCACCCCCTGCTCTGTCCCTGGGCCCTGTCACTGTGCGGCGCTGGGGGCTATGCGCAGGCCCGGATTTCTGCAGGTGGAGCCTGTTTCACTCGTGAACTTTTGTATTGCCCGGGGCACAGGCTGGGTGCTGATGGAGCAGAGAGAGCAGTATTTGCCCTCTTCTGCAGACCCACAGGCTGTCAGGGGAGATGAGCCACACAGACATGAATTGTACTGAGTGTGTGCTCAGTGCCAGCACAGTTGTAAGCCTTTCCTATGTGCTGATTCTCACTAGAGACATGTGAAGCTGTTGCTGTTTTTATGTCTGTTTTATCAGATGGTCACAGAGAGGTTAAGTCAGAACAGAGTCAGTATTCAGGGTGGGTCTGGTCCTGGCTGGGTACAGGACGGTCTTGGGGAGTTACTTACTTCGTTCCAGCGATGCTAAGCGGATTGCAGAGGTAGGACCAGCAGGTGCTGTGAACAGCTGCAGGTTGGAGTTGGAAGGAGTAGGAGTTGTCCAGGCTGAGCAGTGAGATTCTCCAACAAGGGGCCAAGGCAAGAGTGAAAGGTGCCGAGAGGCTGTCAGACAGTGGCGTCCCAGGGTTGGCACAGGCCTAAAGAGTGGAGGTGGGCCAGGGCTTGGGAGGAGCCTGAGTGACAGGTGCGGTGCAGTGGGGCTGCTGAACGAGAGGGCGGGTGCGGCAGCCAGGTGGACAGGGTGCTGCCCCAGCCCCTGCTGCATGCCCCATGCGCTGGTCCTAAGTGGACCCACCGGGGGTGAGAGCTGCCAACTGGGGGAGCCGTCCAGCCGGAGCTGTGATGGTCCTTAGATCCACGTATTAGTTTAAGAGTTTCCAAAGTCACTTGGATAACGTAGAATGCCACTTTTCAGAACATTGACTGTACTTTAATAAAAACCACACTGAGAAGGTGTCTCTTTTTTAACAAATTTGAAAAGAATGCTGCCGAGACACCTTTCTCGCTGTGTGGGTTGTTCAGGCGTCAGCCCAGAGGGGTCTTCCTAACCCTCCTCCGTGTCTCTGCCTCCCCAGTGCTTTCTTAGAGTGGTAGAAGCCCTGCCGGTGAGGAGGGGCCTTTCCAGCACCGTCCCCACCCTCCTTCCTCCTCGTTCCTTGATGCGTCCTACCCTGAGTGGGCCGCTTTTCCTCAGGGTGAAAGAAAGGATTCTTTGGCCTGTTCTGCAATGGACCGTTTTCTAGGTCCGTGGCCTGGGGCAGCAAGCGCCGTTTTTCCGTTTTCCGAAGGTGTCCGCCATCCAGCTTTGATTCACTCATTCATTCAGTGTCCACACATCTCTCGTGGAAACCTGCTTGTACCTCAGGGTCTGTCCCAGTGTGAACAGCTTCCCTTCCGGTGCGGTTCACACTGCCAGGAGTGGCCCATACGTGCTGAGGACGGTGACACGGGACAAAGGGAAAGGGAGGGAAATCCAGGGAGACTCTCAACAGCTTGTCTGTCTCCTGCCCTGGTCTTCTCCCTCATGGTCAGAGTGGCCTTTCCTTGAGTGGGGTCCACAGGGTCACTCGGAGTCTCCTTGAGGATGGAGAGGCTGCCTGGGATGGGGGTCTGAGTTCTGGGGTGAGGGCCCTGTCTTGAGGGTCCAGGGTAGGAGCCTCAGGAGCGGGGGGAGCAGCGCCCTGTGTCAGCATCGTGGATGGCCGGGCTTGGGGAGGAGGTGGCCGCCTATCATGGATGGCCGGGCCCGGGGAGGAGGTGGCCCAGGCGGCTGAGACGGAGCCTCCTTGCTGTGCAGAGAAGCTGGACGAGATGCTGGCAGCCGCCACAGAGCCGACGCTGAGGCCAGACATCGCAGACGCGGACTCCAGAGCCGCCACAGTCAAACAGCGGCCCACCAGTCGGAGGATCACGCCTGCCGAGATCAGCGTAAGGACCATGGGTGGCTGGGAGCGCTGGGATGGGCAGGCGTGGGGGCCAGACTGTCCTGGGCCCTCTTAACTGAGGTGAGAGCCCATCATGCAGACCCCTCTCCAGAGGGGTGTGTGTACCCCATGGCCTCTCGCAGAGACACGTGGGGCTGTCTCTGCCCCTAAATTGCCACAGCTCAGCAACCTGCTGGGCTTGCTCTGACGGCTTTCAGTGCCTCTGGCTTCAGGCAGTCCCTGTGTCACGCCTGGGACCACCAAGATACCCCAGGCCCACCGAGAACACTACAAAGCATGTCTTTATTCTCTGCCCACTTCCTGACCTGGCACCTTCCAGGCTCCTCTCCCGCCCTTACCCAGGCTCTGCCAGGGTCTGTACCCACCCTGCCCAACACCGTCCACACCACCCAAGCTTCAATGGGCTGCATTCCCTGCTCCTTGAGGGCAGATCCTGGACATGATGGCTGGGTACAGGCACCCACAGCACCAGCGCCACTGGAGTCAGTGCATGGGGTGTCTCACCTCTGGCTTAGGAGGAGGACTGGGGGCCCCCAGTGCCCTGGAACCTCCATATTCCCCCTCCCTGACCCCCACAGTCATTGTTTGAACGCCAGGGCCTCCCAGGCCCAGAGAAGCTGCCGGGCTCCTTGCGGAAGGGGATTCCACGGACGAAATCTGTAGGTATGGCTGGGCTGTGGGGCTGCATGGGGCTGGGAGGAATGGGGCTGGGGCCCGGCAAGGTGGATTTGGGTTTGAAGGACCCTGCCTCTCCCTGCCGGTAACTGGGGTCTCCAGTTTCCCTCAGAGTCCTGCCTCTTCCTGGCCCCAGCCGAAGGATCTCTTATGCTGGTGATCATGTGGAAATTAGTCCTTCCCCAACCCGGAGAGTCCCTCCCCCAGCTGCCACTCCCTGTCCAGTGGGCACCCCCCATTGCCTCTCATCCCTCTTGTGGGCAGCCTCACCCCTGTCCCCAGCTCAGCCGCCTTCATCCCGGTTGCTCCCCTGTAGCCCAAGTGCATGTGAAGTTTCTGATCCTAAAACTCCCCTTCCCTGACCTTGCCTCTCCCCTGCCACTCCATGTATGGCTCTCTCTCTCCCCTTCACAGCCAGTTTCCCCCAAAAGTCACCTCTGTTTGCCGTCTCTCTCCTGTCCCCAACCTGCTCCTCAGCCTGCTGCAGACTCGCTCTCTCCATACCCAAATTGAAAGTGCTCCCACCAGGGTCACCGGTGGCCTCCAGGGCCTTCCTCCCTGTGGACGCATGGCCAGCACTCCTCCTGCTGGCCTCAGCTGGCATTTGGTTTCTTTGCCCCTTCTTCCGTGAAACGCTCCTCCCCAGAATTTTAGGACAACACTTGGTTGCTTTTCCCGTCTTTTCTCGGGTGGCACCTGTTTCCACCCTGCCGCGCGGCCCCCCCAAATATGGGGCCTTTTCGAGGCTGTGTCTTCAGCTTCCTTCCCCTCTGTGCCCTCATCACTCCCCAGCCACCATCACACCCCGCACTCACTGTCTGCTTTCCTGACCCAGATGGGAACATGTAACTAGCTTAGCCACCATGCAACCCTCCAGGCATTCACTTCCCCGTCACCCGCACACCTGCGACCCGTCCACCCACAGACCTGCCCACCTGCCCGTCCGTCCCTTGTCCACACAAACCCCAGGACACCCACCACCTGTTACACATCAGCGTAAACCTCTCAGCATTTAACCACGGGCCGGACACCGACCATTTAACCACACAAACCCCAGGACACCCACCACCTGTTACACATCAGCGTAACCCTCTCAGCATTTAACCACGGGCCGGACACCGACCATTTAACCACACAAACCCCAGGACACCCACCACCTGTTACACATCAGCGTAACCCTCTCAGCATTTAACCACGGGCCGGACACCGACCATTTAACCACACAAACCCCAGGACACCCACCACCTGTTACACATCAGCGTAACCCTCTCAGCATTTAACCACGGGCCGGACACCGACCATTTAACCACACAAACCCCAGGACACCCACCACCTGTTACACATCAGCGTAACCCTCTCAGCATTTAACCACGGGCCGGACACCGACCATTTAACCACACAAACCCCAGGACACCCACCACCTGTTACACATCAGCGTAACCCTCTCAGCATTTAACCACGGGCCGGACACCGACCATTTAACCACACAAACCCCAGGACACCCACCACCTGTTACACATCAGCGTAACCCTCTCAGCATTTAACCACGGGCCGGACACCGACCATTTAACCACACAAACCCCAGGACACCCACCACCTGTTACACATCAGCGTAAACCTCTCAGCATTTAACCACGGGCCGGACACCGACCATTTAATACTTAGAATAACCATATTGAGGTGAGACCACTAGCACCTCGATTTTACAGATGAGGAAACCGAAACAGGAGGGTAAACGACCTGCCCAGGATCACACGGCTGCCCTGCCGTGCACACTGCAGCCAACCAGCTGCCCAAACTGATGCCTCACCTGCCCCCGGACCCTGCCAGTTGGTATTCACGTGAGGCCGGTCCCCAGCCAAGTCTGGGGCATGATGGGGAACGTGGCGTGTGCAGAGAGCTCAGCGGGCACATGGTGGGTACCAACCAGGGCACATGGACCAGTGGAGCCGACTGGGGAGCTCCAAGCACACCTGGGTGTCACAGACGGCTGTGTGTGTCGGGGCAGGGGTACTTTTGAATTAAGATGTGCAAGATAGGTGGGAGTTTCTGGGGGATAATGGGGTGAACTGACGGAGCAGTGTGTAAAAGACACATGGGTGTGTGACCTGGTCCCTCAGAGACTGCTAAGAGTTATTTCTGTAGGTGGGATTGTGGGGAAGAAGGCTGGTGAGACTGCAGCTACTTTGGAGCTAAGAAGCACACTCCCCTGCTCTCCCTGGCTAAGCCCTGAGTGTCTTCTGTGGTTTCTTTCTTAGCCTCTGACTTGTCAGGGTGGGTGGCCCCGCAGCCCTGCCCTGCACGGACCTCATCACCTTACACCTGGACCATGGCTTTGTTCTCATGACCCACTGCCTTGGCTCTGCCCTTGTCTGACCCTCTGGCCAAATGAGGCTTTCCGCAGAGCAGCTGTCACCCCTTATCTGTCCAGCTCGACCCTCAGTGCTCTTCATTGCCTCAGGGCCCTGGAGATCAGCCCCAGTGGTCTCCTGCTTCATCTGTGGACATTTGTCTCTGTCTCCCTTGACCTGGGTTTTCTGGCTCCTGCTGTTCCTAGGTCTGATCCTGCCCATCTAGGTCCATGCACCTGCCCTGCAGGCCTTGAGCCCCTCTCCTAGGACTGCCAGTTCTGCACTGGTCCCTCCTGTGCCCTCTTGTGCTTGGTTGATGAATTGGGGAACAGGTGCTCCTTTTTGGTTCCCCTTGGCCTGCTGGGTCTCAGCTGCCAACATGCACACTGGCTGGATTGTCATATTCCCCAGGCCCCTGCCCCCTGCCCCCTGCCCTGGCTGTGTTGCCCTAGGCATATGATGCACCCCTTGAAACATCAGGATCTTTATACCCACCTCCAAGGACCACTCTGAGGCTCGTCCAGTAGGTGGCACGCACTGGCTGGGGACTGTGTGGCATACTGGGCGTGCGCAGCCGCCGCCGATGTTAGCAGACGTAGATGCTGCCTCTTGAGTTTGGCACACAGTGGGTGCTTGAGAAATGCTCTCTGCTATTTAGGCAAAGAGGGTCTGCCTTTGCCCCCAAGGGGTCCCACCCCCTCCTAGATGGTATCAGAACAGATTCCCCATTCCGTGCTGAGGCAGATGACTTTCCCCTACCCTAAGTCAGAACTTGGCATGTGATTAGCATTAAATTTCCCCTTTTTTCATCTTCGAACGTCACTCCCGCCTTCTACATCCTCAAGGTGCGCTAGTTCTGTGTTGCTCCATCTAACACACGGGCTTGTGGGTGTTCACCGCGCGTTCGTACCCAGTGCAGGGAATGCAGCAGGAGACCCGGGACGAACTGGACACAATTTCAGTGTCCAGCGGTTGGGGGTGGAGGGAAGGCAGACCTAAACATGACGATGACCTCGGCCACCTTCCCGGGATACTGCTGCAGTCCAGCCCTGTCCTGTAAAGGTGAAGTCGCCCCTCAGTTGCAGCTGTCCTCCTGAGATGAGGAAACGGAAGTTCTAGAGGTTAAGGAATGTCAGTACCTGGCAGAGCTAAAATTCAAGCTTAGGTGTGTACGCAAAAGCCTACTGTTGCTACCTAGGATACAAAGCGGTATCATACCCAGCAAGATGCAGTTGGCATTGGAGGCCTCATTAGCACTGCAGTGGATGGAGGAGGATTCCATCAGAGCAGGCAGTCTGTATTGTAGTGAATTCATAAAAATGTTGACCAATCTCAGAGCGAGACTGGGAACGGCACCACGAGACCTGGCTGTGTCAGTGTGGGTCGGGCCATTCAGCACCTGCAGCCTCACTGAACACGCCTGTGGCACATGTGTCCACATCATCATGTCCACAGGGATGCTCAGGAGGTTGTCAGGTTATGGCTGGACAGCAGGATCATGAGGGCCCTGAGCACTCCAGCCCTCGCTCAGCATCCTCGCAGTGACGTCCAAGCAAGGCATGCAGAGGGAGGTTCATTTTAAGCCTGTTTTGACCATGAAAGAACGGAAAGCTCCAAGGGGCTCAGGGCCTGGCCTCGGGTCACGCTGCCGGTGGGGGTTAAAATGAAAGGTGCTGGGTGCTGAGCCTACAGCTCCATTTGAATTCATCCATCCATTCTTCCCTCCACCCACTCACCCAGCCTTACTGAATTTCAGCCATGCGGGTCTCTGGGAGGAGCCTCGAGGCTTCTTCCACGGGGCACCTCCTTACTTGGGTATCAGCTCTTTCTCTGCCAGATGCATGGCTTCAGTAGCCACAGCCCTGCTGTCCCTCATCCTGCCAAGGCGTCTCCTGCTCATTTCCGACCATCTTCCTCTCACCGCAGGTCGCCTCCAGGGCTGGCACCTCTGCAACGGCCTTGCTTATCTTGGGTGGGGAGCCCTGTACTGGCCCCTCTAAGCCCCTTGGCAGTTCTGTCCTCATGTCTTGCGGGGCTGTGCCTGCCTTCCTGGGAGGTCTTCTCAGGGCCTATTTGATGCCCCTGGGTTTGGGCAGGTCTTGGCCCCAACCCAGCTGGTCAGTTTGTGTCCTTCCTCCGGGCCCCCCCGTGGGGGCCCTCCCCTTTCCCGTCCTCTTCACAAGAGCCCTCCCCGTGCAGCCCTGGGCCTGGGGCATCCAGGGACAAGCCCAGACCGGGGTCTTGCTCGAGCCCGTGCTCTGGGCTCCCTGTTTTCTCTCCTGCCGTCCATTCTCTGCCCACCGCCGGCCCCAACCCCATCTTCGCGAGCATTCCGGCGCCTCGCCGGGTTCCGCCGCGGGCGTCCGTTGTGTCCGGGACAGGGGCTGCCCTGGGGTGGAGTCCTCCGGGGGAGGGGGTGCCGGGGTCCCCGGGAGCCGTTCCGAAGGTAGCAGCCCCCAGCACCCCGGCTGGTCTCACCGGCCTTTCCGTCTGCAGGGGAGGACGAGAAGCTGGCGTCCCTGCTGGAAGGGCGCTTCCCGCGGAGCACGTCGATGCAGGACCCGGTGCTGCGCGAGAGTCGCGGCATCCCGCCCCCGCCGCAGACCGCGCCGCCGCCCCCGCCCGCGCCCTACTACTTCGACTCGGGGCCGCCCCCGGCCTTCTCGCCGCCGCCCCCGCCGGGCCGCGCCTACGACACGGTGCGCTCCAGCTTCAAGCCCGGCCTGGAGGCGCGCCTGGGCGCCGGGGCCGCCGGCCTGTACGAGCCGGGCGCCGCCCTCGGCCCGCTGCCCTACCCCGAGCGGCAGAAGCGCGCGCGCTCCATGATCATCCTGCAGGACTCGGCGCCCGAGGCCAGCGACGTCCCCCGGCCCCCGCCCGCGGGCACCCCGCCCGAGCGCCCCAAGCGCCGGCCGCGGCCGCCCGGCCCCGACAGCCCGTACGCCAACCTGGGCGCCTTCAGCGCCAGCCTCTTCGCGCCGTCCAAGCCGCAGCGCCGCAAGAGCCCGCTGGTGAAGCAGCTGCAGGTGGAGGACGCGCAGGAGCGCGCGGCCCTGGCCGTGGGCAGCCCCGGGCCCGGCGGCGGCAGCTTCGCCCGCGAGCCCTCCCCGACCCACCGCGGCCCCCGACCCGGCGGCCTCGACTACGGCGCGGGCGACGGCCCGGGGCTCGCGTTCGGCGGCCCGGGCCCGGCCAAGGACCGGCGGCTGGAGGAGCGGCGCCGCTCCACCGTGTTCCTGTCCGTGGGCGCCATCGAGGGCAGCGCCCCCAGCGCGGACCTGCCGTCCCTGCAGCCCTCCCGCTCCATCGACGAGCGCCTCCTGGGCACCGGCCCCACCGCCGGCCGCGACCTGCTGCTGCCCTCCCCGGTGTCTGCTCTGAAGCCATTGGTCAGCGGCCCGACCCTCGGGCCCTCGGGCTCCACCTTCATCCACCCGCTCACCGGCAAACCCCTGGACCCCAGCTCACCCCTGGCCCTTGCCCTGGCCGCCCGAGAGCGGGCTCTGGCCTCCCAGGCGCCCTCCCGGTCCCCCACGCCCGTGCACAGCCCCGACGCCGACCGCCCTGGACCCCTGTTTGTGGATGTGCAGGCCCGGGACCCGGAGCGAGGGTCCCTGGCGTCGCCAGCCTTCTCCCCGCGAAGCCCGGCCTGGATTCCTGTGCCTACGCGCAGGGAGGCCGAGAAGGCCCCCCGGGAGGAGCGGAAGTCACCCGAGGACAAGAAGTCCATGATCCTCAGCGTCCTGGACACGTCCCTGCAGCGGCCGGCCGGCCTCATCGTTGTGCATGCCACCAGCAACGGGCAGGAGCCCAGCAGGCTGGGGGCCGAAGAGGAGCGCCCGGGCACCCCGGAGTTGGCCCCGGCCCCCATGCAGTCGGCGGCTGTGGCCGAGCCCCTGCCCAGCCCCCGGGCCCAGCCCCCTGGCGGCACCCCGGCAGACCCCGGGCCGGGTCAGGGCAGCTCGGAGGAAGAGCCAGAGCTGGTGTTTGCTGTGAACCTGCCACCCGCCCAGCTGTCGTCCAGCGATGAGGAGACCAGGGAGGAGCTGGCCCGGATTGGGCTGGTGCCGCCCCCGGAAGAGTTTGCCAACGGGGTCCTGCTGGCCACCCCACTCGCTGGCCCGGGCCCCTCGCCCACCACGGTGCCCAGCCCGGCCTCAGGGAAGCCCAGCAGTGAGCCACCCCCTGCCCCTGAGTCTGCAGCCGACTCCGGGGTGGAGGAGGCTGACACGCGCAGCTCCAGCGACCCCCACCTGGAGACCACAAGCACCATCTCCACGGTGTCCAGCATGTCCACCTTGAGCTCCGAGAGCGGGGAACTCACTGACACCCACACCTCCTTCGCTGACGGACACACTTTTCTACTCGAGAAGCCACCAGTGCCTCCCAAACCCAAGCTCAAGTCCCCGCTGGGGAAGGGGCCGGTGACCTTCAGGGACCCGCTGCTGAAGCAGTCCTCGGACAGCGAGCTCATGGCCCAGCAGCACCATGCCGCCTCTGCCGGGCTGGCCTCTGCCGCCGGGCCTGCCCGCCCTCGCTACCTCTTCCAGAGAAGGTCCAAGCTATGGGGGGACCCCGTGGAGAGCCGGGGGCTCCCTGGACCTGAAGACGACAAACCAACTGTGATCAGTGAGCTCAGCTCCCGCCTGCAGCAGCTGAACAAAGACACGCGTTCCCTGGGGGAGGAACCGGTTGGCGGCCTGGGCGGCCTGCTGGACCCTGCCAAGAAGTCGCCCATCGCAGCAGCTCGGTGAGCAGGGCGGTGTGGGGAGGGACCTGTGCCTTGTTTGTTGCCCCCGACACCCATCCTTCCTCTTGTCCATTTTCTGGCTCTCCTGTTCCTCCTTGTTCTGTTCGGTTCCTTCTGTGGCAACCCCTAACCCACCCCTGCCGTCCACCTCTGAATCCGGTCTTGCTTGGCCTGCCTGCGAGGGAAGGTTTTTCTGGGTGTCTGACACATCAGGGCTGCTTCTCACTATGTCCCTGCAGCTGCCAGAAGCGGGAGCTGGGCTCCTGTCAGAGACCCGGGTTGGGGATGAGTGCCCCCATGGCCCTCCTGGACGCTCTTGGCCCCAGGATTTCCTGTGGGTTCTCTCTCTCACTCCCGCCGCAGGCTGCCTTTGCCATTAAGGGCTGTTTTGTGGTTTACTTTGGAGGTGGACCTCCCTCCCACCTTCCCTTTGGCCGTGTGGCTGCCCAGTGTGCCCTCTGCCCAGTGTGCCCTCTGCCCTGGGGCCGCCTCCTGCCTTACTTCCTTTGGAGGATTGGAGCACACTGACTCCTTTTCTTCTGGGGATCTGCCACTAACTTCCTGTTTCCCAGAAACATTTGTTTCTTAGCACTACCTTACAGTCCCTTAAACATGGATTCCCATGTGTCACTTCTAAAGTGCAGTAGAAGATAGATGGAAGTCACGCCATCTCCCTGCACAACATCTGCCCTCTTGCCTTCTCCCCCCGACTTCCCTGTCTGTCCTGCCCCTACCCAGGAGGATCTGAGCAAGGGCCTGGCTTGTTGCCGAGGCTGTCGCAGCTGCCAGAGTCCCGGCTGATCCCATAGGTCTTTACTTGAGGACCCCACTCCCAAGCTCCCTCCAAAGGGGAGCCCTGCAGGCCCATGGGCTGCATGGATGCTGGTGTCAGAGCTGGTCACCCCCCCACCAGACCCCTTGTCTGCCTTTACATTCTGTGCCCCTAGGTGTCCCCTCCCTTCTTTGGGTCTGGGGAGCGTATGTGGGTGCCATTCTTGCTGCCTGGAAGACCGACCTAGTGGGCCCTTTACTGTCAGCCTTGGAGGGCAGAGTTCACAGCGTAGCAACACGTTTAGAACTTAAGGACTCTGCAGGTCTTACTCACAAGGGTCTGGCCATTCTACCTTTTTTAGTTCAGGATTCAAAAGATAAGTGGGAGCTTGGGAAGCTCATGAGGCCTCTCCTAAGGTCCAGGGATGCTGCCTCCAGCTCCTGTCATCCTGGGGGATTGCTCTGGGGTCCTCTCCCCTTTTGGCCTCTTCCAACTCCCAACCAAAGTGGAAAGCCCTCTTCCCAGCAGCACAGTGTTGAAGGTGCCTGTAGAATGGGTGGAGACAGTAAGCATCCAATGAGAGTGAGCAGCCTGGTCCTAGGCCTCTGTGCAGGACCAGACCCCTGAGGCCGGGTCTCCTGATGCACCCCTGACCAGCTGCCGTCTTCCTTCTCTGCTTCTCCTCCTCCACTCCTCTCTCTTCATCTCTTGATGAAAAGCAAAGCCATTCAAAAAGTGCATAGCACAGTGCCTGGCCCAGTCCAGGCCCTCAATAAACATTTGTTAAATGGATGAAAGAACAAAGCAAAATGCAAATGCTGTCTTTTGTGATCTGAGATCCAGGAAGGTGGCTTAGTCCAAACCCACAGAAGGACCGACTCAGCGTCCAGACCCATCAGCTGTGCATCCCCCAGGGTCGGGCTCAGGTGAGCCTAGGTCTCCTCACTGACCCTGTTCTCTCCCAGGAGGCAGCTGCAAGTTTCAGGGCAGGATCAGGGGATTCCTCAGCCAGAACCTTCTGGCACTTTCCCTTCTCTGAGTTAATCCTCCCACTGTAGTTTTTAGTGTTCTGTCTTGGTCAGGGTGAGGTTGTCTTACCCTTGGCTTTCACGAGGACCCCGTTTTCCTCTCTCAGATGTGGGATGGAGAAGGGCCTTACATGATATCTGCTCTTTTACTCAGTAGTTCCTGCAAAATGCTGGCGTCTGATTGGATTCATGTGGGTCCTCTGCTTCTCCCTGACTGATCACTGGGGCCTGGGGACATAGGATTGTCATCGGCCAGGATTGAGTCCTGTGTTCTCCCAGGAGCGAGGGGGATGGGTCCACCCACCTAGCAAGCAGGTGCTGAGAGTGAGGGGAGGCGGCTGTCCAAATGGAGGTCCGGTGCTGTCCCTGGAGTAACCAGATGCTGGCCAGCCTTGAACAACCGATGTTGTTCCCGTGACACAGCCCTCACCCCGTTCCTTGGGGTTCAGCAACCTCCTTCCTTGCCAGTCACTGGCTTGGAGCCATCAGCGGGCCCTGATGTCAGCACTCAGCAGGTCACAGCTTAGCACTGTCGTCTTGGGTCAGCCACTGAAGCTCTGTGAACGTCCATCCCTCCCCTGTGAAGTGTGTTTACCATGAGCCAACCGCACAGGCTGTCGTGAGGCTGCGTGTGGCATCACCTGTGAAGCACCCAGCAGGCCCAGGCCTGGGGCCTGTGGACCCTCACTGCTATGAGCTGGCATTGTCCGTGCCGTCCCCGACACCTGATCGCTCGGACACCTGGGCTGAGTCTTAGAGTCCCTGGTGGGAAAACAGACCTGTTAGATGTAGCACTGGAGATAGTCCTGCCATATGAGTTCATCTTCACGGCATTCTGTTAGATGGACCATAACAGAACCCCCATGTTCCAGATAGTGAAACTGAGGTAGCAGAGAGTTTCCTTGCAGACGGAAAATGGTGGTCGGCCTGACGTGAGCCCTGCTCTCTGACTGCCGTAATCTGTTGTCAGACCCCTTCTGATGATGTGCAGTGGGTTTTTGCCCAATAATCCCCCTCCACAGAAGTGGCAGGTGTGTGCATTACACAGCACAGACTCACCCCCTCGTTTACTGGTCATGTATGTCCTAAGTAGCGCCCGGGGCCACCTGAGTGGCCCGCCTGCCTTCAGCCACCCCCTGGCCTGCTTTCCCTCCTCAGTTTGCCTGTGTTACCTTCCGTTCTGGCTCATTCTCGCTTCCTCCCTCTTGTGCTCCTTCTTTCCCTCAGACCTGGGCTAAACTACAGCCATCTGAAAGGGCCCCTGTGCCCATCGTGGGCCCTTTACTTCCGGTGCTGCTGGCTGCAGGCAGGGGGGCGGAGCACAGGACACTTGGTGATGTCCGAGTCCAGTCCTGTTTCAGATCTGGTCCTTTGTGTGTCCACCACGGCCATCGTTGGCTCTTACCCTGCAGCCTTCAGTGGCCGGAGTCCGGTACTCACTCCTCACTTAGGGATAAAACTGCTGGTGGAACTGTCTTACAGGGAAATGTCAAGTGTGGGAAGTTCTGACATCCAGGTACGGCGGCTTCCTTTGCAGGGACAGTCCTGGCAGAGGTGCCGGGTCACCCTCAGGGCCACACCCTGAGCCGTGTCTCCAGTCCCTTGTTTTCCCGCAGTGTTTGCCTCCCGGGCCCATCCTCCCATCTCCCTGACCGACACCACAAGGAAGGAAATGCCCCTTCCCACCCCCTCCACGGATGGCTCATTCCTGATATTCTTTAGCCACAAGCTGTTCTGTGGCCTGAGAATTTTCTGGGCAAGTTAAGCTGTCCTGTATGTCATGGAACTAAAACTCAGTCACCTGTGGAAAAACGATCCGCTCTGGGGCCACCTGTGATTTTCAGGGGAAGCTGGAGGATGTGGCACTTTCATGCTGTCTCTGGAAGGTCCAGGACCTTTGGCCTTCTGCATCCTTAATCCCAGACTGTCTGCCTGCTCTGTGCTCCCAGCTCCACGTCTAGCCCTGCTGGACAGACCATTCATCTGCCCAGAGCCCCTCCTCTCTCTCTGGGCCCCACAGCTGACTCCGAGGCTGCATTTGGGCGTGAATTCTAACCTGACTCTGAGCCCCAAAACTGGCCATGGGTGCCCCAACTGTCTGAGGCTCACACTTGTTTCTGAGACCCTGGCTCCACATCTGGCTCTAAACTCAGTTTTTTCTTCCAGGCCCCATGCTTGGGTCTGAATCCCGTGTGGGGTCTGAGGTCCACAGGAATGCTCACTTCTGCCTTGGCTCTTAGCCGACTCTCACAGCTGCTTTTTAGGTCAAGTTCATGGCAAAATAGTTTTGGAAACACGAGTTAAAGAGGTTCTTTGCTGCAGTACTTTGGTAAGCTTGTGTGGAGGAGGGCACTGTGTGCCGTGGTCTCCAGACCTATTAGTCAGTTAGCAGATCCCACAGAAAACCCACATTCCTCAAAGTGGTCAGGAAACCCTGCCCTGGTGGCTGCAGACCCTGCTAATATATCTGTCAGTGATCTGAACAGAGCACCGTCCAGGGCCTGCTCTTCTGAAACCCAGACTGAGTGTGTCATGTACCTGCCAGTGGGGGCCCCTGCCGGCCACATGCAGTTGGGGCAGGTGCGCTCCCAGGATCCCTGAACCCTGTTTGCGGAGTAGGAAGGAGGTCCAGAGGAGGGGTCCTGGGACACTGGGGCCATCAGGGCTAGTGCTGGGAATAGGTGGGGTATTGGGAGGAAGACGTGTTACCACAGAGGACGCACTGGAAGCTTAAGAGCCCATGTCTGGATTTGTGCTCTTCTGAGAATTAGTTCCCTTAATGAAGCCCCCGGTTTGCAAAAGGCCACAGGCCCGGACTTGGCGCACATGAGTGCAGTGGCAGAAGGCCTGAGGCAGGGCCGGAGTGTGGACGTTTTCCTTCCTGTTGGTCCCAGGGGGCCGAGTTGGGCATGCCTGGCAGGGACACGTCATGCTGCTTTTGTGTGATGTTTTGTCAGTGCATCTGGTACACCTGGCTTTGTGCTGGGGACCAGGAGTCAGGGAGAACTGTTAAGAAGTGGAGTTAAGGCCCTGAGACCATGAACGGTCTGCATCCAGAAATCGCTAGGTGTAAAGAGGAGGTCTGGGTTGGTGTTAGGAGGTGGTCGTTGGCTGTGGGTTAAAAAGACAGAGGAGCTTATGGTGGCTCCCAGGCTCTGTGGGTGGCAAGGACAGTGTGCTTGTTCACTGAATTGGGGATGGAGGGACACGTATGGATATCTCAGTAGAGGTACTGAACTCATCAGAGACTGACTGGGTCTCACATGTAGCGTTCCTGGGCGCATTGGCCGTAGCAAAGGGTGTGAGGAAGTTTCTCCCTGGGGGAAAGCGCAAACTAAGAAGAGGGCAGCTCTGAAAATCCATCTAGTAAGGGAAAGGTCTAGGAAAGGATGTCAAAGGGAAACAGATGAACAGGTCAGCAGTGGGGTCTTGCTGACGGCCTGGGCAACGGCAGGGAGAGGGTTACCACCGAGGATGCAGCAGAAGTTTCAGAGCCCTTGTCTGCCTTTGTAGTGGTCTGGAGTGGGAAGAGTGTGGCAAGGCCAGATCTCTCTCACTGGGAAACAGTGAGACAGTGCAGGATTCAAATACAGGTGGAAAGATCCGGAGGCCACGGGGGCCTCAGCATGATCTGGACTCAGCCTCTCCAGGAGGGCTGCTGGAGGTGTTCGCAGGTGGTGGTGCCTGGTGAGGTATCATGTGGTAGAGGGTGGGTGGCCTAGAAGCTCTTTGGGAGGGTGGCAGGTGCTGGGATGTGGCTGTTTGGTGGCCGGAGCCTGGCCAGGGAGGTGGCCAGGCAGCTGAGAGTGACAGTGGGTGTGCAGAGATGCGATGGAAACATGGAAGTCAGGCATGGACACTGCTCGGGTTTGTGTCCTGGGGATGGGGTGGGCAGTACGCTGTTCCCCAAGAGAAAGAGGGGAAACAGACACCTGGGCCGTGGGTGACCGCAGGCCCCTCCCTCCTATGCCCTGGGGCCTTTGGAGGGCACAGCCTTCCTCGGGTGTTTCTTCTCGGCCTGGCATCTCTAGCATGCTTTGGGAGGTGGGAGCAATGTGACTTGGCTCTCCCCCACTCACAGCCTGGTGGAGCCTGGCCCCAAGTCTCTTGCCCTCGGGCCCCTGGCTCCGTGATTGCCTCTGGAGCCAGCCTGCCCTCAGCCCAGGTCTTCAGCTCATTCCCTGCCAGTACTACCCAGACAGGCACAACTCTGCTCTGCCCAGCTTGGACCTCCTGGAGCCCAGGCCCTGCTCTGGGCTCCAGCTGAGCCTCCTGGCTGCGCTGCCTGCGCCTGCCCTGTGTCTCTGCCTTCGCTGCTGTGGTCCTGCAACTCATCAGTGTGCTTCAGTCACACCTGAGACTCCAGGTGCACCTGATATCGCAACTCCACTGAAAGCTACGTCTTGGGGCAGGGGCAGCGCTGGGGCCGGGGCCGGGGCAGGTGTCCATCCTGTGATGCAGGTCCCCAAGCCAGGATCACTGTGTCAGGGCTCGGGGTGGAGGCCAGGTGCATATTCCTGGTCCTGCTCCTCTCTGGGCATCCAGAGTCAGGTCCCTCAAGAGTTAAACCCCCTCCAGCAGTCACCACTACCTGGGCACCCACCCCCAGGGGACGCCCCCGACCCAACACCACCTCGCACCTCCCCTCGGGAATCCCCCCGCACCCTGGCTGCCACCCCACCTTGGCCCACTGTGCAGGTGGATCCATGGAGGCCAGGTCGGGTGGGAGCAAAGACAGCTTATTCTGGTGGTTGGTGCCTGTGCTGAGGCCCACCTCAGGTGTTCTTGAAGCCCCTTTCTGTTGGGGGGCACAGTGTGGCCTCTTCAGGAAGCTCTGCTCTGGATCTGAGCAACTGGGAGAAGGCAGTAGGGACAGAGGCTGAGAAAAGGACAGAAATGAAGTCCACTGGGAGAGAGCTCAGATCTCCACAGAGGGCTGACCTCCCACAGGTGGGAGACAAAAGACAAAGGGGAGCCCTAGGCCTGTGTGGGACAGGCACTGGTGATGCTGGACGGTGAGGACAGCACAGAGGTGGGGGGTGGGAGAACTCAGCCTGGGCAGGGGCAGGGAGAGGGGGTGGGATGGCCGCTGGAGAGGGGATGGCCAGAGAGGATGTCAGGGGCTCAGCACCCCCAGGCATCAGGCACCTGCCGGGCACTGCAGCCACGCCTGCGGTTCACCTGCACTTGGGAGACCTTCGCACAGGCGCTAATCCTCCGCCAGCACCTCCAGCTTTGTCCCTCCCACGGCAGCTGGGCCCTCTGCACCTGAGTTCCTCACTCCACACCTGGCTGCCCATTGTGTGGTTGCAGCTGTGGGCCGCGTGGGCCTGGCTGGCTAACTCTCTCTCTCATTGCTCTCTCCTGCCCATCTGCATGTGGCTGCTCTGTCGAGCTGCGCCGTGGTCCCGAGCGCCGGCTGTGTAAGTGAGCATGCCCATCCCATGCCTCTTGCCATCCCCATGCTGTGCCTGTCTGCCTGGGTCTCTGCTCTGCATGACTGTGAGGGGCTCTGGTGCCACTGACAGACCCTTGAGGCTTCCCCTGACACAGTGGGGACAGGGGTGGGAACAGGCGGACATGGTGGGTTTTCTTTGGAGTTGTCACCCCGGGTAGGCCTCCCACCACAGCAGAGATGAGGAGGGGCTAGAGCTCTAGGGTCCTGTCAGGTGAGGCTGGGAAGAGAGCTGCCATCGGTTCTCGCGTGGGCGTGTGTGTGCATGCGTGCGCCAGTGTTGCGTGTCTGCGTGTGTGTGCTGCCACTGCAGTCCGTCTAGCATGTGTGGGCACCGTTGCCGCTGCTGTGTGCCGTCTGTGCAGGAAGCTGCCTCTGTGTTGTGGGTGCGCACGGCCTCACCCCTGCCCTGCATGTGCTGCTGCTCCATATGGGCATGAGCCCTGCCTGGTGTCTGTCTCCTGTGTCACGGACCTGTTCAACTTCGTGCTGCTGCTGCCAGCGTTTCTCACGACTCAGCTGTTCCTGGATCTAGCCCAGGGTCCCCTGGGTCTACTCATGAGAGCAGAGCTGTGGGGGTGGGGTGGGGGATGAAAGGTACTGCCCGAATCTTAGGGTCCAGGGCACCCGTGGATCCTGCCGTGCCCAGAGCCTGTCTCGGAGGCTGGCAGGAGGGAGAAGCCAGCCCTTTGCCATGGGAGGCAGTCTTGTCTTTGGTGGGCTGCACTTGGAGCCTGGATGGAGTGGAGAAGGCCACCAGTCATTCCTCATATTCCAGCCAGCCACTAGCTCTGGTCCCAGGGGCCAATCAAACGGGCCAGGGTAACCCTAGGATCCCACTGGGGCCAATCAAAAGGGCCAGGGTAACCCTAGGATCCCACCCTTATTTCTTCCTCTGGCCGGGCTACTCCCGCCAGCCCCAGCCCCTTTCCTCCTGGACCCTGCCCGCTCCCCTCCGCCCGTCCCCCCTTGGCTGTGCGCCCCTCACCTGGCGTGACCCCTCTCCCTCCGCAGGCTCTTCAGCAGCCTCGGTGAGCTGAGCTCCATTTCAGCGCAGCGCAGCCCCGGGGGCCCGGGCGGCGGGGCCTCCTACTCGGTGAGGCCCAGCGGCCGCTACCCCGTGGCGCGGCGCGCCCCGAGCCCTGTGAAGCCCGCGTCGCTGGAGCGGGTGGAGGGGCTGGGGGCGGGCGCGGGGGGCGCAGGGCGGCCCTTCGGCCTCACGCCCCCCACCATCCTCAAGTCGTCCAGCCTCTCCATCCCGCACGAGCCCAAGGAGGTGCGCTTCGTGGTGCGCAGCGTGAGCGCGCGCAGCCGCTCCCCCTCGCCATCGCCGCTGCCCTCGCCCGCGTCCGGCCCCGGCCCCGGCGCCCCCGGCCCGCGCCGGCCCTTCCAGCAGAAGCCGCTGCAGCTCTGGAGCAAGTTCGACGTGGGCGACTGGCTGGAGAGCATCCACCTGGGCGAGCACCGTGACCGCTTCGAGGACCATGAGATCGAGGGCGCGCACCTCCCCGCGCTCACCAAGGACGACTTCGTGGAGCTGGGCGTCACGCGCGTGGGCCACCGCATGAACATCGAGCGCGCGCTCAGGCAGCTGGACGGCAGCTGACGCCCCACCCCTGCTCCCGCCCCGGCCGCGCCCTGCCGGCAGGGCCCTCCACCCCCACCCCGGGCCGCGGGCTCGGCCTGCCCCTTCCGAAGGCGCCCGGGCCAGGAATGTTGCATGAATCGTCCTGTTTGCCGTTGCTCGGAGACTCGCCCTGTACATTGCTTAGTGCCCTCACCGGCCGCCCAGCCCACCCAGCACACAGTCAGGAAGGGCGCGGACCAGGGAGGCTGGGGCGGGAGGGGCCGGAGGTGGGGCGCTCGGGCCTGACCCCCTCCTTCACAGCTCCTGGTGGCCGTCCTCCCAGAGGGGAACCTAGTCCAGCATGCGAGGTCAGGACCCGCCTTGGTGACTCGGGGGGAGGGGGGAGACATCGGGATTCTCGATGGGGGCCGTGGAGCCCCCCTGTTTTGCATATTTTAATCCACTTTATATTTGGAACGAGAAAAGGAACAAATATCTCTGTCCGTAATAGTTTCCTCCCCCTCCCTTCTACTTCCACTGGTCCCACTGCAGCCGCCCAGTCTTCCATCTCCGGCCCTCACTGCCACTGCCACCCCGCACGGGGCAGGGGACGCTCCAGCTGGTCTGGGGTTGGCCAGGGGCCTAGTGGCCCGCCCTGGGGCCCCAGCTCGGCCCCTCCCCTCGCTGAGCTCTAGTGTGCCCCACCGACCCTTCAGGTGCTGCTCGTGGGGGGAGGGGCGGCAGGCCGCGGTCCTGCCGTGCACCCGCGGGACCAGCCGGCCTGGGAGACCATCGGCCGGGGCGGGGGGAGGGGGGGTGAGGGCAGGGCCCTGCCGCTCCACCGCAGCCATCTTCCTCACAGGGTCTCTCCCCAAGGATGGGGCCAGCCTGGTCCCCATGCTCTTGGGCAACTACAGCAGAGAAGCCTCCCTGCCTTGGACCCCAAAGTCTCCTGTCCTGCCCTGTGTGTGTGGGTGAAACTGGGTGCGTCTGAGCACGTGGGAGCCATGTGTGTGCCTGATTACCGAGTGGCCCCGGGGCCGCTCTGGACTAGTGTGGGGCTGTGGAGGCGTGCACAGGGTGCATGCATGGGGTGTGCCTGTGAAAGCACCCTGTCTCCTCTTCCAAAGAAAGTCAGAGGCCATCCTGCACCCTGGGTCCTCCTGTCTGCCCAGCCTGTCCTTTCAGAGCCTCACCCAGCCTGAGTGGGGTTCCCTGGTGAACCCCTGCTGCTTGGGAGGCCCCAAGGGCCCCTTGGAGGCAGCGCCCCCACCTCGGGCTTCTGAGGGGATCATTGGGGGACCCCTAGAGTCAGGCCACCACAGGCCCTGGGGAGAGTCAAAGACCCCCCCACCCCCGAGGGTGCCCAGCCCCCCACACTGTGACTCCTCACACTCAGCAATGACCTGTGGGGTGGGGGCCCTGGGACGTTTTTAAACCTAGGGTTTGGAGTCTGGACTAAGCTCCATCCACGTCACTCACAAGTTTCTGTTTATATTTCTAGCTTTTTTTAATAAAATAAAAAAAAAAAGAGAAAACAGAAGTTTTCACAACCCAGGGGCCTGGCACGCCGGTCTGTGCCTGGCCGCCCCGCCCTGGCCCACCGGCCCCACTCCCTGGGAGCAGAGTCACACCCACTCACCCTTCCGCCAACAGTCCAGGTCACACAGCAGCAGTCAGTGTAACAGACTGCCACATACACACTCGGTCTCACACTCACCTGTGGGTTTTGGTTCCGTTCAATTTGGGTTTTTAACTTTACAGGGTCAGTTCCGCTTCACCCTCCTTTTGTATGGAGTTCCATCCAGGGGGTTTCACCCCCTGCTCCAGTCCTGAGGCCTCCTGACCCTGACGTTGTGATACACCCCACAGAGATCTATGTTTCTTATATTATTATTATTGATAATAATTATTATAATATTATGTAATAAATTTATAAGAAATGAAACCACGTCTCAGTTGCCCGCTTGAGGGGATATTTATCTTTGTCCCTCATACAGGCCATATACACATCCCCAGCCTTGACCGCACGCCCGGGTGACCCCTGGATCCCCATGTTTGACCTCTGTGCCTAGGCACCCGGCGTCTTCCAGCATCTCCGAGTCTGTGGTACTCGGCCTGTGCCTTCTGCACCGAAGGCTTTTTCTCTGTTCACCAGCTCACTGAATAGCACCTCCTAAGCTGGAGGCCACGTGTCCTCCGTGACCCCTGCCGCATTTTAAACCTAGGGTTTGAGACCTGCCCCCTCCAGTGTCCCGTTGTGTTTAAATTCTGCTGCTCTGATCTTGGAAATCCCTCACACTGCTCCCAACTGTCCTACCCATGGCTGCTGACCAAATTCAGGCCTCGCTCCTTCCCTGCTGATTCATTGGTTTTCTCTTTCCATTTCTGCCCTCCGCTCACAAACAGCCTGTCTGTAAATGCAGCTGATGAATGGACCCTGTGGGCCAGTCCGACCCAGCCAGTGCTGCCATGGCCCTGCCAGCATCCCCTGCTCCCTCCACACGCACACATGCTGCTTGCCAGTCTCACCCCACCTCTTGTAGTCTCTGAGCCACCATGTCTCACACACGCCCTCCTCCTTCTTCCTGGATCACCCATTCTTCGCCTGCATCAAGCATACGTAGCTTGGAGGCTGATCTCTAGATCCTTTCTTCCAGGAAGTCTTCCCTGGAGTCCCAGTTAGATGTTAGGCTCCGCATCTGCACAGCCCTGCTACTGTCTCAAATTAGAGCACCCACCTTGGGTTGGGTGGCACCTGTGGGGGTGGCCAGCCCACAGGAGGGGCAGAGGCCCCTCGCTGAGTGGAAGGAGGTGGGGAGCTACGTCTTGAAGGGAGAACAGTAAGGTGAGTGGGTAAAAGCACTCAACGGGAGCCGTAAGAAAGTAGAGGGGACAGGACCCAGGACTGGGAGAGGGCCAGAGGCTGCAGAGGTGTGACCTCCCCAAGGGGGGATAGTTGCTTACAGGTGGGGCAGTGGTGTCGGAAGCTGGACACACCAGGTGGAGGTGGTCCACGCATATGACAGAATGACAACTGCACACCTTGACTCAGGTTAACCCTAGCCAGGGGTGGGGCCGGTGACACTGGGGAGAAGTGACACTAGCCCCAGACTCTGAGTCCCTGTGGAGATCCAGGGCTCCATGTGAAGCCCAGGGAGTCCCCCCCTCCCACGGCCACACATTCAGGACCAGAGAGAGTCGGGCCCCCACTGCCCCCACCAGCAGACCCATGCAGGGCCCCCTGCTTGACCTCCCGTGCAGCGCTTTCCTTGTGATGGCCTCAGTTTCTAATCTGAAAGTGAAATTGAACTTAGGAAATGTTGAATATTTGAAATCGTGTGGCCTCTGCTCTTCTGCATCCCCACCAGCCACCCCCAAGACCTGAGGGCAACTTTGGGGCAGGGCCTGGACGCGGAGGCTGCTTTTGTTTTGTTCTGAGACAAGATCTCAGCCTGTCGTCCAGGCTGCAGTGCAGTGGCAAGATCATGGCTCGCTGTAGCCTTAACCTCCTGGAATCGAGCAATCCTCCTGCCTCAGCCTTCCAAGTAGCTGGGACCACAGGTGTGCGCACACCCGGCTAAGTTTTTAAATATTTTTGTAGAGACAGGGGCCTCACTTTGCTCCCCGGGCTGATCTAGAACTCCTGGCTTCAATTGATCCACCCTCCTCAGCCTTCCAAAGTGCTGGGATTACAGGTGTGAGCCACTGTGCCCAGCCTGAGGCTGCTTTTTAAGCTGTCATCATCCACAGCTTCAAAGGGCCTTCATGCTACTCCAAGGCGCCATACGGATCCTCGCTTGTTAAAACCACTCCTGAGGCACCCGCTTCCCCTGGATGAAGACTCCCCAAACCTACCCCTTTTCCACCCTCAAGGCTTCACTCCCTCAACCATTGTTACTCCTGCCTTCCTGGCTGGCTGGACATTGAGGATGGGCCTGGACATTGAGAATGCATGGACAAGATTTCTGCTCCTCATAGAGGGTGGTGAGGACAGGATGGGAGAGTAGGGGATTGGGGGCTGAAGGGCGTTGGAGATCGGGGTGAGAAAAACTGGGGTGGAGGTTGGATTGCCCAGGTAAATAAGGAACGGGGACAGAAGTGGGCCCCGTTGGTGAAGGCAGTGGGCCCCCTTCTTGAATTATTATTGTCATTTCTTGAATCATACTTCCAAAACATTTTTCTGTTTTTTTTAATGAGGCACAACTTGACACTCAGTTAAAATAAGTGAGGCCTCCCAACACTCAGTAGTGGAGCTGAAACCTGTTAAATCACCAGTCGGTGAAACAGGAACTCCTGACCTTGAGCTAGAGGAGGTGAGACTACATGACATAAAGGTCGAGAAAGAGAGACCTCACACGGTTAATAGAGGAAGAGAACCCTCCTGGCACTCAGACTGAGGAACACATCCTGTGACACAGGTGTGGGAGGTAAGGGCTCCTGATGCTCAGAGGACGTACTTGAGTCCCTGAAACTGACGTAGGGGAAGGAAGTCCTCACAGGCAGGTAGATGAGATCTCCTGACATGCAGGTAGCAAAGATAAAAGCCTCATGGCACTGAGATGCCTGATATTATTGAGAACTGCTTATATTCATTAAGGGGAAATAAAACCTCTTGCTTAACAGGTAGGAAAATAATACATCTCAGTACTCAGGGAATAAAGTTAAATCCTCCTGCCACTCAGATAGGGGAATAAGGCCTTGTCACTCCCAGGTAAAGAAAAATGAGATGTCCTGGCCCGGTCATAGGAAAGACCTTCCGAGCTGCAAAGGGAGCAGATATTGGGACACCTCTGTTGAGAACATGTGCTCTTGACAAGCAGGCCTGTGAGCAGAGACCTCTGGGCATTCCTTTAGAGGAAGCAGGATGTCCCTGTCCTCAGGCAAAAGAGATGGGTGGGGAAGACAAGGCTTTGTACATTCAAAGAGCGGAGATAAGATACGCATATTGATGTGGTTTGTTGGCTCTGCATCCCACTCAAATCTCATCTTGTAGCTCCTATGATTCCCATGTGTTGTGGGAAGGATATAGTGGGGGATAATTGAATCGTGGAGATGAGTCGTTTCCATGCTATTCTTGTGATAATGAATGTCTCACAAGACATGATGGTTTTAAAAATGGGAGTTTCCCCGCACAAGCGCTCTCTTTCTTTGCCTGCTGCCATCCATGTAAGACATGACTTGCTCCTCCTCCTCTTCCTCCATGATCGTGAGGCCTCCCCAACCATGTGGAACTGTAAGTCCATTAAACCTCTTTTTCTTCTCAGTCTGGGAATGTCTTTATCAGTAGTGTGAAAAGGGACTAATGCACTTATACTCCAGTAAGGGAGATGAGACCACATAGCCACCTAGAGAGAAGAGCTGGAATCTCCAGACCTACACCCAGAGAGATGAAGTCTGACAGTCAGGTAGTGACAAGATCTTCTGACACTCAGATGGAGGAGATAGAGTGTCATGACTCACACAGGGCTTATAGGAGATAGGAGGGTTCGTGAGTCTCAGGTAAGGGAGATGAGACCTCCAGAGAACCAGGAAGGGGTGAAAATACCTCCAGACCTCGGGGGGTTGAGATGAGAACTTTGGATGCGCAGAATAGAGGAGACCTCTGGCAGAGGAGATAAAAGCTCCATGCCACTTAGACAGGGATATGAGACTACATTCAAGTAGAGGGTAGGGCGTGCCCTGAGCACTCAGGCGGGGGCAATGAGAACTCCCAACACTCCACTATGGCAGTAGAAACTTCAGAATATTCATAGAGGTAAAATACAACCTCTTGACATTCAGGTAGAAGATGTGAGACCTCCTGATTTTCAGGTAGAGAAGGTGCGACAAGGTGACACTTGGGTGGTGCAGATGAGGATTCTTAACCTGCAGGTGGAAGCACTTGGGACCTCTGGTGCTGCAGTGGAAAAAAAAAAAAGAGTCGTCTCTTTCAAGGAAGGAGGTGACTGCTCGCTGATGCCAGGTAAGATAGATGAGAACCACTGGACGTTCGTTTGAGGATAAGTATGACATTGGTTAGAGAAAATAGAGAAATCAGGATCATCTGACGATCGGAAAACTCAATATTCAGGAAGAGGAGATGAGAGGTCCTGACACTCAGGTTGGAGACATGGACCTTCTGACGCCCACTTAGATGATGGGCAACCTATTGACCCTCAGGTGGCTGAGAACTTACACTCAGGTAGAAGTAAGCCTGCCCTTGTGCAGGTAGCAATGTGACCTCCTGACAACTGCAGGAGATGTGAAATGTTTTAACATTCAGGCGTTTGCAATGAGCATTTGTTACACTCTTGTAGGTGAGATGCTGGTTCCTGACAATCAGGTAGAAAAAAAGAAATGATGCGTCGTGATAATCAGGTAGCTGTCATGAAAACTCTTGACATTCAAGTGTAAGAGAAGACACCTTGCTCCGCCTTGATCGCAGAAAGGAGATCTGGAGACACTCAGATAGGAAACAGGATACCTTATGATATTCAGCAACGGACAGGAAGGTGGGCTTTGCAGCTGTAAATTAGGGAAATTCAAAATGGCTCTTGGAAAAGTCCGCTGATAGTATGCACTTGGAATAGGAAAAGAGTTTTCTCCAACAACAATGAAGGACCAATGAATCTGCTGAGCCTGACTCCTCTGAACCACAAACATGTGGCACCATCTCATCCCTGAAGGGCTGGGCCGCTCCTCCAGATCTGAGTCTGCAGTGCTTACAGTGTGCGTGAGAGACAGACTCCGAATGTGCACAAAGCCGGAGACTTGGATGATATGGGGACCTCGCAAGAGTAACTGGGAATGGAGATCCTGGTCTTGGGACACAGGCATTGGGGCTGCACAGGAGTTTCCCATTGTCCTGGTGGTGGGGGAACCTGTGTCTCTTCAGCACAAACCAGTTAAGGCAAAGGGCTGTTACCTGGCCTGACTGTTGGGGGTGGGGGGTGGGGTGGGAGGTCACCCTGCTGATTGGCCAGGGAGCTTTGTGAGGTCACTGGACTTGCAGGTCAGGCAGGGCCAGGAGTATGTTCAAGATGCTGCCAACTGCCATTCTGCTGGCCTTGGCAGTGTCTGTGGTTGCTAAAGATAACGCCACGTGTGAGTAAGTGTCGGGGCACTTTGGTGGGGGAAGGATCTTCTGAGGAGCAGTGCTCACCCTGACTCCCTCTGTTTGGGGCTAGGGAAAGGGAGGCTGGGCTTGGGCCTCAGCAGTTCCTGGGGCTCACAGCTCTAGCCCGGACCACCTGCTCCCAGAATCATCAGCCTGGAGCTCCCAGACCCCCAGCTTTCATGATTTCCTCCAGAGAGGGACCTCTCAGCACTTCAGACTCCTCGTGCCTCTCCCACATCCCCAGGGATTGACCCCACTGCCTTGAAGACATGAAGCCCTGATTTTAGGGGCGCTTGTCCTCCCGACAGCTGAGGCGTCCCAACATGTGGTTGCCCCCAGGATATTATCTCCTCACACCTCTTGTACCCCTACCCCAAGTAGACCCTCTCACTCCAAGGTACCCCACAATGCCAACACCTCCCAGCTATGGTAGCTCCCAGCTGGGACACAGTTCCTAGGGGCTCCCTCCACCTCTAGGCCCCCACTGCTCTCAGTGTACCCCCACACCTGTGGGCCACGGCATCTGCCGCCAGCTACTGTCCCTCCTCCCATCACCGTCAACCCAGTCCTGCACCCTCAGGACCTCCTTCATCACCGGACTCTTCCCTGAGTCTCCCATCCAAGACTGGTTATAAAGACCTTAGGCCATTACACCCCTCTGTCCCCAGCCCCACACCCCTACCTCTACCCTCCTGTTCTGCCCAGGGATGGGCCATCCCTCAGGGCCCTGTATACAGCCTGTCCTGGCCTCCTGTGGCCTCCTCTTTCTCCATCTGTGACTGCACCCACAAGACGTGAGAAATCATGGCCTCCAGAACCATTTCCTAGAGCCTGCGGCTTCCTGCACAGCCCAGGCTGCCCCCACTTTCCCAGAACCTGGAAGCTCTTCCCAGCTTCTCCCAACCCCGCGTCCCTGCCTCCGCTCAGCTGTGGAGTTACAAGGACATGCTGTGCTCGTGCCAGGTTTGACGTGTGCCCGGTCTCTCCCCAGGGGCCCCTGCGGGTTACGGTTCAGGCAGAACCCACACGGCAGCGTCCGCGTCGTCGGCGGGCAGGCTGCGCAGCACGGGGCCTGGCCCTGGATGGTCAGCCTCCAGATCTTCACCTACAACAGCTACAGGTACCACACGTGTGGAGGCAGCTTGCTGAATTCACAGTGGGTGCTCACTGCTGCTCACTGCTTCAACGGCAAAACGTACGTGTCGGGATGCGCAGAGGGAGGGCTTCGGAAGGGCTCTTTTCAGAGAGGGGTGTTCCCCAGGGATGCTGTGCCGAGTCTCCCTGGGACTCTGGGTCAAGTGGCTGTGAGAATCTGGGGGCTGGTCCAGACCTTTGCTAAGGGAAGGCCTCGAGGGTCACTGTCACGAGGCTTTTGTCCAGCCAGTTGGGACCTGGCTTACCTTTGTGTCCACAGTAAAGTGTATGACTGGAGACTGGTTTTCGGAGCAAAGGAAATTACATATGGGAACAACAAGCCAGTAAAGCCACCTCTGCAAGAGAGATATGTGGAGAAAATCATCATTCATGAAAAATACAGCTCTGTGACAGAGGGAAATGACATTGCGCTCTTGAAGATCACCCCTCCCGTTTCGTGCGGGCATTTCATTGGGCCGGGCTGCCTGCCCCACTTTAAGGCGGGCCTTCCCAGAGGCCCCCAGATCTGCTGGGTGGCTGGCTGGGGATACATAGAAGAGAAAGGTGAGTATGGGAGGACCTCCGAGGGGGAACACTGATAGCCATTCTCCTGGTGGTCTTGAGGTGCAGTGGTCACGTGTTGACACCCGGCCAAGTGCCTTTCATCCTCCTCATGGTACTACAAGTCGAGCCTTCACTGTGGCCTTCCAGGTGACATGGTGGGTGACTCGTCCGGCTCTCTGTGGGGGGGGGCTGGTGGCAGGTGCAGGCAGAACTGCAGCATTGTTTGGAATGGGGTTGAGGCTGTGTCTGTATCTGGCACCGGGACCCAAGGCGCTGGATCCTGGAAACAGGGAGCAGTCCTGAAGCCGCCTTGGGAGAAGAGCTCCAGATAAGGTTATGTGACCACAGGACAGTGCCTCCCACCCCCTGGGCCTCGGTTCCCTCACGTGTAAATGGACGGGCCGGATCACACGGTCTTCAAGCTGACCATTTCCCAACACCTGCAAATCCAGGGCCCAGCCTTCCTGCTTCCAGGCTGTCTTCATCACCATCAGCAGCAGCCTCCGGGCCCCTGCTCGCATCCTCGGGCAGTCGTAGCACCAAATCCACCCTCTCCATCTGAGTTACTTGACGTTTCCTCTGTAGACTGGAAAGGGGACAGGTGGTGGGTGTGGCTTTCTGTGGGTCCTAGGCATTCCGAATTTCAGGCTCCCTGGAGTGTCCAGCAGGTCCCTCTCTGTCCTTAACCAAGCTGTCTCTGTCTTTGCTGGCTCCCAGAAGATCTCTTGCCCATCCAACACTCCTGCCCCATTAAATGGCAGGAATGGGCAGCAAGGTTTTTGCTGGCGGGACAAGAGCCAGCAGGACTTGATCTCTGCACGTGGCCTATACTTCCTGCCTTCCGTAGGTTATAGTAAAGATGTAAAAATGTGACTGAAATTAACTTAGCTCTCGATTTCTTCTTTTTCTTGATAATGAATAGATTAGGCTTCTAAATTCAAGGCAATTCAGTCATTTGGGTTTAAAACGCCGCCTTTTTGGGGTAAGAAACAACATTAATCATTTCAGGATGCTTCTTTTAACTCTTATTTCCTTCTCACAGGGAGTGGTCTATGTTTCTGACAGGTTTACCACCCAGCTGTCCCCCAGGGAAGGGAGTCTCATCCCAGCTGTCCTTGTTCTCACTGGCCTCAGTGGATAGGTGGCGATCCCCTTCTGGCCTGGCGACAGCCTCTATTCCAGCTGCTGATACCATGGCTCTGCCTTGGCCTTTGTCCAGTCCCCTAGCCTGCCACGCTCTGTCCCTTGTCTGATCATGTCCACAGCTCCTGGGGGTTCCCGTGGTACTGGGAGGCTGATCTCAGGGTCCCCACTGCCAACCTCTGCTGTCCTATTCTATTGCTCAGAAGGATTGTAGTCTCCCAGCTAGACCTTGGATGTCATGCAAAACTGTTTTTATTCTGGAATTCCCATAAACTTAATGGGATAGCTCTGTTTCTGTTTTTTTTTTTTTTTTTAAATTTATTTTTTATTTTTGCAAACACATCCTGTACCCATAAGCCCAAGTCTTAAACAAAGCCCCAGGCTCCAACTCATGTGATTCCTTCAAACATTCTGTGTCTTACCACCTCCTTCAACTTATCAGCTTTGGGGCTCTGCTTCTTTCCCACTGAAATTTAAGTCCCTGCAGACTTTAAAGCATTTGTTGTTTAAAGCCAAGGTGTTGGCCCGGTGCGGTGGCTCATGCCTGTAATTTACCCAGCACATTGGGAGGCTGAGGCCGGTGGATCACCTGAGGTCAGGAGTTTGAGACCAGCTTGGCCAACATGGTGAAACCCCATCTCTACTAAAAATACAAAACATTAGCTGAATGTGATGGTGGGTGCCTGTAATCTCAGCTGCTCAGGAGACTGAGGCAGGAGAATCACTTGAACCCGGGAGGCGGAGATTGCAGTGAGCTGAGATCACCCCACCGTACTCCAGCCTGGGTGACAAGAGCGAAACTTCATATATATTAAAAAAAAAATGCCAAGGAAAACCCTTTTTTGTTTCAGGACAGCTGGCTCTTCACAATGAAACCCATGGCCTTCAAGACTGTGGGCTCTGCCATAGATTTAAAAAGTCATCTTTTTTTTTTTGAGGCGGAGTTTCGCTCCTGTTACCCAGGCTGGAGTGCAATGGCGCGATCTCGGCTCACCGCAACCTCCGCCTCCTGGGTTCAGACAATTCTCCCGCCTCAGCCTCCTGCGTAGCTGGGATTACAGGCACACGCCACCATGCCCAGCTAATTTTTTTGTATTTTTAGTAGAGACGGGGTTTCACCATGTTGACCAGGATGGTCTCGATCTCTTGACCTCGTGATTCACCCGCCTCGGCCTCCCAAAGTGCTGGGATTACAGGCTTGAGCCACCGCGCCCGGCCTAAAAAGTCATCTTAATGGCTAGCAAGCCAGGATTGCTGTCGATGTTGTTTCAATGTCACCCCTACCCCGAGGGCAGTGCACGTACAAAACTCTCACTGCTGCTTGGATGTTAAGAAAGGGTAGGGGTAAGGGAAGCCCAGAGAACACTCATTCAGCAGCTGTTGACCAGCGCCTGTCGAGTGCCCCCTGTGCATGTCACTCGTGTGTTTCCCATCTCCCACCTTGGCCTATGCAGCCATGTCCCGGGTCTGCCCCTACCTCAGTCTGCTCCCATATGCTCTGCAGCTGACATCCAGACTCACCCCCTGGGTTACGGGTGTGGCTGTGGTGAGGGCTGCTGCTGTTGGGGACCCTTGTGTCTGTGGGACCCCTTGAAGAGGAGCAATGCTGGTTGCATGCACCACAGCATGGAGTCTTTCCTAATATGAAGGTCACGGTAGAGTCCAGGGCTGTCGAGAAAGTTCTGTGTCAGGGTTGTTTCAACTGCCCCTGCCCCTGCCAGGTCTGCCCAGGGCTTCTCCTGCAAGCTCCTCAGAACAGATCTGCAGCACATGAGGAGGGGCTTTTCGGCCCAGCTTCAGCGGGTCGTGTCCACAGCTGAGCTGAGGAGTCCTGATGAGGGACAAGCGGGGAGGGTGGCTTACAGCCAGACTATGGGAGTGGACTGCGTGTCTCAGCCAGCTTCCAGCCCCCTCACATCCCTAGTGTGACATAGGTAGGCAGTGCTCCAGCCTTCTGGTCCAAAATGGGGATAATGGGACCATGTGACTCAGTGAGTGCTTGGTGCACACTAGGTGTTAATGGTAATACTGCGACTAACCTCCATAATCCACCATTAATATGCACCCCCACCACCCACCTGTCCATGGGCCTCCATCCTTCCTGCCTCTCCTCTCTCCTCTGGCCTTCATTTGGATATAATTTCCCCACCTCCTCCCATCGCCTCCTGTCTGCTCTTTCTGGTGTAAATCTCTTTCCTTTGGGAGTGTATAAGGAGAGGTCGGGGCATTGACTGGACGGGTCTGAGGTTTAACCGGAGCTTCACAGAGGATGGGGTTTGGTGGTGTGAGGAGGCAGGACTTTCCTCTGTGTCTCTCATGATCACTGACCACTGAGTGGTCTGACTGTAGCCCCCAGGCCATCACCTGTGCTGATGGAGGCGCGTGTGGATCTCATCGACCTGGACTTGTGTAACTCGACCCAGTGGTACAATGGGCGCATTCAGCCAACCAACGTGTGTGCCGGCTACCCTACAGGCAAGATCGACACCTGCCAGGTAACCTTCCTTCTGGCTCCCAGGCCCCTGAGTCCCTCCAGGACTCTCCAGGCCCCTGAGAACATCTCCTTTTGGATCCCCAAGCTCCACTATCTCCACTCCTCTGCCCAGGGTCCTACTCTAGTGACTGCGTCCCCGGTCCCTCTCCCTGCACCTACAGTCACAGTGGGGATGAGAGGTGACAGCTGCCCCTGCCATGTGCCCCTGTGGGTACATGGGCTTGCTCATCTCACTGCCAGGAAACCCCTGACAATCCACACCCCCCTCACTACCCAAACGAAGCCCTTGACACCACCTCAAAGCACAAGCAGTTGTGTTTACGGCAGCAGGAAAACATGTGGCTGTGGAAATTGTCCTCTCAGAGCCTTCTGACCCCTCTGGGCAGGGAAAGAGTGGCTCAGACAGACAGTGACCTCTGTGTCCTTCTGGGCAGGGGGACAGCGGCGGGCCTCTCATGTGCAAAGACAGCGAGGAAAGCGCCTATGTGGTCGTGGGAATCACAAGCTGGGGGGTAGGCTGTGCCCGTGCTAAGCGCCCAGGAATCTACACGGCCACCTGGCCCTATCTGAACTGGATTGCCTCCAAGATCGGTTCTAATGCCCTGCATATGATTCAACCGCCCACCCCTCCACGCCCCGTCACTCAACTGCCCCCAATTCAACTCCCCTCCTCCCACCCTGTCTCTATTCACCATCCTTGGTATTTCCAACAGCCCCCTCGACCACTTCCACCCCGACCCCCTCTTCAGCAACCGCCCTCACCTCCACCTCTACCCCCACCTCCACCTCCACCCTTATTTACCACAAAACCTCCCCAAGGACTTTCTTTTGCAAAGCGCCTACAGCAGCTCATAGAGGCCTTGAAGGGGAAGACCTATTCTGACGCAAAGAACTATTACGACACGGAGACCACAGAGCTCCCAGAGCTGACCCTTACCTCCTGATCTGAGCCCGTTGTCAACACACCCAGTGAGTCCTTCACTCCCGAGAAAAGGAAAGATGAAATAAATAAACATATGTTTATAATAAACATATATATATGTATACACACACACGTTTGTACACACGCATATCTACAAAGAGATGCTTTCTGGACTTCTTCCTATCTCCCCTCCCAAATCATCTACCCTCCCTCCTTCACCCTACAACAAGGTGGACTTGCTTGTACATTAGTATCAATTGTGTGTTTTAAAAATCTTGATTTTCAATGCTGGAAAAGTTGACCTGGGGCTGTAGGCCAGGGATGGTTTTTATTTCTTAGTTAGGGAAAACGACAAATGGTGAAAATAAAAGAGCCATCTCTGCACGCGCAAGTCAGAGGGGGTGGGTCGGAAAACAGCAGCTGTGAGTGAGCTGACTGGGAAAGAAGGGGTGTGGGTCCAAGTCTATCAGGAGGCTGTGTTCTCCTGGTGGTGTCGACACCCACAGAGAAGATTGTACATGAAGGTTGAATCCCCCAGAACACAGAGGCTAAGGAGGCCACTGCCGACTAAAACAAGTGCCTACCACCAAACATAATTTTGCTTGTGTGCTGTTCATTACTTGCCTGTAGGTAAGTCTTCTTAGTTCCTGGATTTGAGAAAATTAAAAAAATGTATTATTTGCTAGAGCTTTCCAGGAATTGCGATGGGGAATACCTTTTAGATGCCCCTGAGTGAGCTGTGAATGGCTTCCTCAGGATTTGGGGTTATTTATTGTAAGAGCGTCCACTGCAAGGAACAGAAATCAGTTAAGAGACATTTAAGTGACAAGGATGCAAAGACGTCACACAGAACCAATAAGAAAGGCCAGAAGCAGATACCAGAAATGGTGAGAAACCCGGGCGAGGCACGACCCGGGTCTGCAGTGCTCATGGAGTACCCGCCCCACCCTGCCCCATGCTGGGGGCAACTGTCACCTGGGACTGTTCACATCTATTTGCAAAACCCTGGGAAAGAAATCCTCCAACCTGACCAACATGGTGAAAACCCGTATCTATTAAAAATACAGAAAAATCAGCCGGGTGTGGTGGTGGGCGCCTGTCATCCCAGCTACTCCGGAGGCTGAGGCAGAAGAATCGCTTGAACCAGGGAGGTAGAGGCTGCAGTGACCGAGATCGTGCCACTGCATGCCCAGGCGCCAGAGAAAGACTCCACCTCCAAAAACAACAACAACAACAAAAAAAAAAACAAAAAAAGAAATCCTGATAGGTTCAGGGCAACTACCCACTCTCATAAGAGAGTAAAACTCGACTGCTGATTTAACCCCTTGTGACAGTGAAGATGGCAAGTCTCAAAGAGAGAAAACCCTGGCTCCTGGCTGAGCAGCTGTTGCAACAAGCTTTCCCTCACGTGTGTCCACCTAGCTGCTTGTGAGTCAAGCACAAGGTGTTTCTATGCCCTGGTTACTAAGACAGATGGCACAGATGGCACCGCAACCTCCGCCTCCCGGGTTCAAGCGATTCTCCTGCCTCAGCCTCCCCAGTTGCTGGGACTGCATGCGCGCGCCATCCGTTTCGCACTCAGCCGCATGCGCACTCCCTGCGGGCCCTCCCGTCAGGCGCCGCGCTGGGCAGCCCGCGCCGCGGCGGGGGTCCTTCAGGCCTTCGACCGGACAGCCCTGCTCGGGGTCCTTGTGCGGTTGCGCGGCAGCTGCGAGGACGCTGGTCGAGCCGGAAGTCGAGGGTGCAGCCGCCGCCGCTAGCGGGGTGGGCGGCCGTGGTTCCAGACCGCGCGGAGCCCGGGTGGGCTGCGGGGCCTGAGGGGCCGCTCGCCGCGGGTGGGCCGACGTGCAGCGTCCTTGGTCTCTCCAGCCCTCACCTGGGATCGCACGTGAGGGCAAATGGGATGTGGGCGGAGGGCGTCCGGGTCGGGGGAAATACAGCACGGTGGCTTCGCGAGGCTGTTGTGGGGGGTGGGACGAGCAGCCTGGCGATGCCTGGACATGGTAGGTGCCCAGGAATATTTATCGGAAAATAGCTTGCCCACTTAGATCTCGCTCTTCGCCTGTGAGCAGTGGTTCACGCCTGTAGTCCCAGGGGGCTTGAGGAGGGACGATCGCTTCAGCAGTTGGGGGCTGCGGTGAGCCGTGATCGTACCACTGCGCTCCAGCCTGGGCGACCGAGCGAGACCGTGTCTCTAAACGGAAGAAAGAAAGTCTCCAAGTATGGAGCCGTGGAGCCGCATTTGGCTTGACGTTGCTCCCTCTACAGGGTACAGGTGGAGGGGGGCTGACCCTCACCACGCCTACCGAGTATCCGCCACTTCCCAGGAATTGTGCCCCTGGATAAATCAAAAGTTCCTGACTCTGCAGCAGCAGTAGCTGTGTGGCGGCACAGTCAGTAAAACTTGGGGGCCCTCTTGGTATTTTCTACCCCTGACCCGTGTGCGTACTTCTGTTGTAGCTCTTACCACGGTAGATTCCTCTGTCGTTGAGTCTTACATCCTCTGAACCCTGTGCAACGCCTGCTCATGGTGAATGCTCAGTAAGGTTCGCTTCTTGCTGCCGTCTCGTCATCAGATCATTTCTATGTGCCCGGCTACCTAAGAGTCTGGACTGTGGTTATATTCTCAGGAATGTTCGCAAGGTCGTATTTAGGTGTGAGGAGAGTAGAGCAGAGCGAGAGATTGTTGCACGGAGCTGTTGGCACTGGATACCTGGTAAATGTCTTGTGCAGATGGGTAATGTGAGGAGCATTTGGAGTGTGCAGGACTTAAGTATTTGTTTATAACGTATTATTGATGTCTGTGTGTCAGACTCTGCTACTCCCAACTCTAGTGGGCAATTGCATGACATCTGAGTCCGGCACTGAGGGAAGCAGTCTGGGTGGAGGTTACAGCGGGGTATGATCAGCATTTAGGAGACACTTTAAACTAGTAAAGGTTGAAACACCCCTAGAGAAGGGGGTTGGGGAATTGCCCGTGTTGAGGGAGGGAGAGCACGTACAGATTGTAGTAGGATGGAAAATGAAGGAGAGGTAAGAGACATGAAGAATGCAAAGGATCACAAGTGTGGGGCAGGCATCTTTGGCTGTATAGTCAGTGTCATTCAGTCATGAGAGCTCAGGCTTTTTGGCAGACAGTGTGTTATATCAGCTATATGACATGGGCGCTGTTTTTTGTCCCTGTTTTACAATTAAGGAAACTTTTGTATGTTGAACTTGTGAATACAGGTCAGGCTCGGTGACTCATCCCCATAATCCCATTACTTTGGGAGGCTGAGGTGAGAAGATCACTTGAGGTCAGGAGTTCAAGACCAGCCTGGCCAATATAGTAAAACCTTGTCTCTACTAAAAATATAAAAATTAGTTGGGTGTGATGGCAGGCACCTGTAATCCTAGCTACTGGAGAGGCTGAGGCAGGAGAACCGCTTGAACTGGGGAGGTGGAGGTTGCAGTGAGGCGAGATTGCATCACTGCACTCCATCCTGGGTGACAGAGCAAGATTCCATTTCAAAAAAAGAAGAACTTGTAAATACAGAATATTGTCTCTCCAGGTGGGAGTGGGAGGTGTGATCTTAAGCATACCTGCAGTAGGAAAATATTGTAGGGAAAACCACCCTAAGAGAATCTTGCGTGTACAGCATGTGGCAGGCAAGTTGGTGGTGAATGAAGGTTGTGAGTTCTCGGGCCCCTCTGTCATTGGCTCATTGTCTCTCCTGTCCAGGAAGAGGAATATACATTTGGTTGAGGGGACTTATCTCTAACAGCCTCTTGATCTTCCAGACAAGCCCCCCCCGCCCCTGCCACCCTGGGCCGGACCCCCCTCTACAGCTAGGAGCCAATGGCAGAAGACAAAACCGAACCCAGTGAGCTGGACCAAGCGAAATATGATGCTGATGACAACGTGAAGATCATCTGCCTGGGAGACAGCGCAGTGGGCAAATCCAAGTATGTTGGGAGATTAGGGAAGAAATACCAGGCCCAGAGAGGGTCTGGGTCATTTAAAAAGTCTTCCATCAGCCTGGCCAACATGGCAAAACCCCATCTACTAAAAATACAAAAATTAGCCGGGCATGGTGGCGCACGCCTGTAGTCCTAGATACATGGGAGACTGAGGCAGGAGAATCGCTTGAACCAAGGAGGCGGAGGTTGCAGTGAGCCAAGATCACACCACTGCATTACAGCCTCGGAGACAGCATGGCTTCTCAGGTCTGGTGAAGGAGCAGTCTCGGCTGCAGCCCAGATGTTGATGGGAGAACGAGGGGAATCACTTGCACAGTTGTGTGTGTTGCAGGGATAGGGGCAGGTCATAGGGACTGGCCCTCTGAGCCCTGTGAGAAGGTGTGGAGCAGTTGAGGACATTGTGGTGTGTGGGCTGAGGGACATTGTGGTGTGTGGGCTGAGGGACTGCAAGGGCAGGGAATGGGAATGGAAAGAGAAAAGTGACTATGCAGCCGTGACAGATTGTGTAAATGTGGTAAAGATACTTTCTCGGAGGGACTCTTTGAGATGGAGGAAACTGGGTAGAATCGACGATTTGCTATAATCATTGTAAAGATTGGTGTATTCTTTTAATAAGACAGTTGGGGTTGAGGTTAGGGGTTAGGGTTAGGGTTGTTAGAGTTAGGGTAGGGTTATGGTTAGGGTAGGGGTTAGGGTTAGGATTAGGGGTTAGGGTTGGGGTTCTGGTTAGGGTTAGGATTACAGATGTGAGCCATATGCCTGGCCAGGAAATGGCTTTTGAACAGAAGGAACAGCCTTCCTGGTCTGTGTTTCCCTGTGCATAACACAAGGGTAATTGTGCAGCACTGTGCTGAGATGGAAATAACAGATCTGAGAGCTTCACATGGGCAGTCTGTGTACTCTGGTGACATGAGCTGTTCTGTTATGACGGGTTGTGCTTATTCCCAGGTTCCAGACTTGACCTGGAAACTGTGTGGCTGTGTTGTAAAAGGGGAAAGGGAAGCCATAGGTGGCTTCCAGGTTGTCAGCTTTAGAGTGATAAAGTTTGGGACAGTGGGCCAGGCATGGTGGCTCAAGCCTGTAATCCCAGCACTTTGGGAGGCTGAGGCGGGTGGAGCACCTGAGGTCAGGAGTTCAAGACCAGCCTGACCAACATGGTGAAACCCCATCTCTACTAATAATGCAAACATTAGCTGGGCGTGGTGGCACATGCCTATAATCCCAGCTACTCAGGAGGCTGAGGCACAAGAATCGCTTGAACCTGGGAGGCAGAGGTTGTGGTAAGCCCAGTTTGCGCCATTGCACTCCAGCCTGGGCAACAAGAGTGAAACTCTCTCTCTCTCTCAAAAAAAAGAAAGTTTGGGGCAATGGGGAGCTGGATATACCATCTGACCACCTTGCCTGTTCTGCTTACAGACTCATGGAGCGATTTCTCATGGATGGATTGTATCCTTGAAGGTCTGAAATACCCTTGTTCCCGTGGGTCTTCCCATGCTCATGTATCTGTGTCGCACTGCCCACCCCTTTGCAGTAGCAGCCCAGGAAGGAGGATTGGGTAAGTGAATGCACAGGTTTTGTTCCGCGCTGGTTTCTTGTCGATCGACCCACATGGCATTGCAAATCACTGCTGTATATTTTGAAGGTTACTCATATTTGGATTTGTCTTACATTAAGAGGGCACTAGAATGACTAACACAGTCTGGATGAACTCCCACATCCTCCTCCTCCTTAGCTCCTGCCTCTGGGCAAGTCATTTAACCTCTCTAACCTCAAAGCTTGGGCCCCTCCTATTGAACCAATCTCTGACATGAATGACCTTTGCAAAATCGGAGCTGCCAGCCCCACCTTCCTCCCATGAATTGTTACATTGTATAGGTTTGCAGTGAGTTCCTCCCTCCAACTGCTAGATTTTTTAAACAGCTTTCCAAGTGGATCCACTTGTGAGAAGAGCCCCTGGAACCTAACCTGTCCTAACCGCAAAGCTCAGTTGTCTTAAGATCTGAGTGTGTCTTACTCCACCTGGTACCAAGTTCTTCTGCACACCCAGCTCACCTGGGTCACTCGGCTCTGCTCGTTGCACTGTGCAGCATCTCGCGGCCATGGAAGGTGTTATTCCCAGAGTTTACCGCATGTTCTCAGGGTTTAACACATAGGCAGACTCCAAATTGATAGACAGCTTATCAGCTGTATGGCTTGTGGGGACCATTTCCCTGGAATGGTCGTGTTGCTACGAGAGTTAGGGTTTCCCTTCTAGCCTGCAAAAGCTCCATCCACATTTGTATTTTCCAACTGCACGATGCCATTGATGACACTTGTCTGTAAAATCCTGTTCTGCATTTTACCTCAGACTTCGATGACCAGGACACACTCCCATCCCCTGCCAACCCTCACCCTTCCATGGAGCTTGTACCAGTGATATGTGAAGCTGATCCTCTGCCACAGTCCTTTGATTTAAAATCTCAATAACTCCAAAGAGAGGAGGAAGGAGAGGATCCATTTCATCAAACCAAACACCCCTGCTCCCCACTCCTTCCTTACCTCCCCTTTCTTTGGTTTTTGCTCCTTAACCTGAATGCAGTCAGCCACAGCAGCTGTCCACATACGCCCTGACCATGTACAAGCACACAGCCACGGTCGATGGCAAGACCATCCTTGTGGGTAAGCGGCACAGGGCCAAGCCATGCTGACCCGCAGGAAAGACGAAACGGGAGCGGAGGGGCGGTGAGGGAAGGTTGATAAAGACAGAGTCCAGAGGAAGAAAACGAGACCCCAGGCGGGGACACAAGGCCATGGAGGGTGGAAGGAGGCACGCAGGGGCCAAGTCCCAGCCCTCTGACCTGGTGTCCAGACCACCGGTGTGGGGGACAGTGTTCAGGAGTAGACGTCAGGGGGCGTACTGTACCTGCCCCAGGAAAAAAGAACCTAAGAGGCCTTCAACAAGGCAGTAGTTTTCCTGGCTTAGGGGTTCCTTTTTAAGCCAGTTTAAACAAATAAAAAATGTCGTCAGAACGTTCTCTTTCACGTAGCGTTTGACCTGCCTTTGGGTCATAACCTCTTCCTTGGCCAGGCCGCAGAGCCTGCCTGACTGTGTCTGTCATCTGTGGTCAGCGCACGTGAGAAGTTGGACTAGTTTAGAACTTAGAGGACCCTGCATATCTCATGGGAAACAGGGGAGCCTGTCTTCTTCCTCCTGGGCTCCTGGTTTGTGATGGGAAATAGGGGAGCCTGTCCTCTTCCTCCTGGACTCCTGCTTTGTGATGGGAAACGGGGGAGCCTGTCCTATTCCTCCTGGACTCCTGGTTTGTGATGGGAAACGGGGGAGCCTGTCCTCTTCCTCCTGGACTCCTGCTTTGTGATGGGAAACAGGGGAGCCTGTCCTCTTCCTCCTGGGCTCCTGGTTTGTGATGGGAAACAGGGGAGCCTGTCCTCTTCCTCTTGGACTCCTGGTTTGTGATGGGAAACAGGGGAGCCCGTCCTCTTCCTCCTGGACTCCTGCTTTGTGATGGGAAACAGGGGAGCCCGTCCTCTTCCTCCTGGACTCCTGCTTTGTGATGGGAAACGGGGGAGCCTGTCCTCTTCCTCCTGGACTCCTGCTTTGTGATGGGAAACGGGACCCTGTCCTCTTCCTCCTGGACTCCTGCTTTGTGATGGGAAACAGGGGAGCCTGTCCTCTTCCTCCTGGACTCCTGCTTTGTGATGGGAAATAGGGGAGCCTGTCCTCTTCCTCCTGGACTCCTGCTTTGTGATGGGAAACAGGGGAGCCCGTCCTCTTCCTCCTGGACTCCTGCTTTGTGATGGGAAACAGGGAAGCCTGTCCTCTTCCTCCTGGACTCCTGGTTTGTGATGGGAAACAGGGGAGCCCGTCCTCTTCCTCCTGGACTCCTGCTTTGTGATGGGAAACGGGACCCTGTCCTCTTCCTCCTGGACTCCTGGTTTGTGATGGGAAACAGGGGAGCCTGTCCTCTTCCTCCTGGGCTCCTGGTTTGTGATGGGAAACAGGGGAGCCTGTCCTCTTCCTCCTGGACTCCTGCTTTGTGTTGTCATTACTCCTGGCCCCGACTTGCTGTCTTCCCATACACACAGGTGAACACAGCACGTTCAGGTGCAGTGTGTCTTGAAGACACATGTAGAGCTGTGTAGTCCCTCTTTCTCCCTGTGCTCCCATGTACACTCACACACACATGCTGTGGTTTGTGTCACACGTGTGATGTATTTGGCACAGTGACTTGCACAGAAATGCATGGGGCATGTGGGTCTCTCTGACCTCTAGCCCCCAACAGGCAGTCAGAGCTGTGTTCACATTGCAGACTTCTGGGACACGGCAGGCCAGGAGCGGTTCCAGAGCATGCATGCCTCCTACTACTACAAGGCCCACGCCTGCATCATGGTATGAAACCCGGGGAAGGTGGACAAAGGCACTGAGCACGTCCGGCCTGAGGGATGAGGGGCCTAGAAGCCCTCGGCCTCTAAACCAAGTCTTGGTGCTGTGGGAGAGGGGCTCAGGGCCACCCGGGGATGCTTCAAACCATACCTGCTTCCTGGAGCTTCTTAGTGAGAAGGTGCCAGGTGAGCTCTGCAGGTGGGGATGGGTGAGGAAAAGGTGGAACAGCAAGCTCAAGGCTTCAACATCAGGTGTAGCATCCAAGAGGCAACGGCGTGCCTAAGAGAGGGTCAGAGTCTCTGACAGACCCACCCCGTCAGACCAGCTCCCGAGGCCTCCCTCCGCTGTTGCTGCTGCTGTTCCCTAGGGACCGATGCTGGCACTAAGCAGATGCTGTGGGTACCAGAGAACCTTCCCTCCCAGGCCAGCCCCTTGCCTCCCTCCCAGCCTCTCGTTTTGTTGTGTAGGATGCAGTCTCAGTGTTCCCACCCCAGTGGCCGGGGAGTGGTAAGTGCCTGAAGCACAGCGTGGGAAGGGCTAAGAAAGGAAAAAGGAATTCTGTAAACCTGTATCCTATAGAAGTTCCTACCATGAATTTCCTGGCTTGGTTCTCAGGCCAGCACTTTTAGATGCTAAAAAAGAGCATCTTTTTCTTCTGGGCCACTTAAAAAACATTTTCATGGCCGGGCACAGTGGCTCACACCTATAATCCCAACACTTTGGGAGGCCGAGGTGGGTAGATCCCCTGAGGTCAGGAGTTTGAGACCAGCCTGGCCGACATGTTGAAACCCAGTCTCTGATAAAAATGCAGAAAATTATCAGGGCATGGTCGTAGATGCCTGTAGTCTCAGCTGCTTAGAAAACTGAGGCAGGAGAATCACTTGAACCCAGGAGGTGGAGGCTGCAGTGAGCCGAGATCACACCATTGCACTCCAGCGAGAGCAACAAGACTGAAACTCAGTCCCCACACTTGTCAGCCAAATGGCCAAGAAGCAACGTGAAACTCTGTCTCAAAAAAAAAAAAGCATTTTCATGAATATCAGCCGTCTGCAATGCAGGAAGTAATAGACTAGTCTTCTGAATTATTAACCCTAGCAATTGTCACCAAGTGAAAACCTCAGTCACTAAAACTTCTTAGAATAGCATTCGAGGTCTTCCTTTAACACAAAACCCCAAAACTTGCTGGTACAAAACAACCGTTTTCTGATGTATCAGGAATCCATAAACGTCTGAAGTCTCAGCTGAGAAAACTCCAGGCCTGGGTTCCAGTCTGAAACTGCCTGGGGCATCTCCCCACACACACTGGCACTTGGCTAGGCCACCGGCAGGTTCTGCTCCTCGAGTCTCCATGCACTTTGTCAGTGGGGCTGATTTGGGGCTGCTCAGAGAATGGCAGCCAAGATCCCAGGATCAAGCATTTTTTTTTTTTGAAATGCAGTAATTTTACTTTTTTAATTAACAATTTGGGAATATAAAAATGATAAGGCATTTTAGATGGTCACACAAAACAAAGAAATCTACATTAGGGCATGGGGACAATGAAGAAAACCAGTGACGTAATTAACAACGAGAGTGAATAGCATAAGAGGTCAGAACCTAACATCACACCAGTATACTTTAAACTGTGACATAAATGGTTTTCTAGTTTGTTTGAGGCTGTACTATTCACTGCAGGGTACTTCCTATAAGAGAGAAGTCCAAATAAGTAAAATCAGTATATCTTAGAGATAATCTAATATACTAGTTACCATTTTAATATGAAGAAATTCAAACACAGTTATTAAGGCTGAGTGCGTAGCCCCCACAGGTCCAGATCACACTATTGACTTTCAGTCCAAAGAACTTCCCCCGAAATTACATTGACCTGTTAATCAAAACCAAACTGTAAACTTCAAACTGAGTTTCCTTAGCCTAGAGCTGTTTAGTATTCAATCCATGACATAGTACAGAAGATGTGACTCTTACAATAATAAAGCCTTAAAAAAATTAGCAAGAAGGAGTTCTTCAACACTAATTAGCAAGTTTTGGTTGCAACAGTTTTGCTCTGACATACTTCATTTGTTTTAATAAGTGATTTTCTAATTATTTTGGCACATCCCTGCATTTAACTGAAGGGCGTAACCTCGACAATTGGCAAACACTCGCCAAACTGCAGAGGGGGACGTTTCAGGACTTCCCTAGGCTTCTGGAAAATGAAATGATACCGCCATGTTCCTTTTAACTGCATCCTCTCATGGGATGTACCCATTAGAGGTTTCAGCATGGCACCCTGAGAATTTAGACTGCTAAAGTACTCCTCAGTCTACACTAGAAGATGTTTTTTTCTTTTTCTTTTGAGACAGAATCTCACTCTCTTGCCAGGCGCCAGCAGTCTGGCGTGCAGTGGTGCGATCTCTGCTCTCTGCAACCTCCACCTCCCTGGTTCAAGCAGTTCTCCTGCCTCAGCCTCCCAAGTAGCTGGGACTACAGGTGCGCCACCACTTCCAGCTGATTTTTGTATTTTTTAGTAGAGATGGGGTTTCACCGTGTTGCCCAGAATGGTCTCGATCTCCTGGCCTCGTGAGGATCAGGCATTTACAGAGAACCTGGTGGGACTTGTATTTTCTTTTATGTCCTAGCCCCGCAAGTCACATGGCATCCCTCTGGCCGTAATCACAGAGGGAAGAGACAGACATCTCTCAGTGGGGAATCAGGGTCACATGATGAAAAGGGCAAATGGGATGGACAAGTTGCCAGCATTGTTGTGTATATGAATACAGTCTGCTATGGCACTCCATAGCATTTAGACACCTGTCCTAGCCCTGCCTCCCACTTAGTGATTGTCTGCAAGTATGCACAGCCTTACCTTGGCACTGAGAGGGATGCATGACTGAACAGGTGTCATCTCATCTGTGAGGAGCAATAGCAGAGAGGATCCAGAAGGAGCTGCTCTGTTTGCTCATTGTCCCCTGCTCCTCTGCACACCTTCCTTCATGCTCTTCCCTCAGCCTCTCCCCAGCTCACACCCCTTTACTGAAAAGCCGCTCGTTTTTTAGGCCCTGCTTGAGTGCTACCGCCTCCATGCAGCTTCCTGATATTTGCCATTAGAATTGCTCTTTCCCGTGTGCTCCTGCACCACTGATCACGTTCACAACTTGGATTCCGTCTGATGTGCATGTGCAAAGTGCCGGGAGTGCCAAGGCGGAAAGACATGAGTGCTGCCCCCAGGAACTTACTGACTGGAGGGCACAGTACAGATACCAGTGGTGAGGACAGTGAGGATTCTTCCCTTCTGGCCTTTTGCAAATGGTGAAGGAAGGAGCTCATCTCCTGAGTCCCCGCACTCTTCCTTATGAACAGAATCCCTTGGAAATGTCCAGGTTTTAACTCTGATGACTGTGAAGGTACCAAACAAAAGAGGATGACAGGGTGACGCAAGTGGGCGCAGTGTAGTGCAGAGTCTGACCCTCAAGAGCAGAGGAGCTTGGTTCTAGCCAGTTTGGTTTCAGGTCTGCTCTGGCATTTGGTATTTTGAGCTCACCTCTCTTTTTCTCTCAGTGACTGCCTCCTACATCTGATGCCTCTCCTTGGGCTTCCCCCATACCCTCTTCTGAAGGCCTGGGGTGTCTCTCCTGCCACCGTCCCTGTGTCTGCAGGTGCCTGCCACCAGCCCCAGTCTGCTGCTTGGGGCCTGGCAGGTAGAAAGCACTCACCTTCTGACCACACGGGGACCTGAGGGGCTGAGGGTCAGACATGGAGCCAGGGCTCTATCCTCCACCTTGAAACCTTGAGATGGGGATACTCCTCGTTCTAGACAGCTCCTTCTCAGCTCTCAAAACAAAGAAAGGATGCTCAGGAAACCAGATTTGAACAAAAGGCATCTGAGCCTGGTGTGAAGTAGATTCCAGAAGTTTCGTTACAGACATCCTTTATAAAGAGTCTTCATTGGGAATTCAAGACGACCTGGTGATTCGTTGAATCCAGATAGACTTCCTGTTGCCTTTTTTTTTTTTTCTTGAGACGGAGTTTCGCTCTTGTTACCCAGGCTGGAGTGCAATGGCGTGATCTCGGCTCACCACAACCTCCGCCTCCTGGGTTCAGGCAATTCTCCTGTCTCAGCCTCCTGAGTAGCTGGGATTACAGGTGCGCGCCACCACGCCCAGCTAATTTTTTGTATTTTTGGTAGAGACAGGGTTTCACCGTGTTGACCATGATGGTCTCGATCTCTTGACCTCGTGATCCACCCGCCTCGGCCTCCCAAAGTGGATTACAGGCTTGAGCCACCGCCCCCGGCCCCTGTTGCCTTTTTAGGTGTGACAGCTACTGACCCTCCACACAGGGCGAGCCTCTAGCCTCGAGCTTGAACCATGTTGCCTGCACAAATATCTAGGTGATTTAGAAGTGAGATCAGCTGTGCCAGCAGCTACAGGGTGGTGGTTGTAACTTTAATCTACTGACAGTTGTACCAGGGCAGTTTGGGTGTGACACTTTTGAGGAGCTCCTGTGAGGGGCACGAGGGGTCACTGTAGCAGCCGCTCAGAAGTTGTCTTGAAGAGTTCTGCCCCTAGAGCTGGTTTGTAGTGCTCATCTTTCTTGCTGTTATTTTTAAAGAGGTAAAAACAGGCTGGACACGGCGGCCTACACCTTTAATCCCAGCACTTTGGGAGGCCGAGGAGTGCAGATCACCTCAGGTCAGGAGTTCAAGACCAGCCTGGCCAACACGGTGAAACCCTGTCTCCACTAAAAATACAAAAATTAGCCGGGCATGGTGGTGCACACCTATAGTCCCAGCTACTTGGGAAGATGAGATGGGAGATTCGCTTGAACCCAGCAGGCAGAGGTTGCAGCGGCAGTGAGCCGAGATCGTGCCACTGCACTCCAGCCTGAGCAACAGAGCAAGACTGTGTCTCAAAAAAAAAAAAAAAAAATTAAAAACAAAAACAAAATAGGTAAAAACAATAAATTATAAAAAGATAAAAGTATGAGCTACAAGTAATAAAAAATAAAAATTACTTTTAAAAAGTTTTAAGAGGCCAGGCAAAGTGGCTTATTCTTGTAATCCCAGAAATTTGAGAGGCCAAGGCAGAAGGATTACTTGAGCCCAGGAGTTCAAGACCAGTCCAGGCAATAGAATGAGACTTAGCCAGGCACGCTGGGATGCACCTGTACTCCCAGCTACTCAGGAGGCTGTGGTAGGGGAGGATCACCTGAGCCCAGGAGGTCGAGGTGGCAGTAAGCCAAGATTGTGCCACTGCACTCCTGGGTGACAGTAAGATCCTCTCTCAAAAAACAAAAATAAAAACAGAACAAAAAAGTAAAGAAAAGCTTAAAAGTAAATTGGCCAGCGCAGTAGCTCATGCCTGCAATCCCAGTACTTTGGGAGGCCTAGGTGGGCAGATCACTTGAGGTCAGGAGTTCCAGACCAGCCTGGCAAACATGGCAAAACCCTGTCTCTTCTAAAAATACCAATATTAGCAGGGCGTGGTGGCACATGCCCATAATCCCAGCTACTCAGGAGGCTGAGACAGAATTGCTTGAAGCTGGGAGGCAAAGGTCGCAGTGAGCAGAAATCATGCTGCTGCAATCCAGTCTGAGTAACAGAGTGAAGTTCCGTCTTAAAGTAAATCAAGGCTGGTTGTGGTGGCTCACGCCTGTAATCCCAGCACTTTTGGAGGCTAAGGTGGGAGGATCCCTTGAGGCCAAGAGTTTGAGATAAGCCTGTGCAACATAGGAAGAGCCTGTCTCTATGAAAAAAAATTTTGTTTTTGAGACAAAGTCTCACTCTGTTGCCCAGGCTGGAGTACAATGACATGATCTCGGCTCACCGCATCCTCCGCCTCCCTGGTTCAAGTGATTCTCCTGCCTCAGCCTCCCAAGTAGTTGGGATTACAGGCACATGCCACCACACCTGGCTTTTTTTTTTTTTTTTTTGAGAAAAAATTTTAAAAAATTAGTGGGTGCATGCTACTTGGGAGGCTGAAGTAGGAGGACCCCTTGAGCCCAAGAGCTTGAGGTTGCAGTGACCTGTGACTGAGTTACTGCATTTTAGCCTGGGCAACAGAGTGAAACCCTGTCTTTAATAAATAAGTAAATAGATAAACGTAATCAATAGTAACTAAAGTAAAACTAGAAACATTTACAATTATTACAAAGGAACTTTATTAAAAAAATTTTTTATTCTTAATTGTGTTTTGGGTTTTGGGGTACATGTGCAGAACGTGCAAGATAGTTGCATAGGTACACACATGGCAGTGTGTTTTGCTGCCTTCCTCCCCTTAACCCACACTTGGCATTTCTCCCCAGGCTATCCCTTCCCAGCTCCCCCCGCCACCTGTCCCTCCCCTATTCCCCCAATAGACCCCAGTGTGTAGTACCCCCCTCCCTGTGTCCATGTGTTCTCATTTTTCTCACCTGCCTATGAGTGAGAATATGTGGTATTTCGTTTTCTGTTCTTGTGTCAGTTTGCTGAGAATGATGTTCTCCAGATTCATCCATGTCCTTACAAAGGACAAAAACTCGTCATTTTTGATTGCTGCATAATATTCCATGGTGTATATGTGCCACATGTTCCCAGTCCAGTCTATCATTGTTGGGCATTTGGGTTGGTTCCAGGTCTTTGCTATTGTAAACAGTGCTGCAATGAACATTCGTGTGCATGTGTCCTTATAGTAGAACGATTTATAGTCCACAAAGGAACTTTAAAACAGTTTAAACAATAAACATAAAAGTAGACTAAAAAAGTTTTTACAAATTCTAACAGACTGTATCAATTGGTAAATTGATTCAATTTGTGATTGTTAAAATTGGTGAGTAAGATTAGATGAAAAAGGAGTAAGTTTTTTATTTATATATTTTTCTTTTTTTGAGATGGCTTTCACTCTTGTTGCCCAGGCTGGAGTACAATGGTGCAATCTGGGCTCACTGCAACCTCCGCCTCCCAAGTTCAAGTGATTCTCCTGCCTCAGCCTCCCAAGTAGCTAGGATTAGAGGCACCCGCCACCACGCCTGGCTAATTTTTAGTATTTTTAGTAGAGACATAGTTTCACCATGTTGGCAAGGCTGGTCTTGAACTCCTGACCTCAGGTGATCCACCAGCCTCAGCCTCCCAAAGGGCTGGGATTACAGGCGTGGCCACCGTGCCAGGCCAAGAATAAGATTTCTAAAAACATTTTTGCATCTGGAGGCTCCAGGGGGCTTCCCTGAGAAAGGGCAGCCTCTTGGTCAGAGAGTCTGCAATTCAGAGCATTCCGACGACCACAGCATGTGCTCATGCTCGTCTGCTTGGGTGTGTGAGTCTCCTGGAGATGGGGTGCAGAAACATTGACATACCTGAGCTATCTTTCTTCCTTTGCTCTTTGCAGGTATTTGATGTACAGAGGAAAGTCACCTATAAGAACCTGAGCACCTGGTATACAGAGCTTCGGGAGTTCAGGCCAGAGATCCCATGCATCGTGGTGGCCAATAAAATTGATGGTGGGGTCATCCCTGCACCTGAGTGTCAGCAATTCATGGGGGCCTGCCACCATGCATTCCCTCCTCCATTCCTGGGGCAGGCAACCTTCAGTGATCTGTCCTCCCTCCACGATAAGTTACAACCTTCAGTGATTTGTCCTCCCTCCATGATAAGTTACAACCTTCAGTGATCTGTCCTCCCTCCACGATAAGTTACAACCTTCAGTGATCTGTCCTCCCTCCATGATAAGTTACAACCTTCAGTGATCTGTCCTCCCTCCATGATAAGTTACAACCTTCAGTGATCTGTCCTCCCTCCATGATAAGTTACAACCTTCAGTGATCTGTCCTCCCTCCACGATAAGTTACAGCCTTAGTGATTTGTCCTCCCTCCACGATAAGTTACAACCTTCAGTGATTTGTCCTCCCTCCCATGATAAGTTACAACCTTAGTGATTTGTCCTCCCTCCCACGATAAGTTACAACCTTCAGTGATTTGTCCTCCCTCCACGATAAGTTACAACCTTCAGTGATTTGTCCTCCACGATAAGTTACAACCTTCAGTGATTTGTCCTCCCTCCCACAATAAGTTACAACCTTAGTGATTTGTCCTCCCTCCACGATAAGTTACAACCTTCAGTGATTTGTCCTCCCTCCCACGATAAGTTACAACCTTCAGTGATTTGTCCTCCCTCCCACGATAAGTTACAACCTTCAGTGATTTGTCCTCCCTCCACGATAAGTTACAACCTTCAGTGATCTGTACTCCCTCCACGATAAGTTACAACCTTCAGTGATCTTTCCTCCCTCCACGATAAGTTACAACCTTCAGTGATTTGTCCTCCCTCCCACGATAAGTTACAACCTTAGTGATTTATCCTCCCTCCACGATAAGTTACAACCTTCAGTGATTTGTCCTCCCTCCCACGATAAGTTACAACCTTAGTGATTTATCCTCCCTCCACGATAAGTTACAACCTTCAGTGATTTGTTCTCCCTCCACGATAAGATACAACCTTAGTGGCTTGCGTTCTTCCCACCTTATGAAGAAGCCAGCTGGGCCAACCTGCCCTCTTTCCAAGACACAGATCCCCGTTAACTGAACCCTTTCTAGGACATGTTTCCCGATCCATCTAGAGCGAAGGCCTCCAGTGGCCCACCCTCCAAACCCTCTTCCCCTCCCTTGATGGACAGACCGATGTCATGCCTTCTCTCTACAGCAGACATAAACGTGACCCAAAAAAGCTTCAATTTTGCCAAGAAGTTCTCCCTGCCCCTGTATTTCGTCTCAGCTGCTGATGGTACCAATGTCGTGAAGGTATGGCCGACTGCAAGGTCAGGGCACTAGGTGGCAAAGGGAGGCTGTGAAGAGAAGGGCTTGCTGCAGGTGTGATGGAGAGAATGGGGACAGTGCATGGCTGTGTGCAGCAAGGAGGGGAGAAGCTGATGGACCTGGACTTGAGGCAGAAGTCCATTGAGCATGCATAGGTCAGGGTGATGGGGAGGGGCAAGTCAAGGGGTAAGGTTGCTGGTTTTGGGCATGGAGTATTGTGTCGTCTCACAGTGGTACCAGTGGGGTGGGCTGGGCAGAGTCCAAGACACTCACACCCACCATGTCTACCTCATCCCCAGCTCTTCAATGATGCAATTCGATTAGCTGTGTCTTACAAACAGAACTCTCAGGACCTCATGGATGAGATCTTTCAGGAGCTTGAGGTAGGTCACCGGAAATGGGATAGAAGAAATGACTTCTCTTCGGGGGCAGGTATGACAACCCAATATAGTGGTTCTCACCTAATTTTGCCCCACTGAATGTATCAGAGCTGCCGTTGAGAAAAAGCAGGGCCAGGCCTCACTGCGACCTTGTTCACAGAACTTCGAATTGGAGCAAAAAGAGGAGGATGCACCAGACCAGGAGCAGAGAAGCAGCATCCAGACCCCATCTGAGGAGGCAGCTTCTTCCCACAGCTGAAGGGCTGGGGCTAGGGGTGGGTGGAGCCCTTTCAACATACCATTTCCTTCAGCGACTCCAGCTCTGAATGGAGAGACTCTCCAGGCCATCCCCTCTCCTGCCACCCCATCCCATCCCATTAGCCTCTCACATCCAAGGCCCTTGATACAGGGATGAGGTCAGTACCAGCAAACTGGACTGGTGGAAGAAGTCCACACCAGATCTTGAAGCAGAATTAGGGATCAGTATCATTAACACCTTTCCCGCCCACCTCCCCACAAGGCTGGACAGTGAAGAGAATCAGAAAACATGATTGTATGTCACTTCAATAAAGCAAATTTAGATGGTTTTTTTTTTTCTTTCCAAAGCTGACCTCTGGGACAATTCCTTGTGCTTCTGCCAAGGTAATGATTGCCCCTTATCCCCAATCCCCAGCTGAATCTGTGAGACCCCACCCTTTCTCTGTGTGGTCTCCCACCCTTTCTTTTTCCTCTTCAGTTTCCCAATCTTCCGTTTTTTAATAAAATACTTTTGAGCAGATAGCTGTTCATTCCAGAGTTCTGTGTACCTACTCTGTTTCAGGAGCTCTTCTAGGGAAAGCTGAGATCACAGGAACAAGTTTTCCATTAGCGTTAAGTAAATGCAGGTGACAGGCTCACCTATCGTTAGGAATACTCCAGCGTTATTGTTGGTAAAATCCAGAGTCATAGCCACACTGCAAGTTACATCCATTTGGACTACAAGAAGAGGTTAAAGTCCCTATTTCAGCGTAAAGAGGCTGTCTCTCTTTTCCTTATCAGTAATAGTTCAGGCCTTGTGCCTTCTGCGGGAGGTGCGGGACTGCAACAGAAGAGCTAGTGGATAGGCCTGTTCACCCCTCTGTGGGACTTGCTAGCACGTTTTTATGATGATCTCAGGCATCATTTGCATTGTGCTTATTAATAGGATTTTGTTTTTATTGTTTCCTTTCTTACAATAAAGCCTGAATGACATAAAACATCGAGTAAATGTGTGTTTTGTGGCTCTGAACTATGTACCAGGCAAAAAGACAAAAGGACCTGCAAATCAGCCTTGTCGGTGAGGGGTGGCTGCCTTGATCTATTGCAGGGCAACCCATGTTGACTCTCAGTTCACTACAGTAGAGGCCATTTCAGTGGAATTTAGTGTTTTCAAAAGAATAAAGAGTAATTTGGGAGCTCAAAAACCAGCACATTTCCCCTTTAAATCAGCAGTACTGAGATGTTCAACATGTTTGACCTGATCAGGGTTTTCCAGGAATGTATAGCCTGATGAGGTGATATTTATAAAAATGTAGTTACTATAAATGACCAACCGCCCCGCTGAGATGGAATTTACATACCATGAAGTTCACCATCGTATTGGTTTTATGGAACTATTTAGTGTCAGTTTCCTTAGAAGCTGACCCTGAGAAGGCCATGGTTCAAATGACTTGTTAGGGGGATTCTCAGAAGAGTGAGGGAAGCTCAGCAAGGTTGTGGGCTCAGCTGGAGGCCCCTGTCCCAGGGAAGCTCTGGAGGGCAAATTGCCCCCAAGGAGTTAGTCCTACCTCAAGGCCAGAGGCTTTTTGTGCCCTTCAGCCAAGGGTGTGAGGTAGAAGGGGGCCTATTTCAGTAAGGTCTATTGTCGGGGGAAAAGGGCAACTGTGCGCTTGATTTGTCAGCACTCAAAGCGAGTGGAGGGGGATGGTTCACCCAGGGTGCCAGCCACAGCCACAAGCCACCCATGCATCCATTGCTCAGATCCACCTGCTTTTCGAAGCGCATTCCATCCAGGCAGAGCCGCTTCATGTTTCTAACTGGCTACCACTTCCGGGGTAATGCACAAGAGAAGGGTCGATGGGAAAGGACAAACCGTAGCCCCTGCTATTGTAGTTGGACCCCACGCAGAGACCGTACTCGCCATCTCTCGTCTTCTGGCTAGCACTTCCGCGGGTCTAGGTTTGCGGGGTGGATGGATCCTGCTCCTCTTGCCTAAGGGGTCTGAGCCCCTGCTTACTACGCCTTTATGAGGCAGTACTTGTTACACTTACACAGTTACAGCTAGACATGCAAGTACCGAGCAATAGCACGGAGCCCCTGAGTACCAAAGACATTGCTCCCGCCTGTTACTTTTATTTTTGTTTTTTTTGCAAGACACATAATTGTCAGATTCACCAGGATTGAAACGAAGGAGCCCGCCTGTTATTATTTGGCGATGACCCGCCACAACCCTGAACAACAGGGTCCTGCGGTGTCCCCAGATGCCAGCAGGGGGCGTGCCACCACTACACTGTGAGCAAGACGGCCCCGCAGTGGCCCAGCTGCCAGCAGCGGGTGTGCCGCTACTACACTGTGAGCCAGAGGAACCTGCAGTGCTCTGAGCAGCCAACACGGGGTACACGGATACCACACCATGAGCAAGAGGACCCTGCAGTGCTTTAGTGGCCACGCGTGGGTACTGCCACGACATTATGAGCAATAGGGTCTTGCAGTGCCCCTGGCGGCCAGCAGGGGGCGTGTTGTCACTACACTGTGAGCAAGAGGGCCCTGCAGTGCCCCGGCTGCCAGCAGGCGATGCCAGTCACCGCACTGTAGGAGATCCCTGCAGTGGCCCTAGCCGCCAGAAGGGGGCGCGGGCACAGCACCGTGAGCAAGAGGGCCCTTCATTGCCGTGCCGCCAGCAGGGGGCGCCCAGGCCAGCCTTTCAGAGTCCTGACGCTCTGCCACGGGTGTGCATCCTGTCTCAGCGCCACCGTGCGTTGCGTCATGGCTGTCTGCAGAGTTGTGTTCTCTGTACAGACCTGGGGGGCACTTTGAGGGTGGAGCTGCGTCCTCCTCAGCACAGACCCTGGGGCGGGGTTCTTAACGTAAGAGCGTGTTGCAGTGGCCCTAGCTGCCAGCAGGGGGCGCGGGCACAGCACTGCCTGGCCCCCAGCAGGGGGCGCCCGAGCCTGCCTCTTCAGATGACGTCACGGCGCCGGCGCGCGTCGCGTCACGGCGGTCTGTGACGTTGCATTCTCCTCAGTACCGACCTGTGGGGTTCCGTGAGGACAGGGCTGCGTTCCCCACAGCGCAGACCCAGCGGGCACAGCCTCGCGTTGGGACAACTCTGGGCCACGTCCACGGTGAGTAAAATCCTTCCTGACTGCGTAGGGTCGGAGACGCGTGAGAAGCGCTCTGTGGAAAACTGGACACCAAAAGCTCCTCTGAATCCCGAGCACCCAGGTTCTCCCCACTCAAGGCCAGGCGGCTGCGGTGCGAGGTGCTCACCGCAGCCTCAGAGCACAAATGGAGCGTTCCTGAGGCAGACATGACATCCGGAATACGAATGCCACACCCGCGGTGCTGACGTAGGAAACACCTGTGATGTGGGAAGGGGGTCTATTGGGGGGAATAGGGGAGGGACAGCGTCGGGGGGAGCTGGGGAGGGACAGCGTGGGGGGGAGCTGGGGAGGGACAGCGTGGGGGGGAGCTGGGGAGGGACAGCGGGGGGGAGCTGGGGAGGGACAGAGCGGGGGAGCTGGGGAGGGACAGCGGGGGGAGCTGGGGAGGGACGGGGGGGAGCTGGGGAGGGACAGCGGGGGGGAGCTGGGGAGGGGACAGCGGGGGGGGAGCTGGGGAGGGACAGCGGGGGGGAGCTGGGGAGGGACAGCGTGGGGGGGAGCTGGGGAGGGACAGCGTGGGGGAGCTGGGGAGGGACGGGGGGGAGCTGGGGAGGGACGGCGGTGGGGAGCTGGGGAGGGACGGCGGTGGGGAGCTGGGGAGGGACGGCGCGGTGGGAGCTGGGGAGGGACGGCGCGGTGGGAGCTGGGGAGGGACAGCCGGGGGGAGAGCTGGGGAGGGACAGCGAGGGGGGGAGCTGGGGAGGGACAGCGAGGGGGGGAGCTGGGGAGGGACAGCGCGGGGGGGAGCTGGGGAGGGACAGCGAGGGGGGGAGCTGGGGAGGGACAGCGAGGGGGGGAGCTGGGGAGGGACAGCGCGGGGGGGAGCTGGGGAGGGATAGCCTGGGGAGAAATGCCAAATGTGGGTGAAGGGGAGGAAGGCAGCAAAACACACTGCCACGTGTGTATCTATGCAACTATCTTGCACGTTCTGCACATGTCCCCCAAAACATAAAATGCAATAAAAATAAAAATTAATTAATTAATTAAAAAAAAAAGAAAACACCTGTGATGCTAATGCGGGGCCTCCATCCAAAAGCGTTACTGTAATATCCGCACTACTGCGGCTTTGCCAATGCTGCAGTTTTCATAATCGGCGCTGACCTATCAGTGCAAATGTAGAAACTAACGTATGGTTAGGGTTTAGGGTGAGGATTAGGGCTAGGGGTTAGGGTTAGAGTTAGAGGTTAGAAGAATTTTAGGCAAAATAAATTTAAACGGTTTATTTGAGCAAAGAAATGATTCATGAATCATGCCTGAAGCACCAGAACGGAAAGCAGGGCTTGGGGCTTTGAGCTCTTAGCGGTGGCAGCTAAGTGAGGTTTCTCATTGGCTCCAGCTGGGCGACCGCCTGTTGTGGGGATGGTTCCCACAGCGTCCCTAGTCACACAGCCACCTGGCAGCTGGGCTTTTTGACCTTAATTGGTTTGTTAATGTTTCTAAGTCAGTTTACATGCCTCCAAGTTCTGTTTCCATTTGCTTAGGCAAGACCTCAGGCTAACGTCCTCCTCATTTTTTGCTTTAACATATGAAAAACATAATTCATTTTCATTTTAATTTCCTGGCATTAATAGAAGGAAATTCACATTTTTGTTGTTATTCAGAAAGTCGGTTTAATTGGCAACCTGTTTTTGATGGGGCTTAGAATGCTGTCTTTTAATCATTGGCATCTTAGATTAGATGCAATACGTTAACTCTGTTAGGATTTGTTATTAAACCACAACAGCAGTTGAATTTTTTTTCTCCTAGGCTTTAACTATTTAAAATACACTTGAGCATCTCCTAACGATGTGGATACTTTCTGAGAAATTTGTCCGTAGTGATTTCATCTTTCTGTGAACACCGTAGAGTGTCATAATATCTAGATGGTGTAGCTCACTTCACACGTAAGTTATATGATATAGCCTGTTGCTCTCAGACTGCAAACCTGTATAGCACATCTCTGTACTGAATGCTATAGTCAGTTGTCACACCATGGTAATTGTGGATTGTGATTGCAAAACATCTGAGACAGGTTTCAGTCAATTTAGAAAGCTTATTTTGCCAAGGTTAATGACACGCTCATGACACAGCCCCAGGATGTCCTGACAACATGTGCCCAAGGCGATGAGGGTAGAGCTTGCTTTAATACATTTTAGGGAGATATGAAACACTGATTAATATGTGTAAGATGTACAATTATTTGGTCCTGTGAGGTGGAACAACTAGAATCAGGAAGTGGGGGTGCTACCAGATCAGAAATAGATAAGAGACAAAAGGTTGCATTCTCTTGAATCCTTGATCAGCTTGCCAGTGAATACACAATTCAGTCTGTCTCAGTGAATCTGCATTTTTACATATACAATAGGGCAGAGGAATGGCGTTATCTTGGCCCAACACAACCTCCACCTCCCGAGTTCAAGCGATTCTCTTGCTTCAGCCTCCTGCAAACCTGGGATTACAGGCATGCACCATTAGGCCTGGCTAATTTTTGTATTTTTAGTAGAGACTGCAGTTTCTCTGTGTTTGTCAGGCTGGTCTCTAACTCCCAAACTCAGTTGATCCGCCTGCCTTGGCCTCCCAAACTGCTGGGATTACAGGCGTGAGCCACCATGCCTGGCCAGGAAGCATATTTTGATTCTGATATTGTCAACTGTATTTCAGGTATATCTTGTTTTCCTCGGAGCATTAAATACTGCTTTGGTATTTTATTACCCAAATGAAGTACAGATCCTGTTTTACCATTATATTCATTACTAGCTATATAGACATCTAAATTTAGAAACATTCCAGAGTTTGGGTTTCCAGTAATTCTTTGTGATCCTCTAAAAGGTAAATTTTTTTTCACACTGGACACAGTGACATATAAAGTCACAGTGAATGTCCTGCCTCTTTTGTTTTTCCAGTTTCATCAATTTCTGCAAAGCATCTTTGGGGGAATAACTTTGACTATCCCTTTAAACTCTTCTGTATTAGAAAGCATCATGATAAAACATTGAATGATTGTGGTCACAAATTCTGTTTACATTCTTCCTGTCTTTGATTATTTTTTCAAGTGGCAAAAATTTGCTTCTTTTCTATTGTAGTTAAAAGGAATGCTTGGAAACAAAATAAAGACAAGCATTCATTAGAATAAGTGATCCAGTCACAGTCAATTTGCTGTTTGAACTTTTTTTTTTTTTACAAAGTCATAGTTTTGAAAACATCCAGCTGTAAATTGAAATAGTCTCCTAAATCTGATTTTTTTCCCTGGTGTTAAGGTGACCAGCTTTCCTAGAGAGTGAACGGCACCACAAGAAAAAAGATATGATAAATATGTTTACATGTATGTGTTATTTTAACATAAAACATGTAAAAGAGCCATTTCCTTGAAATTATATATTAGTTTGCATAATTTACTTTGCAGCATCATGAATGCTCCTATTTTAAAAAGGAGTAGTGTCAGTTACTACTTATTAGTACAAATAAGCAGATATTTGAAAAAAATACAATTTTTAAAATAAGGTTTTGTTTAAAATTAGTTTAGATTCACACAGAAATTGGGAAAAAAATGCAGATTTCCCATGTAGACCCAACCGTGTTTCCCCTCTTATTAATATATTAACATGTATCAGATATGTTATTAACATCTTTTTTTTTTGAAATGATGTCTTATTTGCCTAAGCTGGAGTGCAGTGGTGTGATCTCAGCTCACTGCAACCTCTGCCTCCCAGGTTCAAGTGAGTCTTCTGCCTCAGCCCCCGAGTAGCTGGGATTACAGGCACCTGCCATCATGCCCAGCTAATTTTTGTATTTTTAGTAGAGACAGGGTTTCACCATGTTTGCCAGGTTGGTCTGGAACCCCTGACCTCAGATGATCCTCCTGCCTTGGCCTCCCAAAATGCTGGGATTACAGGTGTGACCCATCATGCCTGGTCAACATCATTTGTCACAGTTAATGACTGGATATTACTATATTATTAAATAAGCTCACATTTTATTTGTTTTCCCTTTGTTCTGCCTTTTTCCATCCCAGGATCCTATGTAGGATCCCACATGTCATTTAGTCATCATGTCAGGCCCTTCTTGGCTGTGAGAGTCTCTCAGACTTTCCTTCTGAGGACTTGGAACAGTGTTAGGAGGATTGGTCAGGTATTGTGTAGAATTGTCCTCCATTGTGGTTTCCTTGGTGTTTTTCTCATAATTAGACTGGGGTTATGGGTCTGGGGGAAGCACATCAGATAAACGTAGTGTGTCCACAAAAAGAGTCACAGTCTGTAAAATATTTGAAGAGAAGTATTCTGAGCCAAATATGAGTGACCATGGCCTGTGACACAGCTCTCAGGAGATCCTGAGAAAGTGGCCAAGGCAGTTGGAGTGCAGCTTGGTACTATACATTTTAGGGAGATAGGAGACATCAATCAAATGTATTTAAGATATATACCGGTTCTGTCTAGAAAAGTGGGAGAACCCAGTGGGTTAGGGTGGGGTGGGGTGGGGCTTCCAGGTTATAGGTAGATTTTAACATTTTCTTATTGACAGTTGGTTGAGTTATTTTCAATAGAAAGGAGCATCTGGGTTATGATAAGGGGTTATGGAGAGTAAAGTTTTATCACGCAGATGAAGTCTCCAGGTAGCAGGCTTTGGAGAGAATAGATTGTACATGTTTTTTTTATGAGATTTAAGATTTGATAAACTAAATGCTGATTGGCTTTTCCTGAATTCTAAAAGGGAAGAGGGCATAATGAGGGCATGTCTGACCACCCTTTTCCCATGAAGGCCTGAACCAGTCTTTCAGGTTAACTTTGGTGTCCCCTTGTGGATAGGAGGGAGTCTATACAGGTGGTTGGGGGAAGGGCCTTTGAATTTTATTTTTGGTGTGCAAGTGCTATTCTAGTCACTTCATGCTCTTAAGATGTGTTATCACCATTAATGTTAACTTTGATCACCTGGCCGAAAACACCTAGTGTTTTCAGGTTTCTCACTGTGAAGTTACATTTTTCCCATGTCTATATTTTATGTAAGCTTTTGGAGGAAGTCACCATGCAGAGCCCACACTTAAGGAGTGGAGAGTTAGCCCCACCTCCTTGATGGCTGAGTGTCTGTATCAGGTATTTGGAATTCTTCTGTATAGGAGATTTGTATTCAGCCCATTTGTGTATCTATGTAATCATTTATTTATAGCGGTGTGGACACTCAGATAGTTACTTTAGTCTTTTGGTTGTTATTCAGTTCTGCAGTATTTTGTTGCTCTTTGTTCATAGTCTGTGGCCATTGGGAGCTCTTTCCACTGGCTCCTTTGACATACTTTTATTTATTTATTTACAATTTCTTTCTGTTACTTCAAAAGTATCCTGGCTCATGTATTGTTCTGTTTCAGTCCTAGGTTCAGCCATTTTTTCAAAGAGCCCTGATTTCTTGTGTTAAAGAATGGTATTAAAAACTTACATCTGGCCACTAAATATGGTCATTGCATCATGACCCTCACAGCTGACAGTGCAAAGAAATAAATGTGTGTATTCTAACTTATATGTACCCACTTAATTCTAAAGGTTTCAGTGTGGAACCATATGTGTATATATTAAGCTAAATGTGAGTTTATCCTTATATATGTATTTGGATCGATTAGCACAGAGATCATTCTAGGCTTCCCCCATTTCTTAACTGTAACTTCTCAGTCTTAACAGTGAGGAACCTGGCTCCCACTATTTGCCATTTATTTCATGCCTTGTTCCATTGGGAACAAGGAATTCATTTTTGATCCAGACTCCAGGTTGGGATTTAATGAAAAATATGTTTGGTCTCTGTCTGCAGTTCTTGGTACAGAGGTCCTAAAACTTATAATTTCCTGAAAAATAGGGGTGCCGGGAACATCTTGTGTTCTAATATTTGGTCTTTGGCCCTGGTTCCTGATGCAGAGTTCCTAAATCCCTTGGAATCTGCTGAGTGATATAAATGTCTTCTGTAAGGACACTCTCTGGGTTCCTGGATGGTTTCAGGATGGGGGATGGTTACTAAAAAGACCAAGCCATGATAAAAAGCTTGTAACTTTTAGCTTCACATGCAATCCTTTGAGGGTGTGAAGGGACTAGAGATTGAGTTAATAATCAATCATTTACATGAAGAAGCATCCATAAAAATTCCTAAAACATGGAATTGAAAAGTTCCAGATCAAGTCTGACAGATTTGATGTCTAGTGAGGGCTCATCCTTTATAGATAGTGCCTTCTAGCCATGTTCTGACATGGCAGAATGGGGAAAAAGGCTTCTAGAGTCTTTAGTAAGGGTGCTGGTTTCATTGATGAGGGCAGCACCCTCATGAGCCAGTCACCTCTCAGTTACCTCTGAATGACATCCCTTTGGAGAATCACGTTTTAACATAGGAATTTGGAGGGTATACACATGTTGAGACCACAGTAACTAGTAAACAAAAGTAAGTGTTTCCCTGAGTTCCATAAGCCATTGTAGCAAATTATCAAACCTGAGGAAAGGGTGTAGGAGTGCCTAGTTTCTAGCCAAGTCATATACAAGTTTGGGTAAACTGGGGATTTACTACATTTGATTGGCACCTGAAGTCGGGGACAATCTATTACTAAGCCCTTAACCTGTAGGGTCTGTATGAACTCCAGGTGATTAATGTCATAATTGAATTATAGGACACCGAATTGTTGTCCAGAGAGTTCGAAAATTGGTTGTTTTGGAAAACACCACCTATCCTAATCTGCTGTCAGAAGTGAAGTGTTGAGAGTATAGAGGAAAATCAGGGTTATTTTTCTTTTTACACATAGTGGGTTCAAAATTAACTATTACCCCTATGGGAAATAACTTTATAAAATAGAGTTCACTGTGTATAGTACATTTTGCTTTTAGGCTATGAATTCTACTCATTTTCAAAATGACTTAGGTCACTATCTTTGGCCCACCATTTGGAACATACATTGGTAATAATACAATTGGATTCTTGGTTGCACTCCGTATTTTGTTCTTAGATACTTTTACAACCTAAATACTTCAATTTGTATAAATTGTGATATGTTCTTTGTGCTTTAAAATTCTATGAGTTTTATCAAATGCATAGTGTCAGGTATCCACCACTCAAGGGTCATATAGAATACTTCACATCCCCACCCCAGTCACTCATCTGATTATCATCTCTGTAGTTGTGCCTTTTCCAGAATGTCATATGAATTGAGTCATATAATGTATAGCCTCTGGATTCTGCCACCCTTCACTTAGCAACATACATGCCACATTCATTCATTTTCATGGATTGAAAGTTCATTCCTTTCTGTTGCTGAATGGTATCCCATTGTGTGGTTGTACTTGAAGTTGATTATGCTAGCTTTTGTTTAAAAATAATTTTTCAAAGCAGCTGTCTAAACATATACAATTTAGGGGTGCATTTGTTGGATTGCAGGTAAGATTTGTTTATCTTTGGGAAAAACTGTCAAACTGTCTCCCAAAGTGGCTACATTCTACCAGTCATGAATGACAGTACCTCTTGTTCTTCAACCTCCAGTTGTTATTGTTGAACTATTTTTTTTTTGAGAAAAGGAAAGAAAAAAAAAGGAGTGAAGGAGAGGAAGAAAGAGGAAGAAAAAGAGGGAGAGAGAACAGTAATGTTGCTTTATTCTAAAAGAAATGGGTATTAATAATGGCCAATCAATATTTCATTTAAACCTATGAGTAGGTGTGATGTGGTATTGACAAGAATGTATATTTTGTGTGTTTAAAGTGGAGAGCTCTATAAATATTTATTAAGTTTACTTGTTCTGGATCTGAGTTCGAGTCCTTGATATCCTTATTAATTTTCTGTCTCATTGAGTCTAAGTCTCTATGTATCTGGGTGTTAGGATCTTTAGCTCTTATTGTTGCATTGATCCTTTTACCACTGTATCTTTGTTGCTTTAAAATCTATTTTATCAGATACGAGAATTGCAACTCCTGTTATTTATTTATTTATTTTTGCTTTCCATTTGGTTGGTAAATCTTTCTCCATCCCTTTGTTTTGAGTCTTTGTGTATCCTTGCATGTGAAATGGATCTGGATGTAGCATACCATTGGCTTTTGGCTGTATCTTTTGATTGGGGGATTTAGTTGATTTAAATTTAGGATTACTGCCATTTGATGTTAACTGGCTGTTTTATCCATTCACTGATGTAAATTCTTCTTTATGTTGATGCTCTTTACTTTTTGGTATATTTTTAGAAAGGCTAATACTGGTTGTTTCTTTCTATGTGTAATGCTTCTTTCAGAAGCTCTTGTAAAGCAGGCCTGGTGGTACTAAAATCTCTGAGTACTTGCTTGTTCATAAAAGATTTTATTTTTCCTTCAGTTGTGAAGCTTAGTTTGGCAGGATATGAAATTCTGGGCTGAAAGTTGTGTTCTTTAAGGATGTTGAATATTGGCCCCCACTCTCTTCTGGCCTGTAGAGTTTCTGCTGAGAGATCTGCTGTAAGTCTGATAGGCTTCCCTTTGTGGGTAACCTGACCTTTCTCTCTGGCTGCCCTTAGTATTTTCTCCTTCATTTCAAACCTGGTGAATCTAACGATTATGTGCCTTGGGGTTGCTCTTCTTGAGGAATATCTTTGTGGTGTTCTCTTTATTACCTGGGGTTGAATGTTGTCCTGCTTTGCTAGTTTAGGAAAATTTTCCTGAATAATATCCTGAAGAATATTTTCCAGCTTGGATTAATTCTCTCCATCACATTCAGGTACACCTATCAAACGTAAATTTGGTCTTTTCACATAGTCCCACATTTCTTGGAGACTTTGCTCATTCCTTTTTATCCTTTCTTCTCTATTCTTGTCTTCTCATTTTATTTCATTAAGTTGGACTTCGACCTCTGATATCCTTTCTTCTGCTTGAACAATTTGAGTGTTTAAACCTGTGCATACTTCTTGGAGTTCCTGTATTGTATTCTTCAGTTCCATTAATTCACTTATATTCCTCTCTAAATTGTCTATTCTCATTAGGATTTCGTCAAACCTTTTTTCAAAGTTCTTAGTTTCTTTACGTTGGGCTACAACATGCTCTTTGAACTCACAGAAGTTTCTTATTATCCATGTTCTGAAGCCTGATTCTGTTATTGGGATGCGCTCGTTCTCCATTAAGCCTTGTTCCCTTGTTGATGAGGAACTGTGAGCCTCTGTAGTGGGAGAGGCATTCTGATTTTGAGTATTCTCAGCCTTTTTACACTGGTTTCTTCCCATCATTGTATGTTTATCCACCTGTCATCTTTGTAATCACCGCCTTTCAAATTAGGTCTCTGAGTAGACGTCCAATTTGTTAATTCCCAGGGCCGAAATATGAGTGACCCACTGCACTGGCCAAAACAGTGGCATTAAGACTGATGGTGCTTTTCTGCCCGGGAATCTCCAGCCTAACTTCCTTCTTGAGTCCGTATAGGCGACTCTGCCTTCCCGGAGCTCCAAACCTCAGTCAGAAGGGGTACCAGTCCTGTTTACTCTGCTCCAAGAGCTCCCGTGCCAAGGTGCCGGCAAAACCACTGCTCCAGCCACAAGAGTCGCGATGGCGACCCGCGCGGCACTGGGAATCTTCTGCTCCGTGAGTGACCAAAATTTGTCTGAAAGTCTGGTGTCCTCTCGTTCTCTGCGTTTTCACTGGGAGCTACAATCTTGAGATGTTAGCAGTCAGCCATCTTGGATCATTCTCCCTATTGCTGAACTATTTTTAGAGACCTGCAGTTCTACTAGATGTGCAGTGATATCTCAATCTTTCGTTTTCTCTTTTCTTTTCTTTTTTTTTTGAGACGGAGTCTCGCTTTCTTACCAGGCTGGAGTGCAGTGGCACCATCTTGGCTCACTGCAACCTCTGCCTCCTGGGTTCAATCGATTCTCCTGCCTCAGCCTCCTGAGTAGCAGGGACTACAGGCATGTGTCACCATGCCCAGCTAATTTTTATATTTCTAGTAGACAAATTTTCACCATCTTGGCCAGGATGTTTTCAATCTCTTCTCTTGTGATCCACCCTCCTCGGCCTCCCAAAGAACTGGGATTACAGGCATGAGTCACCACGCCCAGCCATCTCAGGGTTATATTAATTTGCAGTCTCCTAATGTGACATGACGTTGAGCATCCTTTTGTGTGATTATTTGCTATCTGCATATTTTCATTTTTTTTTTTTTTTTTTTTTTTTTTGGAGACAGCGTCTCCCTCTGTCATTCAGGCTGGAGTGCGATGGCTTCATCTTGGCTCACTGTAATCTCCGCCTTCCGTGTTCAAGCAATTCTTTTGCCTCAGCCTCCCAAGTAGCTGGGATTACAGGCGCCCACCACCATGTCTGGCTAATATTTTGTATTTTTAGTAGAGAGGAGGGGGTTTCACCATGTTGGCCAGGCTGATCTCGAACTTCTGATCTTAGGTGATCCACCTGCCTCAGCCTCCCAGAGTGCTGGGATTACAGGCATGCGCCACCATGCCCAGCATGCTATCTATATGTATATTTTCTTTGGCTGGGCATCTGTTCTGATATTTATTCAGTTTTAATTGGGGTTTTAGTTTTTTTTTCTTTTTTTTGGAGATGGAGTCTTGCTCTGTCACCCAGGCTGGAGTGCAGTGGCACAATTTTGGCTCATTACAACCTCTGCCTCCTTGGTTCAAGCAATTCTCCCACCTCAGCCTCTCAAGTAGCTGGGATTACAGTTGCGTGCCACCACACCTGGCTAATTTTTTGTATTTTAGTAGAGATGGGGTTTTACCATGTTGCCTAAGCTGGTTTTGAATTCATTACCTTGTGATGATCTGCTCACCCTGGCCTCCTAAAGTGCTGGGACTACAGGTGTGAGCCACTGTGCCTGGCCAGTTTAAAATTCTTAACTGTTCCTTTGAAGAGTTATTTGTGTATTTTTAATACAGTTTTTAAAATCACATATGTATTTTGTAAATACCTTCCCACAGCCTGTTTTGTCTTTTTGTTCTGTGAATAGGATTTTTCACAGTAGAAAATTGAGTTTTATAAAGTCTGTGTTATGAATATTTTCATGAATTGGCGTTTGATGTTGTGTATTAAAACTCAACACCAAACCCAATGTCACATAGATTTTCTTTTTGATTTCTTATAGTTTTGCATTTTCAGTTACAGTCTCTGGACTATTTTGAGTAGGTTTTTGTGTATTAACTTGTGTGTACATTTCATTCTATATGGCTTCCAAATAATCCTTCCATCACCATTTTTGGGAGGGATATGGTTATAGTGGGTTTCATTTCAGTTTGAATTTCCAAAATTATGACATTGAGTAAACTGAATATTGAATTTTATAGGTATTTCAGGACAACTAGGAGGGGGCGCACGTCCATGGAAAAACAGTTGAGTAACAGCATCTGTGCTGAGCCCTGGCACCACCATAGGGCTCACGTACCCACTCCTGAGTAACTTCCCTCTGAGGTGCCAGAAGTAGCAAGGGGCTTTATCTTCCTTAGGGCAGCATGAAGGTTGTGTCAACTTGGTGTTGTTCATTGGTGAGTAAAAAACTTCCTGTCCACAGCCCTGAGTGCAGAGGAGAGAGTCTTTAGAGAGTACTCAGCAGAGGAAGGAATTCAGCTATAAAAATGAAACCCTCAAACCCACTGTTTTGACTACAATCTGATATTGTCAATGTCCAAGACACAGTGGCTGCTAATATACATTCTCACAGTAGCCTCTAATATAGTAATCACACAGTGCCCTAACACCAATATAGTGTTCACACCATGCCCTAACACTAATCTAATATCCACACCATGCTGTAACACTAATATATCCACATAGTAGCTTCTAATACTAGTAAATATAATGATATCTACTAAGTGGACTCTGTTGACATTGAGACTTTTATAAGGATTTCACAGCTTTGGTTTAACTATAGCCTCTATAATGGATTTTGATGAGGTCTCTGCTTTCCTGGCATGGTATCGATATGGTTGTTTTAGAAAGTAATTTACTTTCCAATAACGTCATACTTCTAGGAAACTTCCAGTAGCAGTACAAAGTATAACCCGTTTCTTCTCTTAGATTCTGCAGCAGTTGTTGCTGTGACAGATTTACCATGTCCCACAAAATACTCCAGTATATTTTACCCGAAGTATACTCTCCCAGGTAACCACCACATAACCCCTAGATCAGGAAATCAGCATGGTTCCTACATGGTAATTCAGCCTACAAAGTCATTTCACGTTTACCTTCTGCATTACCTGGGAGTATGATGTGTTTTTCATTGTTCGGATCCAGTTTTCTTTTCCTGGAACCGTTGCCCAGACTTTCCTGCATATTTGTCACCTTGACACATTTAAAGAGCATTCAAGGTTTTGTTTGAACACCTGTCATCAGGTCTTTGGGGTATATGCCTAGTAATGGAATCATTGAGTCATATGGCACAATCTATTTGTAACTGTTTGAAGAAACACCAGATTATTTTACACATAGGCTGCACCGTTTAATATTGTCACAAGCAGTGTTTAAGGGTTCAGGTTTCTGCACATCTTTGTCAACTCTTTTTTTTTTAGTATAACTATTCTAGTGTGAAATTATTAGAATTTTTTTCTGAGGCAGAGTCTTTCTCTGTCACCCAGGCTGGAGGGCAGTAGCACCATCTCGGCTCACTGCAAACTTCACCTCCTGGGTTGAAGTGATCTTCCTACCTCAGCCAGCTGAGGAGCTGGGATTACAGGTGTACGCTACCATGCCTGGCTAATTTTTGTATTTTCGGTAGAGACAGGTATTCTTCATGTTGGTCAGGCTGGTCTCAAACTGCTAACATCAGGTGGTCTGCTCGCCTCAGCCTCCCAAATTGCTGGGATTGCAGGCGTGAGCCACTGCACCCTGCCACTCCCAGGCATTTTGGTTTTCTTTTTTTCTTTTTCAGATGGAATCTTCCTGTGTCGGCCAGGCTGGAGTGCAGTGGCTTGATATCGGCTCACTGCAACCTCCACCTCCTGGGTTCAAGCAGTTCTCCTGCCTCAGCCTCCCAAGTAGCTGGGATTCCAAGTGTGTGCTAGCAAGCCCAGGTTATTTTCATATTTTTAGTAGAGATGGGGTTTTGCCATATTGGCCAAGCTGGTCTTGAACTCCTAACCTCAAGTGATCTGTTCGCCTTGGCCTCCAAAAGTGCTGGGATTAAAAGCATGAGTCACCATGCCCACCCTTTCTTTTTTGAGACAGGGTCCTGTGCTGTCGCCCAAGCTGGAGTGCAGGGTCGTGATCCTGGCTTACTGTGACCTCCACATTGTGGTTTCAAGCAGTCCTCCCGTTTCGGCCTCCCAAGTAGCTGGGACTACAGGTGTGTGCCACCATGAACTGGCTAATTTTTGTACTTCTAGTAGAGAGAGGGTTTTGCTATGTCATCCTTGCTTGTCTTGAACTTCTGGAGTCACGTGATCCACCTGTCTCAGCTTCCCCATGTGCTGGGATTACAGGCATCAGCTGATGTGCCCAGCCAATTTTTAACTTTTTGAGGAATTACCAAACTACGTTAAAAAGAGGCTGCACCATTTCTGTTCCCCGTACAGTATTTAAGGGTTGTGATTTCTCTCTGACCTTGCCAACACTTGTTAATTTACATTTCTTGGATTATAGCCTTTCTAGTGTGTGTGAGGAAGTGTGTCTCGGTTTCAGTGTAGATGGCCATAATGATAATGAGACTGATCATCTTTTATGTGCCTGTTTTCCATTTGCATACATTATTGGCAAAGTGTGTGTATGTCATTGTGTGTGACATTGAGTATGTCATTCGGTTTAGATGGCTGTAATGATAATGATATTATTCATCTTTTACGTGCCTGTTTTCCATTTGGATGTCTTACTGGTGAAGTGTATGTTCAGCAGTTTCTCCATTTTGTAATTTGGTTGTTTTTATTGTTGAGTTATACAAATTATACATCATGGTTAACAGACTGTTAGATATGTAATGCACAAATATTTTCTTCCTTTCTGTGAGTTGTATTTTCACCTTTTTTTTTTTTTTTTGAGATGGACTCTTGCTCTGTTTCCCAGGCTGGAGTGCAGTGGTGTGATCTTGGCTCACTGAAACCTCTACCTCCTGGTTTCAAATGATTCTCCTGCCTCAGCCTCCCAAGTAGCTGAGATTAGTCTCCCACTACCATGCCCAGCTAATTTTTTGTATTTATTTATTTATTTTTGAGATGGAGTCTTGCTCTGTCAGCCAGGCGGGAGTGCAGTAGCACAATATCGGCTCACTGCAACTTCCACTTCCCGGGTTCAAGCGATTCTTCTCCCTCAGCCTCCTGAGTAGCTGGGATTATAGGCCTGCACCACCACACCCGGCTAATTTTTGTACTTTTCATAGAGATGGGGCTTCTTCACAATGGTCAGGCTGGTCTTGAACTCTCAACCTAAGTTGATCTGCTCACCTCAATTTCCCATAGTGCTGGGATTACAGGTGTGAGCCACTGCACCCTGCCACTCCTAGGTATTTTGGTTTTCTTTCTTTCTTTTTTTTTTTTTGAGATTGGTCTTGCTCTGTCAGCCAGGCTGGAGTGCTGTGGCCTGATAACTGCTCACTGGAACCTCTGCCTCCTGGGTTCAAGCAGTTTTCCTGCCTCAGCAGGAGATGGTTTCCAGGTTCATCCATGTCCCTACAAAGGACACAAACTTGTTTTTTTATGGCTGCATAGTATTCCATGGTGTATATGTGCCACATTTTCCCTGTCCAGTCTCTCATCAGTGAGCATTTGGGTTGGTTCCAGGTCTTTGCTATTGTAAACATGCTGCAATGAACATTTGTATGTATGTGTCCTTATAATAGAATGATTTATAATCCTTTGGATATATACCCAGTAATGGGATTGCGGGTCAAATGGAATTTCTGTGTCTATGTCCTTGAGGAATTGGCACACTGTCTTCCACAATGGTTGAACTAATTTGCACTCCCAACAGTTTAAAAGTGTTCCTATTTCTCCACATCCTCTCCAGCATCTGTCGTCTTTAGATTTTTTAACGATTGCCATTCTAACTGGTGTGAGATGGTATCTCAATGTAGTTTTGATTTGCATTTCTCTAGTGCAGCCTTTTTTAAACATAGTTTGTTGTTTCCTCAAAAAGTTAAAAATAGCCCAGGCACAATAGCTAATGCCTGTAATCACAGCACACTGGGAGACGGAGACAGGTGGAACATGTGAGTCCAGGAGTTAAAAACTAGACAGGATGACACAGCAAAATCCAGTCTCTACTAGAAATACAAAAATTAGCCAGGCATGGTGGCACACACCTGTAGTCCCAGCTACATGGGAGGCTGAGACAGGAGGATTGCTCGAGCCCAGAATGTGGAAGCTGCAGTAAGCTGAGATCGTACCACTGCACTCCAGCCTGGGAGACAGCACAAGACCTCGTCTCAAAAAAGAAAGGCCGGACATGGTGACTCAGGCCTGTAATCCCAGCACTTTGAGAGGTGGAGGCAGAAGGATTGCTTGAAGTCAGCAGTTAAAGACCACCTTGGCCTACGTGGCAAAACCCTGTCTCTACTAAAAATATGAAAATTAGCTGGGTGTGGTAGCATGCACCTGTGATCCCAGCTACTTGGGAGGCTGAGGCAGGAGAATTGCTTGAACCCAGGAGACTGAGGTTCCAGGGAGCTGATATCAGGCCACTGCACTCCAGCCTGGCCAACAGAGGCAAGATCCCATCTCAAAAAAGAAAAGAAAAGAAAACCAAAATGCCTGGGACTGGCAGAGTGTAGTGGCTCACACCTGTAATCCAGCATTTTGGGAGACTGAGACGAGCACGTCACCTCAGGTTGGGAGTTTGAGATTAGGCTTACCAACATGGAGAAACCTCGTCTCTACTGAATGCCGCAGTCCAGCCAGGCAGGGTCCAGGGGATCCCGAAGGTGAGCTAGGCGTCGGCAGAAGGAGACAGCACGACCTGCAGGTGGTGTCAACCAAAAGATGTGTGTGTTTATTATAGGCAATTCATGGTTTTTATACTTTTAATTTTGGCAGGTGAACAGACAAAACAGGAAATTCAAACATCAGCAGGGCTTTGTGGTTACAGTTTTGTGCTTCAGAAAATTACACTGTACTATGATTCGCCAGAATAATCAGAAGAGTTTGTTTCAAAGATGATTCCAAGGAAACGTTAGATATCTACATTCTACTGTTTTTAATTAACTTTCCTTTTTTCTTAAAGGTTATTAATTTATGATTAACTTATGTTAGACATTATGCTTTCATAACTAAATGTTAAAGAAATTATAAAACAGGTTAAGAGCTAAATATTGACCAAGTGATAGACGTGGTCCGTTCTATCTTCAGGGATGAGTGGACAGTCCCTAGGGACAATAACAACAAACGTTGGCGACGTGTACTGTTCACTGTGGTTACAGGTAAGGGTTAGTGGAGTTCAGACTATGAGGTAGAGGACAGCGTGGAAATTCATGAACTTACTTTCTTTAACTGTTTTAGTGCAAATACTTTTTGTTGTTTTGTTTTTATACACCAAGGAGATCCTGTTCTAGCAAGCCCTTCCATAAATGTTAGGGAATGATAAAGGACATGGACACTGTCTATATTAACCATTTTAATTCCGTCCTTGTTATTTACTTCTGTATAAGGTAGAGAAGGATCAGTAAGTCTAATTATTTTCTAATTAACATTTGCTCCTTCAGGGGGATACCAAAATTTATTCCCTAGCTTATAAACTTGTGGGAGCCACCCCTGCGAGAGGCTAACAACTTGGCCTCCGCCATTAGGTGAGCTTGACTCCTTACACATTTTCCCTGGCTGGAGGCTGTCGAGCTATGAGTGAGAGGAAATTAAGAAGAGAAGGAAAAAGGAAATTGAGAATGATTAAGCAGGACACTATCCTCAGCCTTCTTGGCTGATGAGATAATGGCCAGGTGAACGCTGAAGTGAGTTAATTGGGTATTGTGTTCCCCTTTCTGGCTCCTGATCTAAGACTTTGTTTACCAGGCATCGTTTCAGCCTAGCGACCTCCCCTGTGGTCCTTGTGTCTCACAGATGCACGGTTTACTGCTGAGTTTGTGACTTCTAGTTAATTAAAGATTGTTATCCAAGTTACTGATTGTTCTGACAATATCGATAATCAGCATCACCTGTTTCCCCCTTAATCCTTTACATTAATATTTGTTCCCTTTTGACAGTTTCTTAGAATCATCCCCCAAGGAATTTTCTGTCCCTTTTATTGTTTGAGTAATGATCTGCATTGAGGTAATGATGTTAAAGCAAAAAGTATATAAGGAAACCTGCACAAATAAAATCGCTGAACGGGCCTAGCCCATCCAGTCCTTCAGACCTCTCCTCTTTCTGTCTCCTTTCTTTTCCATGCACACCCTCTTCCAGGTTTGGGACCCCCTCACTGGACGAGATTCCTGGGCTCGCGTTCAGTTCACCACAGCTGGCGCCCCAAACGTGGGACCTGGACACGAGGGACAATCGTGACGCCTACAAACTATAGAGGTGAAGCTGCAGTGTAAGTAAGTGAATAACATTTTCTTTTTCATCTGGAGTAAAACATGGGGCAAATAGAATCTAAAGAGCATAAATTGTTTTTACAGCTTTTGCAACATATGATTAAGTCACATGGTCATGAGATTAAACTAAAAGCTGTTGAGGAATTTGTGCAGATAGTGCATGAGCTTTGTCCGTGGGTTCCAGAGGGTGGATTCTTGGATGAAGACACTTGGAAAGTTATAGGTGAAAAAACTGATCACTTTTCTACCTGCAACGCAGCGCTACCTCAAGCTGATATTTTGCTTTCCATTTGGCCTAAGTTGCTTGATTCCCTTTGTCCTATTCATAGTTCTCCCTCAGCCCTGCCTTATACCCCTGAGGCCGCTTTTGCCTCTCCTCCTCCGCTATCTCCTGATCCCCTTGATTTGGCAGAACGAGGCTCTCATCATTCTTATGCTGCGCCTCCGCCTATGGATGCATTTGAGACTGTGGCTGAAGTGGTCGTGGACAGTTCTTTTCCTCCTGCACACTTGACTCCTGGTCATTCCACCCATACTCTTCCTCCTGATTTAATTCGCCAGTTTCCAGATTTACTTTCGCTTTGCTCCCGTGCTCAACTGCACCAGTGTTTTCCTATCACCCAGCAGTCGCAACACCTTGGACCACCTGTTCCAGTTCCTGTGCAGTCCACTCCCCTTTCTCCTATTTCACCAGTCTCATGCCCTTATGTCCCTTCACAGAAAACTTACAGGCCCTGAAGCTTCTCTTACATACCCCATTATTGAAACTGTGGGCAATGATGGTAATCCAGTCAGAAATTATGAACCCCTCCCTCCTAAGACTTTAAAGGACTTGAAGGATGCTGTTTCTCAATATGGCCCAACTGCTCCCTACACTTTAACGATCTTGGATAACCTTTGCATTGTAGCCCTCCCTCCGGGTGATTGGGGTCATCTTGCTATGCCTTGTCTTTCTGGTGGTGATTTTTTGCTTTGGAAGGCTTATTATGAGGACGTGGCTTTGGACCAATCAATTCAAAATCGCCACCTGCAGTCCCCAGTGACTCTAGACATGCTTTTGGGGAGAGGAGCACATTCGGAATTACCCAAGCAGCTAAACTACCCTACTGAGGCTTATATGCAGATTACCTCCTTGGTGATGCATGCCTGGAGGCAATTACCATCATCCAGTGTTAGGACAGAGGAGCTTGCTAAAATTCGTCAGGGACCTGAGGAGCCTTTTCGGGAGTTTGTCTCACGCCTCCAGGCTGTTACACGCCAGGTTGGCAATGATGAGGCTAGCTCTCTTTTGGTAAAGCAATTGGCTTTTGAAAATGCTAATACGGCATGCCAGGCAGCCATGAGGCCCTTTAAACGTAAAGGCACCTTAACTGTTATATTCGCCTCTGCGCTGATATCGGACCTGCTTATCAGCAAGGTCTTGCTCTAGCAGCTGCTCACGCAGGAATGCCTATTGCCGCCTTTTTAAAACAAAGACCCAACCAACCTAGACCACCCCTTAAATGTTTTCGTTGTGGCGGTCTAGGCCATATGGCTAGACAGTGTCAAGTTCCTTTTACTCCACAGCCTCAGATGTTAGCTTTGCCAGCACCTCCAGATACTACTCCTGCTTCTCCTCTTGTCACTCCATCACCCCAACCACATCAACCAGGTTTGTGCCCTCATTGTTGCCATGGCACCCATTGGGCCAATGAGTGCTGCTCTAAGCATGATGCCCAGGGCAATCCCCTCCCTCAGGGGTCGGGAAACTCCCGTGGGGGGGGGGGCGGTCCCAGCCCCATCAAAATATCAGGACACCTTATGTTCAAGCTCCCATCCTGAGTTTGAGTGCAAATATGTTTCTCAACTCTGTGGAGCAACACCGGACAGCACAGGACTTGACCTGCATCCCACCGCCCGATAAGTATTAACCCCTGACATGGGACCTCAAGCCATCCCTATGGGCATTTTTGGTCCTCTTCCCTTGGGATATATTGGTCTTATTTTAGGTCATAGTAACTGTTCCTTAAGAGGTCTAATTGTACTACCTGGAGTTGTTAATGCTGATTACTCGGGAGAAATTAAGGTGTTTGCTTGGTCACCTACAGGTGTTTTCACGCTGAGTCCTGAATTGTCCTTTGCTCAACTGCTTCTCATTCCTGTTGATACCTCAGCTGGCTCTCAGTTGTCGACTAAAGTTATAGGTAACCAAGGTCCTGAGCCTTCCTCTTCTTATGCTTACTGGGTTCAAGCCATTTCATCTACCAGACCTGAACTTACCATTAAAATTAAGGGCAAAACATTTAGAGGCCTCCTGGACACAGGGGCCGATGTGTCTGTAATTTCCCATAAATATTGGCCTTCTCAATGGCTTACAACTACTGCCATGACTTCTTTACAAGGCATAAGAATGACTAACAATCCTATGCAATCTGAAAGTCTATTGACATTGACTGATGATGAGGGTCACTGGCTCATTTTGCCCCTATGTAATTCCTGGTATCCCGCTCAATCTTTGGGGCTGTGATGTTTTAGAAGCCATGGGGGCTAGATTGGTGACCAATCCCATTGCTCTTGACATTATGACTAAACAGGGCTACTTGCCTGGCAAGGGCTTGGGAAAAACTTTGCAGGGAAATCCTGAGCCTCTTGCCTTTTCCCAGAAAATTGACCATTCTGGCCTAGGATATTTTTCCTAGGGGTCCCCGTGATTCCCGACTCTCATGCTGATAAAATTACTTGGTTATCAGATACTCCAGTGTGGGTGGAGCAGTGGCCCCTCTCTGATGAAGATTACAGCGGCTCATGAGTTGGTTTGGGAACAACTGTCTGCGGGTCATATTATACCTACTAATAGTCCTTGGAATTCCTCTATCTTTGTTATTAAGAAGTGTTCCAGTAAATGGAGGCTTTTACAGGATTTAAGAAAAGTTAATGCTACTGTGGAAGTCATGGGCCCCTTACAACCCGGCCTACCTTCCCCTATTGTTGTGCCTCAGACTTGGAAACTGTTAGTGATTGATTTAAAAGATTGTTTCTTTTCCATTCCTTTGCATCCCTCAGATTGTCATCATTTTGCTTTTAGCGTACCTTCCACTAATTTTGATCGACTGTATGAGCGGTATGAGTGGATTGCGTTGCCTCAAGGTATGGCTAACAGCCCCACCTTGTGTCAGACTTTTGTGTCTAAAGCCATCCAACCTGTTTGTCAACAATTCCCTGATATTCAACTATTGCATTATGTGGATGATCTCCTCTGAGCTGCTCCAACTGAGACCCTTCTTTATCGAGCCTTTGAATGTTTGCGAACGTGTCTGACAAAAAATAACCTTGTTATCGCACCAGGTAAGGTTCAGACTGCCACTCCCTACCACTACTTGGGAAAGCTTATTGAATCTAACCAGGTTTCCTTTAAGAATCCTATTCTCTCCACAGCAAATTTAACCACACTGCATGACTTTCAGAAATTTTTAGGAGATATTAACTGGATTCGCCTGAGCTTGAAGCTTACCACAGGACAGTTGATATTCTTTATTTGATATTCTCAAAGGACCCCCTAGTCCAGCTTCCCCTCATTCTTTGACAGCTCCCGCCAAGGTGGCTTTGCAATTAGTTCATGATGCCTTGTCCCAGCAAAAGCTTTCTCATATTAAGGACAACTCCCGCTGGTGTTATTGTGTTCTTCCTACTGTTTATACTCCCACTGGAATTTTTTGGCAACAGGGTATCCTGGAATGGCTTCATCTCCCTGCCAGCCTTGGGAAAGTTGTAACTCCTTACTTTGAATTAGTTTCTGTTTCAGTAGCTAAAGGTCGTGTACAGGCTCTTTCTCTTTTTGGTATTGATCCTCCTGAAATCATTGTTCCTTATTCTAGCACTCAGCAACAGTGGCTTTGGCAGTTCTCTGACTCCTGGCAATTAGCCTTTGCTGGCTTTTCAGGTCAGATACTATGCCATTATAATGCTGATAAATTGTTTCATTTTTACTCCCAAAACTTCCTTATTTTTCCACAGACCTGCCTCAAGTCGCTGTTATCTGAAGCATTCTTAGCCTTTACTGACGGCTTCTCTTCTGGGATTGCCGCAGGCACTGTTAATGCACACCCTTTTTCATTTCAGACCCCAGAATGCTCCGCTCAGTGCGTGGAGCTCCTGGCAGTTCAACATGTCCTGACTAATTGGGATGTCCCTTTGAATATTTACTCTGATGATAGTCAATATGTTGTTAATTTAATTCAAAATCTGGAAACAGCCCCTTTTTCCTTTTCTGACTCCTCTTCTGTAATTCATCGTTTGCTCCCTTTACAGCAGACACTTTACGGCCGATCGCGTCCTTTTTTCATTGGTCATATGAGAGCCCATTCCTCCCTGCCAGGTCCTCTAACTGAGGGCAACGCCCAAGCTGATCAGCTCACTCAATGTATTTTTCCTGTTCTGTCCCCTGTACAGCAGGCTGAGACTTCCCATGCCCTGCACCATCAGAATGCACTCGCAGTCTGCGATTGCAATTTCAGATTACCAGAGAACAGGCCCGCCAAATTGTTAAACAATGTACAGCCTGTTTGCCTCATTTGCCTGTTGCTCGACACTATGGGGTAAATCCTCGAGGACTGCAAGCTGGTCATGTAGATCAGATGGATGTTACTCACTTTCCCCTTTGGTAAATTGCAGTATGTACATGTTTCCTCATTTTATAGTTGCTGCCGCTCATGCTGGGGAAGCAGTTAAGGATGTCGTAGCACATTGCCTAAGCATTTTTTCTGTTATTGGCCCACCTAAGACCCTGAAGACAGACAGTGGACCTGCTTATACCAGCAAAAGTTTCGCTTCTTTTTGCTCTCATTTTCAGATTTCTCACCGTACAGGCATTCCTTTTAATCCTCAAGTCCAAGGTATCATTGAAAGAAGCCATGCTGTTTTGAAGAATTTATTACATAAAAACAGGGCCTCATTTCTGATTCATTACATAAAACCCCTCACACTTGGCTTAAACAAGCTGTTTATGTTCTTAATTTCTTAACTTTAGATGCTGATGGACTCTCTGCAGTGGATCGTCATTGGCACCCTAATAATGTGTCTCATCCCCAGGTCTTGTGGGAAGACGTTCTCACCAGTGGCATGGTCCAGATCCAGTCCTAATGTGGGGACGAGGACATGTTTATGTTTTTCCCAGGTCTGCTCCCTCTCCAATTTGGGTTCCTGAACGCCTTGTCAAGCATGAATTCTCCACCAGGCAGTGCAGACGCCCTGATACCCCGTCTTCGTCGTCTCTGGCTGATGCCACCCCCGCCTCGCCGCCGCCGCCGGACTCGCAGAGCAGCTCAGTCAGTGAACTTCCAGACTTTGCAACGAGGCAGCCCCCTGCCGACGTGGGTCCAGATGCACCATCTGACTGCTGAAGCAGCTGCCCTGGTCACATCTTCTGGACAATCCCATTCTCCTACTGTTATGTTTATTGCTATAATGGCTATATTTTCTTGTCATTTGGCACAGGCCTTCCCTCTCCCTGATTCTCATGTTATGTGGGCTTATGTTCTCGACCCTCCTTTTCTTCAACCTGTTACCTGGAATGATCCCGCCTTCCCCATCTACATTAATGATACTTCTATTCTTGGCTTCCCCTCTTCTCATTACTCCTCAGGTTGCTACCTATACTTACTCTGCCCAAGCTGCTGCCCCTCCCATGTGCTTCTATGCCTCCAAAATCTGGGATCGTGATTTCTCTGCCAATGCCTATTCCCCTCCTTCTATTCCTCTCTTTTTCTGGTTCTTATTGCTTCGATCTTGGAATTCGCCGACTTCATACCTTTTCTGGCCACTCCGACCTCTTCCCAGGTGAAACAGTTTATTCTCGTGATTGGATACTCAACCATGTGGGAATTAGAGAAACTTACAACTTTTCCTCCGCTCAGCATTTTCCCCTCATTAAGCAGTGGCATTGTCAACCTTCTAACTCTTCTTTGGACCCTTCCCCACACTGGCAGTTTTGTTCCCCTAACCAAAAGCAAGCTATTAATTATACCCTGCCGTCTGGTTTCTCCTTATTTGACTGGTCTGTTCCTCATCCTCTTGACATTGCCTTAGCTCGTCATGAAACACCTGGTGGTTGGAGCGCTCCCATTGACACCACCTTCTCCGGCAAAGCCTACGCTTCTCTCTGGGAGCTGTTTGTATCCTTATCTCCTACCTTGGTTCGTGCCGGTTCCTGTAGTTTATCTTATCCCGTGAATCAGACCATTTATACTCAATCCTGCGTTGCTTCTCCTTATGCTGTTATTGCTGGTAATGTTTCCATCACCCGAGCTTCTGGCTCATATTCCATTTATTGTGAAAATTGTATTCTTACCAACTGCATTGATTCTTCCTTTTTCCCTGTTCATACCCTTCTTCTTGTACACCAGCCCCCCTACGTTATGTTACCTGTTAATGTTTCTGGACCCTGGTATGATGAAAAAGCCCTTCTTATTTTCCAACAAGTCCGCGATCTTATGATCTGCCCTAAACGTTTCCTTGGTATTCTCATTGCTAGCATTATTGCTGTTGTTTCAGTTATGGCTACTGCTGCTACCACAGCTGTTGGACTTGCTCACAGTGTTCAAACTGCTACTTACGTTAATCATCTTGCAAAGAATGTTTCTGTTACAATGGGAACTCAAATGGATATTGATAAGAAAATTAATGAGAGACTTAATGCTTTAGAACAAACTTACTACTCTTGGTGATAAACTTTATAATATTCAAAACTGCCTGGCCCTTCATTGCCATACTGGTTATAAATATATTTGTGTTACTAATACTCCTTACAATGACACTAAATGGCAGTGGCCTCTTGTTAAGGCCCATTTAAAAGGAATTTGGACTCATGACAATTTATCCCTAGATGTTTTCAAGCTTCAGCAGGAAATTCATGCCATTGATTTTTCTCGTCGGGAGCTGCCTGAGGATGACACAATCACCTGTGATATTGTTGACACTTTGTCTTCCTGGTTCACCAGCTTTCACCTTCCCTCCCTCTCGTCCATGATTGCTGTTGGTGCTTGTGTCCTTTTTCTCATCCTTCTCTTACCATTCCTATTTTGCCTTGTGTTCTCCACCCTCCAGCGTTTTCAGCTCCAATTATTTGAGCTTCATTTAAAAACAAAGAAAAGGGAATAATGTGGGAATCCCCCCTGCGAGAGGCTAACAACTTGGCCTCCATTAGGTGAGCTTGACTCCTTACAGATTTTACCTGGCTGGAGGCTGTTGAGCTATGAGTGAGTGGAAATTAAGAAGAGAAGGAAAAAGGAAATTGAGAATGATTAAGCAGGACACTATCCTCAGCCTTCTTGGCCGATGAGATAATGGCCAGGTGAACGCTGAAGTGAGTTAATTGGGTATTGTGTTCCCCTTTCTGGCTCCTGGTCTAAGACTTTGTTTACCAGGCATCGTTTCAGCCTAGCGACCTCCCCTGTGGTCCTTGTCTCTCGCAGATGCACGGTTTACTGCTGAGTTTGTGACTTCTAGTTAATTAAAGATTGTTATCCAAGTTACTGATTGTTCTGACAATATCGATAATCAGCATCACCTGTTTCCCCCTTAATCCTTTACATTAATATTTGTTCCCTTTTGACAGTTTCTTAGAATCATCCCCCAAGGAATTTTCTGTCCCTTTTATTGTTTGAGTAATGATCTGCATTGAGGTAATGATGTTAAAGCAAAAAGTATATAAGGAAACCTGCACAAATAAAATCGCTGAATGGGCCTAGCCCATCCAGTCCTTCAGACCTCTCCTCTTTCTGTCTCCTTTCTTTTCCATGCACGCCCTCTTCCAGGTTTGGGACCCCCTCACTGGACAAGATTCCTGGGCTCGCGTTCAGTTCACAACATAAACTACCCAAGGAAGCCCCTGGGCAGTGGGAAGTAGATTTCTAAGCTTTTGTTCTTTCCTTATTTTTCTTAATTCTGGGAACAGGTGTAGGGGTGACTGGTTCCTGGAGTATTTCCACCTGTTGTAATTCAAGCATAAGCTGCTTTACGTCTTTAGTGAATTTAGGGTCTTTCCTCAAGATACCGAGTATACTGTGGCGACATCTGGGGCCATTTGTAGTAATGGGGATTTCTGAGGTGCTAGGAGTGTCTGGAAAATTGGGACTCTAAAGTGACATCAGCTGAGTACGCGATTTTTTGTTTAGCAAGAAAAATAAGCAGATGATTCCCAAGAACCCACTGATCCACCCAAGAAATTGTATTCCCATGCCTCGTCCTTTTCCAGGAAAGAGTCTTCCTTGAAGCTCGTCTCCCCATATTCGGATTTTGTCAAGAAATAAGGTTGGAAAAGGATGTGGCAACTGAAAATACAAAAATTAGCTGGGTGTGGTGGTGCCCACATGAGGCACAAGAACAGAAAAACACCGCATGTTCTCATAGGCAGGTGTTGAACAGTAAGAACACATGGACACAGACGGGAGCATCACACACTGGGTCTGTGGAGGGCATGTAGGGGGAGTTGGGGAGGGATAACATGGGGAGAAAGGCAGAAAACCACATTGCCATGTGTGTACCTATGCAACAATCTTGCATGCTCTTCACATGTACCCCAAAACCTAAAATGCAATAACATATACATTAAAAAAAAGGCTGCACTATTTTATATTCCCCATACGGTATTTAAGGATAATGATTTCTCAGACCTTGCTAACACTTGTTTCTTTGGATTATGGCCTTTCTAGTGTGTGTGAAAGGTATATGCCATTGTAGTTTCAGTGTAGATGGCCATAATGGTAATGATACTGATCATCTTGTTATGTGCCTGTTGTCTGTTTGCATGCCTTATTGAAGTGTGTGTTTAACTGTTTCTCTATTTTGTTTTTGAGACCAAGTCTTGCTCTGCTGTTCAGGCTGGAGTGTAGTGGGGCGATCTCAGTTCACTGTAACCTCCGTTTCCTGGGTTCAAACAGTCCCCTGCCTCAGCCTCCTAAAGTGGTTGAGATTACAGGCTCCGACTAACATGCCTAGGTAATTTTTTGTATTTTTTCTTTTTGAGACAGAGTGTAGCTCTGTTGCCAAAGCTGGAGAGCATTAGCACAATCTGTGCTCATTGTAACCTCTATTTACCGTGTTAGGGTCAGGGTTAGGGTTAGGGATTAGGGGTTAGGGGTTGGGGTGCGTGGCGTGGCATCATGATGGTCTGTGGAGTTGCATTCTGCTCAGTATAGATCTGTGGGGAACGTGAGTGCGGTGCTCCGTTCTCTACAGCAGAGAACTAGCGGGCACAGCCTCGCTACAACGCTGGGCTGCGTCCGTGGTGAGTAAAATTCTTCCTGTTTGCAGCCCTGAATGCTTAGGGTCAGAGACTAGTAAGAAAATCTCGGTATGGAAAAATGGACGCTGAAAGCTCCTCTGAATCCTGCACGCCTAGGTTTTCCCCACCCAAGGCCAGGCGGCTGCAGTGTGAGATAAACACGGCAGGCTCAGAACACAAATAGAGCGTTCCGAAAGCAAATATGACATCCAAAATACAAATACACCTGCAGTGCTCACGTAGAAAACACCTGTAATGCTAACGCAAGGCCTCACTCCAAATAAGTTACTATCAAATCCTCACTAGTCATGCGGCCTTGCCAATACAGCAGTTTTAATAATCAGCGCTGACATATCAGTGCAAATGTAAACATATAGTTAGGGTTTAGGGTCAGGATTAGGGCTAGGGGTTAGGATTTAGGAGTTAGAAGGATTTTAGGCAAATTTGAACAAAGGAATGATTAATGAATCACGCCTGAAACACCAGAACGGAAAACAGGGCTTGGGGCTTCAGCTCAGTGGTGGCAGCTAAGCGAGGTTTCTCATTGGCTCCAGCTAGGCGACCGCCTCTTGTGGGGATGGTTCCCTCAGCTTCCCAGGTCATACAGCCAACTGGTGACTGGGCTTTTTGTCACTGACTGGTAGGTTTGTTAATGTTTTTACGTCAGTTTGTTAATGTTTACATGCCTTGAAATTCGGTTTCCGTTTGCTTAGGCTTCCTCCTTTTTTGCTTTAACATATGAAAACCATAATTCATTTTCATTTTACTTTCCTGGCATTAACAAAAGTAAGTTCACGTTTTTGTTGTCATTCAGAAAGTCAGTTTAATTGGCAACCTATTTGTGATGGTGCATAAAATAATATTTGTTAATTATTAGCATCTTAGATTAGATGAAATATGTTAACTCTATTAAGCATTGTTTTTAAACCATAACAGGAGTTAAATTTCTTTTTTTTTCTACTAGGCTTTAACCATTTAAAATACACTGAAGCATCTCCTAACAATGTGGATTCTTTCTGAGAAATTTGTCCTTAGTAATTTCATCTTTGTGCGAACACCATAGAGTGTTTTCATAAAACCTAAACGATGTAGCCCACTCCACATGTAAGTTATATGGTATAGCTTATTGCTCCCAGGCTACATACCTGTATAGCACATCTCTGTACTGAATCCTGTAGTCAACTGTCATGCCATGATGATTGTGAATTGTGATCCCAAAGTATCTGAGTCAGGTCTCAGTCAATTAGAAAGCTTATTTCACCAAGGTTAAGGACATGCCCATGACACAGCCTCAGGAGGTCCTGACAACATGGGCCAAACATGGTCAGGGTAGAGCTTGCTTTTATATGTTTTAGAGACATGAGACACCAGTCAATATGTGTGAGATGTATAGTCGTTTGGTTCAGTAAGGTGGAAAAACTAGAAGTAGGAAGGAGAGGTAGGGAGGTGGTTCTAGGTCAGAAGCAGATAAAACAAAAGGTTGCATTCTTTTGAATCCTTGGTCAGCCTTCCACTAAATATAATTTAGTCTGGTTCAGTGAATCTGCATTTTTACTTATACAGTAGGGCAGAGGAATGGCGTGATCTTGGCCCAACACAACCTCCACCTCCCAGGTTCAAGTGATTGTCTTGCCGAATCCTCCCGAGTAGCTTGGAATATGGGCACGCACCACCACGCCTAGGTAATTTTTGTCTTTTTAGTAGAGATTGGCTTCTCCATGTTTGTGAGGCTGGTCTCAAACTCCGTGCCTCAGGTGATCTGCCTGCTTTGGCCTCTCAAAGTGTTGGGATTACAGGCATGAGCCACCATGCCTGGCCAGGAAGCTTATTTTGATTCTGATATTTTCAACTGTATTCAGGCATAACTTGTTTTCCTTGGAGCATCAAATACTGCTTTGGTATTGTATTATGCAAATAAAACACAAACCCCTTTTTCTCATATTCAATGCTAGTGATACTGACATCTAAATTTAGACACATTTCAGAGTCTGGGCTTCCAGTAATTCTTAGTGATCCTCTAAAAGGTAAATTATTTTTTCTCACAAGACAGAGTGACATCTGAAGTTAAATTGAATGTTCTGCCACTTTTGTTCCTCTAGTTTCATCGATTTCTTCAAAGCATCTTTGGGGGAATAACTTTGACTATCCCTTGAAACTCTTCTGTATTAGAAGGCATCCTGATGAAACATTGAATAATTGTGGTCACAAATTCCATTTACGGTCTTCCTGTCTTTGAATATTTTTTCTTATGGCAGATATTTGCTTTTGTTGCCTTTTGGGTAAAAGGAATGCTGGGAAACAAAACAAAGACAAGCTTTCATCAGAATAAGCGATTCAATCACAGTCAATTGCTATTTTAATTTTTTTTTTTAAAAAGTTATGCTTTTGAAAACATCTAGCTATAAATTGAAGTAGTCTCCAAAGTATGAATTATTTCCCTGGTTCTAAGGTGACCAGCTTTCCTAGAGAGTGAACCACACCACAAGAAAAAAGATATGATAAATATGTTTACATGTATGTGTTGTTTTAACATTAACCATGTTTAATAGGCATTTCCCTGACATTATATATGTTTGCATAATTTATTTTGCAGCATCATGAATGCCCTTATTTTAAAAGGTAGGAGTAGTTAGTGTCAGTTCCTACTTATTATTTGCACAAATAATTAAGCAGATATTTGAAAAAATTTATGATTTGTAAATAAAGGTTTTGTTTCAGTTTTAGATTCACACTGAAATTGGGAGGAAAATGCAGATTTCCTGTGTAGACCCAACCTAGTTTCCCCTCGTATTAACATATCAACATGTATCAGGTATGTTATTAACTTTTTTTTTGAGATGGAGTCTTGCTTTGTAACCTAGATTGGAATGCAATGGCACAATCTTGGCTCATTGCAACTTCCACCTCCCATGTTTAAGCAATTTTCCTGCTTCAGCCTCCAAAGTAGCTGGGATTACAGATGCCCACCAGCACGCTGGGCTAATTTTTTTGTATTTTTAGTAAAGATGGGGTTTTGCCATGTTTTCCAGGCTAGTCTTGAACTCCTGACCTCGGATGATTTACCTGTCTCAACATTCCAGAGTTCTGGGATGACAGGTATGAGCCACCATGCCCACCCTACTATTGGTATATTTGCTTTGGTTGGGTATCTGTTCAGATATTTATCCGGTTTTCAAATCATGTATGTATTTTGTAAACATCTTCTCACATCTGTCTCGTCTTCTTGTTCTCTGAATACAGTTTTTCACAGTAGAATGCTTAGTTTTAAAAAGTCTGTGTTATCAATATTTTCATGAATTAGCATCTGATGTTTTGTGTTATAGCTCAACACCAAACGCAATGTCACATAGATTTTATTGTAGAATTTTTATAGTTTTGCATTAAAAATTACAGTCTCTGGACTATTTTGAGTAAGGTTTTTGTTTTTCTTAATTTTTGTATATATTCATTTTATTCTACATGGCTTTTAAATCTTCCATCACATGTTTGGGAAGGAATGTCTACAGTGGACTTCATTTTGGTTTGAATTTTCAAAATTATTACATTGAATAAACTCAGTATTGAATTTTATAGGTATTTCAGGACAGCCACGCGCAGGTGCATGTCCGTGGAGAAACGGAGCAGGAGTGTTCTTGCTGATCTGTGGCATCACCAGAGGGTGCACAAACTCACCCCTGACCAACTCCCTTTGAGGAGCCAGAAGTAGCGAGGAGCTTCGACTTCCTCAGGGCGGCATGAGGGTCGTGTCAACCAAGTGTTGTTCATTGGTGAGTAAAAAGCTTTCTTTCCATGGCCCTGAGTGCAGAGAAGACAGTCTTCAGAGTACTCAGCAAAGTAAGAAATTCATTTAGAAAAATGAAATCCCCAAATTCCATTGTTACGAGTACACCCTGATATCATTGTCAATGTGCCAGACACAGTGGCTGCTAAGATATATTCTCACAGTGGCCTCTGATGTAATAATCACACCATGCCCTAACATTACTATGATATCCATACTGTGCTCTAACACCAATATAATATCCACACCATACTCTAATGCTAATCTAATATCCACAGTATTACATTCTAATACTAATGTAATACTAGCCACACTGTGCCCTAATGCTAATGTAATATTTGCACTGTTCTCCAACATCAATATAATATGTACACCATGCCCTAACAGTAATATTCACACCGGGCTGTAACACTAACATATCCACACAGTAGCCACTAATGCTAATAATAATATCTAGTAAGTGGAGTCTGTTGACATTGAATCTTTTATAAGGGTTCCCAGCTTTGGATGAAGCATAGCCCCTATCGTGGATTTTGGTGATGTCTCTGCTTTTCTGGCATAGTATTGATATGGTTGTTTTAAAAAGTAATTTACTTTTTAATAATGTCATATTTCTAGGAAACTTCCGGTAGCAGTGCAAAATATAATCTGTTTCTTTTCTTAGAGTCTGCAGCAGTTATTGCTGTACCAGATTTGCAGTGTCCCAGAAAATACTCCGGTATATTTTACCCAAAGCACGGAAAGTCTCCCAGGCTACTACCACATAACCCCTAGTTCAGGAAATCAGCACGGTTCCTACGTGATATTTCAGTTCACAAACTCATTTCACTTTTACCTTCTGCCCCACCTGGGAGTATAGTGTGTTTTTTCATTCTGATACAGTTTTCCTGGCACTGTTCCCAAGAGCTTCCTGCATATTTATGATCTTGACACATTTAAAGAGCATACAAGTTTTTGTTTGAACTCCTGTTTTCAGGTCTTTGGGGTATATACCTAGGAATGGAATCACTGAGTCATACAGTAAATCTGTTTGTATCTGTTTGAAGAAACACCAAATATTTTAATTTATGCTGCACCATCTCCTATTGTCACAAGCCGTGTTTAATGGTTCAGGTTTCTGTACATCTTCGTTAACACTTTTTTTTTAGTATAAATATTCTAGTGTAAGTTAAGGGGTATCTCTTTATGATTTTAATTGTGAGTAATGATGTTAAGCATCTTTTCATGTGCTTCTCAGTGAAGTGTGTGTTAAAGTCTGCTGTCAGTTTTTAGGTTGGGTTGTCTTTGTTGTTGAGTTCCAAAAGTTATTTATATCTTCTGGATAACAGACACTTTTGAAGTATCTAATGTGTAGTTTTTTTCTTCCATTTTGTGGGTTATTGGAAAATAATAAGAGTTAATCTGTGGTGTCTGCTTTGGAGTCCTGAGACAGAGCTCTAAGCGTTAGGAATGTATGAAGTGATGTGTATTTCATGTGCTAATGAGATGACTGATGGTTGGGGTCACCTGGACAGCCTCAGTGGGGCTGGCTGCCATGGGAAGAAACCTTGTCATTAGAGGATTTGAAATATCATCTCCCCTCCCATCTCTGTGAAGGGGAGAGGTGCTGATGGTTGAATTGATCACTTATGGCCACTCATGTAACCAATCTGCATATGTAATAAAGGACCGTGTTGGGAGAGTGTGAGCATCTGTTTTGATGAACATGGGGAGATGCTGGGAAGATCATATCTAGAGAGGGCATGGGAGGCCTGCACCCCTTCCACATACTTCATGTTGTGCATCTCTTTATCTGGCTGTTCATTTCTAGCCTTTAAAATATCCTTGATAATAAGTCAGCAATAGTAAGTACACTGTTTTCATGGGTTCTGTAATGTGCTGTAGTAAATTGCTCTACCCAATAAGGGTGCTGTGGGAGCCTCCAGTCTGTAGCCAAGTTAGACAGAAGGTAACCTGGGAACCTACTATTTGTGATTGTCATCTTACAACTGAGTCCCCCTATTTCTTAAAGAAGAAATGAATTACTTTTGCCATTTTTTTGGTCCTTCACTTCCTACTTAGCTCTTTAGGAACACAATGATAAGCTTTACTGTCTCTCCACGAGAGGCTTTCTACACTGCAAGCTTTTCTAACTGTGTGCTTACTTAGAAGTTCCAGGGACCAAATCTGGAAACAAATTAGGCACCTCCAGATCTCTCCCCTGCCAGGAGATTGCCAGGAAACAACAGTCATTTTACAAACTAGCTCTGCCCATGGTGATACTAGGAAGACCACCTAATGATAAAACATCAGAGCAAGTCCCATAGACCCTGCACCTCCTCATCCCATCCCCTGCATGCCATTCTGCCAGGTCTTTTTTTTATAGCTCCCACTTTCTGCCCCAAAAGTGGAAGCAGTTTCCTTAAGGCAAAAGTGTATGTTCCCTTAAGTCAAGTGCTGTCATAAATTCACTTTCTTTTTGCCATCCTTATGTTTGTTGATTGAATTTGCAAGCAACAGGTGGCATGACCTACCTTCTTAGGACTGACACCTTGGCCTGTGTGGTGTGATGCTTTCTCCAGTTAGTGTCAGAATTGGATTTCCCTGTAGGACATCCAGCCGGTACCCAAGATTTGGTCTGTCTGGGGAAAAAACCCAGGCATCTGTTAATAGAAATGTTTTGTGTTGATTATTGAGCGTATACTAGAAGGCAGTTGTTTTTCCTATTATAACAATTCTTTCAACTTTTTTCTTCATATCTTCTGAGGCATAAAAGTTTTGAATTTTGAGGAAATCAGTTGATTTATTTTTCCTTTTTTGGTTTGTGGTTTTGGTGTCAGGTCTAAGAAACTGTTGCTATATCCAAGGTCATGAAGGTTAAACTATGTTTTCTCTAGAGATTTTAGTTTTGCTATATTTAGATCTTTGATCCATTTCAAGGTAAATGTTTTATGTGACATGAGGTAAGGATACAGTTTCACATCCCTTTATGTGGATAGCAAGTTGCCTTACATCACTTGTCAAGGACAGCTTTTTTTCCCCAGTTTAATGGTTATGGACCTTGTCTCAGATCAGTTGAGCATGGAGGTACTGTTTTGTATCTGGACTCCCAATTCAGTTCAGTTGATCTTTGTTTTTTCTTGTGCCAGTATCATGCTGTTTTGATTACTATGGCTTTGTAATAGGATTAGGAGCTGGGATCTGCGAACCTCCAGATTTGGAGTTATTTTTCAGGCTCGGTTTGTCTTTTCAGGGTTCCTTGAAATTCCATATGCACATTAGGATTAGCTTTCCCATTTCTGTCTCAAGATCTTTGGGATTTTCATAGGAATAATATTGAATCAGAAGATTGCTTTGTGTAGTTTGGCAAACTTAGCAAATATGGTCTTCAAATCCATGAACATGATATGGTTTTACATTTATTTGGGCTTTGTTTAATTTCCTTAAGCAAAGTCTTATAATTTCCTCTAAGTCTTATCCTTTGATTATATTTATTCCTAAATGTATTATTGCTATTGGTATTATTTAAAGTGGAATTTTAATAATTTTCTTCAGATTATTCATTGCTAATGTATACATATAAAATGGATTCTTTGGCCAAACGTGGAGGCTCACGCCTGTAATTCCAGCACTTTGGGAGGCTGAGGCAGGCAGATTATCTGAGGTCATTAGCTCAAGACCAGCCTGGCCAACATGGCAAAAACCAATCTTTACTGAAAATACAAAATTAGGCAGGCCATCATGGATTCACTGGGATAAACAATCACGTTCATGGTGTTTGATGTTTTCAGAATGCTGTGGGTTTAAATTTGCTATTATTATGTTGAAGATTTTTAAGTCTACATTTCTGAGGTTGTGGATCAGTCCTTGAAGTGGCATGGCACTGAGTAGGATAGATAAGGATGGGATTGTGAATAGACTGTGGTTAGTATTTACAGATTTAGGGTGTCAGGGTATTATACAATCAGGAGACAGGGGTTTAAGGGATAAGAATTTACTGATTGAAGATAATACTATAAGGGCTGCAAGACAGGAGGTTCCAGCTGGTGGTTGGGAACTGCATGGCAGAGATTAGTGGAAGAGATCAGGTGAGTAACAGGGTTAGGTTGAGAGGTCAGGATTACAATGAAGGGTTAGGGTTAAAGGGTTAGTGAGGTTTCGGATTAGGGTTACAGTAAAGGTTAGAGTAATTTAAAGTTAAGTGTGAAGACAAGTGAATTTTTGCATAAATTGTAACATGTGCATCCATCTTTATTTTATTTTCTGTGGTTTCCAGTTAATTGTCCCTTCATTTATTGAAATACATGGGCTAGTGGTCTCCGTGTCAGTTTGCATTTTCAGAAAGATGGCGCTGAACACCTCCCCTTTTGACGTTAAGGGTGCGTATCCACCGCCAGCGCCATGAGCACGAGGGCCCTGCAGTGCTCCCGGCCGCCAGCAGAGGGCGCATGAGTCCCATCTTTTCTTTTCTTTTTTTTTTTTTTAATTTTTTAAGTTTTTATTGCATTATAGGTTTTGGGGTACATGTGCAGAACGTGCAAAATAGTTGCATAGGTACACACATGGCAGTGTGTTTTGCTGCCTTCCTCCCCTTCACCCACATTTGGCATTTCTCCCCAGGCTATCCCTATCCAGCTGCCCCCTGCTGTCCCTCCCCTATTCCCCCCAATAGACCCCAGTGTGTAGTACCCCCCTCCCTGTGTCTATGTGTTCTCATTTTTCTCACCCACCTATGAGTGAGAATATGTGGTATTTCCTTTTCTGTTCTTGTGTCAGTTTGCTGAGAATGATGTTCTCCAGATTCATCCATGTCCTTACAAAGGACAAAAACTCATCATTTTTGATTGCTGCATAATATTCCATGGTGTATATGTGCCACATTTTCCCATTCCAGTCTATCATCGATGGGTATTTGGGTTGGTTCCAGGTCTTTGCTATTGTAAACAGTGCTGCAATGAACATTCGTGTGCATGTGTCCTTATAGTAGAATGATTTATAGTCCTTTGGATACATACCCAGTAATGGGATTGCTGGGTCAAATGGAATTTCTATTTCTAGGTCCTTGAGGAATCACCACACTGTCTTCCACAATGGTTGAACTAATTTACACTCCCACCAACAGTGTAAGAGTGTTCCTATTTCTCCACATCCTCTCCAGCATCTGTTGTCTCCAGATTTTTTAATGATCGCCATTCTAACTGGCGTGAGATGGTATCTCAATGTGGTTTTGATTTGCATCTCTCTAATGACCAGTTAGATGATGAGCATTTTTTCATATGTTTTTTGGCCTCATGTTTGTCTTCTTTTGTAAAGTGTCTGTTCATAACCTTTGTCCATTTTTGGATGGGCTTGTTCGTTTTTTTCCTGTAAATCTGTTTGAGTTCTTTGTAAATTCCGGATATCAGCCCTTTGTCAGATGGGTCAACTGCGAAGATTTTTTTCCCATTCTGTTGGTTGCTGATTCACTCTAGTGACTGTTTCTTTTGCCGTGCAAAAGCTGTGGAATTTGATTAGGTCCCATTTGTCTATTTTGGCTTTTGTTGCCAATGCTTTTGGTGTTTTGTTCATGAAGTTCTTGCCTACTCCTATGTCCTGAATGGTTTTGCCTAGATTTTCTTCTAGGGTTTTTATGGTGCCAGGTCTTATGTTTAAGTTTTTAATCCATCTGGAGTTAATTTTAGTGTAAGGTGTCAGGAAGGGGTCCAGTTTCTGCTTTCTGCACACGACTAACCAGTTTTCCCAACACCATTTATTAAACAGGAAATCCTTTCCTCATTGCTTGTTTTTGTCTGGTTTATCAAGGATTATATGGTTGTAGATATGTTGTGTTGCCTCCGATGCCTCTGTTCTGTTCCATTGGTCTATATCTCTGTTTTGGTACCAGTACCATGCTGTTTTGATTACTGTAGCCTTGTAGTATAGTTTGAAGTCTGGTAGTGTGATGCCTCCCGCTGTGTTCTTTTTGCTTAGAATTGACTTGGCTATGTGGGCTCTTTTTTGGTTCCATATGAAGTTCATGGTGGTTTTCTCCAGTTCTGTGAGGAAATTCAATGGTACTTGATGGGGATAGTGTTGATTCTATAAATTACTTTGGGCAGTATAGCCATTTTCACGATATTGATTCTTCCTAACCATGAACATGGAATGTTTCTCCATCTGTTTGTGTCCTCTCTTATTTCGTTGAGCAGTGGTTTGTAGTTTTCCTTAAAGAGGTCCCTTATGTTCCTTGTAAGTTGTATTCCTAGGTATTTTATTCTCTTTGTAGCAATTGTGAATGGCAGTTCATTCTTGATTTGGTTCTCTTTAAGTCTGTTATTGGTGTATAGGAATGCTTGTGATTTTTGCACATTGATTTTATATCCTGAGACGTTGCTGAAGTTGCTTATCAGTTTCAGGAGTTTTTGGGCTGAGGTGATGGGGTCTTCTAGGTATACTATTATGTCATCTGCAAATAGAGACAATTTGGCTTCCACCTTTTTATTCTAATACCCTTTATTTCTTTTTCTTGCCTGATTGCTCTTGCTAGAACTTCCAGTACTATATTGAATAGGAGTTGTGAGAGAGGGCATCCTTGTCTAGTGCCGGATTTCAAAGGGAATGCTTCCAGTTTTTGCCCATTCAGTATGATATTGGCTGTTTGTTTGTCATAAATAGCTTTTATTACTTTGAGATACGTTCCATCAATACCGAGTTTATTGAGGGTTTTTAGCATAAAGGGCTGTTGAATTTTGTCAAATGCCTTCTCTGCATCAATTGAGATAATCAAGTGGTTTTTGTTTTTTTGGTTCTGTTAATGTGGTGAATGACGTTTATAGACTTGCGTATGTTGAACCAGCCTTGCATGCCCGGGATGAATCCTACTTGATCATGAGGGATAAGTTTTTCAATGTGCTGTTGCAATCGGTTTGCCAGTATTTTATTGAAGATTTTTGCATCTATGTTCATCGTGGATATTGGCCTGAAGTTTTCTTTTCTTGTTGAGTCTCTGCCGGGTTTTGGTATCAGGATGATGTTGGTCTCATAAAATGATTTGGGAAGGGTTCCCTCTTTTTGGATTATTTGGAATAGTTTCAGAAGGAGTGGTACCAGCTCCTCTTTGTGTGTCTGGTAGAATTCAGCTGTGAACCCATCTGGACCTGTGCTTTTTTTTTGTGGTAGGCTCTTAATTGCTGCCTCAACTTCAGACCTTGTTATTGGTCTATTCATAGTTTCAGCTTCCTCCTGGTTTAGGCTTGGGAGGACACAGGTGTCCAGGAATTTATCCATTTCTTCCTGGTTTACTAGTTTATGTGCATAGAGTTGTTTGTAGTATTCTCTGATGATGGCTTGAATTTCTGTGGAATCTGTGGTGATTTTCCCTTTATCGTTTTTTATTGCATCTATTTGGTTGTTCTCTCTCTTCTTTTTTATCAGTCTGGCTAGTGGTCTGTCTATTTTGTTAATCTTTTCAAAAAACCAGCTCTTGAATTTATTGATTTTTTGAAGGGTTTTTCGTGTCTCTATCTCCTTCAGTTCTGCTCTGATCTTAGTTATTTCTTGTCTTCAGCTAGGTTTTTAGTTTTTTAAATCTTGCTCCTCTAGCTCTTTCAATTTTGATGATAGGGTGTCAATTTTGGATCTCTCCACTCTTCTCATGTGGGCCCTTATTGCTATATATTTTCCTCTGGAGACTGCCTTAAATGTGTCCCAGAGATTCTGGTATGTTGTGTCTTCATTCTCACTGGTTTCGAAGAACTTCTTTATTTCTGCCTTCCTTCATTTCATTGTTTATCCAATCAAGATTCAAGAGCCAGTTGTTCAGTTTCCATGAAGCTGTGCAGTTCTGAGTTGGTTTCTGAATTCTGAGTTCTAACTTGATTGCACTATGGTCTGAGAGACTGTTTACTATAATTTCAGTTGTTTTGCATTTGCTGAGGAGTGCTTTACTTCCAATTATGTGGTCAATTTTGGAGTAGGTGTGATGTGGTGCTGAGAAGAATGTATATTCTGTGGATTTGGGGTGGAGAGTTCTGTAAATGTCTATCAGGTTATCTTGTTCCAGGTCTGATTTCAAGCCCTGGATATCCTTGTTAATTTTCTGTCTGGTTGATCTGTCTGATATTGACAGTGGAGTGTTAAAGTGTCCCACTAAGTTTTTATATTTTTTATAACAGAGTACAAATAGAACTTATATATTTTTAATAACAGAGTGCAAATAGAATTTGCATATTTTTTATAAGAGCATACAAATAGAATGTGTATATTTTTTTATAAGAGTACAAATAGAGTTTGCATATTTTTTATGAGAGTAAAAATAGAGTGTATTTTTTTAAAACAGAGAAAAAATCTTTGCATATTTTATATAAGAGAGTAGAAATAGAGGGTGTATATTTTTTATAACAGAGTAAAGGTAGCATTTGTATATTTTGTATAACAGAGTAACTTGAGAGTTTGCATATTTTTATAACTGAGTACAAATAGAGTTTGTATATTTTTTATAAGAGAGTAGAAATAGAGTGTGTATATTTTTTATAGCAGAGTACAAATAGGGTTTGTATATTTTTCTGAGTATTTTGAGAGATTGTATATTTTTCATAACAGAGTACAAATAGTTTGCATTTTTTTATAAGAGAGTAAAAATAGAGTGTGTATGTATTTTATAACAGAGTACATAGCATTTGCATATTTCATATTAGAGAGTATAAATAAAGTTTGTAAATTTTTTATAATGGAGTACAAACAGAGTTTGTATATTTTTGTAACAGAGTATTTTGAGATTTTTTATATTTTGTATAACAGTACAAACAATTTATATATTTTTTGCAACAGACTACACATAGAGTTTGTATATTTTTTATAACAGAGTATTTTGAGAGTTTGTATATTTTTTATAACAGAGTACAGATAGAGTTTGCATATTTTTTATAAGAGTACAACTAAAGTGTGTATATTTTTTATAACAGAGTACAAATAGAGTTTGTATATATTTTTTAAATCCTTATAGGTAAGGAAACTGAGTTAAGGAAATCGAGACTTAAGCAACTTGCTCAAGGCCATGTTTAGTAAGTGAGGGAGTCTGGATTCATTCCTCAATTGTTTGGCTGTAAAGCCTGTGATCTTTCCACTGAACTACTTGCATTGTATCAAGATCTATGTTATATCCCTGGCATTGGCACCAAGGGATAGTTTATACAAGAACATATTTTTCCTCTATAATATCAGCCTCAAGAGCTTCCATTTGTGGTCTCTAACTATTCTGGAGTCTCATAATAATTCACTCTGGCACCTACCTTCCTGAATTTCCTTTTACCCTAAACTTGAAACAATAATGAATTCCAGAAATTTACTAATTGTCATTAATAACTGGCATAGCATTTTATTATCTCAAGTTTGAATGATGCCTCTTCATTTGCATACTCTTATCATGGATATTCTTGCAAACGTGTGTAGCCAGAAAATGCCAGAGCTGGGAGAAGCCGTGGAGATGATCAGGTGCACTCTTCCAATTTTGTAGATTTTGTAGGTAGAGCCTCGGGGAGATTAAAGAGGGCTAACAGCAGGGCCAGCTCCCCAAACCTGAGTTCCTGGGGAGCCTGTTTAGGACTTTTTCTATCAGAACAGCTAATCTTAGAAGGTGTCATGAGACTTGCAAACAGGTTCCAATGCAAAAGGCTTATATTTTTTAAGAATGTTCAGGTTTAGGCACAGAATACAGCTCTGGAGTGACCGGCTCAATCTGGAACTAACCCTCTTGTGTTCTGCTTCCCTATGCCAGGTAGCCTCCGAGGAGGGGCCCAGCTGCTGTGGCCCTCAGTGTGGCTTGATTGGTACAAACAGGACTGTTATCTGGCTGGAGAGATGTTTTTTTTGACAAGATCTCCCTCTTTTGCCCAGGCTAGAATGCAGTGGTGTGATCATGGCTCAATGTAGTCTTGACCTCCTGGGCTCAAGTGATATCTCCAAGTCAGGTACCAGAGTAGCTGGGACTAGAGGCACACACCACCACACCCAGCTAATAAATTTTTTTTTCATAGAGATAAGAGATAAGGTTTTGCTATTTTTTCTGGGCTGGTCTTAATTCCTGAGCTCAAGTGACCATCCTACCTTAGCCTCCCGAAGTTCTGAGATGACAGATGTGAGCCACCACACCTGGCTGAGAGGACGCATTTTTTAAATGTTCCTCAATGTTAGTTTCATTTCCCATTGCTTTTAAGAACTTGAACAGGTCATTATATTTTTGGGAAGTTTATTCATCCACACCTTGATGACTTGGCTACATATTACGTTGACTTTGAGGTGGTCTGACTGGCAAAGGCTAGCACAGCCTGCCCACAGAAGGGGGCAGCTTCATCCCTCTTCTGCCCTTCTCTCTCCAGCTCTCTTCCACTTACATGAACTGAAGCTTTCCTTCTCTCTCCAGACCTCTCTGAGCATAAGTTCATCAACTCTTGGTTTATCAACTCCACCTTTCTGGAGCAGAAGGAGGGCTGCCACATGGACTTGGAGCAAGATAATGACTTCCTGATTTACCCCATCAGCTTCCTGGGTGGCCTGTCTGTCTTACCCAGGAACATCATTTCTGCCCTGCTCATGGATAGGATGGGAAGACTGAAGATGATCGGCGAGTTGTCCACAGTCCTTTCTAGGTTCCAGTGTGCTGGGATAGTGGCTTTCAAATATATTAAAACAGGGATTTTTTTCCTTTTATTAAAGAATTCTTGCACAGTAAATCCAACAAATAAGATTGCACCTGGGGCTACAGAGCTAAAGATGCATGCCTATGGAAAATTCCAGGGCTCCATGGAAATAGTCAGAGATCTTTGGTCTAGGTGAGGGATTTTTGTTCATTTCCTGGCAGAGAAATTCTGTGACAGTAGTTTAATCCATTTGCACTTCAATAAGGGTAGTAATAATATCCACCCTGCTTCTTCATCAGATTATTGTCAGAAAAATATATGAAATGCTCTGGGATGATAGTTTGATGTTTGAAGATAAAGCATATTACTTTTTTTTTGTCTTTTTTATTATTATTATTTTTTTTATCTTATCATTTTTTAAAAAATTTTTATTGCATTATAGGTTTTGGGGTACATGTGCAGAATGTGCAAGATAGTTGCATAGGTACACACATGGCAGTGTGTTTTGCTGCCTTCCTCCCCTTCACCCACACTTGGCATTCATCCCTAGGCTATCCCCCCCAGCCCCGCCTGCTGTCCCTCCCCCATTTCCCCCAACAGTCCCCAGTGTATAGTAGACTGCCTCTCTGTGTCCATGTGTTCTCATTTTTCTCACCCACCTATGAGTGAGTATATGCGGTATTTCTTTTTCTGTTCTAACTGGCGTGAGATGGTATCTCAATGTGGTTTTGATTTGCATCTCTCTAATGACCAATGACGATGAGCATTTTTTCATATGTTTGTTGGCCTCATGTATGTCTTCTTTTGTAAAGTTTCTGTTCATATCCTTTGCCCATTTTTGAATGGGCTTGTTTGTTTTTTTCCTGTAAATCTGTTTGAGTTCTTTGTAAATTCTGGATATCAGCCCTTTGTCAGATGTGTAAACTGCAAAGATTTTTTCCCATTCTGATGGTTGCCGATTCACTCTAGTGACTGTTTCTTTTGCCGTGCAGAAGCTGTGGAGTTTGATTAGGTCCCATTTGTCTGTTTTGGCTTTTGTTGCCAATGCTTTTGGTGTTTTGTTCATGAAGTCCGTGCCTACTCCTATGTCCTGAATGGTTTTGCCTAGATTTTCTTCTAGGGTTTTTATGGTGTCAGGTCTTACGTGATTAGGAAAGTTAATATGAAGCTTCCTAGCAGCAGTTTGCAAAAAGAAACACAATTAATCATAAAATCATTTTGTTGGAGGAGAGGAAATTGATCAGGTCTTTATAGGAAGGAATTCTTTTCTGGCGTTTGGCTCATACTGAATATCACTATTATAAATAGTAGCATGCATATTCAGCATGGCAGGCATGAGAAATGCCTGTGACTTCAGCTTTTTAATCTTGTGATGAGGGTGGAATCATCTCTTAGGTATGGCAGACTTCATGCTCTCCTCTGTTAGAGGCAGTGCCTGGTTAGTCGTGAAGCCCCAGGGGGAAGGGACAATGCTTACTCATTTCCATAACCCCTGTGTCCAGTGCAGTGCCTATAGTAGGAGTTCACTCAGCAATGCTTCTGAACTGACTAGAGTGGATGAAGACGGTCTTTCCTAGGTTAGCCCCAAGCACCAGGCTTTCAGCAGAAGACACTATAGGTTGGCATCTGTAAAAAACTTTGGTTCAGGGATAGGTGTGGTGGGTCACGCCTGTAATCCCAGCACTTTGGGAGGCTAAGGCAGGAAGATCACCTGAGGTCAGCAGTTTGAGAGCAGCCTGGCCAACATGGTGAAATCCCACCTCTGCTAAGGATACAAAAAAAAAATAGTCGGGCATGGTGGTGCGCACCTGTAATCTCAGCTACTTGGGAGGCTGAGATGGGAGAATTGCTTGAACCTGGGAGGTGGAGGTTGCAGTGAGCCAAGATAGCACCACTGCACTCTAGCCTCCAGCTTGGGCGGCAAGAGCAAAACTCCACGTCAAAAAAAAAAAAAAAAAAAAAATCCAAAAAGAAGCAAAACAAAACAAAAAAACAACAAAAAAAACTTTGGCTGGGAGTCAGGTGGCCCCTTCTCTTCCAAGATTAGTTTTATGTGTTGACCCAAGTTCCTTTACTTCATTGAGCTTCCATTTCCATTGTTAAAATAATACCTGTTTGCCCCGATGAGATAAGGGGTGTGAGAGCAGACGTGACACTTCTGCCATTTATTACCAGCCTTATAAGTCCCAGAGTTGACCAGTGGATTCTCTGGTCTGGTCTTGAAGCTGCTGAGAAAGTTCTGGGGGAGGCAGGGTTATAAGGTGGGGTGGGTGCCCATGTGGATGAGAACGGCCTACAACCTAAGGACCTGCCACATGCTCCCTTATGGAATTGGTGGGTGACTGGGCACAGGGACCGTGGGAGAGTGAGACAGTGGACATCTTTCCCTCACCACCGAACCCCATCTTACCATGAATACATCTCAGATCAAAACAATTCCTGTAATGCTAAAGGCATGCTCCTGGATGAGAGATCTGGAACTAAAATTTAATCATTCTTTCTCGTCTACTCCCTTGTTAATGTCTCTGTTTTGTTTTAGAGCTAGAGGTAAGCTTGTGAAGAGCTCAAACAGGACCTTCTTTGTCTCTCTACCCTTCAGCGTTTAGTAAGGGGCCTGATATGCAGTAGGTCGACTGTGATATTGGCAGTGCATGGTAAAGACGAGGTGCTCAGTTAATGCATATTCCACTAGGATCTGTGACATGGGGGAACCACTTTGAAATAGCCTTATCCCAACTCTCAGATCAACTCTGCTAGAAAATCTGTAAGCACATTTTTATTCTGCTGAATCTGATCTTTGTGGAGTGCAAGTCATTTCTTGTTATCAGTGGAGTAGAAATTTACCTAATTAGGCTGTTATCCACTCATTTATTCATTCAATAACATTTATTTAAGCAGTACTTACTCTCTCAAGGCTGTGTGGGAGGCAATGGGAATGCAGCAGTAATTGAGACATACAATATCCCTTTGATTAAGGAGCAAATGATCCATAGGGAGAGGCAGACTTCCACTAGAAACTTCACTTACCTAAACACTAAGACATGCTTGCTATAGCAGGTCAGGCTGTGTTCCAGGCGTTTTATAAATATTAGCACATTGAACTCTCACAATAACTCTATGAGGTGGGCACTATTTTAATCAACATTTTAGAGATTGGGGACAGTGAGACAGCTCACAGAAAGGTGAAGCGACTCACTCAAGGTCACACAGGTAGTAAGTAAGATGGCATTTCCACCCAAGCCTCCCAATTATAAGAGGAATAAGAATTATGGAAGTGGAAGTACAGTGGGCCCTGGGGACTTAAAGTGGGAAGACTTAATAGAGGAAGGCCTCCCTGACTATTAGTTGATTTGTCAGATGATAATGTTTTGTGGTTAACAAGTGTTTTCCAGCATTTATTGTAAGCCGAGCCCCGTGGCTGGCCCCTCTGAGGGATGCATGGACGTGGCAGGTATTGCTCAGAGAGCACTTGGGGTCCTGTAGACACCAGTTTCCCCTGTCCTAGTTCTCTTCCAGCTTTTGGAAAAAGGTTACCTGGCACCTGCTTACAGCCCTACTGGTTCCCAGAGTGGGCAGTTAACATTTCCTAGCTCATCAGCAAGGATTAGCACTAGTCTTGCAGCCCCAGGTCTGAGGGTAACACTCTGGGCCGAGGCCCATCCCTGGGGAGGTGTTTCCTATGGAGGCTAGATCGGCCTCTGGTTTCTTGCCAACTGCAGTACCTTCCTCCCAGAGTGCTGGTGCCTGGTGGGGCACTCGTGCCCTGTGTCTTGGTTGGTTGATTGAGGCCTGCTTCCTTCCTACCTTTCTGCTCACCCTATTTCCGCCTTATTGCTGGTCACTTTTCTGGTCTACAACCTGTTCTGCCATGCTCTGCTTCCACCTTGGACTTGGAGCTTGCATGCCAGGCTCCCTGAGGGCTAGAATTACTGGATTTTCACAGCTTTGACATTCTTCTTTGGATGGGATCGCCTGTCAGCTGTGTAAGGGCTGTGCAGCTCATTTTCCATTTACTCCTGTCTCCACACCAGAGATCTGAGCTGCCCTTCTCTGCCCTGGTGGGAGCCCTGTGAGGCTAACCCCATAGACTGAATACTCAGATTCCTGGAGGGGAAAAGGGATTCACCCCAGATAGTTCTAGTGATGAGACTTTGCTGATAGGGCTTTTAAAGGTATGGACAGTGTTATGGACACGAATAAGGCAGGTGAGGCACCCAGACATCAAGGTTATAAGCTCTATGAGAATGGATTTTTTAAAAAAGTTGTTTTTTAATTTTCAATGGACAAATTGTAATTGTGTATTTTGATGGGGTACAATATAATGTTTTGATGTATGTATACGATGTAGAATGATTAAGTCAAGCTAATTAACATGTCTGTCACCACACATACATATGTCTGTGGTGAGAGTATTTGCAATTTACTCTCTTAACAATTTTGAAATATACAATACTTTGTTAGTAATTGTAGTCACCATGCTTGGGAGTAGATCTCAAAAAGTGAGATGAGGTACATGTTTCAGTGCATGGCTTATTTCACCTACCAGCATGTTTTCCAGGTTCATCCATGTTGTCATAAATGGCAGGATAGCTTTCTTTCTTTTTCTTTTTTTGTTTTGAGACAATGTCTTGCTCTGTCACCAAGGCTGGAGTGCAGTGACACCATCTCAGCTCACTGCAACCTCTGCCTCCCAGGTTCAAGTGATTTTTGTGCCTCAGCCTCCTGAGTAGCTGGGATTACAGGTGTGCACCATCATGTCTGGCTAATTTTTGTATTTTTAGTGGAGACAGGGTTTCACCATGTTGGTCAGTCTGGTCTCGAACTCCTGACCTCAAGTAATCTGCCCACATTGGCTGGAAGTGCTGGGATTATAGGCATAAGCCACTGTGCCTGCAAGAATTATTTTCTTTTTAAAAGTCTGAATAGTATCCCACTGTGTATGGAAACCACGTTTTCTTTATCTGCTCATCTGTTGATGGTAACTTAGGTTGACTCCATATTTTGTCTATTGTGAATACTGCATTGAACAATATAAACAAAGAACAGAGATCTCTTTGACATCCTGGTTTCAAATCAAGACGGAAGTTTTTGTTTTTTGGCCAATACTGATATAGCTCAAGCACCTAAAACAATGTCTGGTACATAACAGATTCTCAACAAATGCCCCTATCTGCTCTGTCCCTAGTCATTCTTAGCTGGGCAGCACCTTAGAGTGTGACTTCAGAATCCTCCTGAAGTCTGGTGATCCGACCCACACAGAGGGCACTAATACCATGGCTGGGGTGCCCTGTGAGGGTTCCAGCTGTGCTCTCTCTGTGTGGAGGATGAACCCAAAGTACTTCAAGCAGCTTTGGCTTCAGGTGTACCAGTGAGGATGGGAGATGGGGTGAGAATGTGGGTGACAGCCTTGTGTAAGACACAGACCTCATGTTTCTTTTTACCCTTGATCTCCCTCTGCAGGTGGCTCCATGCTCATCTCTGCAGTCTGCTGCTTCTTCCTGTTTTTTTTTTTTTTTTTTTTTTTTTTTTTTTTGGCAATGGTGAGTCTGCGATGACCGGCTGGCAGTGCCTGTTCTGTGGGACAAGGATTGCAGCCTGGAATGCTCTGGATGTGATCACAGTGGAGCTGTATCCCACCAACCAGAGGTCCGTTCTTCCCCAAGCTTTCCTTGGGGACTCATTTGGGCCAGGAGTCTACCTGCTCTGTAAATCCCATGCCTTGCATGGTCATCATGGTCTTTCTGCTGTTCCTTGAACTGGACGTCTCTTATGTTGAGTTTCTCCTGCACAGGGGATGGCATGGACCTGGAAGTTGGCAGGCTAGGGCTTTATAGCGTGGGAAGGATGGCAAGAAGCAAAGGATGAAAACAAACTATGTCCAGGAGAAGGAAATAAGGGTGGAAAGTTGGCAACACCATATGTGTTGTGTATCTACAAGAGAGAACGGACCTGCCAGTGGAAGACAAAGTGAAAAGATGAAGAACTAGAATAGCACAGGGTGGGGGCAGAGAGAGAAATAAAGCTCAAGAGGCAGTATGAAGTCCAGGGAATCTGCAGAGAATGTGGCAGGGATGCCCAGGGGTTACAATTATTTTGTGCAGGTCACATATGGGAAGAGGCCCAGTTTAAAAGCATAGGGTCAAGGCAATTACCTAGTAATTGTTTCTCTTCGTGGAGGGGGAATTGTGAATTTTAAGAAAAAAAGTTAAAAAAAATTAAGTGGCCCAATGGTCAAAAAGGAATGTGAGGAGGAAAGGAATGTGGGTAAATGAAATTCTGCCAAAAAACCTGAATAATTCCACAATTGGCAGCAGAGGTCTTGGGGTATAGATAACAAAAGATGAGCACAACGCATCACATTTGGAGCCAAAGAACCTCATCTTAATCAAAGAACTGCTGAGTTTTACACAAAATAACAGGAGGACAAATGAATATAATGTGACTTTACAAAAAGAGAACTAATTGGACTACTAGAGACAGACAATTTAGTCAAGTAGTCAGTAATAAAACTAAATTATGTATAGGTATTAAAATATATTTAAAAAGTTAAAGATGGTTTTGAAATCCATTTAATAACAGCAGACATCATAAAATAATTAGGGATCAACTTGACAAGTGAAACACTCATATGAAGAAAACCATAAAACTTTACTTAGAGATATGAAAGAAGATGTATAAGGGAAGATAAATTTATGCCAACTCAGTGATTTGGGAGGCCAAGGCAAAAGGATTGCTTGAAGCCAGGAGTTGAAGATCAGCCTGGGCAATATAGTGAGACCCCATCTCCACAAAAATATTAGAAAATTCGACAGGCATGGTGGCATGTGCCTATAGTCCTAGCTACTCAGGAGGCTGAGGTGGAGAACTGCTAGAGCCCGGGTTGTTCAAGGTTACAGCGAACGAGGATCACAGCACTGCATACCAGCCTGGGTGACAGAGACACTGCCTCAGAAAATGTATATATTTATAAATTATATATTTATATATAATTATGATATATAACATATAATTAGTATATATTATTTTATATGTATAAATAAATATACATATATAAGAGACAAGATATATCTAATTTTGGATAGGAAGATTCAATCTTACAGAAATGTCACATTTCATTTAGTTTTTCCCTAACATAAAAGAGTTGGTTCAAAATTCAACAAGGTTTTTTCCCTCCAGGAACTTAAAAAAGTTTATTTGAAAAAGTACACGTTAAAAGATCCAAGAAAATATGAAAACAAAAATACTGAAATGAACAGAAAGAACTGGGTTGTTGATTATAAAGCTACTGTGCAGTACAGTTATAGACAAAAATCAAAGAAGAGTTTTAAGTACAAAAGTATACCCACATTCTTAATAAACTTGTGGTATGAGAAATAAACTTTTTTTTTTTTTTGAGACGGAGTTTTGCTCTTGTTACCCAGGCTGGAGTGAAATGGCGCGATCTCGGCTCACCGCAACCTCCGCCTCCTGGGTTCAGGCAATTCTCCTGCCTCAGCCTCCTGAGTAGCTGGGACTACAGGCACGCGCCACCGTGCCCAGCTAATTTTTGTATTTTTAGTAGAGACGGGGTTTCACCATGTTGACCAGGATGGCCTCGATCTCTTGACCTCGTGATCCACCCGCCTCGGCCTCCCAAAGTGCTGGGATTACAGGCTTGAGCCACCGCGCCCAGCCGAGAAATAAACATTTTATTTCAGTTGGGGAGAGGTAGTATTGGGAATATTGCCTCTGCATACAGATGGGGTCATGAGAGAATAAATGATTAGTAATAGTTCTCACTGGGAAGTGTGATTGAAAGATCATAATTAGGATTAGGTTTTGCCGTGGCTGATAGAAACCTCAAATAACTGTGGCCTTAAGAAGTTTAAGCACTACATTTTTCTATCCTGATTAAGTCTAGAGTGGGTGGTGCAGGTTCTTTCTATCTCATTGCTTTTCCTTGCATAGACTCATTATGGTCCAAAATGAAACCATCCGTGTTCCATCACGAAGCAGGGTAGAAGGAAAAGGATGAAGGGGAATAGAGCAAAAGGCCCACCCCCGACAACTCTTAAGGAAGCTTCTTGGGACCACTGTCACTTGTGCTTACATCCCATTGGCTAAAACTAAGTCACATGGCCATGCTCGCAGCAAAGGAGTCTGGGAAATGTAGTTCCACAATTGGAAAAATGCTATTGGGGCAACTGGCAGTCTGCTTCAGGAGTGTTGAGAGTGTTAAAGGGGGAACACTTACACTTTCTGCTTTGCATACTTCATCCTTTCACGATTTCCTTAGTAAGCATGTATTACATAGCAAGCATGTACTACTTGTAAAAAAATTTAAAAATAGGTATCTTTGAAAAAGGAAAACACTTGAAGAAAATACTTCAAAATGTTAATAGAGGTTAGTGTCTCTCAGTGAAGAGGTCAGGTGACCGTGCATCTTTATATTATTCTCTATTTACAAATTTAACTACAATGAGAATGTGTTTTTTTATATTTAGGGGAAAAAAATCCCTTGCACCCCTCCTCCCCCTACAATAAGGAAAAGAAGAGTTCAGTCCTGTTCATCGGATGAGGTTCAGAATGTCAGAAGTATTTCCATTCCTCTTCTTTTAAAGGGCAGCAGCCTTTGGCATTCTCAATGGATTATGCAAATTTGACACCACCTTGGGAAACACCATCTTTGCTTCCTTTGTTGGGTAACTTAAGTGGTCCCCATCCTTCTGGCTGCTGCTTCTCTGGTTGGGAGTGGCCTGATTGCCCTTCGACTGCCAGAGACTTGAGAACAACAGTTCCTGAGGTGAGCAACCTATGGGAAAAGAAAATGTGGAAAGAATCTGGTCCAGGACATTAAAATGCATCCACACTTCCTGCCTATTACTGTCCAAAGGACACCTTGGATGGCACAGGAGGAGATGTTGACTTTGTGACCCCTAGTTTAGGATCCACTTCAGCTGTCAATTTGTTTGTAACTCAGGTGATTGATTTGGGGGATGCCCTGAGCCACCCTTAGAATCACAGAGCTGTGTTTAACTTCAGGTCTTCCCAGACCAAGAAAGGGAGAGGATTCTCCAGTGAGTGCATGAATGCACACACTAAGTGAGGAGCATCATTTCTCTACATGAAGTGCAAGGACTTATTTGCATTTCAAAAGGAATTAGAGGGCAAGAAACACCCAAGCTCCTCCATAAAGTTCCTTGGAACCCAACAACTTAACGAATCAGCTTAGCTGGAAATTAGAGTCATTATATGAAGATTGGGCTTGAAGAATAAAATACATGTATTTTTGCATTTAAAAGTATCACCTATCATATTTTCAACTTGAAAATTGGCATGGTAGCATTGAAGATACTCTGATATAGAAAGCCAAATATCTGAGCAACATCTATAGAGGTCTACTTTTCCCCTAAGTGTCTTGGGCTTTCCTTGAGAATTAGGTGATACATTTAAGAAGGACATTTATTTCTGTTTTGCTCTATTCAAAGAAACTTAATGAGATAGATATTCTGTAAACTAAGCTTGTATATAACTTTATTTGGGTTTAATTTTGCAAATACTGCGAGCATTTTAGCCATATTTTGGGAGAACTTGGTGTTTGAGGTCCCAGGAAATGAGGTCTGATCAAATGAAATGCAAGCACAATTTCTTACAGCCATTTAACTTTCTGTGGGGATGACACATTTAACAAACTCATGTTGTGCAGTCCACGTAATCCAGGCACTTTTCTTTGTGCAGGTGGAGTGAGTAGTTACTTTTCACTCTTACACAGATGACTTGTGAGACTCAAGCTCACCATCTTCCAAGCTGGCATTTGACTTTGCCACTCACCCAAAAACAATGTGAGATGTGTTCAATGGTCTCTGGTACTCTTTGTAGGCAAGAATCAGACAACATGGGGACTGAGGGAAGGATGCAGAGGCATAGCCACAGTTCTTCTAAATGTAAATACCTTTTTGTTTGCTTTAGCGGTAAAATGCAATGTATATTCATTAGGATGGTCAGGTCTCATGAGAAATTCCTGCTGTGTGTCCAGGGATTTTGAAACAGTCCATTGGAGTGGGAGTTAGGGAGTGTATTGGATGCAAATATGTTTTTCTTCAGTGTTTAAGAGAATTCTTTCCTGAAATCCAATTTTGAACATAAACGGGTGGATTGGGGAGGAACTGAGGACAAGCCACTCTGATGAAGGTCAGCAATAGACTGTCTTGACTGCATGGAAGAGGAACAACATCAGAACTGTCTGACGATGGAGAGGTCAGTGAGCTTTGCACAACTACCACTGGAGGTGGACTTGAGCCTGCCCTGGCCGGATGAAGATCAGCCTGCAGGAACAACTTCTTTGAGTTGATTTGCAATGCTCTCAATGGCTACAAAGTGCCACGTTTTTTCTGTCAGAGATTTCCAAAAGTTTAAAACAGACTAATAATGGCTACCTCAAGTGTTTTCTCAGTTTCGAGGAAATGCTTAGGTCCTATGATAGCTTCAGACATCTTTGTGTAATTTTCCTCCTGTAACAGGTTGGCCAAGGTAAATCTTATAACACCTTACCACCCTCGATTTGAGATCAGTTTTAATGTTTAAAATGTTTATTCTCCTTCTGCCCACCCTCACCTTTTTATTCACACCTTTCCCTTTGTTTTTCTATACAGGGAGAGAAGACATATTCACTCTGACTTGACACCCTGATTCCTCCAAATATATATGCCACTGTGTATTAATATTTCTCTCAGTGTTTTATAGGAGTTACCTAACAATGCTGTGCCAATAGAAAAGCTTGATGTAATATAGCTGTCATTTACCTTCCATATGAATACAGTGGCTAGGTTATAAAAGAGAATTGTGTGAATCTGGGATTACCACATCTAAAACATTATTCTTTAATGAAATGATAACAATTTATTGATCAGCTACCGCTTAAGAAATTTACAGGACAGTTAGAACCTGCATGTCTAGTTAAGATGGATCTTGTAAATTTAAAATTGGATTAACTTTGGAGGGCTGGGGTGGCTGCAATAATTTGGGAGTTAACTCCATTTGGTTTCCAAGTTCTCACTTCTGCATTATCTTTTCAGTTCTTTAAACCAGCCACCTAACCACTGAAGGGCAGTTCCCATCTCATCCATCACTCAGGCCTTTGTAAAGGGTGCAGCCGAGCTCCGCAGACTTTTCTCATGAAGAATTTTCTAGCACAGGTACCTGACTGCTTTTTAAATGCTGTCACCCCTGCCGAGATAAATGTGTCTTTAAAAATAGTTTCTGTGGCAGGTCATTGGGGGATAATGGACAGCATTCTTGCCATGCACTTCTTTTTCATTTCATGTTCTACCCTAGGAGGCTCCTGCTGTTGGCTGTGGAGGGTTAAAGGGGTGAGGCTCTCCTTTGTTTAGCAAATCTGTTCACAGTTCATGAGGATGTATTTTATGATGCCCAGCTTGGAAGCAGTTGCTTCCCATAGTCTCAACTGTATCGTGTCATCTTCTGATGCTGATTTTTGATCTTTTGTTTTATTAAAAATAATTAGTGAAAGAGGTGTGCCTATCTGTGAAGTTTGTGGTACATTAGCCTGAGGTCATGTAACACATAACCCCCAAACCAGTGTTCCAGGCCACCTTCATTAAGACTAAGTAACAAAAATAACTGTAAGAAAACCTTAAGAACTGGTTCTTAGGTGAGAGCCTCACCCCTTTAACACTCCACAGCCAAAAACTGGGGTTAGAGATTATTTTCAGCACTAAGGTCTCTTCTGGGAGAAACATCAAGAATCACTTCTTCCACTTTTTATTTGCAATATGGGGACCTCGAGAGGTTAAATGATGTGGCTTGGGTTACATGTAACACCAGAAGTGGGGGATGAGGCCTCAGGCAATGCTCTCACAACAATTCTGGGGATGCCCTCAGTCTGGGGAATGGGACAATGTGGTAAACACTCTATTCCCTGGGGCCATTCATTGACTATTCCCATGGTGGCTTTACTAGAATGAATGAAAGGGTCAGTTTACACATCAAAAGATTAGTATTTAACCATCCATCCATCCATTCATTTAGCAAATCTTTATTGAGCCCCGACCAGGGGCCAGTCCCTGTGCCAAGCCCTGGGGACACACGATAAAAAAACTGGTCACAGTTTCTGCCTCCCACCTCATTCCACTAACTGAGTGTGTGAGATGGACATAAAATTGGCCGTAATCACCGAGTACGATGACCTTACAATCTGCAAAATGCACCTTTTGTTTGTAAAAGGATTGTTACTAGTTTATTTGTCAGCTGTGGATTTCCAAATGTGGTTGCTGCCTCCTGTTTTTTTTCCTTCTTTGAGGGGTGTACCGATATTTTATTTTTATAAACCAGGTAAGGGAACTGAAGCACTTGTCCATTTTCTACAGACCTGATCTGTTTTTACCTCATCAGTTTTACAGAATGTTACGTGGAAGAAGAGATGGGGCCAGAAATGCAAGAGGGACATTAGTTCGTGGAGTGAGAACCCCAGTATTCCCAGGAAAGGTGTTTCCACCTCCACATCTGGGTTTTCTAGGAGGTGTCAGTGCTAACTGAGCTGGGATTATGTTGGATGGCCACAGGTTGTGAGCCATGAAAAGGAGGCTGCAGGTGATAGGCAAAGGGACCCATTAGCCAGTTTACAGTGACTTGGCCACTGACTGGATAGAGCTTGAACTGTATATCCATGTAGAGTGCTCATATGAGTCTGTGTTGGAAATAGATGTTGAAAATAGATGCTTGGTGCTGCAAAGAAAAATTAGCACTGAGACAGAAGATCTTTCAGCAACGCAATTTTTACTTTCTGGACTGCAGGAAGGGTACCGTTGCTAGCCATCATGCCATTAGTGTACAGTGAACAATGGAAAACAAATTTATCCCTTCTGCATTTGGGATCTTCCTTTTTGCTGTGTCTGATCTCCATTGGCTGGAGCCAGATCTCACAATCTAAACTAAGATCCTATTGGCTAACAGCCTAAAACTTTTCTAAACAGGTAAAAGCAATGGGGAGCTGGGACATGCCTGTGAGCACATCCAGCACACATATGTTCTTAAAGTACAAGGACATAGAATGCACTACATGCCTATAAACATGGCATGTCTAACAGCTACATGGGATAGGGCTTAATGAAGTTATTGGTACACTTATAATTTAACAAGAAAGGAAACTTTAAAAAGGAAGTTTTCTGCTTCCCGCAGTCTGTAAATAATTCCACGTGTTGTGAACGCAGCTACCAAATTATTAAACTAATGCTGTAAGTGTGAAATGACAAAACCCACTTTTGTTCTCTCCTCATAGTTTTCATGCTCTCATTTCTCTCTCCCTTTAGATGTTTTTCCATCTATCACTGGATAGTGGAATTGCTCTGATTACTGATGCATTTTTTGTTCTTTGGTGTTTTAAAATAGTAGCAACAGGCTGGGTGTGGTGGCTCATGCCTGCAATCTTAGCCCTTGGAGGCCTAGGAGGGTGGATCATGAGGTCAGGAGATGGATACCATCCTGGCTAACATGGTGAAACCCCATCTCTACTAAAAATATGAAAAATTATCTGGGCATTGTGGCATATGCCTGTAGTCCCAGCTACTCAGGATGCTGAGGCAGGAGAATGGCTTAAATCTGGGAGGCGGAGGTTGCAGTGAGCCAAGATAGCCCCACTGGACTCCAGCTTGGGTGACAGAGCTAGACTCCATCTCAAAAACAAAACAAACAAACAAATATAGTAGTAACAGTTGATCAGGTGATTGGTGAATACAGTTTAATCTTTAATACCTTGTGATCCAGATATTTAGCAAAGACACATGAAATTTACTCAATGGCAAGCACTGTGATGAAGACTTTTAAAGCCTATCTCCTTTAACCCTTATAATAACCTAATGAGTAAGTGTCATTTTCTTCCTTTTAGAAATGGGGAAACTGTAACACAGGCAAAGTAACTTGCCAAAGGCCAAACAGCTACAGATTGAGTATTTCTCACCCCAAATGCCTGGGACCAGAAGTGTTTTGGATTACAGATTGATAAAGATTTTGGGATATTGGCATCATACCTACCAGTTAAGCATCCCAAGTCTAAGCATTCGATATCTGAAATGCTCCAATCAGCATTTCCTTGGAGTATTCTGTTGGTGCTAGAAAAGTTTTCAATTTGGGAGCATTTTGGATTTTTGACTTTTGGATTTGGATTTGGAATGCTCAGTGTGTTTTCAGAGTTAGAGCCAAGGTCTGAATCCTCATCACCTGGCATAGAGTATGGTATACTCACCCCACCGAACTTCTTCCAAAAGCAGCCTGGGTCACCTGCTGCAGATGTTTCTGGGCCACTGGGCCAAGTCATTGTAGATAACATCTTAACCATAGAGGTTCCCACGAGATTGTGACCTAGTATGACCCTTGTTTCCCCCTATGCATTGTGACTAACACAGTATTTGATACATCGTAGGTCTCACTAGAGGATGAATAGACAGATGAATGAGCACAAGAGTTGAATGCTAAGGAGAAAGTAAAGCATCATATTTAAAAGAGTGAATTCCCGGATTGATTCAAACGTGATCTAACACTGCAGCTGTAGCTCTGGGTCTGGGTCTTGGTGGCTTCTGCCTTGCTGAGCTTTAAAACTTTAGTAACTGGGTGATGGAGAGATCTGAGGGCTCCAGAGGAGAGACCTGGTTCTGGAGTGCTGATTCTTGAGGTCATGGTGCTGAGGGTGGTGGCCTTTGCTAAATGCTAAAGCATTTCAGTACTTTAATAAGTATGGAAGGAAGTACCAATGTGAGTTTGCTGAATAGAAAGCTTGGATGCCAGGTGTGGTGGCCCATGCCGGTAATCCTAGCACTTTGTGAGGCCAAGCCAGGTAGATCACTTGAGGTTGGGGGTTTGAGACCAGTCTGACCAACATGGTGAAACCCCATCTCTTTTAAAAATACAAAAATTAGCTGGGTGTGGTGGGATGTGCCTGTGGTCCCAGCTACTTGGGAGGCTGAGGTAGGAAAATCCCTTGAACCTGGAAGGTGGAGGGTTGCAGTGAGCTGAGACGGTGTGTGAGTCTTGGTTGGACACAAGAAAGAGAAAGCACTCCAGCCTGGGTGACAGAGTGAGACTGTCTCAAAACAAACAAACAAACAAAAACCTTGGGAGCCACAACAAGCCAGTCCCATTGCAGTATCCTTATCTGATGGTGTTTTCCAAGCTCCTGCCAAGTCTGCTGAGACACGTCACTAATGGAAAAGCATTGTAAGGTTGGGTTTTCATTCAACCAGGTATACTTCTTGCTTTATTCCCGTACGAACACTAGAGGGCAGCAGCCACCTTGAAGATGGAATCCCGGCTTCTCCCAGGTCGGTGGGCCCTCACTCCCCGCCCCTGCTGAGGAGAAGGAACGGCTTTTAGGAAGCGTGAGTATTGCCCCTCTGTTGTTTACAAGGCGTCTGAATGTGGAGCTGACTCCGGAAGGGATTCACTGGACGGCCTGGGAGGAACTTTAACCTTGTGTAATATGAAAGATGGAAGCTTTCCCATCAGCTTTAGAGGAACTGTGGATTCAGCAATCATTCATTAAACTCGGGCACGGGAACACCTGCAGCACCTTAGCAGCGACTGGCTTTTAACGCACGTGTGTTTAGTTAGGACTTCAGCGTTTACTGTTGCTAATTTCACATGGGCAAAAACCTCTGGGCGTCTCCTGGAAATCTGTAGGGATAATGTGTTAGGATGAGAATGCAGAAGGGAGCGGTGGTTTGTGCGATCATAAGGCGTCTCCTCAAAGACTGAACTCTTCCATACGTGGGTCAAGAGTTCCTGATGGGAACGGTATTAAATGGCTGGGCTCAGGGGAGCAGGTGTTTTCAACGTGAAGGATCCATGCAAAGGCAGTGAAATCTGCTAGGAGAAACTCCGCTGGGGAGCCCTGCAGTTCCTGGCTCCACCCTTAACTTCTGTGATCTAGGGAAAGGCTGTGAGAGCCCGTGCTGGCTGCTTCATCTCCTTTTCATTATCTTTAAAGCTGAAGAGGCAGACACAAGGGCTGCAGGGTCTCTCCAAGTTTTGATTTCTACAGTAAGAACAATATCACTTGGGGGAATGCAAATAAAGCAAGATATAGAAAGAGAATTTCCTGTGCGCGAGTCTTGGTTGGACACACGAAAGAGAACGCAGGCCGCGTGGGCTTGGTTTCCCTTCACGGTACACCACGCTCCGATCACTCCTCACCAGTGGTTTCCACAGAGAGAGCCAGGCGCAGGTCATCTGCCAGTGCAATGGGGAAGGCAATCTAGGCTTACAGTCAGCTTAAAGGAAAACAGGAAAGGAAGTATACACAGGGAAAATGGAGCTAGTTTTATATTCAAATCTTACCTGAGATGCCCACAAAGTAATGACAGAAAACTGGATTTAGCTGCATCAGTGGAGACTAAAAGAACGGGAAGCAATCTACTGCAGGAGAGAGGGGGAGGGGAGGAGAGTGAGAGAGGAAGAGGGCAAGGGAGAGAGGGGAACAGAGAGAGGGAGAGAGAGGGAAAGGGAGGGAGAAAGAAAGGGGGAGGGAGAGAGAAGGAGGGACAGAAAAAGAGATGAAGAGAGAGAGGAGAGAGGGAGGGAGAGAGATAGGGAGAGAGCAGGAGAGAAAAAGTGAGAGAGAGTGAGAGAAAAACAGAAAGGGAGAGAGAAAAGAGACAGATGGAGAAGGAGAAAGAGAGAGAGAGGGAGAGATTGATTTTTGGTTAGGAAATCCCTGGCTTACATTACATACTGGCTCCATATGGGTAAGTGTGGGCAGGTCAGGGCACTCCCTGAGCCTCCATTTCTCATCTGTTGGTTATAAATGTGACTTGCCTCTTCTCTCCTTCTTTGTCATTCCTTGAATCTGTCATTCTAAGGGAAAAATGTTTCATGTTTTGTGCATTCAATACAAACTTTTTTCCCTGGAGTCGAATAAGTAGAAAAGGCACCAGAAAGCATAGTGGAGGAACAAAGGTACTCTAAGACTAGCCTGAAGGGACCTTGCCATTTCCAGAATGTTTCACAGGTAAAGATGAGCACGCAGAGAAAGGAGACCAGAAAAGACAGATGGAGGAGGGACCTGGAAATTATCTTCAAGTGAGTCCTGGCATGTTTCCTGAAATGGACCTTCCTGGCATTAGTTTGCATGACAGAATTCTTTTTGGCTGGAGTGGAAGAGAAACCAAATAGCCATGGTGATGGTATGGAAGGATCCCCCTCATATGGCTTTGTGGGGGCAGTAATATCAATGTGGGGATCCGGGGCGGGTAAAAGAACATGAGAAAAACAGTTACATGCAAATGTGTGGCCCTCCTTGTGAACTTCTAGAAATAAGCAAGTGAAACTCCAAATGGAATTAGAAATCCTTTATTAATAGCCAGGAAAGAATGCTAGGAAGCACAGGTGATTATGGTAAATGAGACCTAGTGTACAAGAGGCCACATGCTGTAAAAAGAATGAAGGAAACTGAAATTTCTTCCATGGAACAGAGATGTAGGGAAACTGAGTGACGTTTAGCAGAAATTGTGCCTCTTTCAAAATTCTGTTTTCAGATCTCATTGAGTCTGAGTTAATACGTGAGACACCAATAGGCTGGTTTAGAAATACATGTCTTCATGATTTCATCTGTATGTACTTACTTTTTGGGGTTGCCTCATATTAAAGAACTTCAACGTCATTTTGCTAAAGAAATTTCAGCAAGCAAAAGCACAGACTCTCCACAATTGACATAATCTTGCTTAAAAAAATCAATATTGCATTTGCATTGACTTCTCCGATGTAATTTACACTGCTTATAGGGTATCCCCCAGGGAAGATTAGTGTAAAGGAAAGATGGTAAAGAGAAGATGAAGCGAATGACTTGGATGAGGAGGACAGAAGAACACAGAAGGTGAGGGGGCCAGGTCATGGATCAAGTCCAGGTCAGAAGGGGACAGTTGGTCCCCTAATTCCTTGAGATTTAAGTGGCCCCAGGATGAGGAGTCACTGGAGAATGAAAATGCATCCTGATGTTGGCTTTCTCTCCTTCCTGATCTCTCTGTCCTCAGCCCTGCTGCCTGGAATCACCCTTTCAAAGAAACTTCTCTCATATAAACGTTTATATCAGGCTCTGCTCTGGGTAACCCAGGCTATAGAAAAACAACAGACCAAGAGAATGAGAAGGAGATGGGAATGTCTTTCCTGGGGGGCTTCTTGAATTCAGCAAGACACTGCAGGGAGCAGGGGTAGGGGGCTTCTCAGAACATATGGTGAGACTTTATCCATCCTTTGCTTTGGAAGGTGGTGAGTGTTTGGGGCAAGTACCTCTCTGACTAATGATACTCCTTTAAAGGAGACATTCTTCTGCTCTTCAGAGAGCATTTCATATAAAACCCAGACTTTGGGATTTAAAGTCCTCCTGTCTTCTTTAGACCAAAGACTCCCTATTTCTCCATGGCTTCATTTTAAGACCCAGGCTGGGAGCTATGGCTCACACCTGTAATCCCGGCATCTTGGGAGGCCAAGGCAGGCAGATCACGAGATCAGGATATTAAGATCATTTCAGTCAACATAGTGAAACCCCATCTCAATTAAAAATACAAAAAGATTAGCCAGGTGTGGTGGCACGCACCTGTAGTCTGAGCCACTTGGAAGGCTGAGGCAGGAGAATGACTTAAACCTGGGGGGTGGAGGCTGCAGTGAATCGAGATAATGCCACTGTGTTTCAGCCTAGTAACAGAGTGAGATTACATCTCACAGAAAACCAACCAAACAAACCAAAACAAACGGAAAACCAAAACCAAACAAACAGAAACAAACAAACAAACAAAAAACAGGTCCAGTGTGCAGATTTGCCCATTGACTTGGTCTTCAGCCCCTGAATGTGGATCAATTCTTTTTTTAAAATATATATATTTTTTATTGTACTTTAGGTTCTGGGGTACATGTGCAGATCATGCAGGATTATTGTATAGGTACACACATGGCATCATGGTTTGCTGCCTCCATTCCCCTGTCACTTATATCTGGCATTTCTCCCTATGTTATCCCTCCCAAACCTCCCTACCCCCCACTGTCCCTCCCCAGCCCCCCCAAACAGACCCCAGTGTGTAGTGCTCCCCTCCCTGTATCCATGTGTTCTCATTGTTAAACACCCCCCTATGAGTGAGAACATGTGGTGTTTCATTTTCTGTTCTTGTGTCAGTTTGCTGAGAATGATGGTTTCCAGATTCATCCATGTCCCTACAAAGGACATGAGCTCATCATTTTTTATGGCTGCATAGTATTCCATGGTGTATATGTGCCACATTTTCCTTGTCCAGTCTATCATCAATGGGCATTTGGGTTGGTTCCAGGTCTTTGCTATTGTAAACAGTGCTGCAATTAACATATGTGTACATGAATCTTTATAGTAGAATAACTTATAATCCTTTGGATATATCTTGAATGTTCTCCTGAAACCAGTCTCCTGAGAACTGGCTGCTGCATCCCAGTGGGGCCTGATGGATGCAAATACAGGGGAATTCTTGCCTTTGGGAGTTGGAGATTCAGTTCATATCATGAAGACCTGGACTGTAGAAGCCAGGTCTTAGCTTGAGGAAATTCAATGACTGTGTTGAAAGTACTAATTACCTGCCTTAAAAACCAACATTATTAGTCAAGAATAATTATTTCTGCAAGGCAAAGAAAAAGAATCAGGAAGGAGCACATCTTTAAAGCCCACTTTCAATTTCAACTTACCTTCCAGCAGAGAGGGAAAGGTACAAATTCTCCTTCTCTTCTCTGTGAAAAAGGAAGTCTTCAACTGTAAGCAATGTGCCACTGAATCCTGTTTATATTGTTTTACCTTTCGTGTGAAGAGCAATTAGATGAAGTGACAAAAACACAACATGTGAAGGTTCATACAACTTTGATATTTGTTATTTTGAGTTTTTTTCCAGAATATAAATGATTATTGGAGTTTCAGAGAGTTATGGTTATTGGGTGAAGCAAGTAAGTGTGTGTGTGTGTGTGTGTGTGTGTGTGTGTGTGTGTGTGTGTGTGTATTTGGTGGGGGTAGCATCGAGAGGCTTCATGGTTACTATGGCTACACCATACAACCCTCCTGGCAACTGGAACAGGGTGTAAGGGCAACAAGGCATGGGGAGGGGAGTTGAAAAAGCACTCACATGAAATCAGAAGGCGTTACAAATTCCCAAACTGGAAGACTGTATTTCCTTAAATACCTCTACCATCTGGGCACATTCTCTTTTGAGATTTTGTACTCCAGATGCATTTTTGTCAAAATGCATCTGGAATACAAAAGTACAGAGGCAGCATTGGGCTGACTGTGGGCATGAGGAGGGATAAGGGCTTATTTGGACCCCAGGCTTCTGCCCTGGACAGCACTTGTGTCTGCAGATTATTTAAGTGGCTTCTGATCTGTAAATAAAATCAATGCACTGTGAATCAAAAAAAAAAAAAAAACCCTCTGCTTTTGTCAAACAAAGCAGAGTTATCTTTAGTGATGTAAAACTAAGGGAGCAATGGCTGAGCATAACAATTCTAATGAAACCTTGGGATCGGCCATACAGTGATGCCTGATTTAGCTGGCATTGTTGGGTCTCAGTGCTACAGAAATGAAATGACCCCTTAATGGGGGCTACCTTGTTGAGCTAGGATGGATGAGTGGGTCAATGGGAAGATTCTCTTTGTCATCCTCCTTTTATCTGCCTCCAACGCTGCTCCTGCCACATCTCCTCTGGGTCTGCCTTGGCTCCGAAGCCCACCAGACTCTGTGGGGAGACAACAAAAGGAAGGATATGAGGATGAAGGGGAATCTTGATGATTCTAATTCTTCCTGTTTTGCACTCTCCTCTCTCCTTCAACACAGGCCTAGCTCATGGGTAATGTGATGGAGGAGAGGATGAAAGCAAGTGAAACTTCTTTCTTCTTTTAGCTCACAACATCCGGATAATCTCTTGCTTATATGACATATGGTTTGTGGTTAATTCACTGCATATCCCTCTTTGTCTATTGCTCCATCCTTTTCTCAACTCAATGGAGACTTCCATTTTTCTATTTGTAAAAAACTTTAAAAAAAAATTCTGTGGAGGTAAAAGTCACATTACATAAAATTGACCACGTAAAAGTACAGGTTGAGTATTCCCTTATCTGAAATACTTGGGACCAGATGTGTTTCAGATTTTGGATGCCTTCTGATTGTAGAATGTTTTTATATATATATAATGAGCTATCCTGAGGATGGGACCCAAGTCTAAACATGAGATTAATTTATATTTCATGTACATCTTACCCACATAGCCTAAATTTATTTATATATATATATATATTTAACAATTTTGTGCATAAAATAAAGTTAGTGGTAAGTACTTATGTGCAGAGTTTTCCACCTCTGGTGTCAAGGTAGCACCCAAAGAGCTTCAGATTTCGAAGCATTTCAGGTTTCAATTTTTTGGATTAGGGATGCTAAACCTGTATAGACTTCAGTTGCACTTAGCTCATTCTCTGTATAATAATCAGCTGGATTTCATTACAAAATATTTTCACTACCTCAGAAGGAAACCTGGTGTCCACTGATCAGTCACTCCCCACATCACCCCTCCCTGTCCCCTGCCAACCACTAAAACTTTTAATTGTAGTATAAAACACAGGCAGAAAAATGCACAGGTCATATGTGTGCAGCTCAATGACTTTCTGCAAGTGGTCATACCTTGAGCTCAGATCAAGATGGGATCTTAGCAGCTCCCCCAGCACCTCTCACTTCTAACCCAACTACTAGAGAAGCCAGTCTCCTAATCGTGGATCGTGTGTGTGTTTTTGAGCTTTAGACACAGTGACTCCAACCACGTGTTCTCCTTTGAATCTGGCTTGGTATCTTCATCAGTATGTTCGTAGGGTATGGCTTGCTTATTCTCTTCATGTCTTCATCAGTATGTATGCATCATTGTGCTTTGCTTACTTTCATTACTGTATGGCATTTCCTTGGGGAAATTTACTCCAATTTGTTTACTGGGTGAATATACTTCTCTTTACTTATCCATTCTATTATTTTGTGGTGCCGAGATTCCCTCTTTAGGACTGCAGGGCAAATTCCCCTGCTGTCTCAGTGAAGGACAACTGCCTTGCCCAGGGTCACACTCCTGTACTGGGCAGCCCACATCCAGTGCTGATTGGCATGTGGGGGATGAAGAACTAGCCTCCTCACCCTAACTCAGGACCACTAGGAGGCGCTATCCCAGACTCAGAGCTCTCCCAAGGGGTCTGCTGTGGCCATGATGACCTGCATCGCTGCAGCCCAACTTCCTTCTGCCCAATCCCACTTCCTTCCCTCCCTCCATTGGTGACGATTCTGAGAGTTCTGTAATTAATGTCCTGCACATGAGCGCTGCTTTCTGGGTAGCAGCCGGCTTTGGATCATTTCTAATTTCTGGCTTTCATGAAGTGGTGCTGCCATGAATCTTCTGGTACAGGTGTTCTGGTGAAGACGCATGTGCATTTCGGTGGGGTATGTATCTCAGAGTGGAGCTGCTAGGCTTTAGAATCAGCACATACTCAGCTTTAATAGATAGTGGAAACAGAGTGGTTGTACCAATTTACCTTCTTGCCAGGAGTTCTAGTTTTTCCACATCCTCACCAACCTTTAGTTCTCTTTTATATGTTAGCTAGTATAATACGGGTGTCACGATAGTACCATGTGGTTTTTCTTTTCTTTTTTTCTTTTTGAGTTGGAGTCTCACTCTTCTTGCCCAGGCTTGAGTGCAGTGGGGCAATCTTGGCTCACTGCAACTGCTGCCTTCTGGGTTTCAGTGATTCTCCTGCTTCAGCCTCACTAGTAGTTGGGATTACAGGTGCACGCTATCACGCCCAACTAATTTTTGTATTTTTAGTAGAGATGAGATTTCGCTATATTGGCCAGGCTGGTCTGGAGCTCTTGACCTCAAGCCATCTGCCTGCCTTGGCCTCCCAAAGTGCTGGGATTACAGGCATGAGCCACTGAGTCCTGCCTTCAGTGTGGTTTGGAATTGCACTTACATTGAAGCCTATATACTTTTTAGGCACCTGTCTTGAGCCATTGAACTAACACCCCCCTTTTTAAAGACTATATATTTTTAAGAGCAGCTTGAGGCTCACAGCAAAATTGAGAGGAAATATAGGGATTTCCCATATAACCCCTGCTACTACATATCCACAGCCTACCCCCAATATCAACATCCCCCGACAGAGTAGCACATTGACACATTTTTATCACCCAAAGTTCATGGCTTACATCAGTGTTTCTTCTTGGTGTTGTACATTCTATGCGTTTGGACAAATGTACACTGACCTGCATCCATTATTATACCTGTCCTGATAACCCTCCTTGCTCACAGACACTCTAATGATCACATCCCTCTTTATCCAAGACAGGCATACAGTTTCCTGTGTACCATTGGGACAAACACTTATTAATTTTATATTTTTATTGAGGAAAAATATACACATAATTTACCACCATTATTATTCTGGGTATACAGTTCCATGGTAATAAATACATATCTATTCTTTTTTCCCCTTCATCCGCCCCCAGATATTTATTAATTTTAATACCTTTCTACCTATGGTACAGTTAAGACCAGTACTGATATATATATATATATATTTTAATTTTTTATTTTTTATTGCATTTTAGATTTTGGAATACATGTGCAGAACATGCAAGATAGTTGCATAGGTACACACATGGCAGTGTGTTTTGCTGCCTTCCGCCCCTTCACCCACATTTGGCATTTCTCCCCATGCTATCCCTCCCCTGCTCCCCCCCACTGCCCCTCCCCATTCCCCCCAATAGACCCCAGTGTGTAGTACTCCCTTCCCTGTGTCCATGTGTTCTCATTGTTCATCACCCGCCTATGAGTGAGAATATGCAGTATTTTGTTTTCTGATCTTGTGTCAGTTTGCTGAGAATGATGTTCTCCAGATTCATCCATGTCCCTACAAAGGACACAAACTCATCATTTTTGATGGCTGCATAATATTCCATGGTGTATATGTGCCACATTTTTCCAGTCCAGTCTATCATCGATGGGCATTTGGGTTGGTTCCAGGTCTTTGCTATTGTAAACAGTGCTGCGATGAACGTTGATGTGCATGTGTCCTTATAGTAGAACACTTTATAGTCCTTTGGATATATACCCAGTAATGGGATTGCTGGGTCAAATAAAATTTCTATTTCTAGGTCCTTGAGGAATCACCACACTGTCTTCCACAATGGTTTAACTAATTTACACTCCCACCAGCAGTGTAGAAGTGTTCCTATTTCTCCACATCCTCTCCAGCATCTGTTGTCTCCAAATTTTTAAATGATCGCCATTCTAACTAGCATGAGATGGTATCACAATGTGGTTTTGATTTGCATCCTCTAATGACCAGTGATGATAAGCATTTTTTCATATGTTTGTTGGCCTCATGTATGTCTTCTTTTCTAAAGTGTCTGTTCATATCCTTTGACCATTTTTGGATGGGCTTGTTTGTTTTTTTCCTGTAAATCTGTTTGAGTTCTTTGTAAATTCTGGACATCAGCCCTTTGTCAGATGGGTAAACCGCAAAGATTTTTTCCCAATCTGATGGTTGCTGATTCACTCTAGTGACTGTTTCTTTTGCACTGAAGAAGCTGTGGAGTTTGATTAGGTCCCATTTGTCTATTTTGGCTTTTGTTGCCAATGCTTTTGGTGTTTTGTTCATGAAGTCCTTGCCTACTCCTATGTCCTGAATGGTTTTGCCTAGATTCTCTTCTAGGGTTTTTATGGTGCCAGGTCTTATGTTTAAGTCTTTAATCCATCTGTAGTTAATTTTAGTGTAAGTTGTCAGGAAGGGGTCCAGTTTCTGCTTTTTGCACATGGCTAGCCAGTTTTCCCAACACCATTTATTAAACAGGGAATCCTTTTTCCATTGCTTGTTTTTGTCTGGTTTATCAAAGATTGTATGGTTGTAGATATGCTGTCTTGCCTCTGATGCCTCTGTTCTGTTCCATTGGTCTATGTCTCTGTTTTGGTACCAGTACCATGCTGTTTTGATTACTGTAGCCTGGTGGTATAGTTTGAAGTTTGGTAGTGTGATGCCTCCCACTGTGTTCTTTTTGCTTAGGATTGACTTGGCTATGCGGGCTCTTTTTTGGTTCCATATGAAGTTCAAGGTGTTTTTTTCCAGTTCTGTGAAGCAAGTCAATGGTAGCTTGATGGGGATAGCATTGATTCTGTAAATTACTTTGGGCAGTATAGCCGTTTTTACGATATTGATTCTTCCTAACCATAAACATGGAATATTTCTCCATCTGTTTGTGTCCTCTCTTATTTCATTGAGCAGTGGTTTGTAGTTTTCCTTGAAGAGGTCCCTTACATTCCTAGTAAGTTGTATTCCTAGGTATTTTATTCTCTTTGTAGCAATTGTGAATGGCAGTTCATTCTTGATTTGGCTCTCTTTAAGTCTGTTACTGGTTTATAGGAATGCTTGTAATTTTTGCACATTGATTTTATATCCTGAAACTTTTCTGAAGTTGCTTATCACTTTCAGGAGTATTTGGGCTGAGGCGATGGGGTCTTCTAGATATACTATCATGTTGTCTGCAAATAGAGACAATTTGGCTTTCTTTTTTTCTATTTGAATACACTTTATTTCTTTTTCTTGCCTGATTGCTCTGGCTAGAACTTCCAGTACTATATTGAATAGGAGTGGTGAGAGAGGGCATCCTTGTCTAGTGCCAGATTTCAAAGGAAATGGTTCCAGTTTTTGCCCATTCAGTATGACATTGGCTGTGGGTTTGTCATAAATAGCTTTTATTATTTTGAGATACATTCCATCAATACCGAGTTTATTGAGGGTTTTTAGCATAAAGGGCTGTTGAATTTTGTCAAATGCCTTTTCTGCGTCCATTGAGATAATTATGTGGTTTTTGTTTTTGGTTCTGTTTATGTGGTGAATTACGTTTATAGACTTGCATATGTTGAATCAGCCTTGCATCCCCAGGATGAATCCTACTTGATCATGATGGATAAGCCTTTTGATGTGCTATTGCAATCGGCTTGCTAATATTTTATTGAAGGTTTTTGCATCTATGTTCATCATGAATATCAGCCTGAAGTTTTTCTTTTCTTGTTGAGTCTCTGCCGGGTTTTGGTGTCAGGATAATGTTGGTCTCATAAAATGAATTGGGAAGGATTCCCTCTTTTTGGATTATTTGGAATAGTTTCAGATGATTTCCCCGTTATAGTTTTTTATTGCATCTATTTGGTTGTTCTTTCTTTTCTTTTTTATCAGTCTGGCTGGTGGTTTGTTGATCTTTTCAAAAAACCAGCTCTTGGATTTATTTATTTTTTTGAAGGGTTTTTTTTTTTCGTGTCTCTATCTCCTTCAGTTCTGCTCTGATCTTAGTTATTTCTTGTCTTCTGCTAGGTTTTGAGTTTTTTTGATCTTGCTCCTCTAGCTCTTTCAATTTTCACAATAGGGTGTCAATTTTGGATCTCTCCACTCTTCTCATATGGGCACTTATTGCTATATATTTTCCTCTGGAGACTGCCTTAAGCGTGTCCCAGAGATTCTGGTATGTTGTGTCTTCATTCTCATTGGTTTCAAAGAACTTCTTTCCTTCTGCCTTCATTTCATTGTTTATCCAATCAAGATTCAAGAGCCAGTTGTTCAGTTTCCATGAAGCTGTGCAGTTCTGAGTTGGTTTCTGAATTCTGAGTTCTAACTTGATTGCACTATGGTCTGAGAGACTGTTTACTATAATTTCAGTTGTTTTGCATTTGCTGAGGAGTGCTTTACTTCCAATTATGTAGTCAATTTTGGAGTAGGTGTGATGTGGTGCTGAGAAGAATGTATATTCTGTGGATTTGGGGTGGAGAGTTCTGTAAATGTCTATCAGGTTATCTTGTTCCAGATCTGAGTTCAAGCCCTGGGTATTCTTGTTAATTTTCTGTCTGGTTGTTCTGTCTGATATTGATAGTGGAGTGTTAAAATCTCCCACTATTATTGTGTGGAAGTCTAAGTCTCTTTGTAAGTCGTTAAGAACTTGCATTATATATCTAGGTGCTCCTGTATTGGGTCCATATATATTTAGGATCTTTAGCTCTTCTTGTTGTATCGATCCTTTGACCATTATGTAATGACCTTCTTTGTGTCTTTTGATCTTTGTTGCTTTAAAGTCTATTTTATCGGAGGTAAGAATTGCAACTCCCACTTTTTGTTTTGCTCTCCATTTGCTTGATAAATCTTTCTCCATCCCTTTATTCTGAGCCTTTGTGTATCCTTGCATGTGAGATGGGTTTCCTGGATACAGCACACTGATGGGTTTTGGCTTTTTATCCAATTTGCCAGTCTGTATCTTTTGATTGGTGCATTTAGCCCATTTACATTTAGGGTTAATGTTGTTATGTGTGAATTTGATACTGCCATTTTGATGCTAGCTGGCTGTTTTGCCCGTTGGTTCATGTAGATTCTTCATTTTGTTGATGCTCTTTAGCATTTGGTATGCTTTTAGGATGGCTGGTACTGGTTGTTTCTTTCTATGTGTAGTGCCTCTTTCAGGAGCTCTTGTAAAGCAGGCCTGGTGGTGACAAAATCTCTGAGTACTTGCTTGTTGGCAAAGGGTTTTATTTTTTCTTCACTTATGAAGCTCAGTTTGGCTGGATATGAAATTCTGGGTTGAAAGTTCTTTTCTTTAAGGATGTTGAATATTGGCCCCCACCCTCTTTGGGCTTGTAGAGTTTCTGCCGAGAGTTCTGCTGTGAGTCTGATAAGCTTCCCTTTGTGGGTGTCCTGACCTTTCTCTCTGGCTGCCCTTAGTATTTTCTCCTTCATTTCAACCCTGGTGAATCTGATGATTATGTGCCTTGGGGTTGCTCTTCTTGCGGAATATCTTTGTGGTGTTCTCTGTATTTTCTGGACTTGGATATTGGCCTGCCTTGCTAGGTTGGGGAAATTTTCCTGGATAATATTCTGAAGAGCATTTTCCAGCTTGGATTCATTCTCTTCTTCACATTCTGGTACACCTATCAAAGGTAGGTTTGGTCTCTTTACATAGTCTAACATTTCTTGGAGACTTTGTTCATTCCTTTTTGCACTTTTTTCTCTAATCTTGGTTTCTCATTTTATTTCATTGAGTTGATCTTTGACTTCTGATATTCTTTCTTCTGCTAGGTCAATTTGGCTGTTGAAACTTGTGCATGCTTCATGAAATTCTTGTGTTGTGTTTTTCAGCTCCTTCAATTCATTCAGCTCTCTAAGTTGTCCATTCTTGTTATCATTTCCTCAAATCTTTTTTCAAGGTTCTTAGTTTCTTTGCATTGATTTAGAACATGTTCTTTTAGCTCATGGAAGTTTCTCATTACCCACCTTCTGAAGTCTGATTCTGTCATTTCGTCATGCTCATTCTTTATCCAGCTTTCTTCCCTTGCTGGTGAGGAGTTTTGTTTTTTTTAAGGAGGTGAGGTGTTCTGGTTTCAGGTGTTTTTTTTTTTTTTTGCACTGGTTTCTTCCCATCTTTGTGGCTTTATCCACCTGTCGTCTGAGTAGTTGCTGACTTTTTGATTGGGTCTCTGTGTGGACACCCAGGTTGTTGATGATGAAGTATTTCTGTTACTTAGTTTTCCTTCTACCAGTCTAGCCCCTCTGCTGTATGACTGCTGAGGTCCGCTCCAGGCCCTGCTTGTCTGGGGTACACCTGTAGCAGCTGTGGAACAGTCAGGGATGCTACCAGTTTCTTCTTCTGCTATTTTTGTCCCAGAATGATGCCCGCCAAATGTCAGTCTGATCAGTCCTTTTTGAGGTGACTCTTTGGATATACAGGGGTCAGAGAGCTGCTTTAGGAGACAGTCTGTACTTTATAGGAGCTCAAGTGCTGAGCTGTGAGCTCCATTGTTCATTCAGGGCTGTTAGGCAGGTACATCTAAGTCTGCTGCAGCAGAACTCATAAAACCCCTTTTTTCCTCAGATGCTCTGTCTCGGGTAGTTAGGGCTTTCTTTATGAGTATCTGTTGCACTGTCCTGCCCAGCTAGGAGGCAGTCTAGTCACTATTTGCCTGCTGAGACTCCACCCTGCTGCTGAGGGGTCTGCCATGTTGCTGTGGGCTCTGCCCTGCTGCCATGGGCTCTGCCCGGCTGTCATGGGCTCCACCCTGTTGCCTTGGGCTCAGCCTTGAGGCAGAGTCTCTCTGTTATGGTGGGTTTCCTCAGCAATGGCAGGCTGTGTCAGCAATGGGAGTGTACCTCAGTAGGGGTGGAATGCCTTGATAATGGTGGATGCCACTCCCCCACCAAGCTGCACCATCCTGGGTTCAGCTGTGCCCACAGTGAAACTCTCAACTCTGAGCATTTTGAATTGCCATTTTGTTTGTCCCTGTGGGGGTGGGACCCAGTGAGCCTCATCACCTAGCTCCCTGCCTCAGAGCCCCTTTCTTATTTTTTAAGTTGAATGGTTGACTCTCTCCCAGGTGTTTTAGTCACCTGCTGGTAGGGCACCAGAATCTGTGTGATTTCCCATGCAGCAACCCACTGTGCTGGCTCAAACTTCAATTCCAGGAAATCTCCTGGTCTGGCTCATTGTCCAAGTCCTGTTTAATCAGATGGATATGCTAATCTTCCCTACCAAATCTCAGATTGCAGGTTTAACAGGGCACCCAGACCAATGCATTTTGTGCAGCCTGCCACTGCACTGTGGTGCCAGCCAAAATGGCTGTGCCAGCCAATACAGCTGTGCTGGCATCCCATGTCTCTCCTACACCTGGGAATTTCCCCGTTCTGTGGGCAACAGAGATCCATCTGGGAATATGGCCTGCACTCAACTTCTGCAGCTTCACCAAGAGCTGCAATCCTGAGTTGCTCCTACTGTGCCTTCTTCTTTTTCCATCCTCCAAGTATTTATATTTTTTATAACCACATAAAATGGAATTTTAATATTTCATATGACAGTATATCTAGACAATGTATACACTTTAAAACAGAGTAGAAAAGGACATTGTATATTTTTTCTAACAGAGTATTTTGAGTCTTTTTTTGTTTTGTACACTGGGGTACAGATAGAGTATTTATATTTGTTATAACCATGTAAAAATAGAATTTTAGTATTTTATATGAGAGAGGATATCTAGATGGTGTATATACTTTAAAACAGAGTAGAAAAAAAATTGTATATTTTTTCTAACAGAGTATTCTGAGTCTTTTTTTGTTTTCTACACTGGGGTAGAAATAGAGTATTTATATATTTTATAACTGCATAAAAATAGAATTTTACACATTTCGTATGCATTAGGTACATATGTATTGTGCACATATTATGTACATATATATTTATCGTGATAACACCATGTGTACATGTGTACAAATATATGCCCACTATTGAAACTATGTACACATGTAGAAATAGGTGCAAACAATGTACCTATACACAGCACGTTATTACCACAGCCCCCCTCGTAGCAGCCCCCAGGCCCACCCTGGCTGCTTAAAGACCCCCTGGCTAGGGGACTGTGCCCATAGCCCCGCCAGAGGGCCTGTAACAGTTACCAGGCCCACACTGGCTGCTTAGGGACACCCTGGCTAGGAAGCTGTGCCCACAGCCCCAGCCAGAGGTCCTGAAGCAGTCCCAAGGCCCACCCTGGCTGCTTAGGGACCCCCTGGCTAGGGTGCTGTGCCCACAGTCCCCACCAGTGGGCCCGTCACAGCCCCCAGGCCCACCCTGGCTGCTTAGGGACCCCCTCACTAGGGGGCTCTGCCCACAGCTGCTGGGGCCCAGCTATTTTGAAAATGTGGTGTAATATGATACTGGCAACCATATCATATGGAAATAATAATGTTATTCTGATTTTTTATATATTAGGCAATAGCTCTAGTTACACCTCTGCCATATTGACAAAAATGTCATCCTCAAACCCCTTGAAATTCGAATTGAAAGCATAGGAAGGTTTCACCCCTTGCAATGTTTAATTCAATATAATTGTTTTCTTGTTTACATTAGTGACCATATAAGAGCGTGGTTTACACCTCTTCCCGTATTCAGAGTATTTCCCTATGGGCAGCAACATTCTCTCCTTCTCTGGATATTAGGAACAGTATCACAGGACTGCCATACAGCCCCAGTCACATCGTGAGTAATGTCATCTGTAATCCCTTGGTTATTAGGAACAATATTACGGGGGACTTGTGCACTTTCTGAGATATTTGGAGTAATATCCTTTCCGTTTTTGGATATTAGAAACAATACTACAATGGTGGTGTACACTTCCTGTGATATTCAGGGTATAATCATCCTTTGTCCCCAGGATATTAGGAACTACATCACAGAAGCATTGTACTTTGCCTGTGATATTGGAACAATCACAGAGTGTACATTTGCTTTCACAATGAGAGTAATACCTACTTAGGATATGATGGATAATATCACAAAATGGACACACATGGGTGTATACCCACTTTGATATTGAAAGTAATTTTTATCAAATAAACTAAAAATCATATCCCAGAATATACTTATGATGTGTACACTTACTGGGATATTACAATCAACATACAGAATATGTACCATATGTACATTGTGATGAACATATGTGTACCTAATCTGTACAATATGTACATCTATTGTAATACCACAATAATATCATTTTATCACAACAGCATATATAATCACAATACACATGTAATACTTAATATCAATATAAATGTACATATTGCACACATATACATTTACATTTATTGTGATATTATGATATATACACATGTACATCATACATGCATGTGCAGATGTGCTGTACATACACGTGTACATAAGTGCACAGTATGTACATATGTACACTACACATATGTTCATATAATGTAGATATGTACCTTTTGTACATGAGTACATAATATGCACAATATGTACATGTATATGCTAGGTACACACATGGGTGTATACCCACTTTGATAACCGGAGAAATTTCTATTTAATATACTAAATATAATATCCCAGAATATAGTCATAGTGTGTACATTTATTGTCAGATTGCAATAAATGTATTAAATAGACACAATCTGTACATGTACTCTGCTGTACATATGTGTACACAATGCACATGTACAAAAAATGTACATAATCTGTAAAATATATACCTATATATTTCTTCTTTTTTTTTTTTAAATTTTTATTGCATTATAGGTTTTGGGGTACATGTGCAGAACGTGCAAGATAGTTGCATAGGTACACACATGGCAGTGTGTTTTGCTGCCTTCCTCCCCTTCACCCACACTTGGCATTCATCCCCAGGCTATCCCTCCCCAGCCCCCACTGCTGTCCCTCCCCCATTCCCCCCAATAGACCCCAGTGTATAGTAGACCGTCTCTATGTGTCCATGTGTTCTCATTTTTCTCACCTGCCTATGAGTGAGTATATGCAGTATTTCTTTTTCTGTTCTTGTGTCAGTTTGCTGAGAATGATGTTCTCCAGATTCATCCATGTCCTTACAGAGGACACAAACTCATCATTTTTGATTGCTGCATAATATTCCATGGTATATATATGCCACATTTTCCCAGTCCAGTCTATCATCGTTGGGCATTTGGGTTGGTTCCAGTTCTTTGCTATTGTAAACAGTGCTGCAATGAACATTCGTGTGCATGTGTCCTTATAGTAGAGCGATTTATAGTCCTTTGGATATATACCCAGTAATGGGATTGCTGGGTCAAATGGAATTTCTATTTCTAGGTCCCTGAGGAATCGCCACACTGTCTTCCACAATGGTTGAACTAATTTACACTCCCACCAACAGTGTAAGAGTGTTCCTATTTCTCCACATCCTCTCCAGCATCTGCTGGTCTCCAGATTTTTTAATGATCACCATTCTAACTGGCGTCAGATGGTATCTCAATGTGGTTTTGATTTGCATCTCTCTAATGACCAGTGATGATGAGCATTTTTTCATATGTTTGTTGGCCTTATGTTTGTCTTCTTTTGTAAAGTGTCTGTTCATATCCTTTGCCCATTTCTGAATGGGCTTGTTTGTTTTTTTCCTGTAAATCTGTTTGAGTTCTTTGTAAATTCTGGATATCAGCCCTTTGTCAGATGTGTAAACTGCAAAGAGTTTTTCCCATTCTGATGGTTGCTGATTCACTCTAGTGACTGTTTCTTTTGCCGTGCAGAAGCTGTGGAGTTTGATTAGGTCCCATTTGTCTATTTTGGCTTTTGTTACCAATGCTTTTGGTGTTTTATTCATGAAGTCCTTGCCTACTCCTATGTCCTGAATGGTTTTGCCTAGATTTTCTTCTAGGGTTTTTATGGTGTCAGGTCTTATGTTTAAGTCTTTAATCCATCTGGAGTTAATTTTAGTGTAAGGTGTCAGGAAGGGGTCCAGTTTCTGCTTTCTGCACATGGCTAGCCAGTTTTCCCAACACCATTTATTAAATAGGGAATCCTTTCCCCATTGCTTGTTTTTGTCTGGTTTATCAAAGATAATATGGCCGTAGATAGGTTGTGTTGCCTCCGATGCCTCTGTTCTGTTCCATTGGTTTATATCTCTGTTTTGGTACCAGTACCATGCTGTTTTGATTACTGTAGCCTTGTAGTATAGTTTGAAGTCTGGTAGTGTGATGCCTCCCGCTGTGTTCTTTTTGCTTAGAATTGACTTGGCTATGCAGGCTCTTTTTTGGTTCCATATGAAAGTCGTGGTGGTTTTTTCCAGTTCTGTGAAGAAATTCAATGGTAGTTTGATGGGGATAGCATTGATTGTGTAAATTACTTTGGGCAGTATAGCCATTTTCACGATATTGATTCTTCCTAACCACGAACATGGCATGTTTCTCCATCTGTTTGTGTCCTCTCTTATTTCGTTGAGCAGTGGTTTGTAGTTTTCCTTAAAGAGGTCCCTTACATTCCTTGTGAGTTGTATTCCTAGGTATTTTATTTTCTTTGTAGCAATTATGAATGGCAGTTCGTTCTTGATTTGGTTCTCTTTAAGTCTGTTATTGGTGTGTAGGAATGCTTGTGATTTTTGCACATTGATTTTATATCCTGAGACTTTGCTGAAGTTGCTTATCAGTTTCAGGAGCTTTTGGGCTGAGGTGATGGGGTCTTCTAGGTATACTATCATGTCGTCTGCAAATAGAGACAATTTGGCTTCCACCTTTCCTATTTGAATACCCTTTATTTCTTTTTCTTGCCTGATTGCTCTGGCTAGAACTTCCAGTACTATGTTGAATAGGAGCAGTGAGAGAGGGCATCCTTGTCTAGTGCCAGATTTCAAAGGGAATGCTTCCAGTTTTTGCCCATTAAGTATGATATTGGCTGTTGGTTTGTCATAAATAGCTTTTATTACTTTGAGATATGTTCCATCAATACCAAGTTTATTGAGGGTTTTTAGCATAAAGGGCTGTTGAATTTTGTCAAATGCCTTCTCTGCATCAATTGAGATAATCACATGGTTTTTGTTTTTGCTTCTGTTTATGTGGTGAATTACATTTATACACTTGCATATGTTAAACCAGCCTTGCATCCCCGGGATGAATCCTACTTGATCATGATGGATAAGTTTTTTAATGTGCTGTTGCAATCAGTTTGCCAGTATTTTATTGAAGATTTTTGCATCTATGTTCATCATGGATATTGGCCTGAAGTTTTCTTTTCTTGTTGAGTCTCTGCCGGGATTTGGTATCAGGATGATGTTGGTCTCATAAAATGATTTGGGAAGGGTTCCCTCTTTTTGGATTATTTGGAAGTTTCAGAAGGAATGGTACCAGCTCCTCTTTGTGTGTCTGGTAGAATTCAGCTGTGAACCCATCTGGACCTGTGCTTTTTTTGTGTGGTAGGCTCTTAATTGCTGCCTCAACTTCAGACCTTGTTATTGGTCTATTCATAGTTTTGGCTTGCTCCTGGTTTAGGCTTGGGAGGACACAGGCATCCAGGAATTTATCCATTTCTTCCTGATTTACTAGTTTATGTGCATAGAGTTGTTTGTAGTATTCTCTGATGATGGTTTGAATTTCTGTGGAATCTGTGGTGATTTCCCCATTATCGGTTTTTATTGCATCTATTTGGTTGTTCTCTCTCTTCTTTTTTTATCAGTCTGGCTAGTGGTCTGTCTATTTTGTTGATCTTTTCAAAAAACCAGCTCTTAGATTTATTGATTTTTTTGAAGGGTTTTTCTCGTCTCTATCTCCTTCAGTTCTGCTCTGATCTTAGTTATTTCTTGTCTTCAGCTAGGTTTTGAGCTTTTTTGATCTTGCTCCTCTAGCTCTTTCAATTTTGATGCTAGGGTGTCAATTTTGGATCTCTCCACTCTTCTCATGTGGGCACTTATTGCTATATATTTTCCTCTACAGACTGCTTTAAATGTGTCCCAGAGACTCTGGTATGTTGTGTCTTCATTCTCATTGGTTTCAAAGAACTTCTTTATTTCTGCCTTCATTTCATTGTTTATCCAATCAACATTCAAATACCTATATATTTCTATAATGTGTACACAATGCATAGATACATAATGTGTACACTATGCACATTTCTTAAAATATCAGTGATAAAATATATATAATCACGATAAGATATATAATAGCAATAATAAATATATATCATGTAATATCACCAAAAAGTACATATTGTACACATTATGTATGTATTAGATACATATGTATTGTGCACATATTATGTACGTATATATTTATAGTAATAAAAGCATATGTACACGTATACAAATATGTGCCCACTATTTAAACTATGTACACATGTAGAAATAGGTGCAAACTACATACCTATGCACAGCAGGCTATTACCACAGCCCCCCTCGTAGCAGCCCCCAGGCCCACCCTGGCTGCTTAAAGACTCCCTGGCTAGGGGGCTGTACCCAGAGCCCCTGCCAAAGGGCCCATAACAGCTCCCAGGCCCACGCTGGCTGCTTATGGATCCCCTGGTTCAGGTGCTGTGCCCACAGCTGCTGTGGCCTGGCTATTTTGAAAATGTGGTGTAATATGATACTGGCAACCATATCATATGGAAATGATAATGTTATTCTGGTTTTTTATATATAGGCAATAGCTCTAGTTACACCTTTGGCATATTGACAAAAATGTCATCCTCACCCCCGTTGACATTAGAATTGAAAGCATAGGAAGGTTTCACCCCTTGCAATGTTTAATTCAATATAATTGTTTTCTTGTTTGTATTAGTGACCATATCAGAGTACAATGTACACTTCTTATCGTATTCAGAGTATTTCCCTATGGGCAGCAACATTCTTCTCTCCTCCTCTGGATATTAGGAACAATATCACAGGACCAGCACACAGCCCCAGTCACATCATGAGTAATGTCATCTGTAATCCCCTAGTTATTAGAAACAATATCATGGGACGCTTTTGCACTTTCTGAGATATTTGGAGTAATATCCTTTTCCGTTTTTGGATATTAGAAACAATACTACAGTGGTGGTGTACATTTCCTGTGATATTCAGGGTATACTCATCCTTTGTCCCCAGGGTATTAGGAACAGCATCACGGAAGCGTTGTACTTTGCCTGTGATATTGGAACAATCACAGAGTGTACACTTGCTTTCACAACGAGAGTAATACCTACTTAGGATATGATGGATAATATCACAAAATGGACACACATGGGTGTATACCCACTTTGATATTGGAAGTAATTTTTATCTAATATACTAAAAGTCATATCCCAGAGTAAACTCAGAATGTGTGCACTTATTGGAATATTACACTCAAAGTACAGAATATGTAACATATGTACATTGACTGTGATGTATATATGTGCACACAATACAGATGTACAATAAATGTACATAATCTGTACAATATGTACAAATTATGTATGTAATGTGTACACAATAGGTAAGTACATGTGTACAATATGTACATTTATTGTAACATCACAATGATATATAATCACAACAGCATATAAAATCACAATACACATATAATACATAATATCAACATAAATATACATATTATAAATATGTACATTTACATTTATTGTGATATTATGATATGTACACATGTAGAACATGTACCCATTATGTACAGATGCACAATATATGCAAGTGTACATATGTGTGCACAGTATGTACATATGTACACTATGTACACATGTACATATAATGTAGATATATACCTTCTGTACACGAGAACATAATATGCACAATATGTACACATATAAACTATGCACACACATGAGTGGACACCCACTTTGGTAACCAGAGTAATTTCTATATAATATGCTAAAAATAATATCCCAGAATGTACTCATAATGTGTACATTTATTGGCATATTGCAATAAATATATAAAATAGGTACAATCTGTACATTTACTCTGCTGTACATATGTGTACACAATACACATCTAGATAAATGTACATAATTTGTAAAATATGTACCTTTATATTTTTATAATGTGTACACAATGCATAGGTATATAATGTGTACACTATGCACATTTCTTAAAATATCAGTGATAACATATATGTAATCACAAAGATACATAATCAGAATAACATACATATCACATAATATCAAAAAAGTACACTTTGTACCCATTAGGTACAAAATAAGTACATAAGTTTTGTGCACATATTATGTACATATATATTTATCGTGATAACACCATATTTGCATGCTTACAAATATGTGCCAACAATATAAACCACGTACACATGTAGAAATAGGTGCAAACTATCTACCTATGCACAGCACCCTATCCCCCAGCTTCCACCAGAGGGCTAGTAGCAGCCCCCAGGCCCACCCTGGCTGCTTAGATACCCTCTGGCTAGGTGGCTGTGCCCACAGCCCCTGCCAGAGGGCCCATAGCAGCTCCCAGGCAGACCCTGGCTGCTTAGGGACCCCCTTGATAGTGGGCTGTGCCCACAGCTGCGGGGGCCAGCTATTTAGAAAATGTGGTGTAATATGATAATGGCAACCATATCATATGGAAATGATAATGTTATTTGGTTTTATATATATTAGGCAATAGCTCTAGTTACACCTCTGCCATATTAACAAAAATGTCATCTTCCTGCACCTTGACATGAGAATTGAGAGCATAGGGGTGTTTCATCCCTTGCAATGTTTAATTCAATATAATTGTTTTCTTGTTTACATTAGTGACCAGATCAGAGCATGGTGTACACCTCTTGCCATATTCAGAGTATTTCCCTATGGCAGCAACATTCTCCTCTCCATCTCTGGATATTAGAAACAATATCACAGGACTGGCATACAGCCCCAGTCACATCATGAGTAATGTCATCTGTAATTCTTTTAGTTATTAGAAACAATATCATGGGGGAATTGTGTGCATTCTGAGATATTTGGAGTAATATCCTCTCTGTTTTTGGATATTGGAAACAATACTACAGTGGTGGTGTACACTTCCTGCAATATTCAGAGTATAATCATACTTTGTTCCCAGGAGATTAGGAACTACATCACAGAAGCATTGTACTTAGCCAGTGATATTGGAAAAATCACACAGTGCACACTTACTTTTACGATGAGAAACACCTACTTAGGATATGGTGGATAATATCACAAAATAAACACACATGTATGTATGCCCCCTATGATATTGGAAGTAATTATTATCTTATATACTAAAAATCATATGTTAGAATATACTCATAATCTGTACACTTATTGGGATATTACAATCAACATACAGAATACATGCCATATGTACATTGACTGTGATTTACATATGTGTACACGATACAGATGTAAAAAAATACATAATCTGTACAATATGAACATTTATATGTACATAATGTGTACACAATAGGTATGTACATAATGTGTACAATATCTAAATTTATTGTAATATCACAATATTGTATAATAAAAACAGCATATATAATCACAATACACACGTAATACATATCAATATAAATGTACATATTGCACATATATACATTTACATTTATTGTGATATTATGATATGTACATATGTACATCATGTACACATTATATACACATGTACATAATGTACACATGTGCAAATGTGCAATATATACACATATACATATGTGTGTACAGTATGTACATATGTACACATAATGTAGATATGTACCTTCTGTACATGAGTACATAATATGCACAATATGAACACGTATATACTAGGTACACACATGCATGTATAACCATTTTGGTAACAGGAGAAATTTCTATCTAATATACTAAATATAATATCTCAGAATGCAGTCATAGTGTGTACATTTATTGTCATGTTTCAATAAATGTATTAAATAGGCACAATCTGTACATATACTCTGCTGTACATATGTGTACACAATGCACATGTACAAAAAATGTACATAATCGGTAAAATATGTACCCATATATTTCTATAATGTGTACACAATACATAGGTACATAATGTGTACACTATGCACATTCCTTAAAATATCAGTGATAAAATATATCTAATCACAATTAGATATATAATCACAATACTATATACATTGTGTAATATCACAACAAAGTACATATTGTACACTTTAGGTACAAATTAGGTACATATGTTTTGTGTACACATTATGTATATATATATTTATCATTATAACGTATGTATCTTAAAAAAGACTAGAAAAAAGACATTGTATATTTTTTCTAACAAAGAATTTGAGTTACTTTGTTTTCTACACTAGAGTACCAATAGAATATTTATATTTTTTATTACCACGTAAATATAGAATTTTAGTATTTTACATGTGAGAGTATATCTTGATGGTTTATATACTTTAAAATAGAGTAAAAAAAAATTGTATATTTTTTTCTAACAGAGTATATTGAGAGTTATTTTGTTTTGTACACTGGGGCACCAAAAGAGTATTTATATTTTTTATTACCACATAAAAATAGAATTTTAGTATTTTATGTGTGAGAGTATATATTTCTGGTTTATATACTTAAAAAATAAAGTAGAAGAAGACATTGTATATTTTTTCTAACAGAGTATTTTGAGAGTTATTTTGTTTTTTACACTGGGGTACCAATAGAGTATTTATATTTTTTATCACCATGTAAAAATTGAATTTGAGTATTCTTCATGTGAGAGTATATCTTGATGGTTTATATACTTTAAAATAAAGTAGAAAAGGACATTGTATATTTTCTCTAACAGATAATTTTGAGAGTTATTTTGTTTTGTACACTGGGGTACCAAAAGAGTATTTACATTTTTTATTACCATGTAAAAATAGAATTTTAGTATTTTATGTGTAAGAGTATATCTTTCTGGTTTATATACTTTAAAATAGAGTAGAAAAGGACATTGTATATTTTTTCTAACAGAGTATTTTTAGATTTATTTTGTTTTGTACACTGTGGTACCAAAAGAGTATTTATATTTTTTATTACCATGTAAAAATAGAATTTTAGTGTTTTACGTGTGAGAGTATATCTTGATGGTTTATATACTTTAAAATAGAGTAGAAAAGGACATTGTATGTTTTTTCTAACAGAGTATATTGAGAGTTATTTTTTTGTATACTGGGGTACCAAAAGAGTTTTTATATTTTTTATTACCATGTAAAAGTAGAATTTTAGTATTTTATGTGTTTGAGTATATTTTGATGGTTTATATACTTTAAAATAGAATAAAAAAACATTGTTTATTTTTTCTAACTGAGCATTTTGAGAGTTCTTTTGTTTTGTACACTTGGGTACCCATAGAGTATTTAAACATTTTTTATTACCACATAAAAATAGAATTTTAGTATTTGACATGTGAGACTATATCTTGACGGTTTATATACTTTAAAATAAAGTAGAAAAAAATTGTGTATTTTTTCTAACAGAGTATTTTAAGAGTTATTTTGTTTTGTACACTGGGGTACCAATAGAGTATTTGTGTTTTTAATTACCATGTAAAAATAGAATTTTAGTGTTTTACATGTGAGAATATATCTTGATGGTTTATATACATTAAAATAGAGTAGAAAAAACATTGTATATATTTTTAACAGAGTATTTTGAGAGTTATTTTGTTTTGTTTTCTGGGGTACCAATAGAGCATTTACATTTTTTATTACCACAAAAAGTAGAATTTTAGTATTTTACATGTGAGATTATATCTTGATGGTTTATATACTTTAAAATAAAGTAGAAAAAAAATTGTATATTTTGTCTAACAGGGTATTTTGAGAGTTATTTTGTTTTGTTCACTGGGGTACCAAAAGAGTATTTATATTTTTTATTACCATGTAAAAATAGAATTTTAGTATTTTATGTGTGAGATTATATCTTGATGGTTTATATACTTTAAAATAGAGTAGAAAAAGACATTGTATATTTTTTGTAACAGAGTATTTTGAGAGTTATTTTGTTTTGTTCACTGGGGTACCAAAAGAGTATTTATATTTTTTATTACCATGTAAAAATAGAATTTTAGTATTTTATGTGTGAGATTATATCTTGATGGTTTATATACTTTAAAATAGAGTAGAAAAAGACATTGTATATTTTTTTCTAACAGAATATTTTGAGAGTTATTTTGTTTTGTACACTGGGGTACCAAAAGAGTATTTATATTTTTTATTACCTCATAAAAATAGAATTTCTGTATTTTACCTGTGAGAGTATATCTTGATAATTTATATATTATATACTTGATAATTTATATACTTTATAAAAAAGAATAGAAACAGACATTGTATATTTTTTCTAACAGAGTATTTTGAGAGTTATTTTGTTTTGTAGACTGCAATACCAAAAGAGTATTTATATTTTTTATTACTGCTTAAAAATAGAATTTTAGTATTTTACATGTGAGAGTATATCTTGATGGTTTATATACTTTAAAATAGAGTAGAAAAGGACATTGTATATTTTCCCTAACAGAGTATTATGAGAGTTATTTTGCTTTGTACACTGGGATACCATAAGAGTATTTAATTGTTTTCTTACCGCTTAAAAATAGAATTTTTAGTACTTTACATGTGAGAGTATATCTTGATGGTTTATATAATTTAAAATAGAGTAGAAAAGGACATTGTATATTTTCTCTAACAGAGTATTTTCAGAGTTGTTTTGTTTTGTATACTAAGGTACCAATAGGGTATTTATATATTTTATTACCCTTTAAAACTAGAATTTAAGTATTTTACGTGTGAGAGTACAGCTTTCTGGTTTATATAATTTAAAATATTGTAGAAAAGGTCATTGTATATTTTCTCTAACATAGGACTTTGAGAGTTACTTTGTTTTGTACACTGGGGTAGCAAAAGAGTATTCATATTTTTTATTACCACGTAAAAATAGAATTTTAGTATTTTACATGTGAGAGTATATCTTGATGGTTTATATACTTTAAAATAGAGTAGAAAAAGACATTGTATAATTTTTCTAACAGAGTACATTGAGAGTTATTTTGTTTTGTACACTGGGGTACCAATAGGGTATTTATATTTTTTATTACCACGTAAAAATAGAATTTTAGTATTTTACGTTTGAGAGTATAACTTGATGGTTTATATACTTTAAAATAAAGTAGACAAGGACATTGTATATTTTTTCTAACAGAGTATTTTGAGAGTTATATTGTTTTGTACACTGGGGTACCAATAGAGTATTTATATTTTTCATTACTGCATAAAAATAGAATTTTAGTATTTTATGTGTGAGAGGATATCTTTCTGGTTTATATACTTTAAAACAGAAAAGAAAAGGACATTGTATATTTTTACTAAAAGAGTATTTCGAGAGTTATTTTGTTTTGTACACTGGGGTACCAATAGGGTATTTATATTTTTTATTACCGTGTAAAAATTGAATTTGAGTATTTTTTGTGTGAGATTATACCTTGATAATTTATATACTTTAAAATAGAGTAGAAAAGAATATTGTATATTTTTTCTAACAGAGTATTTTGAGAGTTATTTTGTTTTGTACACTGGGGTACCAAGAAATATTTATATTTTTTATTATGACGTAAAAATAGAATTTGGGTATGTTATGTGTGAGAGTATATCTTTATGGTTTATATACTTTAAAATAGAGTAGAAAAGAACATTGTATAATTTTTCTTAAGGAGTATTTTGAGAGTTATTTTGTTTTCTACACTGGGGTACCAATAGAGTATTTATATTTTTTATTACAACATAAAAATAGAATTTTAGTATTTTACATGTGAGAGTATAACTTTCTGGTTTATATAAAATAGAGTAGAAAGGGACATTGTATATTTTCTCTAACAAAGTATTTGGAGAGTTACATTGTTTTGTACACTGGGATACCAACAGAGTGTTTACATTTTTTATTACAGCGTAAAAATATAATTTTTAGTATTTTACATGTGAAAGTATATCTTTCTGGTTTATATACTATAAAATAGAGTAGAAAAAAACATTGTATATTTATTCTAAAAGAGTAGTTTGAGATTTAATTTGCTTTGTACACTGGTGTACCAATAGAGTATTTTTTTATTACCACGTAAAAATTGAATTTTAGTATTTTACATTTGAGAGTATATCTTGATGGTTTGTATACTTTAAATAGAGTAGAAAAGGACATTGTATATTTTTTCTAACAGAGTATTTTGAGAGATATTTTGTTTTGTACACTGGGGTACCAATAGAGTATTTATATTTTTTATTACCACGTAAAAATAGAATTTAATGTTTTACGTGTGAGAGTATATCTTGATGGTTTATATACTTAAAAATAGAGTAGAACAGGACATTGTATATTTTTTCTAACAGAGCATTTAGAGAGTTACATTGTTTTGTACACTGGGGTACCAATAGAGTATTTATATTTCTTATTACTGTGTAAAAATAGAATTTATTTTATGTGAGAGATTGTATCTTTCCAGTTTATATAGTTTAAAACAGAGAAGAAAAGGACATTGTATATTTTTTCTAAAAGAATATTTTTAGAGGTATTTTGTTTTGTACACTGGGGTACCAATAGAGCATTTATATTTTTTATTACCATGTAAAAATTGAATTTTAGTATTTTAAGTGTGAGAGAATATCTTGATGGTTTATATAGTTTAAAACATAATATAAAAAAATTGTATATATTTTTTAACAGAGTATTTTGAGAGTTATTTAGTTGTGTACACTGGGGCAGCAATAGAGGATTTATATTTTTTATTACCACGTTAAAATTGAATTCTAGTGTTTTATGTGTGAGAGTATATCTTGATGGTTTATATACTTTGAAATAGAGTAGAAAAGGACATTGTATATTTTTTCTAACAAAGTATTTTGAGAGTTATTTTTTTACACTAAGGTACCATTAAACTATTTATATTTTTTATTGCAATGTAAAAGTAGAATTTTAGTATTTTATGTGTGAGAGTAGGTCTTTCTGGTTTATATACTTTAAAATAGAGTAGAAAGGGACATTGAATATTTTTTCTAACAAAGTATTTTGAGAGTTATTTTGTTTTGTACACTGGGGTGCCAATAGAGTATTTATTTTTTCATTACCATGTAAAAATAGAATTTTAGTATTTTACATGTGAGAGTATATCTTGATAGTGTATATACTTTGAAACATAGTATAAAAAAAATTGTATATATTCTCTAACAGAGTATGTTGAGAGTAATTTAGTTTTGTACATTGCAGTACCAATAGAGTATTTATATTTTTTATTACCACGTTCAAATTGAATTTTAGTGTTTTATGTGTGAGAGTATATCTTGATGGTTTATATACTTTAAAATAGAATAGAAAAGACATCACCTCCCCATAACACCAAAGCCCCATGACATACCCTTTCCATGACATCACTTCCCATGACATCACCTCCTCATGACATCACCTCATGACATCACATCTTCATGACATCACCTCCTCATGAGATCACTTTCTCATGACATCACCTCCTCATGACATCACCCAATGACATCACCCCATGACATCACCTCCTCATGACATCACCCCATGACATCACCTCCTCATGACATCACCTCATGACATCACCTCCTCATGACATCACCTCATGACATCACCTCCTCATGACATCACCTCCTTAGGACATCACCTCCTCATGACATCACCTCATGACATCACCTCTTCAAGACTTCACCTCCTCATGACATCACTTTCTTATGATATCACCTCCTCATGACATGACTTACTCATGACATCACCTCATGACATCACCTCATGATATCTTCTTTTCATGGCATTACCTCCTCATGACATCACCTCCTTATGACATCACCTCATGACATCATCACCTCATGACATCACCTCTTCATGACATCACCTTCTCATGGCCTCACCTCCCTCTGAAATCATCTCCCTATGCTTTCACTCTTATTATATCATCATCTTCCTTAATAAATCTCCTCACCCATGACATCACCTCACCCATCACCACCCTATAACATTTTCTGTTTGTATCACCTCCCCTGTGACATCACCCCCATGACATCACATTTTCCATGAAATCATATTTTTATGGTATTTCCTTTTCATGACATCACTTTTCCATGGCATCACCTTTGTTTGACATCACTTTCTTATGATGTCACTCCTATTATATCATCACATTTTCTATCACATCACCTCGCCTATGACATCACCTCATCGATCCCCACTTGATGGCATTTTCTCTCCATTATATTAACTTCCCTGTGTTATCACCTTTCCATGACATCAATGCCCCATGACATCCCCTTTCCATGACATCACCTTCCATGACATAACCTCTCCATGACATTACCTCTCCATGACATCATTACCTCAATACATCATTTCCTATGACATCACCTCCTCATGACATCACCTCATAACATCACCTCCTAATGACATCACCTGCTCATGACATCATTTCATGACATCATCACCTCATGACATCACCTCCTCACGACATCACCTCCTCACAACATCACGTCCTCATGACATCACCTCCTCACAACCTCAACTCCTCATGTCATTACCTCCTCATAACACCTCCTCAAGACATCACCCCATGACATCCTTTTTTCATGGCATTACCTCCTCATGACATCACCTCATGACATCACCTGCTTAACTCAAAACCTCCTCATGAAAACACTTCCTCATGAAATCACTTCCACATGACATCACCTCATGACATAACCTCATGATATCACATCCTCATGTTATCACCTTCTCATGACATCACCTCATGACATCCCCACTTAGAGACATCACCTCCTCATGACATCACTTTCTCATGACATCACCCAATAACATCACCTCATTACATCACCTCATCATGACATCACCTTTTCATAACCTCACCTTCTGACCTCACCTCATGACATCACATCCTTCTGATGTCACCTCCTTATGACATCACTTTCTCATGACATCCCCTCATGACATCACCTTCTCATGACATCACATCCTCATTACATCACCTCCTCATTGCATTACCTCATGACATCACTCCTCATGACATCACCTCATGACATCACCTCCTCATGACATCACCTCCTAATGACAACAGCACATTACATCACCTTTTCATGACATCACATTGCATTACCTCATGACATCACCTCCTCATGACATCACTTTCTCATGATATCACCTCCTCAGAACATCTATTCCTCATGACATCTTTTCCTCATGACATCACCTCATGACATCACCTCATGATTTCACCTCCTCATCACATCACCTTCTCATAACATCACCTCATTATGGCATTACCTCATGACATCATCACCTCATGACATCACCTCCTCATGATATCACTGTCTCTTATCATATCACCTCACCTATGACATTACCTCACTGATCCCAACTTGATAACATTTCTGTCAATGATATTACTTCTTCTTTGACATCACATCCCCATGACATAAATGCCCCATGACATCCCCTTTCAATGACATCTTTTCCCATGATATCACCTATCCATGACATTTCCTCTCCATGACATCACTATCTCATTACATCACCTCCCATGACATCACCTTCTCAAGACATCACATCATGAAATCACCTCCTCACGACATAAACTCATGACATCACCCCCTCATGACATCACCTTCTCATGACATCACATCCTCATGACATCACCTTTTCATGACATCAGCTTATCATGACATTACATCCTCATGACATCACCTCCTTATGACATCAACTCCTCACGAAATCAGCTTCTCACCACATCACCTCCTTACGACATCAACTCCTTATGACATCAAGTCCTCACGACATCAGCTTCTCACCACATCACCTCCTCATGACATCACCTTATGAAATCACCTTCTCATGACATCACCTTTTCATGACATCACCTTATTACATCACCTCCTCAAGACATCACCTTTTCATGACATAAGTTTCTGAGGACATCACCTGATGACATCACCTCCTCATGACATCATTTCCTCATGACATCTCTTCCTCATCAAATCACCTCATGATATTACCTACTCATGGCATCACATCCTTATGGCATCACCTTTTCATGACATTTCCTCTTCGTGACATCACCTCCTCATGACATCTCCTCCTCATGACATTACTTTTTCATTACATCACCTCATGACATCACCTCCTGATAACATCACCTTACAACGAGATCACTTTCCCATAACATAATTTCCTCACAACATCACTTCCTCACATCATTTTTCTCATGACATCACCTTCTCATGATATCACTCCCTCATGATATCACCTCCTCAGGACATCACCTCATGACATCACCTCCTCATGACATCAATTTCTCATGACATCACCTCATGACATCACCTTCTCATGACATCACCTTTTCATGACATTACCTCCTCATAACATTACCTCATGAAATCACCTCCTCATGACATTATTGTATGACATCATCACCTGGCAACATCACATCCCCATGACATCACATTTCCACGACATCACCTCCCCATGTCATCACCTTCTTAAGATATCATGTCCCCATGACCTCACCTTCTCATGGCATCACTTCCTCATATCATCTCTTCATGACATCACCTCCTCATGACATCACCTCATCACATCACCTCCTCATGACATCACCTCATGACATCACTTTTTCATTACATTACCTCCTCATGACATCACTTCATGACATCACCTTCTCATTACATCACCTCTTCCTGATATCACCTCATGACATCACCTGCTCTAGACATTACCTCCTGATGACATCACTTTCTCATGACATTACCTCCTCATGATATCACTTTCTCATGACATCACTTCCTCCTGACATAACCTTATGAAATCAACTTCTCATGACATCACCTTTTCCCAACATCACCTCCTCATGACATCAACCCATGACATGACCTCTTGATGACATCACCTTCTCATGACATCACCTTCTCATGACATCACACTATGACATCACTTCCCTCAAGACATCACCTCCTCATTACACTACCTCATGACATCACCTTTTAATGACATCACCTCCTCATTACATCACCTCCTCATGATGTTACATCCTCATGACATCACCTCATGACATCACCACCTTATGACATCACTTTCTCTTGACATAACCTCATGACATCACCTGCTAAAAACTGCCTTCTCATGAAAACACTTCCTCATGAAATCACTTCCTCATGACATCACCTAATGACACCATCTCATGATATCTCCTTCTCATGATATCACTCTTTCATGACATCACCTCAAGACATCACCTTCTCATGACATAACATTTTCATGACTTCACCTCATGACCTCACTTCATGATATTACCTCCTCATGATATCACCTTCTCATGACATCACCTCCTCGTGACATCACCTCATTACCTCACCTCATGACATCACCTACTTATAAAAACACCTCTTCATGACATCATCTTCTCATGGCATCACCTGAGGACATCACCTCATGATATCACATCCTCAGGACATCACTGTTTCATAACATCACCTCATCACATCACATTCTTATGACATCACCTCCTCATGACAACAGCACATGAAATCACTTTTTCATGAGATCACTTTCTCATGGCATCACCTCATCATGACATCACTTGATGATATTACCTCCTCATGACATCACCTTCACATGATGACATTACCTCCTTATGACATCACCTCATTACCTCACCTCATGAAATCACCTGCTTTTGACAACACTTTCTCATGACATCACTTCCTCATGACATCACCTCATGACATCACCTCCTCATGACATCACCTTTTCATGACATCACCTTCTCATTACATCACCTCATGACATCACCTTGTCATGATATCACCTTTTCATGAAATCACCTCCTCATGACATTATCTCATGGAATCACCTGAGGACATCACCTCATGATATCACCTCCTCAGGACATCACTTTTTTATGACATCACCTCATCACATCACATCCTTATTACATCTCCTCCTCATGACAACAGCCTATGACATCACCTTCTTATTACATCACTCCCTCATGACATCACCTCAATCTATTTTCTTCTAAAGACTACACCTCCTGATGAATAACTTCCTTATGACATAACTTTCTCATGACCTCACCTTCCCAAGACACCACCTCATTACATCACTTTATGAAATCACCTTATGACATCACCTCCTCATGACAGCACCTCCTCATGACATCACCCCATGGCATCACCTTCTCAGGACATCACTTCCTCATGATATTACCTCCTCATTATATCACCTTATGACATCATCTTTTCAAGACATCACTTCCTCATGACATCACTTTTTCATGATGTCACTTCATGACATCACCTCATGATATCCCCTCTTTATGGCATCACCTTCTCATTACATCACCTCATGACATCTTCTCATGACATCACCTCATGATATTTTCTCTTCATGTCATCACCTCATGACATCACCTTTTTATGATATTACCTTTGAAATTATCACCTGATGACATCACCTCCTCATGGCATCACCTCCCCCTGACATCATCTCCCTGTGCTTTCACTTATATTATATCATCACCTTCCTTATCCAATCTCCTCACCCATAACATCACCTCACTCATCATCACCCAATGGCATTTCCTCTCTGTATCACCTCCCCTGTGACATCACCCCCATGACATCACGTTTTCCTTGAAATTATATTTTTATGGTATTTCTTTCTTATGACATCATCCACATGACATCAATTTCCCATGGAATCACCTCCCCAAGACATCACTTTCTTATGTTGTCACTCCTAGTATATCATCACCTCCCCTATCAGATCACCTCACCTATGACATCACCTCACTGATCCCCACCCGATGGCATTTCCTCTCCATGGTATCAACTTGCCTTTTACATCACCTCTTTATGACATCAATGCCCCATGACATGCCCTTTTTATGACATCACCTCCCATGACATAACCTCTCCATGACATTACCTCTCCATGACATCACTACCTCATGACATCACCTTCCATGACATTACTTTTTCATGATATCACCTTAAGACATCACCTTCTTGTGACATCATCTCATGACATCACCTCCTCATGACATCACCTTATGACATCACCTCCTCATGACATCACCTCCTCATGACATCACCCCATGACATTACCTTCTCATGACATCATGTGCTCATGACATCACCTCATGGCATCACCTCCTCATGACATCACTTCATGACATCATCTCCTCATGACATCATTTTCTTTTGACATCACCTTATGACATCACCTTTTCAAGACATAACCTCCTCATTTCATCACTTGTTTAAGACATCACCTTCTCATGACATCACCTCCTTGTACCATGACTTGCTCATGACATCAGCTCCTCACATCACGTCCTCATGAAATCACTTCCTCATAACATCAACTCCTCATGACAACACCTCCTCATATCATCACCTCATGACATCACCTTATGACATCATTTTCTCATGACATTACCTCCTCATGACATCACCTTTTCATGACATCACCTCTCTCATGACATCACATTCTTATAACATCACTCTCTCATGACATCAACTTTTTATGACATCACCTCTTCATAACATTACCTCATGACATCACCTCCTCATATCACCTCATGACATCACCTCCTCATGATATCACTTCCTTATAACATCTCCTCATGACATCACCTCATGACATCACTTCCTCATGACATTCCTTTCTCATGACATCACCTCCCCATAACATCACTTCCTCATGATATCACCTCATGACATCACCTGATGACATCACCTTATGATATCCTTTCTTCATGGCATCACCTTCTCATGACATCACCTGCTCATGACATCACTTCCTCATGACGTCACCCCATGATATCACCTTCTCATAACATCACCTTCTTATAACATCACCTCTTCATGACACCACCTCATGAAATTACCTTCAGACATCTACTCTGCATGACATCACTTCTTCATGACATCACCTCATGATATCACCTTTTCATGAAATCACCTCCTCATGACATCATCTCTTTATGACATCATTCCATGATATCACGTTTTCATGACATCACTTCCTCATGGCATCACCATATCATGACATCACCTCATGACATCACCACCTCATGAGGTCACATCCTCATGACATCACCTTTTCCTGACATCACTTCATGACATAACCTTACTGAAGAAATCACCTTCTTATGACATCACCTCCTCATGACATCACCACATGACATCACCTTTTCAAGACATCACCTTTCCATGACATCACTTTTTCATGACATCAACTCATGACATCAATTCGTCATGACATAACCTCCTTGTGATATTATGTCCTAATGACATCACCCCATGACAACACCCCATGACATCACCACCTCATGACAACACCTCCTCATGACATCAGCTCTTCATGACATCACTTGCTTTAGACATTACCTCCTCATGATATCATTTTTTCATGAAATCACTTCCTCATGACATCACCTCATGACATCAGTTTATGAAGTCACCTCCTCAAACCATTACCTCCTTATGACATCACTTCCTCATGACATCAACTGATGACATGACATTTTCATGACATCATTTTTATGACATCACTTCCTCAATAAATAATCTCATAACATCACCTCCTCATGGCATCTCATCCTCAGGACATCACCTCATTATATCATCACCTTATGACATCACATCCTCATGACATCACTTCCTCATGACATCACTTCATGACATCACCTTCTTATGACATCACATCCTCATGACATTACCTTATGACATTACCTTTTCATGACATCACCTTTTTATGACATCACCTCCTCATGGCATTACCTCCCCCTGACATCACTTTTCTATGGTTTCACTCCTATTATATCATCACCTTCCTTATCAAATCACCTCACCTATGACATCATCTCACCCTTCACTAACCAACAGCATTTCCTCTTTGTATCACCTCCCCTGTGAAATCACACATGACATCACATTCTCCATGACATCATCTTCCTATGGTATTTTTTTCCCATTACATCACTTCCCCATGGCATCATCTCCACCTGACATCACATCCTTATGATGTCACTTTTATTACATTATCATCTCCCCTATCACACCACCTCACCTATGACATCAACTCACCAATCCCCACTCGATGGCATTTTTTATTTATGATATTACTTTTCCTGTGACATCACTTCCCCATGAAATTAATGCCCTATGACAACCTTTTTCAATGACATCACCTTCCATGACATCACCTCTGCATGACATTACCTCTCCATTAGATCACTATTTCATGACATCACCATTCATTACATCACCTCCTTATGACATCACTTTTTAATGACATTACCTCCTCATGACATCACCTCCTCATGAAATCTTCTCATGACAGTACACAATGGCATCAACTTCTTATGAACTCATGTCCTGATGACATCAACTCCTCATGACATCACTTCTTCATGACATCACCTCATGTCATCACCTCCTAAATACAACACCTTCTCATGACATCACTTTCTCATGACATCACTTCCTCATGACATCACCTTATGATATCACCTTTTTATGACATCACCTCCTCATGACATCACCTCCTCACATCACCTTCTCATGACATCACATCCTCATGACATCATCTTTTTAAGACATCAACTCCTCACATCACCTTCTCACATTACCTCCTCATGACATCACCCCATGACACCAACTTCTCATGTCATAACCTCCTCATTATGTCACCTCCTTGTAATATTACCTCATGAAATCATCACCTGATGACATTACCTCCTCATGGCATCACCTCCCCCGACATCATCTCCCTGTGCTTTCACTTCTATTATATCATCACCTTCCTTATCAAATCACCTCATCCATGGCATCTCCTCACCCATCACCACCCAATGGCATTTTGTCTCTGTATCACCTTCCCTGGGACATCACCCACCATGACATTACATTTTCCATGAAATCATATTCCTATTGTATTTCTTTCTTATGACATCATCTCCATGACATCACTTTGCCATGGCATCACCTCCTTGTGACATCACTTTCTTATCATGTCACTCTTATTATATTATCACCTTCTTTATCATATCACATCACCTATGACATCACCTCACTGATTTCTACTCAATGGCTCTTCCTCTCCATATCAACTTGCCTTTGACATCACCACCTGATGACATCAATGCCCCATGACATGCCCTTTCCATGACATCACCTCCCATGACATAACCTCTCCATGACATTACCTCTCCATGGCATCACTACCTCATGACATCACCTCCCATGACATCACCTTTTCATGACATCACCTCATGACATCACCTTTTCATGACATCACCTCATGACATCACCTTTTCATGACATCACCTTCTCAAGACATCACCTCATGACACCACCTCATGGCATCACCTCCTCATGACATCACCTTATGACATCATCTCTTCATGACATCACCTTCTTTGACATCATATTATTACATCACCTCTTCAAGTCATCACCTCCTCATGACATCAAATTCTTATGACATCACCTCCTCATGACATCACCTCATTACATGACTTGCTCATGACATCACCTCATGACATCACCTCCTCACGATATCACCTGCTCATGACATCACGTCCTAACAACATCACCTCCTGAAAACATAACATCCTCACGACAACACCTCCTCGTATCACCTTTTCATGACATCACCCCAGTACATCATTTCTTCATGAGATTACCTCCTCATGACATCACTTCTTCATGACATCACCTTTCTCATGACATCACCTTCTCAAGACATCACCTCCTCATGACATCACCTCATGACATCACCTCCTCATGACATCACTTCCTCATGACATCACCTCATGACATCACCTGCTAAACACAAATCCTCCTCATAAAAACACTTCCTCATGAAATCACTTCCACATGATATCACTTCCTCATGACATCATCTTCTCATGACATCACCTTCTGAAGACACCACCTAATGACATCCCTTCATGAAATCACCTTATGACATCACCTCCTCATGTTATCATTCTTTCATGACATCACCTCATGACATCACCACCTCAAGACATCACCTCCTCATGATATTACATCCTCATCACATCATCTCCTCATGACATCAGCTCCTGAACTCACCTCATGACATCACGTCCTCACATCACCTCCTCATGACATCAACTCACGACATCAGCTTCTCATGACATCAATTTCTTATGACATCACCTCCACATGACATCAGCTTTTAAGAACATCACCCCAAGACATCACCTTCTTATGAAATCACCTTTTCATGACATCACTTCCTTATGTTGTCACTCCTATTATTTCACCACCTTTCCTATCCCATCACCTCACCAATAACATCACCTCACTGATCCACACTCGATGGCATTTCCTCTCCATGATATCATTTCCCCTGTGACATCACCTTTTAATGACATCAATGCCTCATGACATCACCTTTTTATGACATCACATCTTATGACATCACCTCTTCATGACATTGCCTCTCCATGACATCTCTACCTCATGACATCTCCTCCCATGACATAATCTTCTTATGACCTCACTTCATGACATCACATTCTCATGACATCACTGAATAACGTCACCTTCTCAAGATATTATCTCCTCATGACATCACTTCTTTTGACATCACCTTCTGAAATCACATCCTCATGACATCACCTTCTCATGACATTTTGTCCTCATTAAATCACCTTCTAATGACATCACATTCTCAAGACAATAACTCCTGATGACATCACCTCCTCATGACACCACCTCCTCATGACATCACCTCATGACATCACCTCATAACATCACCTTCTTATTACATTACCTCTTCCTGATATCACCTCATGACATCACCTCCTCTAGACATCACCTATTGATGACATCACTTACTCATGACATCATCTCCTCATGATATCACCTTCTCATGACATCACTTCCTCATGACATCACATTATGACATCAACTTCTCATGACATCAACTCCTCAAAAAATCACCTTCTCATGACTTCACCCCATAACCTCACCTCTTCACGACATAACCTCCTCATGATATCACCTGCTCATGATGTTACATCATCATGACCTCACCTCATTACATCACCTCCTCATGACATCACCTTCTCATGACATCACTTTCTCATGACATAACCTCATGACATCACCTGCTAAACACAAAACCTTCTCATGACAACACTTCCTCATGAAATCACTTCCTCATGACATCACCTCATGACATCACTTTATATTAGCTCCTCTTGACCTCACCTTCTCATGACCTTACCTCATCATGACATCACCTCAATACCTCACCTCATGACATCACCACCTTTTGACATCCCCTCCTTATGGCATCACTTTCTTATGACCTCACCTTTTAATGACCTTACATTTTCATTACATCAACTTATGACATCACCTTCTCATGACATTATCTTTTCATTGCATCACCTGAGGACATCTCCTCCTGGTATCACCTTTTCATGACATCACTTTTTCATGACATCACCTCATCACATCACCTCCTTAGGAAATCACTTCAAGACATCACATTCTCATGAAATCACCTCCTTATGACATCACCTTCTCATGACATCACTTTTTATGATGTCACTTCTATTATATCATCACGTTCTTTATCACATTACCTCACCTATGACATCACCTCACTGATTTCTCCTCGATTGCCTTTCCTTTCCCTGATATTATTTTCCCTGTGATATCAACTTTCCATGACATCAATATCTTATGACATCCCCTTTTCATGACATCACCTCCCATGAAATCGCCTCTCCATGACTTTACCTCTCCATGACATCACTACCTCATGACATCACCTCATGAAATCATTTCATGACATCACGTCCTCATGACATCACCTTATAATGGCATCACCTTCCCCTGACATTATCTCCCTGTGCTTTCACTCTTATAATATCATCATTTTCCTTATCAAATCATGTCATTCATGAAATCACCTCACCCATCACCACCTAATGGCATTTCCTTTTTGTATCACCTCCCATGTGACATCACTCCTCATGACATCACATCCTCCATTTAATCATATTCCTATGGTATTTCCTACTTATGACATTATTCCCATGCCATCATTTTTCCATGGCTTCCCCTTTCCTTTATATCACTTTCTTATGATGTCACTTTTATTATATCATCACCTCCCCTATCACGTCCCCTCACCTATAATACCACCTCACTGATTCCCAGTTGATGGCATTGACTCTCCATGATATCAACTTCCTGTGACATCACCTCCCCATGATATCAATGCCCCATGACATCCCTTTTTCATAACATCATCTCCCATGACATAACCTCCCCATGACATTACCTCTCTATGACATCACTACCTCATAACATCACCTTCCATGACATAACCTCCTCTTGACATCACCTCATAACATCACCTTCTCATGACACCAACTGATGATATCACCTCCTTATGACGTCACCTCCTCATGACATCACCTTATGACATCACCTCATGACATCACCTTCCCATGACATCACCTGATCATGACATCACCTCATGGCATCACTTTCTCATGACATCACCTTATGAGATCACCTCATGCCATCACCTCCTTACACTATTATCTCCTCATAACATCACGTCTTCATCACATCACCTGCTCACAACATCAGCTTCTCCTGACATCACCTCCTCACTACATCATTTTTTTCATGACATCACCCCATGACATCACATTCCTCAAGAAATCACCTTCTCATGACATCACCTCCTCATGACATCACCACATGACATCACATTTTCAAGACATCACCTTTTCATGACATCACTTCTTCATGACATCAACTCATAACAACTCCTTATGACATCACCTCCTCGTGATATTACATCCTCATGACATCACCCCATGACAACACCCATGACATCACCACCTCATGACATCACCTCATGACATCAACTGCTTATGACATCACTTCCTCCTGACATTACCTCCTCACGACATCACCTCCTCATGAAATCACTTCCTCATAACATCACCTCATGACATCATTTTATTAAGTCACCTTTTCAAAAACTTACCTTCTAATGATATCACTTCCTCATGACATCACCTCATGACATCACATTTTCATGAGATCATTTTTATGACATCACTTTCTCAATAAATCACCTCATATCATCACCTCCTCATGGCATCACATTCTGAGGACATCACCTCATGACATCATCACCTCATGACATCACTTCCCCATGACATCACTTCCTCATGACATCACTTCATGACATTACCTTCTCATGACATCACATCCTCATGACATTACCTCCTCATGACATCACCTCCTCATGACATTACCTTATGACATCACCTCCTCATTACATTACCCCATGACATCACGTCCCCACGACATCAATACCTCACGACATCACATCCCCACGACATCACGTCTTCATAACATCACCTTCCCACAACATCACCTTCCCACAAAATCACTTCCCCACAACATCACCTCCTCACGGCATCACTTTCTCACATCATGTTTTCATCACATCACCTCATGACATAACCTCATCACATCACATTTTCTTAACATCACCTTATGATATCAACTTCTAATCACATTACCTTCTCATGACATCACCTTTTCATGACATCACTTTCTCATGAATTTACCTCCTCATGACATCACCTTCTGAAGGCATCACCTTTCTCTGACATCACCTTTTTATGGTTTCACTCCTATTATATCCTCACCTTTTTTATCAAATCACCTCACCCATGACATCACCTCACCCTTCACCACCCAATGGCATTTTATTTTTGTATCACTTCCCCTGTGAAATCATTACATGTGCCATCACATTCTCCATGACATCATCTTCGTATGGTATTTTTTTCCCATTATATCACTTCTGCATTGCATCACCTCCAACTGACATCACCATTTTATGATGTCACTCCTATTATATTATCACCTCCCCTATCATATCACCTCACCTATGACATCATCTCACTGATCTCCACTCGATGGCATTTTTTATTTATGATGTTACTTTTCCTGTGACATCACCTCCACATGAAATTAATGCCCCATGACAACCTTTTTCCATGACATCACCTTCCATGACATCACCTCTCCATGACATTACCTTTCCATGAGATCAGTACCTCATGACATCACCATTCATGACATCAACTTCTCATGACATCACTTCCTCATGACTTCTCCTCATGACGTCACACAATGACATCAACTTCTTATGAAATCACATTCTAATGACATCACCTTCTCATGATATCACTTCTTCATGACATCACCTCATTACATCACCTCCTAAATACAACACCTTCTCATGACATCACTTTTTCATGACATCACCTCATGATATCACCTTATGATATCACCTTTTTAGGATATCACCTTCTCATAACATCACCCCATGACATCATTTTCTCATGATATCATCTGCTCATCACATCACCTCAAGACATCACCTCCTCATGACATCACCTCCTCACGACCTCACCATCTCACGACTTCACCTCCTCATGACATTACCTCCTTAAGACATGAACTCCTCACGACATCACCTTCTCACATCACCTCCTCATGACTTCACCCCATGACATCACCTTTTCATGTCATTTTCTTTTCATGACATCAACTCCTCATTACATCACCTCATGAGATCACCTTTCTCAAGACATCACCTCCTCAAGACATCACCTTTTTATGACATCATCTCATGACATCACATTCTCAAGACATCATTTCCTCATGATATCTCTTTCTCATGACATTATCTCATGGCATAATTTTCTCATGACATCACCTCCTCATGGCATCACTTCATTAAATCACCTAATTACATCACCTTCTTATGGCATCACATCCTTATGACATAACATTCTCATGACATCACTGCTTCATGACACCACAGCCTCATGACATCACCTGCTCATGAAATCACCTCCTCATGACATCTTCTCCTCATAACTTCTTTATGACATCACCTGTTCATGACATCACTTCATGATATCATCTCCAGAAATCACCTTTTTATGACATCACATTTTCATAACATAACCTCATGACATCCCCTTATGATATCACTTTTTCATGACATTACCTTTTCATGACATCACCTCCTCATGAAATCACCCCATTACATCACCTTCTCATTAAATCCCTTTCTCATGGCATTACCTCATCATGACATCACCTGATGACATCACCTTTTCATGACATCACCTAATCAGGAAATTATATCCTCATGACATCACTTCCTCATGACATCACCTCATCTCATTACCTCCTAAAAACAATACCTTCTCATGAAATCACTTCCTCATGACCTAACTTTCTTATGACATCACCTCATCTTGACACCACCTCATTACATCACCTTTTCATGTAATCACCTTTTCAAGACACCACCTCATGACATCACCTCTTCATGACATCACCTCCTCAGGACATCTTGTCTTCACAAAATCACCTCCTAATGACATCACATCTTCACAACATCACCTCCTCAGGACATCACCTACTAATGACATCACCTCCTTATTACATCACCTAATGACATCACCTCATGGCATCACCTCCTGACATCACCTTCTTATTACATCACCTTCTGCTGACATCACCTCATGATATCACCTCCTCAAAACATCACCTGCTCATGACCTCACTTCCTCATGACATCAGCTACTTATGACACCACCTTCTCAAGACATCACTTCCTCATAACATCACCTCATGACATCATCTTCTCAAAACATTACAATTTCATGACATCATCTCCTCATGACATCACCCCATGACATCAGCTTTTCATGACATCACTTTCTCATGACATCCCCTCCTCATGACATCACCTCATGATATCACTTCCTCATGACCTCACATTCTCATCACATGACCTTTTCATGACATCACTTACTCATGACATAACCTCATGACATCACCTCATAATATCACCTCCTCATGTCATCACCTCCTCATGACATCACATTTTCATGACATCACCTTTTCATAACATCACTTCCTCATGGCATCACCTTCCTCTGACATCATCTCTCTATGCTTTCACTCCTATTATATCATCTCCTTCCTTATCATATCATCTCATCCATAACATCACCTAACCCATCACCACCCAATGGCTTTCCTTTTTGTATCACCTTCCTTGTGACATCACCCCCATGACATCATATCCTACGTGACATCATATTTTTATGGTATTTCTTCTCCATGACATCCTGATGACATCACTTTTTATTGCATCACCTTCCCTTGACATCACTTCCTTATGATGTCACTCCTATTATATCATCACCTCCCCTATGACATCACATCACCTATGACACAACCTCATTGATCCCCACTCAATGGCATTTTCTCTCCATGATATCAACTTCACTGTGACATCACCTCCTCAGGACATCAATGCCATATGACATTTTCTTTCCATGACATCACATCCCATGACATCACCTTTTCATGACATTACCTCTCCAGGACATCACTAACTCATGACATCACCTCATGACATCACTTTCTTAAAACATCACCTTCTCATGACATCACTTCCTCATGACATATACTCATGATATCACCTCATGACATGAAGTCCTCATGACATCATCTCTTCCTGAAATTACATCCTGATGACATCCCCTGATGACATCACCCCATGACATCACCTTTTAATGACATCCACTCCTCTTGACATCACCTTCTCATAACACCACTTTCTCACATCAACCCATGACATCACTTCATCATGACATCACCTTCTCATGACATCACCTTTCCATGACATCACTTCCTCATGACATCACCTCATGAAATAACCTTGTGAAGTCACCTCCTTAAGACATCACCTCCTCGTGACATCACTTTCTTATGGCATCACTTCATGACATCACCTCTGCATTACATCACCTCCTCATGACATCACATCCTCATTAAATAACCTGCTCATGACATCACCTTCTCATGACATCACTTCCTCATGACATCACCTCACAACATCACCTATTCATGACATCACCTTCCAATGACATCACTTCCTCACGACCTCACCTCCTCACATCACCTCCTCATGACATCACTTCCTCATGACATCACCTCATGACATCACCTGCTAAACACAAAACTTCCTCATGACAGCACTTCATCATGAAATGACTTCCTCATGACATCACCTCATGATATCACCTCCTCATGACATCACCTCCTCATGACATCACCTCATAATATCACATCATTACCTCACCTCATGACATGACATTCCTCTGACATCACCTTCTCATGACATCACTTTTTCATGACATCTCATCATTACATCACCTTCTCATGACATCATTTTTTCATGGCATCATTTTTTCATGGCATCATTTTTTATGACTTTACCTCATGACATCACATTTTTATGACATCACACTATGACATCACCAGCTCATGACATCACATCTTCATGACATCACCTCTTCACAACATCACCTTCCTAATTCATCACTTACCCACAACATCACCTTCTCACGGAATTACTTTCTCATGTCACCGTCTCATGACATCACTTCCTAATATCACGTTATGACATCACCTGCTAAACAAAAACCCTACTCATGACATCACTTCCTCATGAAATCACTTTTTCATGTGATCACCTCATGACATCAACTCATGATATCACCTCTTCATGACATCACCTCCTCATGACATCACTTTTTGAGATCACCTGCTCATGACATCACTTCCTCATGCCATCAACACTTCATGACATCACTTCATGATATCACCTCCTCATGACATCACTTTCTCATGACATCACCTCATGACATTACCTGCTAAAAACACCTTCTCATGACATCCCTTTTTCATGACATCACTTTCTCATAACACCACCTCCTCATGACACCACCTAATCACATCACCTCCTCATGCCATCACCTCAAGACACCACCTCATGACATCACCTCCTCATGACATCAATCCATGACATCACCTTCTCATGACATCACCTCCTCAAAACATTATCTCCTCATGGCATCACCTGAGGACATCACCTCATGATCTTACTTTCTCATGACATCACTTTCTCATGACATCATGTCATGACATCACCTTATGATATCAACTTCTCATGACATCACCTTCACATGGCATCACCTCCTCATGACATCACCTCATGAAGTCATAGCTCATGACATCACCTTTTCATGACATCACCTTCTTATGGCATCATCTTTCTCTGACATCTTCATTCTATGGTTTCACTCCTATTATATCATCACCTTCCTTATCAAATCACCTCACCCTTTACATCACCTCACTGATCACCACACAATGGCATTTCCTTTCTGTATCACCTCCCCTGTGACATCACCCCTTATGACATCACATTCTCTATGACATCATATTCATATAATATTTCCTCCACATGACATCATTCCCATGACATCACTTCCCCATGGCATCTCCTTTTCTTGATATCCCTTTTTATGATGTCACTTCTCTTATATTATCACCTGTGTTATCACATCACCTTACCTATGACATCACCTCACCAATCCACACTCGATGGCATTTTCTTTTCATGATATCACCTCCCCTGTGACATCATTTCCTCATGACATCAGTGCCCCATGACATCCCCTTTTCATGACCTCACCTCCCATAACATCACCTATCCATGACATTACCTCTCCATGACATCACTACCTCATCACATTCCCTCCCAGGATATTACCTCCTCATGACATCACCTCCTCATGACATCACGCCATGATATCACATCTTTATGACATCACCTCCTCATGAAATATCCTAATGACATTATATCCTCATGACATCACCTCCTTATGACATCACCCCATGACATCACCTCATGACATCACCTTATAATATCTCCTCTTCATGACATCACCTCCTCATAATATCACTGCCTCATGACATTATCTCCTCATGGCATCACCTGAGGACATCACCTCATGATATTACCTTCTCATGACATCACCTTCTCATTACATGAACTCATAACATCACCTCCTCATGACATTATCTCCTCATGGCATCAACTGAGGACATCACCTCATGATATCACCTTTTCATGATGTTACATCCTCATGATATCACCTCCTCATGACATCACTTTTTTATGAAATCACGTCATGACATTTTCTCCTAAAGACAACGCTTTCACATGACATGACTTCCTCATGATATGACATACTCATGATGTTATGTCCTCATACCATCACCTCCTCATAACATCACTTCCTCATGACATCACCTCCCAAAGACAACACCTCCTCATGATGTCAATTTCACAGGATGTCACATTTTCATGACATCACTTTCTCATATAATCACCTTTTTATGACACAACCTCATCACATCACCTCCTCATAACATCACCTCCTAAGGACACTGCCTTATGACATCACCTCATAAATCCTCATGACATCACCTCCTCATGACATCATCTCCTAATGATATTACCTCATGACATCACCTCATTATGACATCACCTCCTCAAGACATCATCTCCTTAAGACTTCACTTTTTCAGGACATCACCTCATGATATCACCACATGATTTAATTATGTCACCTCAAGACATAACCTCCTTATGAAATTACTTTCTCATGACATCACCTCATGACATCACCTCCTCATGACATCACCACCTCATTTTATCACTTTATGATATCACCTTCTCATGACATCAAATTCTCATGACATCACCTTCTCATGACATCAAATTCTCATGACATCAGTTTTTTATGATATCACCTGATGACATCATTGTATAAAATCACCTCCTAAAGACAACACCTCCTTATGGCATCACATTTGCATGACATCACTTCCTCATGACATAACTTACTCATGACATCACCTTATGACATTACCTCCTCATGATATCACCTCCTGGTTACATCACCTCCTAATGACATCTCCTCCTGACACCACCACATGACATCATCTCATGACTTCACCTCATGACATCACCTCCTGAAGACATCACTTTCTCATGACATCCCCTACTCATGACATCACCCCATAACATCACCTCTTCATGTTTTCACCTCCTCATGACATCACCTCCTCATTACATCACCACATGACATCACCTCAAGGCATCAGCTCCTCATGAAATTACTTCCTCATGACATCACCTCATGACATCACCTCATATCACCTCCTCACGACATCACCTCCTCATGACATCACCTAGTAACATCACCTTCTAAAGACAACACTTTTTCATGACATCACTTCTTCATGACATAAACTCAGAGCATCACCTTCTCACGACATTTCTTTTCAATGACTACACCTTCTCATGAAATCACCTTTTTATGATATCACCCCATGACATCAACTACTCATGACATCACATCCTTATGACATCACCTCCCCATGACATCACTTCCTCATGACATCACCTTATGATATCACATCATGATATCAGCTTCTCATGACATCACTTCCTCATGACATCACTTCCTAATGACATCTCCTCCTTATGACATCACATCATGACATCACCTCCTCATGACATCACCTTTTCAATACATTAAATCCTCATGACATCACTTACTCATGACATCACCTCATGACATCACCTTTTAAAAAGAACAGCTTCTCATGACATCACTTCTGCATGATATCACTTCCTCATGACATCACTTTCTTATGATCAAGTAATGACATCATCTTCTCATGATATCACCTCCTCATAACATCATCTCCTCATGACATTGCCTCCTCATGATATCACCTCATGACATCACCTCCCTCAAAACATCACCTTTTAATAACATTACATTCTCATGACATCTCCTCCTAAACAAATCACCTCCTCATGTCATCACTATCCCATGACATCAACTCATGACATCACCTCATGACATCATGTCCTCATGACATTACCTCCTCATGATATCATGTCCTCATGACATCACCCCATGACATCACACCATAACATCACCTTCTCATGACATCACCTCCTCATATCACTACCTCATGACATCATCTCATGAGTTCACCTTATAAAGTCACCTTCTCATGACATCAGTTCCTCATGACATCACTTCATGACATCACCTTATGACATCACCTCATAATATCACCTCCTCATGACATCACCACCTAATGACTTGAGTTTATCATGATATTATTTCACAACATGACTTTCTCACAACATCAGCTTTCCATGACATCACTTCCTCATGACATTACCTCCTCACAACCTCACTTCTTCATATCATCTTTTCATGACATCACCTCCTCATGACATTACCTCCTCAGGACATCACCTCATGACATCTTCACCTCATGACATCACCTTCTCATGACATCATTTTCTCATGACATCACCTTCTCATGACATCACCTCCTCATGACATCACCTCCTGATAACATCACCTCCTCATGGACTCACTTACTCATGACATAACCTCCTCATGAAATCACCTCTTTATCACATCACTTCTTTATGGCATCACCTTTTTCTGTCATCATCTTTCTATGGTTTCCCTCCTGTTATATCATAATCTTCTTTATAAAACCACCTTCTCATGACATCTCCTTACCCATTACCACCCAATGGCATTTCCTTTTTGTATCACCTTCCCTGTGAAATTACCCCACATGACATCACATTTTTCATGACATCATATTCCTATGGTATTTCCTTTCCATGACATCACTTCCCCATGGCATCATTTCCACCTGACATCACCTTATTATGATGTCACTTATATTATATCACCTCCCCTATAACATCACCTCACCTATGACATCACCTCACCTATTTCCACTCAATGGCATTTTTTCTTCATAATATCACTGCACTTGTGACACCACCTCCACATGACATCAATGACTTTTGACATCCCATTTTTATGACATCACCTCCCATGACATTACCACTCCATGAGATCACTCCCTCATGACCTCAACCTTCTGGACATCAACTTCTCATAACATCACCTCATGCCATCACCTCTTCATGACATCACCTCCTCATGACATCAAACTTCACAAGACATCACCTCTCTATGACATCAGATCATAACATCACCTTCTCATGACAACCTTTTCTTATAACATCACCTTCTTCTGACATCACCCAATGACATCACCTCCTCATGACATCATGTTGTGATGACATTACCTCCTCATTATATCATCTTCTCATGACATCACTTCCTAATGACATCACCTCATGACATAATCTCCTAAGGACAACACCTCCTCATGACATCACTTTCTCATGAAATCACTTTGTCATGACATTACTTCCTCATAATATTGCCTCATAACATCATTTTATGATATCACTTCCTCATTACATTTCTTCTTGATGTCATCACCTCCTCATGACATCACCTAATGACATCACCTCTTCATGATATCAACTTCTCATGACATCACCTTCTCATATTACCTTCTCATGTCATCACCTCAGGACATCACCTCCTAAAGATAACACCTTGTCATGACATCACTTTCTAATGACATCACCTCATGACATAACCTTCTATGACATCAGTTTCTCATGAAATCACCTAATTACATAACCCCATGACATCACCTCTTGATATCACCTCCTCATGACATCACCTCATTTTAACATCACCTCCTCACGATGTTCCCTCATCACAACATCACCTCCTCATGAGGTCACCTCATGACATCACCTTCTCTTAATATAACCTTCTAAGGACATCACCTCCTCATATCACATCCTCATGACATCACCTCCTCAAGACATCACTTCCTCATGACATCACCTCATGAAATCATCTCACAACATCATTTCCTCATGACGTTGCTTCATGACATCACCTTCTCAAGACATTACATGCTCATGACATCACTTCCTCATGACATCACCTCATGACATCACATCCTTATGACATGAACTCCTTATGACATTACCCCATGAAATCACCTTATCATTGCATCACCTCATGACATCACCTCCACATGATGTCATGTCCTCATGATTTTACATCCTCATTACATCACCTTTTTATGACATCACTTTCTCATGAAATCACCTCATGACATCATCTTCTAAAGACAAAACTTTCTCATGACATTACTTTCTCATGACATTGCTTCCTTATTACATCACCTTCTCATGACATCACCTTATGACATCACCTTATGACATCACCTTCTCATGACATAACTTCATGACTTCACCTCCTCATGACATCACCTCCTCATGACATCACCTCATGACATTACCACATGACATCACCTCAAGACATAAGCTCCTCACGTAATCACTTCCTCATAACATCATTTCATGACATCACCTCATGATATCACCTCCTCATGACATCACCTCTGCATTACATCACCTCATGATATCACCTCCTCATGACATCACCTTCTCATGACATCAAATGTTAATTACATTAGTTCTTCATGAATTCATCTCATGACATCACCTTCTAAAGAAAACACCTTCTCATGACATCACATTCTCATGACATAACTTTCTTATAACACCACTTACTAATGACATCACCTCATGACATCACATAAAATTATCACCTTCTCATGACATCACCTCCTCGTGACATCACATAATGACATCAACTCGTGAAGACAGCAATTTTTCATGAGATCACCTCCTCATGACATGACTTCCTCATGACACAAATTCCTCATGACATCTCCTCATGACATGATGTTCTCATGATGTCTCCTCCAAATGACATGACTTCCTGACATCATCTTCTTATTAAATCACCTACTCATGACATCACCTGAACATATCACTTTCTCATGACATCACTTCTTCATGACATCACCTCCTCATGACATCACCTCATGATGTCATATTCTTAGGACATCACCTCCTCATGACATCACCCCATGACATCAACTCCTCATGGCATAATGTCCTCATGACATCACCTTATTATGACATCACTTCCTCATGACACCAACTTATGACATTACCTGAAAATATCACTTCCTTATGACATCACCTTCTCATAATATCATGTTTTCATGACATCACCTTATGGCATCACCTCCTTATGACATAACCTCTTCATGAAATCATCTCCTCATGACATCACTTTTTAATGACATCACCCATGACATCACATCCTCATGACATCACATAATGACATCACTTCCTCAAGACAACTTCTCCTCATGAGATCACTTTCTTATTATATCACCTTATGACATCCCCTTTTCACAATATCACCTTCTGACTACATCTTGTTTTTACAAAATCACCTCCTAACGACATCACATTTTCATGACATCACCTCCTGACGACATCACCTTTTCATGACATCACTTCCTCATGACATCACCTTGTCATGACATCACCTCACAAAATCACATTCTCATGACATCATCTCCAGACATCACTTCCTCAGGACATCACCTCATCATGACATTACCTCATGAAATCACCTCACCCTGACATCACCTCCTTATGATGTCACTCCTATTATATCATCACCTCACCTTTCACATCACCTCATCTATGACATCACCTCACCGATCTTCATTCCATGGCATTTTTTTCATGATATTACCTTTTCTGTGACGTCACCTCTCCATGACATAAATGCCCCATGAAATCTTTTTTCCATGACATCACTTTCCATGATATCACCTCTCCATGACATCACCTTCTCATGACAACACCCCATGACATCACTTCCTCAAGACATCATCTCCTCTTGACTTCACTTCCCCATGACATCACCTCCTCACGAAATCACCTCCTCATGACATCTTGTCCTCAAGAAATCACCTTTTCAACACATCTTCTCATTACATCACCCCCTTTAGACATCACCTCTCCATGGTATCACTTTCTCAGGACATCACCTCCAGACATAACCTTCTCATGACATCAACTCCTCATGACATCAACTCCTCATGACATCACTTTATGACATCACATCCTCATGACATCAACTCCTAATGACATTAACTCATGACATCACCTTCTCATTACATCACTTTTTCATGACATCACCTCCTCATGGCATCACCTTATGAAATCACTTACACATGATATGAAATACTCATGATGTTATGTCCCCATGACATCACCTCCTCATAACATCACTTCCTCATGACATCACCTCCTAAAAACAACACCTCCTCATGACATCACTTCCACATGACATCACTTTTTTATGACATCACTTCCTCATATAATCATCTCCTTGTGACACAACCTCATCACATCACCTCCTCATGAGATCACCTCTTCAAGAGTCTGCCTAATGACATCACCTCATGACAAATCCTCATGACATCACCTCCTCATGACATCCATCACCTTCTAATGACATCACCTCATGACATCAGCTCCTTATGACATAACCTTCTCAAGACATCATCTCCTTATGACTTCACTTTTTCAGGACATCACCTCATGACATCATTTTATGATATCACCTCAAGACATAACCTCCTCATGAAATCACTTTCTCATGGCATCACCTTATGACATCACCTCCTCATGACATCACCTTCTCATTTCCTCACTTCATGATATCACCTTCTCATGACATCACCTTCTCATGATATCAAATCCTCATGACATCACCTCATGACATCACCTTATAAAATCTCCTAAAGACAACACCTCCTCATGACATCACATTTGCATGACATCACTTCCTTGTGACAAAACTTCCTCATGATATCACCTTATGACATCAACTTCTCATGATATCACCTTTTCACTACATCACCTTTTAATGACATCACCACCTCATGACACCAGCTCATGACATCTTCTCATAACCTCACCTCATGTCATCACCCCATGACATCACCTCATGACATCCCTTTCTCATGACATGTCCTCCTCATGACATCATCCCATGACATCACCTCCTCACGAAATCACATAGTGATGACATCAACATTTCAAGACATCACCTTTTCACGACATCACCTTCTCATGAAATCACCTAATGACATCACCTCCTAAATACAATACTTTCTCATGACATCACTTCTTCATGACATCAACTCAGAACATCACCTTCTCTTGACATCACCTTTCAACAACATCACCTCCTTATGACATCACCTCAAGATGTCAACTCCTCATAAAATCACGTTTTTATGACATTACCTCCCCATGATATCACTTCCTCATGACATCACCTCATGACATCAACTTTTAAATATAACACTTTCTCCTGACATCACTTCCTTATGAGATCACCTCATGATATCACCTCATGATATCACATTCTCATGACATCACTTCCTCATGACATCACCTTCTAATAACATCTCCTCCTCAGGACATCACCTAATGATATCACCTTCTCATGATATCACCTCCTCATGACATTAAATTCTTCTGACATCACTTACTCATGACATCACCTTTGAAAGAGAACACCTTCTCATAACATCACTTCCACATGATATCACTTCCTCATGACATCCCTTTCTTATGATCAACTAATGACATCACCTTCTCATGATATCACCTCCTCATGACATCACCTTCTCATGACATCACCTCCTCATGACATCACTTTCTTATGAAATTACCTCATGACATCATTGTATGAATTCACCTCCTCAAGACTTCACTACCTCATAACATCACTTTCTCATGACATTACCTCATGACATCACCTCCTCATGACATCTCTTCCTCATTAAATCACCTCAGGATATCACCTCCTCATGGCATCACCTCCTCATGACATAGCCTACTCAGGACATCACCTCATGACATCATCACCTCATGACATCAGATTTTCATGACATCGCTTCCTCATCCCATCACTTTCTCATGACCTTACCTCATGGCATCACCTTCTCATGACATCACCTCCTCATAACATCACCTTCTCATGACCTCACCTCCTCATAACATCACCTTTTCATGACATCACTTTCTTATAATATTACCTGTCACATCACCTTCATATGATATCACTTTATGACATCACCACCTCATGACATCACGTCCCTATGACATCTCGGTTTCACATCACCTCTCCACCACATCACCTTCCTGCGACATTACTTCTGCATGACATTACCTTCTCATGGCATCACTTTCTCACATCACTTTTTCATGATATCACCTTATGACATCACATCATCACATCATTTTCTGATGACATCACCTCATGCTATCAACTTCTCATGACATCACCTTCTCATGACAGCACATTTTTTTGACATAACCTTTTCATGACATCACCTCTTCATGGCATCAACTCCTTCTGACATCATCTTTCTATGGTTTCACTTTTATTATATCATCACCTTCCTTATCAAATCACCTCACCCATGACATCACCTCACTCATCACCACCCAATATCATTTTTTCTCCACATCATTTCCCCTGTAACATCACCTTTTATGACATCACATCTTCCATGACATCTTCTTCCTATAACATGTTTTCTCATAACATCTTTTCCATGACATCACTTACAAATGGCATCATGTCTTTCTGTCATCACCTCTTTATGGTGTCACTTGTATTATATCATCACTGCAACTATCACATCCCTTCACCTATGACATCACCTCACTGATCCTAACTTGATGGCATTTCTTCTCCATGATATCCTCTTTTGTGACATCACCTCTCCATGACATCAGTGCCCCATGAAATTCCTATTCCATGACATCACCTCCCATGACATCACCTCTTCATGACATTACATCTCCATGACATTACTACCTCATGACATCCCCTTTTCATGACATCACCTTATGACATCACATCCTCATGACATCACATAATGACATCACTTTCTCAAGACAACTTCCCCTCATGACATCACTTCCTTATTACATCACCTTATGACATCACCTTTTCACAACATCACCTTCTGACTACATCTTGTTTTCACGAAATCACCTCCTAATGACATCACATCCTCACGACATCACCTCCCTATGACATCACCTCCTCATGACATCACTTCCTCATGACATCACCTCTCCATGACCTCACCTCACGAAATCATATTCTCATGACATCACCTTTTCCAGACATCACTTCGTCAGGACATCACTTCGTCAGGACATCACCTCATCATGACATTACCTCATGAAATTACTTCCCCCTGACATCACCTCCTTATGATGTCACTCCTATTATATCATCACCTCGTCTTTCACATCACCTCATCTATGACATCACCTCACTGCTCTTCACTCTATGGCATTTCCTCTTTATGATATCACCTTTTCTGTGACATCACCTCTCCATGACATAATTGTCCCATGAAATCTTTTTTTCATGACATCTCTTTCCATGACATCACCTTCTCATGACAACACCCCATGACATCACTTCCTTGAGATATCATCTCCTCATGACATCACTTCCTTATGACATCACCTCTTGACATCACCTCCTCACAAAATCACCTCCTCATGACATCTTGTCCTCACAAAATCACCTTCTTAACACGTCTCATAACATCACCTCATGACATCACACCCTCTAGACATCACCTCCTCATGGTATCACTTTCTCAGGACATCACCTCATGAGATGACCTTCTCATGACATCACCTTTACATTAAATCACCTTCTCATGACATCACTTCATGACATCACATCCTCATGACATCATCTTCTAATGACATTAACTCATGACATCACCTTCTCATGACATCACCTCCTTATGGCATCACCTTATGAAATCACTTCCACATGATATAACATACTCATGATGTTATGTCCCCATGACATCACCTCCACATAACATCACTTTTTCATGACATCACCTCCTAAATACAACACCTCCTCATGACATCACTTTCACATGACATCACTTTTTCATGACATCACTTCCTCATATAATCATCTCCTTATGACACAACCTCATCACATCACCTCATCATGAGACCACCTTTTCAAGGGACTGCCTCATGACATCACCTCATTACAAATCCTCATATCACCTTCTCATGACATCACCTCCTAATGACATCACCTCATGACATCAGTTTTTTATGACATTGCCTTCTCAAGACATCATCTCCTTATGACTTCACTTTTTCAGGACATCACCTCATGACATCACCTCATGACATCATTTTATGATATCACCTCAAGACATAACCTCCTCATCAAATCACTTTCTCATGACATTACCTCATGACATCACCTTCTCATTTCATCACTTCAATCACCTTCTCATGACATCACCTTCTCATGACATCAAATCCTCATGACATCAGTTCCTAATGACATCACCTCATAATATCACCTTATAAATTCTCCTAAAGACAACACCTTCTCATGACATCACATTTGCATGACATCACTTCCTCATTACATAACTTCCTCATATCACCTTATGACATCAACTCCTCATGATATCACCTCCTCATTACATCACCTCCTAATGACATCACCACCTCATGTCACAACTCATGACATCATCTCCTTACCTTACCTCATGTCATCACCCCATGACATCACCTTTTCATAACATCACTTTCTCATGACATGTCCTTCTCATGACATCATCCCATGACATCACCTCCTGATGAAATCACATATTGGTGACATCAACCTTTCAGGACATCACCTCCTCATGACATCACCTTCTCATAAAATCACCTAATGACATCACCTCCTAAATACAACACTTTCTCATGACATCACTTCTTCGTGACATCAACTCACAACACCTTCTCATGACATCACCTTTCAATGACATCACCTCCTCATGACATCATTTCATGACATCAACTGCTCATGAAATCACATCCTCATGACATCACCTCCCCATGGTATCACTTTCTCATGACATCACCTCATGACATCAACTCCTAAAGATAACTCTTTCTCCTGAAATCACTTTCTCATGACATCACCTCCTCATGACATCAACTCATCATGACATCACTTCATCACAACATCACCTCCTTATGACATCACCACATGACATCACTTTCTCATGATATCACCTCCTCATGATATCACCTCATGACTTCATCTCATGACATCAAATTCTCATGTCACCCCATGACATTATGTCCTCATGACATCACCTTATGTTATCACCTCCTCAGAATATCACCTTCTCATTACATCACCTCTTCATGACATCACCTCATGACATTACCTCCAGACATCACCTTCTCATGACATTACTTCCTTATGACATCATCTCATGACATCACCTCCTGATATCACATTCTCATTACATCATCTTCTGATGACATCACCTTCTCATGACATCACCCCATGTCATAACCTTTTCATGACATCACTTCCTAGTGGCCTCACCTCATCATAACATTGCCTCATGACATCACCTTTTCATGACATCACCTCCTCATGACCTCACTTTCTTATGACATCATTTCATTACATTACCTTCTAAGGACAACACCTTCTCATGACATCATGTCCTCATGACATCACTTTTTCATTACATCACCTCCTCATTACACCACCTCATCTCATCACCTCCTGATGACATCACCTTCTCCTGAATTTACCTCATGAAATCATCACGTCATGACATTGCCTCCTCTTGACATCACTTTCTGATGGCATCACCTTCTTCTTACATCATCTCCCTATACTTTCCCTTTTATTATATCATGATTTTTCTTATCAAATTACCTCACCCATGACATCATTTCACCCATCACCACCCAATGGCATTTCCTCTTTGTATCACATCTTCTGTGACATAACACTTCATGACATCACATATTCCATGAAATCATATTTCTATGGTATTTTCTTCTTATTACATCATTTCCAAAACATCACTTTCCCATGTCATCATTTTTTTGACATCACTTTTTTATGATGTCACTTCTATTATATCATCACCTTTCCTATCACATCACCTCACCTATGACATCATCACACCAATCCCCACTTGATGGCATTTTCTCTTCATGATACCAACTTCCCTGTGACATCCCCTTTCTATGACATTTCCTCCCATGACATAAACTTTTTATGACATTATCTCCCCATGACATCCCTACCTTGTGCAATGTTCATGCCAAGGGCTTGAGACAGCTAGTGTGATTTGCCCCATCTTGGCTTCTGGACTTATCTGCACTCCCCCATCTGAGGGCTGATGAGCTGAGACAAGGGCCACGGACTGAGTCACTGAGGCAAAATAGAATGCAAAGCAAATGTATGCAGTTTATGAAAACATTGTACTGTCTGTCTTTATGTCCCCATCAGTGTCTGTGTAAGCAATAAAACTTTCTGCAATTGAGATGACTAAGAGGAGCAAAGACCCCTGCCCATATTTTTCCTGGAGCTAAATCTTTGTTCCATCCTTTGGTGGAAAACAGGTTTAACAAGCCACCTTAAAGGCATCTTTGAAAAACATAAACTTCTTTTTGAGTTATTTTCACAAGCCTCTGAAAAATATTCTGTTTACACTTTATTTGCATAAACTTCTTTGTGAGCTATTTTCACAAGCCTCTGATAACTATTCTGTTTACCCTTTTTTTACATAAACTTTGTGAGCTATTTTCAGAAACTTCTGTTTACCCATTCTTTGTGAGATAAAGTAACTGTAAACAAAAAAAGGTATAAAAGCTGCAACCCACAAGAATAAATTTCCTAGGTTTCCACCCCAGTTACGTAGACCTCCAGACTCCACTGTTAACTTTCTTTCCTTTTTTCCTGCACTCTCTTTCTCAGGTTAAATGAGACATCTACATCATCTTTCTTGGGGACTCCTGCAGGTTGGTAGCACCCCAGAAGATGTGCCAGACCATGACTCTACCTCATGACATCACCACCCATGACATCAACTCCACATGAAATCACCTCATGACATCACCTCCTCATGACATCACCCCATGACATCATATCCTCATGATATCACCTACTCATGACATCACCTCAAAATATCACCTCCTCATGACATCAATTTCCAATGGCATAACATCCCCCTGACATCACCTTTTTATGATGTCACTCTTATTGTATCATCACCTCCCCTATCACATCACCTCACCTATGGCATCATCTCACCGATCCCCACTCAATGGTATTTCTTCCCCATGATATCACTGCACCTGTGAACACACCTCCACATGACATCAATGCTCCATTACATCCCTTTTCCATGGCATCACCTCCCATGACATCATGTCATGACATCACCTCCACATGATATCACCATTTTATGATGTTACATCCTCATGATATCACCACCTCATAACATCACTTCCTCATGACAGCATCTTATGACATCACCTCCTAAAGACAACAGCTCCTCATGAAATCACTTTTGCATGACATCACTTTCTCTTGATATCACTTCCTCATAACCTTACCTCGTTATAACACCACCTCATCACATCACCTTCTCATGACATCACCTCCTCAAGACACCACCTCATGACATCACCTCATGACATCACCTCCTTATGACATCAACTCATGATATTATCACCTCATGACATAACCTCCTCATGATATCAGTTCCCTATGCTTTCACTTCTATTATATGATCACCTTCCTTATCAAATCACCTCACCCATGACATCACCTCACTTATAACCACCCAATGGCATTTCCTCTCCATATCATTTCCCCTGTGAAATCACCTCACATGACATTACATCCTCCATGATGTTATCTTCGTATGGTATTTCCTCCTTATAACATCAACCCCATGACATCACTTCCCCATGGCATGAACTGCTCATGATATAACCTCATGACATCTTCTCCTAAGGACATCACCTCCTTTTGAAATCACTTCATGACATCAGCTCCAATAGACACCACCTGCTTATGACATCACTTTCCCATGACATCACCTCCACATGACATCACATCCTCATGACATCACTTGCTCATGACATCACATCCTCATGACATCACCTCGTGAAATCACCTCATGACATCACCTCCTAAAGACAACAAATCCTTATGACATCACTTTTTCATGACATCACTTTCTCATGACATCACTTCCTCATGACATCACCATCTCATGACATCACCTTCTCATGACATCAATTCCTCATGACATCACCTCATGACATCACACCCTAATGACATCACCTCCTCATGACATCAACTCCTCATGACATCAGTTTTTCATGACATCACCTAATGACATCACCCTCTCATGACATCACCTTTCAATGACATCACTTTTCCATGACATCACCTCCTCGTGACATCAATTCCTTACATTTCATGACATCACTATTTAATGGCATCACCTTGTCATGACATCACCTCCTCAGGACATCACCTCATGATATCATCACCTCAATAAATGACCTCTTCATGACATCACTTCTTCATGACATCACCTCATGACATCACCTTCTCTGACATCACCTCCTCATGACATCACATTCTCATGACACCTCATAACATCACCTCAGGACATCATCTAATCATGACATCACCTTCTCATGATATCACATCCTCATGAAATCACTTTATCACATCACCACATGACATCACCTCCTCATGACCTCACCTCCTCATGTCTTTACTTCCTCATTCCATCAATTCCTCGGGACATCACTTTCTCATGACATCATGTCTTCACATCACCTCCTCATGACATCACTTTCTTATGACATCACTTCCTCATGAAATCAGCTCATGAAATCACTTCCTAACAACATCACCTCATGACATCACCTCATGAAATCACCTCCTAAAGACAACACCTTCTCATGACATCACTTCATCATGACATCATTTTCTCATGACATCACCTCCTCATGACATCACCTCATGACCACCTCCTCAAGACATCACCTCCTCATGACATAACCTCCTCATGAAATTACTTTTTCATGACATCACCTCACGACACCTCCCTCTCATGACATCATCTTTGAATGACATCACTTCCACTTGACATCACCTCACGATATCACTTTCTCACACCACCTCTTTATGACATCACCTTCTCATGACATCACCTTGTAATAACATCACCTCTGCAAGACATCACCTAATGACATCACCACCTCATAACCTGACTTCTTCATGACATCACTTCCTCATGACATCACCTCAGGACATCACCTTCTCATTACATCACCTTTTTATGACATCACTTTCTCATGACAACACCTCATAACATCACCTCAGGACATCACCTCCTCATGACATCACCTCCTCATGATATCACGTTTTCATGACATCACTTCACATCAACCAATGACCTCACCTTTTCATGACATCACATCTTCATGTCATCACGTCATCATGTTATCACCTCCTCAAGATATCAAGTACTCATGACATCACTTCATCACATGCCATCACTTCCTCATGCCATCACTTCCTCATGACATCACCTCATCACATCACCTCCTTATGACATCAATTTTTTATGACAGCACCTCCTCATGACATCATGTCCTCATGACATCACCTCCTCATAATATTATCTCATGACATCACCCCATGACACCTCATGATGTAACTTCCTTCTGATATCACCTCATGAAATCACCTTCTTAAGACATCACCTACTCAGGAAATCACTTTTTCATGATATAAGTTTTGATGACATCATCTCCACATGACATCACTTTCACAAATCATCACCTCATGACATCACCTCCTCATGACCTCACCTCCTCAGGACATCACCTCATGACATCACCACCTTATGAAATCACTTCTTCATGACATCACCTCACGACATCTCTTCCTCACATCACTTTTTTAAGACATAACTTCCGCATGACATTATCTCCTCATGACATCACTTTCTAACATCACCTCCTTATGACATCACCTACTAAAAACATCACCTCATGACATCATCACCTCATTACATCACCTCCTCATGACATCTCTTCCTCATGACCTCACCTCATGACATCACTTTCTTATGACATCACCTCCTCATGAGATCACCTCCTCATAATATTACCTTATTACATCACCTTTTCATGATGTCATTCTATGACATCACCACCTAACGACATCACGTTTTCACGAAATTACCTCCTTATGACATTACCTTCCCATGACATCACTTCCCCACAACATCACCTCCTCACGGCATCACTTCCTCACATCACCTCCTCATGACATAACCTCCTCATGACAACACCTTATCACATCACCTTCTCCTAACATCACCTCATGACATCAACTTCTCATGACATCACTCACTCATGACATCAACTTCTGATGACCTCAATTTCTCATGACATAACCTCCCCATGACATCACCTCCTCATGACATCACCTTCTCATGGCATAACCTGCCCCTGAAATCATTTCTGTATGGTTTCACTTTTATTATATTATTACCTTTTTTATCAAATCACCTAACCCATGAAATCACCTCACCCACTACCACCCAATGACATTTCCTCTTTGTATCACCTCCACTGTGACATCACCTCCTTATGACATCAATGCCCCATGTCATCCCCTTGCCATGACATCACCTCCCATGACATCACCTCTCCATGACATCACCCCATGATATCTCCTGTTTATGATATCACCTCCTCATGACATCACCATCCTACATCATCACTTCCTTACCACATCACCTCCTCACAGCCTCACTTCCTTACATCACCTCCTCATGACATCATCTTCTCATGACATCACATCCTCATGATATCACCTCCTCATGACATCATCTTCTAATGGCATCACACTTCCCTGACATCATTTTTCTGTGGTTTCACTCCTATTATATTATCACCTTTCTCATCAAATCACCTCACCCATGAAATCACCCCACCCATAACCACCCAATGGCATTTTCTCTTTATATTATTTCCCCTGAGACGTCACCTTCCATGACATCACATCCTCCATGACATCATCTTCCAATGGTATTTCCTCCCCTTGACATCATCCCCATGACATCACTTTATTATGGCATCACTTCCCCTTGATATCACTTTCCTATCATGTCATCTTTGTATCACCTCACCTGTGACATCACCCCCATGACATCACAATATTTATGAAATTATATTTCTATGATATTTCCTCCCAATGACATCACTTTTCCATGGCATCACCTCCACCTGACATCACCTCATTGATTGCTACTCAATGGCATTTCCTCTTTATGATATCACTGCCCCTGTGACATCACCTTTCCATGACATCAATGCCCTATGAGATACACTTTTCAAGATGCCACCTTTCATGACATTACTTCTCCATGAGATCACTATTTTATGAAATCACCTCTCATGACATCACCTCCTCAGGACTTCACCTCATGACATCAGCTCTTCATGACATCACCTTCTCATTACATCACCCCATGACATCACTTTCTCATGACATCACCTCTTCATGACATCAGATCATGACATCACCTCCTCATGACATAACTCCACATGAAGACATCTCCTCATGCATCACCTGATGACATCTCCTCATGACATCATCTCATGGCAGCACTTTCTCATGACATCACCTCATGACATCCCCTTATGATATCACCTTCCTTATCAAATCACCTAACCCTTCACATCACCTCACCCATCACAACCCAATATCATTTCCTCTTCGTATCAACTCCCCTGTGACAGCACTGCTCATGACATCACATCATCCATGTCATTTTATTCCTATGGTATTTTCTCCTCATGACATCATCCCCATGACATCACATCTTCATGATGTCACCTTACTATGACATCACCTTCTGATGACATCACCTCATTTTATCAATATTTGATGACATCTCCTCCTCATGACATCATCTTTTTATGGCATCACCTGATGATATCACCTCATGAAATGGCCTCCTCATGATATCACTTCCTTATGACATTACCTTATGACATCATTTTATGACATTACCTCCTCATAATATCAGCCCATGACATCACCTCCTCATGACATGACTTTTCACTATATCACATCATCATGACATCACCTCATGACATTTCCTCATGACATCATTTTTTCATGACATCACATCATTACATCACCTGCTAAACACAAAACCTCCTCATGACATCACTTCCTTATAAAATCACTTACTTATGACATCACCTCATGAAATAACGTCATGATTTCACCTTCTCATGATATCACCTTCTTATGACATCTCCTGATGACATCACCAACTGAAGACATTACCTCCTCATGACATCAGTTTCTGATGACATCCCCTCATGTCATCACCTCATAATATCACCTCATAATATTACCTCCTCATGACATCACCTCCTCATGACATCACATGACATCACCTTCTCATGACATCAATTTCCCATGACATGTTCTCCTCATGACATCACCTTTTGATGACATCATGTTTTCATGACATCACCTTATGACATCACCTCATGACATCAGTTTATGATATCACTTTTTATGACATCACCTCTTCATGACATCACCTTCTGATATCACTTCCTCATGAAATCACCACTTCATGACATGACCTCATGACATATACTTCTCATGATTTCACCTCCTCATGACATCACCTTATGACATCACCTCATGACATCACCTTTTTCTGACCTCATCTTCTCATGATATCACTTCCACATGACATTATTTCCTCATGACATCACCTTCTGATGGCATCATCTTTTCATGACATCAACTCTTGGCATCACCTCTTGACATCACCACCTCATGACATCACTTTTATATGACATCACCTCTTCATGACATCACCTCCTTCTGACATCACTTTCTCATGACATCACCTCCTCATGACATGACCTCATGACATAAGCTTCTCATGACATCACTTCCTCATGACATCATCTCCTCATGGTATCACCTCATGATATTTTCTCCTCACGACATTACTTTCTCATGACATCACCTAATAATATCACCTCATGATGGCATCACAGCCTCATGACATCACCACCTCATGAAATCACCTCATGACAGCACTTCCTTATTACATCACCTAGTCATGATATCACTTTCTCATGGCATTACCACCCCCTGACATCATCTTTCTATGGTATCACTTCAATTATATCATCACCTTTCTTATCAAATCACCTCACCCATGACATCATGTCATCCATCCCCACCCAATGGCATTTGCTCTCCATATCACCTTCTCTGTGACATCACCCTTCATGACATCACATCCTCCATCACATCATCTTCCTATGGTATTTCCTTCTCATGACATCATTCCCATGACATTACTTTCCCATGGCATCACCTTTTTTTGACATCACTCTTTTATAGTATGACTCTTATTATAACATCACCTATTCTATTAATTCACCTCACCTATGACATCACCTCACTAATCTCCACTCGATGGCATTGTTTTTTTATGATATCACCTCCCATGTGACATCACCTCCCAATGACATCAATTACTTATGACATACCATTTCCATGACATCACCTCCCATGACATCACCTATCCATGACATTACTATTCCATGATACCACTACCTCATGACATCAGCTTTGATGACATCACTTCCTTTTGACACCTCATGACATCACCTCCTCATGACCTCACCCAATGACATCACTTTATGACACCACCTTCTCGTGACATCACCTGCTAATGACATCACCTCATAATGACATCACCTCATCACATCACCCCATGTTATCACCTCCTTATGACATCACTTCCTCATGACATCACCTCCTAAAGATAACTTTTTCATTACATCACTTCCTCTTGACATCACCTCATCATGACATCACTTCCTCATGATATCCCCTCCTAATGACATCACCTCCTCATGACATCACCTTCTCATGACATCACCTCCTCATGACATCACATCCACATGACATCACTTTCTCATCACATCACCTCATAACATTATGTTATAAAGTCACATTCTCAAGACATTACCTTTTCATGATATTACTTTCTCATGACATCACCTCATAAAATCATCATCTCAAGACATCACCTCCTCATGGCATCACTTTCTCATGACATCACCTTATGACATAACCTTCACATGACAACACCTCCTCATTACATCACTTTCAGTTTTTTTTTAGAAGGAGAGGAAAACAGAGGAAGAAAAAGAGGGAGAGGGAACAGGAATATTGCTTTATTCTATAAATGGTTATTAATAATAGTGGATTAATATTTTGTTTATTTAAAGTGGAGAATGTATATTTTATGTATCTAAAGTGGAGAGCTCTATAAGTACTTATTAAGTTTACTTGTTCCAGATCTGAGTTCAAATTCTTGATATCCTTATGAATTTTCTGTCTCATTGAGTCTAAATCTCTTTATGGGTCTTATGTATCTGGGTGTTAGGATGCATTGATCCTTATACCACTCTGTCTTTTTTGCTTTGCAATCTGTTTTATCAAATGCATGAATTGCAACTCCTTTTTGTTTATTTATTTATTTTTGCTCTCCATTTGGTTGGTAAATCTTTCTCCAACCCTTTGTTTTTAGTCTTTGTGTATCTTTGGATATAAAATGGGTCTGGATGTAGTATTCCATTAGGTTTTGGCTGTATCTTTTGATTGGGGGATTTAGTCAGTTTAAATTTAGGATTACTGCCATTTGATGTTAACTGGCTATTTTATCCATTCATTGATGTAAATTCTTCTTTATGTTGATGCTCTTTACTTTTTGGTATATTTTTAGAAAGGCTAATACTGGTTTTTCCTTTTTGTGTGTAATGCTTCTTTCAGCAGTTTTTGTAAAGCAGGCCTGGTGGTAATAAAATCTCTGAGTGCTTGCTTTTTCATAAAATATTTTATTTTTCCTTCAATTGTGAAGCTTAGTTTGGTAGGATATGAAATTCTGGGCTGAAAGTTCTGTTCTTTAAGGATGTTAAATATCGGCTCCCACTCTCTTCTGGCTTGTAGGGTTTCTGCTGAGAGATCTGCTGTAAGTCTGATAGGCTTCCCTTTGTGGGTAACCTGACCTTTCTCTCTGGGTGCCCTTAGTATTTTCTCCTTCATTTCGACCCTGGTGAATCTAACGATTATGTGTCTTGGGGTTGCTCTTCTTAAGGAATATCTTTGTGGTGTTCTCTGTATTACCTGAGGTTGAATAGTGTCCTGCTTTGCTAGATTGGGAAAATTCTCCTGGATAATATCCTGAAGAGTATTTTCCAGCTTGGATTCATTCTCTCCATCGCATTCAGGTACACCTATCAAACGTAGATTAGGTCTTTTCACATAGTCCCATATTTCTTGGAGACTTTGCTCATTCCTTTTTATCCTTTTTTCTCTATTCTTGTCTTCTCGTTTTATTTCATTAAGTCGGTCTTCAACCTCTGATATCCTTTCTTCTGCTTGATCAATTCGGCTATTCAAACTTGTGCATATTTCACTAAGTTCTCGTGTTGTATTTTTCAACTCCGTTAGTTCATTTATATTCCTCTTTATATTGTCCATTGTTTTTAACATTTCATCAAACCTTTTTTCAAAGTTCTTAGCTTCTTTACATTGGGTTAGAACAAGTTCTTTCAACTCCCCAAAAGATTTTATCATCCACTTTTTGAAGCCTACTTCAGATAATGGAACACAGTCCTTTTCCATCAGGGCTTGTTCCATTGCTGATGAGGAATTTCTCTCCCCTGTAGAGGAAGAGGGGTTCTGATTTTCAGTATTCTCGGCCTTTTTAGGCTGTTTTTTCTTTTTATTGTGATTTTATCCATCTGTTGTCTTTACAATTAGTGCCTTTCTGATTAGGTTCCTGAGTGGACGTCCAATTTATTGATTCCCAGTGCTGAAATCTGAGCAACCCTCTGTGCCGGCCAAAACAGCAGTGATAAAATTGATGGTGCTCTTCTGCCTGGGAATCTCCAGTGTGGCTTCCTTCTTGAGTCCACAACAAGTGGCTCTGCATTCCTGGAGCTCCAAACACCAGTCAGTAGGGGAACCAGTCCCGTTTATTGTGCACGAAGAGCTGCCATGCTGAAGCGATGACAAAACCGCTGTGCCGGCCACAAAAGTCGTGCTGGCAACCTGTGGGGCTCCTCCACTGGAAATCTTCTGGTTTGTGAGTGATGAAAATTCCTCTGAAAGTGTGACGTCCTCCCATTTTCTGAGCTTTCACTGGGAGCTACAATCTCGAGCTGTTAGTGATCAGCCATCTTGGATTTCCTCATGACATCACTTTCTCATGACATCACCTTATGACATAACCTTCTTATGACAAATCCTCATTACATCATTTCCACTTGACATCACCTCATCATGACATCACTTCCTCATGATATCACCTCCTAATGACATCACCTCATCATGACATCACCTCCTCATGGCATCACATCCTCATGACATCACCTTTTCATGACATCACCTCCTCATGAAATCACGACCCCATGACATCACCTGCTCATAACATCACCTCCTCATGACATCACTTTTTCATGACATCAGCTCACGACATCAACTTTTCACATCACCTTTCAACGACATCACTCCACCACGACATCACCTTCTCATGACATCATTTCTTTGATCACCTTCTCATGACATCACCTCATTATGACATCACATCCTCATGACATCACCTCATGATATCATCACCTCATTATATCACCTCCTCATGACCACTTTTTCATGACATCACCTTCTTATGACATCAGCTCCTCATGACATCACCTCCTCATGACATCACTTTCTCATAATATTACCTCATGACAACACTTCATGACATCACCACCACATGACATCACATTCCCATGACATAATATCCCCATGGCATCACCTCCCCACGACATTACCTTCTTATGACATCACTTCTCCATGAATTCACCTCCTCACGTCATCACTTCCTCACATAATCTCCTCATGACATCACCTCCTCAGGACATCACCTCATCACATCACCTCCTCATGACATCACCTCCTCATGACATCACCTTCTCATGTCATAAATTTCATATGAGATCACCTCCTCATGACATAACCTTCTCATGATATCACCTTCTCATGGCATCACATCCTCATGTCATCACATTTCCCTGACATCATCTTCCCGTGCTGTCACTCCTATTAATTATTAAGTCATCACCTGGCTTATTAAATCACCTCAGCCATGACATCACTTCACCCATCACCACTCAATGGCATTTCCTCTCTGTATCACCTCCCCTGTGACATCACTTCCCATTACATCATATTGTCCATGACATCATCTTCCTATGGTATTTCCTCCCCATGACATCACTTACCTATAGCATCACCTTCCCCTGACATCACCTCCTTATGTCACTCCTATTCTATCATCACCTCCCCTATTACATAATTTCACCTATAACATCACCTCAACCATTTCCACTCGATGGCATTTCCTCTTTATGATATCACTTCCACTGTGACATCACCTCTCCATGACATCAATGCCCCATGAAATCCCCTTTCAATGACATCACCTCCCATGAAATCACCTCTCCATGACATCACCCCTCATGACATCATGCCATGCCATTTCTTCCTGAAGACATCTTTTCATGAAATCACTTCCCCATGACACCACCTCATGACATCACCTCCTCACGAAATCACCTTTCCATGACATCTTGTTTTCACAAAATCAATTCCTCATGACATTACCTCATGACATCACCTCATGACATCATTTCATAATATCATTTTTTCATGGCATCATCTATGCATGTCATCACCTCCTCATAAAATCACCTTATGACATCATCACCTCATAATATGAACTCCTCAAGAAATCATTTTCTCATGGCATCACCTCCTTCTGACATCATCTTTCTATGGTTTCACTCCTATTATATTATCACCTTTTTTATCAAATCACCTCACCCATGACATCAGCAAACCTATCACCACCCAATGGCATTTCCTCTCTGTATCACCTACCCTGTGACATCACCACCCATAACATTACATCCTCCATGACACCATCTTTCTATGGTTTTTCCTCTTCATGACATAATCCCCATGACATCACTTTTCCATGGCATAACTTCCCCTTGAATCACTTTCTTATGATGTCTCTCACATTATATTATCACCTCTCCTATCACATCACCTCAGGTATTACATGACCTCACCATTTCACATTCGATGGCATTTCCTCTCCATCATATCACTTCCCATGTGACATTACCTCCCCATGACATCAATGCCCCATGACATCCCCTTTCCATGACATCACCAGTTATGACATCATGTATCCATGACCTTACCTCTCCATGACATCACTACCCCATGACATCACCTCCTATGACATAACCTCCTCATGACATCACCTCATGACATCACCTCCTGATGAAATCACCTCATGACATTACCTCCTCATGACCTCAACTCCTCCTTACATCAACTCATGAAATCACCTCCTCAAGATATCAACTCCTTATGACATCACTTTCTAATGACATCACCTTCTCATGACATCATTTTCTCTTGACATCACCTCATATCTTCTCCACACAACATCACCTCCTCATGACATCAATTCCTCACTACATCAACTTCTCATGACATGACCTCCTCACATCACCTCCTCATGACATCACCCCATGACATCACCTTCTCATGACATAACCTTCTTATGACATCACCTTCTCAAGACATCACCTTCTTATAACATCACTTCCTCATGACATCACCTCAAGACATCACGTCATGACATCACCTTTTCATGACATCAGCTTTTCATAATATCACGTTTTCATGACATCATTTCCTCATGATATCACCTGCTCATAACATCACCTCCTCATGACATCACTTCTTCATGACATCACTTCTTCATGACATCACCTCATGACATCACCTTTTAATGACATCACCTTTCAATGAAATCACTTCCCTACAACATCACCTTCTCACAACATCACTTCCTCTAATCACCTACTAATGACATCACCTTCTTATGACATCAGCTTCTCATGACATCACTTCCTCAGGACATCACCTCCTCAGGACATCACCTCATGACATCATTACCTCATAAGATCACCTCCTCATGACATCACTTCCTCATAACATCACCTTATAACATCACCTCAGGACATCACCTTATTTTTACATCACCTCATTATATCAGGTCCTTATGACATCACCCCATGAAATCACCCCATGACATTACCTCCTCATGACATTACTTCCTCATTACATCACCTCCTCATGACAGCACCTCTTCATTACATAAATTTCTCATGACATCACCTCATGACATCATTTTATGAAGTCACCTTCTCAAGACATCAACTTCACATAACATCACTTTCTCATGACATCACCTCATCACATCAGATTCTAACCTGCCTGACATCACATCCTAATGACATCACCCACTCATGACATCACCTCATCATGACATGACCTCCTCATGAAAACACTTCTTCATGACATCACCTAATGACATCACCTTCTCATGATATCACATTTCAATGACATCACTACCACATTGACAGCACTTCCTCATGACATCACTTTCTAACATCACCTCTTCATGACATCACATCCTCATGACATCACCTTTACATGACATCATTTCTTCATTACATCAACTCACAACATCTCCTGCTTATGATATCACCTTTAAACGAAATCACTTTTCCAAGATATCACCTCACAACATCACTTCCTCACATCATCTCCTCTAGACATCACCATCTCATGACATCACTTCCTCATAATATCACCTCCTCATGGCATCACCTCCTCATGACATAACTTCCTCATGACATCACCTCCTCATGACATCACCTCATTACATCATTTTATGAAATCACCTCTGCAAGACTTCACCTCTTCATGACATCACTTAATGACATCACATCCTCATCATATCACTTCCTCATCAAATCACCTCATGACATCACCTCCTCATGGCATCATGTCCTAATGACATCACCTCTTCATGACATCACCTGCTCATGACATCAACTCCTCATGACATGACCTTCTTATGACATCACTTCTTAATGACATCACCTTATGACCTCACCTTCTCACAGCTTCTCCTTTCAATGACATCACTTCCCATGACACCACATTTTTATGACATCACTTTCTCACATCTTCTCCTCATGACATCATTTTTTAATGACATCACCTCCTCAGAACATCACCACATGACATCATTTCATCATGACATCACCTCATAAAATCTCCTCCTCATGACATCATTTTCTCAAGACATCACTTTCTCATGACATCACCTCATCATGACATGACCTCATGACATCACATTCTGATGACATCAACTCCTCATAACATCACCTTCTCAAGACATCACTTTCTCATGACATCACCTCATCATGACATCACCTAACATCACATTCTAACAACATCTTTTCCTCATGAAAACGCCTACTAATGACATCACATTTTCACAACATCATATTCTTATATCACTTTCTCATAACATCACTTCCTCATGACTTTACCTAGTCATTACATCACCTAATGACATTTCCTCCTCATGACATGACCTCCTCATTACATCACTTTCTCAAGACATCACTTTCTTATGACATCACCTCATCATAACATCACCTCATGACATCAGCTCCCCCTGACATCACCTCCTTATGATATCAGTTATATTATATCATCACTTCCTTTATCACATCACCTCACCTGTGACATCACCTCACTGATCTTTACTCGATGGCATTTCCTCTCCATGATATCATTTTTCCTGTTACATCACCTTTCTATAACATTAATGTCCCATGAAATCCCCTTTGCATGACATCAACTTCCATGACATCACCTCTCCATGACATCACCTCCTCATGACATCACCCCATGACATCACTTCCTCCATACATCATCTCCTCATGACATCTCTTCCCCATGATATTACCTCACGACATAACCTTCTCAAGATATCACATCCTCATGGCATC